>CM042686.1:129480461-130080461 GCA_023614405.1 Avena insularis | reverse complement strand
TCTGTTCTTTTCACAAAGAACACATGGATCCACCAGTGTCATTGCATGTGTGTTCTTTTCATGAACCACACATGGACACACGACTGTCATTGCATGTGTGTTCTTTTCATGAACCACAGCTAGAGTCATTGCATGTATGTTCTTTTCATGAACCACACCCAGTGTCATTGCATGTCTGTTCCTCCAAAGAAACCGAACATGGATCCACCTAGTGTGATTGCATGTCTGTTCTTTTCACAAACAACACATGGATCCACCAGTGTCATTGCATGTGTGTTCTTCCCATGAACCACAACCAGTGTCATTGCATGTATGTTCTTCTCACAAACCACGCATGGATCCACCAGTGTCATTGCATGTGTGTTCTTCTCATGAACCACAAATGGATCCACCAGTGTCATTGCATGTATGTTCTTTTCATAAACCACAGCTAGAGTCATTGCATGTTTATTACTTCCACAAACCACATATGGATCCACCAGTGTAATTGCATGTATATTCTTTTCATGAACCACACCCAGTGTCATTTAATGTCTGTTCCTCTAAACAAACCACACATGGATCCACCTAGTGTGATTGCATGTCTGTTCTTTTCATGAACCACACATGGATCCACCAGTGTCATTGCATGTGTGTTCTTCTCATGAACCACCGCAGTGTCATTGCATGTATGTTTTTTCTAACAAACCACACATGTATCCACCAGTGTCATTGCATGTGTGTTCTTCTCATGAACCACACATGGATCCACTAGTGTCATTGCATGTCTGTTCTTTTCATGAGCCACAGCTAGAGTCATTGAATGTCCTTTCCTTCCACAAACCACATATGGATCCACCGGTGCCATTGCATGTCTATTCTTTTCATGAACCACACCCAGTGTCGTTACATGTCTGTTCCTCTAAACAAACCACACATGGATCCACCTAGTGTGATTGCATGTCTGTTCTTTTCATGAACCACAACTCGAGTCATTACATGTTTGTTCCCTCCACAAACCACATATGGATCCACCCAGTGTCATTGCATGTCTGTTCTTTTCATGAACCACACCCACTGTCATTGCATGTATGTTCCTCTAAACAAACCACACATGGATCCACCTAGTGTGATTGCATGTCTGTTCTTTTCACAAACCACACATGGATCCACCTAGTGTGATTGCATGTCTGTTCTTTTCACAAACCGCACATGGATCCACCAGTGTCATTGTATGTGTGTTCTTTTCATGAACCACCACTAGAGTCAACCAGTGTCATTGCATGTCTGTTCTTTTCATGAACCATAGCTAGAGTCATTGCATGTCTGTTCCCTCCACAAACCACATATGGATCCACCAGTGTCATTGCATGTCTATTCTTTTCATGAACCACACCCAGTGTGATTGCAGGTGTGTTCCTCTAAATAAACCACACATGGATCCACCTAGTGTGATTGCATGTCTGTTCTTTTCACAAACCACACATGGATCCACCAGTGTCATTGCATGTGTGTTCTTTTCATGAACCACACATGGATACACCAGTGTCATTGCATGTGTGTTCTTTTCATGAACCACAGCTAGAGTCATTGCATGTCTGTTCTTTCCACAAACCACACATGGATCCACCTAGTGTGATTGCATGGTTGTTCTTCTCATGAACCACACATGGATCCACAAGTGTCATTGCATGTGTGTTCTTCTCATGAACCACAAGCAGTGTCATTGCATGTATGTTCTTCTCACAAAGCACACAAGGATCCACCAGTGTCATTGCATGTGTGTTCTTCTCATGAACCACAGCCAGTGTCATTGCATGTCTTTTCTTCTCACATACCACATAAGTATCCACCAATGTCATTGCATGTCTTTTCTTCTCACAAACCACACATGGATCCACCAGTGTCATTGGATGTGTGTTCTTCTGATGAACCACACATGGATCCACCAGTGTCATTGCATGTCTGTTCTTTTCATGAACCACAACTAGAGTCATTGCATGTCTTTTCCTTCCACAAACCACATATGGATCCACCAGTGTCATTGCATGTCTGTTCTTTTCATGAACCACACCTAGTGTCATTGCATGTCTATTCCTCTAAACAAACCACACATGGATCCACCTAGTGTGATTGCATGTCTGTTCTTTTCAGAAACCACACATGGATCCACTAGTGTCATTGCATGTGTGTTCTTCTCATGAACCACAGCATGTGTCATTGCATGTATGTTCTTCTCACAAACCACACATGGATCCACCAGTGTCATTGCATGTGTGTTCTTCTCATGAACCAGACATGGATCCACCAGTGTGATTGCATGTCTGTTCTTTTCACAAACCACACATGGATCCACCAGTGTCATTGCATGTGTGTTCTTTTCATAAACCACAGCCAGAGTCATTGCATGTGTGTTCTTCTAAACAAACCACACATGGATCCACCTAGTGTCATTGCATGTCTGTTCCTCTAAACAAACCACACATGGATCCACCTAGTGTCATTGCATGTCTGTTCTTTTCACAAACCACACATGGATCCACCAGTGTCATTGCATGTGCGTTCTTCTCATGAACCACAGCTAGAGTCATTGCATGTGTGTTCTTCTAAAAAAACCACACATGGATCCACCCAGTGTCATTGCATGTCTCTTCCTCTAAACAAACCACAGATGGATCCACCTAGTATGATTGCATGTCTGTTCTTTTCACAAACCACACATGGATCCACCAGTGTCATTGCATGTGTGTTATTTTCATGAACCACAACTAGAGTCATTGCATGTGTGATCTTCTAAACAAACCACACATGGATCCACCCATTGTCATTGCAAGTCTATTCCTCTAAACAAACCACACATGGATCCACCTAGTGTGATTGCATGTCTGTTATTTTCACAAACCACACATGGATCCACCTGGGTCATTCTGTTGGAAATATGCCCTAGAGACAAATAGTAGTAAGGACTATTATCATATTTCATATAGTTTATGATTAAGTTTTATATCATGTTATAACTGTATTGAGTGGAAACATCAATACATGTGTGATATACAAACAACCAAGGGTTCCCTGTGAAACTCTAGCCACTGGTTCATTGGTCAACAGATGATCATGTTTCCTGATCATGTGGCATTTATGCCAGTTGGAAATGAGGTCATCTCATTCGGAGAATGAGATGGTGAACCAATACCCAACCTAAACATCGTGACCCGATCATGTCACGAAGTTCAAGTTACGATGATTAGAAATGGATCCTCGTAGACTATTCCTTAGACCGTGAGGCTATATCAATCACTGTCTCCCGAGAGTACTTAGATAACATCAAACGCCATCTGGTAAAACGGTGGTTATAAAGGTGTGTTCAGGTGTTGTTAGGAAACTGTAGAGGCAATATATGTCAAGAGCGGTATTTGTCCGTCCATGTGACGGGAAGATACTCAAGGGCCCACTCGGAGAAGTTATATCCAATAGCTGTGCAGTGTGTGATTTGATCACAGGGGATATCACTTGTTGGAACGAGTCAAGTAGCATTGTTCAGTAACGAGATTGAACAGGACATGGTGATGTCATTGATCAGATCTCGGGCAATGCAAGTATCGAGTGACAAAGGGAATAAGACATGAGTGTCCCGGTTCAAACGACGAAAGATCTTCGTGGAACGCACAGGGGTCACATGGCTATTCAGGTCCCTCTGTCGATCATTGGTGCGGGAGTGTCCCACCATATGCAGGTGTTCCCGAACCATGGGGTATCACGCTTAAGGGCTTGATGATGCTTAGAGAGTGTTTATAGGATCAGTGGAATCACCGAAGAAAAGAAGGGAGAAAACCGGAAGGGTTTCGGTAAGTCTGGAGGATGTCCGGAGTGGAGGTGGAAGGTGTTCCATGGCCACGGAGGTTGAATAATATGTGAATGAATGTTAAATGTTGATTTAATCATTTATTCATAATTATTTAATAAAGAGAAAAATGAATTTAATGGTCAAAGGCTTAATGGGCCAATTTTCGGAGGGGAGAGGGCCCATTAGGGAAAGGCAAGAGGGGAGAAGGGCCAAGGAGTGGCCGGCGGCCCTATTGGGACAGCCCCCCACGTGGGGCCCATGAGGGGGTGGCCGGCGGCGCCTCCCCCCACCTTCTCCTCTCCTTTAGTCCCACCCCAGGACTTTGAGGGAGGGTGTACCCCCTCCTTCCCCTATATATAGTGGGGTATTTGGCCTAGATAAATACACCAATAATCAATAAAGGTCTCCCCACTTTTGGGAGGACCTCTAATTGATATTTTCTCTCTCCCCCTCTCTCTTTCGTGACCGTGGTCCCAAGTCTGGACCGGGGGAGCGAGAGACATCTTCACCGCGGAGCGCCGTCGCGCTGCGGGATTCGGATCCGGGAGCTCTACTTCCGCAACTGCTGCTGGATCGGGGAAGCGGGAGTCATCGTCAGGCACCGGACGTGTGTAACTCCCCGCGAGGTGTCGCACTTGAGGCACTCAAGTCGTTGGATCCAGAAGGAGCGCAAGGACTTCATCATGACCTTGAGGTCGGCTTCGGCTCGTCTACATCAACCACGCTCTCCTGAGCGTTGACAACGCTTTTCGGTCTTCAAGGGTAAGTTCACGAAAAGCCCGTCCAGTTACTGTATTACTAATAGATAGGTTGTAACATCCCAAATTTTACAATTGCAGATGTTACTAGAAGCATGCATCATATCCTTGCATCATGGCATCAAACTGCATCAGATATTTTCCTAAACCCCATAGTCATATAAAGCCTAAAAGGGTAAAACAAATTCTAACCTACTAAACCTTTGCAAAAGTGTTATATTATAATCCCATACTAATCTTCTCCTTTTTACAAATTTTTAGAGACCGGTCTCACGTAATTCGGAGTCCGTTTGCAAAATTTATGCAACAATCGGTGAAACAGAAAAAAATAAAAAGAATAAAAAAAGGAAAACCTAGCATAACCGGGCCAGCCGAGCCAGCCCGTGACCTATCTACCGCCCACCTGGCTGGGTGGGCGGCTGCACGTGGGCGGCCAATAACGCGCCAGCTGACCGCCCGCACTTCATGACCACTAACGGCCCCACCCCGTCGTCCTCATCATTGCGACGAGTTCGGAACGAACTCGTTCACCGCCGCCTCTAGAACGAACTCCGGCCGAATCAGAGTTCGGTTCCGCGACCCCCGTGCCAAGCAAGGTCGCTTATAAATACCCCCGACACGCGTCCCCAAAAACCCTAGCTCGATTTTACACCACTGCCACCAGGCTGCCGCCATAGAGCTCGCCGGAGTTTGCCACCGCCGACGCCGACGGCAAGATTCCGGCGCCCCTTCCCCTTTTCTCTCCCTCTCTGCCTTCCCCCTTTAGTACCGCTTCTTCTCACGTGTTTTTCCCCTTGTTTAGAAGTCCGAGCCGACCACAATTGCTCGCCGGAGTTCGCCGGAATCCGCTGCCTCCAGCCGCCGTTCGCTGCCACCTCGGGAGGAAGGAGCCGACATCACCCCCGGGAACGAAACCGCGACGGAGAGGCGGTCGTCGTCATCCACCTCATCGAGCCAGGAGCGATGCCGACCACCGCCGAGCATCGCCACCGACGCGCCACCGCCATCCGTCGTCGCCGTCGTCAGTTTCCGCCGCCGCGGTAAGTTCCCTCCGCCCCCTCCGTTAGATCTTGATCCGGCGGTGTAGATCGGCCGAATCGGTACCGCCCAATCACGTGCCGCCCACGCTGCCAGCGTCGGCGTCGCAGCGTCACCGCGTGCCCCCCCCCGCTGGACCAGTCCACCGCCGCCACCACTTGGCGATGCGGTTTAGGCCCCGCCCTGTTTTGTTTTTCTTTTAAATAGGCAGAAAACCTTTAAATCTTGTAAAATCCATAGTAAATCGAGATTTTGTCCAAAAAATGCGTATAATATACCGTTGGATTCGTAATTTTGAGTAGAGTACAGGTCTACAATAATATTACTGTTTTACTACAGCAAACTTGCAGTAGGATTTAAAGTTTTGATTAGAGTATTATAATTCTAGAAAATCATCCGTAGAACCGTTTTAGTTGATTCTTGTTGCGTTGGCTTTGTTTCTACGAGACCTTCTGTAGAAAATTGTTATAACTTTCTTAGAGTGTTCAGATCTGTCTCGAGGTAGATTGGAGTTGTAGATCTAGTTTTGAGCCTGTTTATTTAGGGTTTATTCCAAAATACCTAAAACCTGTGGGGAACCGATTCTAATGACATCCTCAACTCAACAACACCCTCGAATAAAACCATTGGTCAAAATTGAACCCATCCTTGCATATTACCTTGTTGCATGCATGCATATTCACCTTCGTGACATTGTTTTGTGCAAATTGTGATTGGATCTATGTTTTGTTTCGTTAGATTGCTCGGAGTGCGCTGAGGAGTACTGTTGTGTAGAGTGCTACTCGGATCAAGGCAAGTTACACCACTTGTTCATGTTTATGTCCCAGTTTTGACTATGCATGTTTTACTCTTCAAATTCTGTAGTATGCATGTGTAGGATTTTGGTAGATTTTCTTAGTACTATTTTTGCAAGTGCGGTTTTGTAGTATGCCATGAGTAGCTCTATGCCTAGGATTTTCCATCCCAATAGGTTATCCTGTTTTTCTAAGTTATGCTTGCTATACTATATACTTATATATATCAGGTACCATTGGGAGGGTTCGAAAGACTAAAAAAATTGTAAGTATAAAAGCTCTCTCGAGCGAACCATTTTCCTCTCAAAACCTCCTTCAAAATAAAACTAAGTTTTCTTCTGGGCGGAATGGTTGTCAGGACAACGAGTGGAATTTTGGTGGAGGACGGCCGCCCAGGAATCAAAGAAGTCTGCCATGTTTCAGAATTCAGAAGCTTCCAGTGCAACCACAATACATATGGGCTCTGTCTTGGCTTAGTACTTAGTGGGAAACCTCACCGGGGTACCAACATTTGGAGGTTCTTGGCACGGTTGGATCCAGCTGGTAGAGGGGCTGCTAAGGGAAGGCTTCGCCATGGTCTTGTCTGTAAAAGGACTTGATCGTGGATTGTGGGGAAAGTGCACAACCTCTCGAGAGTATTGCAATCTAATCGATCAGCCGTGTTCACGGAAACAGAACAACATTGAGCATCTGAAGGATGGAGCCTCTAAAAGATCTTCCTCTCTTTTTCCAAACTTAACGTTTTATAAACCCCAAGGCGTGAGTAATATCGCCATTGGGTGGGATTTTGGGAACTTGGTGCGTAATATCCAAGTGCTAGGTTGATTGGGCACTTGGTGAGTAATATCCACGTGTTCCATTCGACCCTATACTACTTATCAAAGTTTACAAAGTAGGGGAAAATCTCCTCCCCTTTTCTTCTTTCATTGAGAAAATTGGCTTTATGCAAATGAACCCGAAAGACTACTCTTAGCCTTGCATGTAGGGATAGACTTACTTTTTCCTTGGTGTAATTTGCCAATACATTAAAAGTATTGACCCAACTTGTTGGCTGCACGTCTTATGTGCAGAATCCGAAGACTGAAAGGTGCATAGGGATCGCGGGTCTTCACGCAACTAGCCTGAGGCGTTAATGGACTCAAGTTTTACTTAGTTTCCGCTGTTTTATTTGAGCTAGCTATAAGCTATGCAAGTTGTAATAATTATACTCTGGATTATTCATGTAATAATGACTTGTGTTTTACATGATATTCATCGACTGTGAAGTGCTAGCTATTGATCCAGGGACTAGCATGTTAATCACAGGGACTTAGGATCCTTAATGATACGAGGTTGCAACAGATGTTATCAGAGCACAAAGTTGCCTGTAGGACGTGACCCCTAGGATTGGAAACCACCTTTACCATTGTGTGTTTTTGCTTACCATATTCTTCTAAGTTATTTATGCTCTTTCAGTAATTCTCTACCTTATTGCTTTGTGCCTAATTTTCTTTCTCCTGACCTAAAGATGACGGCCTTCTACTATGACACCGCCGAAGACATCAAGTGCCTGCGCTTTGGGGAATGCCTTCTGGACATCATCAAGACGTTGCAGTTGCCCATGCCGTCAATCAAGGGGAGCGAGTTGAGGAAGATGCCCAAGGAAGGATGCTGGGCGATTGAAGTCATCCAACCGGGGCGCAGCAAGTCAGAACCCAAGACAGAGGCCATTGTACTCAACGTCACCAGCGACTCCAAGGAGAAAGGACTTAGCATCAGCTTGCAGGACCTCATTGGACGCCTTTGCGGACGCCACCATGAAGAGGTTGAAGGCCACTACATCAAACTCTTTGGAAGACGTGATGAGAAAGGAGTTCCAATCGAGTTAACCCCGGAGGAAAGGAAGACATGCAAGCGTCGAAGGATCCAATATCAAGACTTGGAGTCCCACATCAATGATCTTCAGAAGGGGAGCTGCCTTGAGATCATGAGGAATGACGAGCTATGTGCCCTAGTCAAGGAGAAGGACGAGAAGATCGACGAGCTGGAAGAGAAGATCAAGTCCCTAGGAGGGGAGCTCACCACCTAAGACAAGAAGTTCGCTAATCAAGAGAAGAGGGTGCAAGATAAGAACAAGAGGATTAGGGAGCAAAGTCTTGTGCTCGCAAAAAACGAGATGGAGTTCAAGAACTTTGCCACCATGTTGAAGGACCTGCGAGCAGCCAAGAGGAGCTTGGAGGAGAAGATCACGCCCGTGACTATGGGGTCAGGTTTGATCAAGAAGCTACAGAAGGAGAAGAAGGAACTTCAAGAGAAGCTCGAAGCTGCTACCCATGAGCTGCAAGAGGTAAAGGAACTTCAAGAGAGGCTCGAAGCTACTACACCGGAGCCACAGGAGGTGAAGGAACTTCAGGAGAAGCTTGAAGCCACGATGAAGGACATGGAGTTATACAAGTCACTGCTGGAGAAGGAAGGCTTCATTATTGAGGATGAGGAAGTGGATGATGAGTAGAGTAGTTGAGGACCACCCTTCGTTCTATAGTCAAATGTTGTTCGCGATTGTAATGAGTACCAAAAATTATTTTGGTTTAGTTAAACTGGGTTGAGTGTGTTAACTATGTGCTTCGTGTGCCTTGCTTTTCTCGTGTGTTTTTCTCTTGTTTACATAAGGGTAGGAGTTTTATTCCTTAGGCTTTCTATCCATTTCTTAACTTGATTTCCAAACCCCACAGATGGCGAGACGTGGAAACAGCAACAACATGCCCCCAGAGATAGCACAACTTCTAAACTCCCAGAATCAGCTAATCCAACTCCTCACTCAAAACATGCAAAACAACAACAATAACCCGCCGCCTCCACCACCTCCATCGCCCCAACAGGATCGCCTAACTCGGTTCTTGAGGTTGAACCCTCCAATTTTCTCAAGTAGTTCTGAGCCAATTGTGGCAGATGACTGGCTCCGCACCACCAACAAGAAGTTAGACACCATCCAAGTTGTTGGAGCTGACAGGGTGCGCTTTGCCGCGCACCAACTTGAGGGACCAGCTGCAGAATGGTGGGATAATTACCAGGTCACCCACCCCAATATTGAAGCTATCACCTGGAACCAGTTCTAGGCGGCCTTTCGTACTCATCACGTAGCCGCGGGAGGCATGTCACTAAAGAGACATGAGTTCCGCGACTTGAAACAACTGCACCGCTCTGTCTCCGAGTATGGGGACCTTTTCAACAAGATGGCACGTTATGCACCTGATGATGTATCCACGGATGCCAAGAGACAGGAGGAGTTCCTAAGGGGACTTAATGATGAAATATCCATTCAGCTTGTGGCTCTGAAGTTTGATAACTATCAGGAACTTCTGGACAGGGCAGTTGTGGTTGAAGCAAAGCAAAGGAGTATAGAGAACCGAAAGAGAAAGTCCACCTCACACAAGCACAACTCGGCCCCATATCAGAAGCAACGCACTTCGTCACCACCACCCCACAACCACAATGGCCATAACCACAATGGTCATCGTGATGGAGGACATAACCACAATGGCCATAAACACCGCAATGGAAATGGCAATGGGAAGGATTTGAGTGAAGTGACATGCTTCAAGTGTAACAAGACAGGGCATTATGCAACTACTTGCCCCGAAAAGATGAAGAATGGGAATGGTAATGGAAACGGCAACGGACACAACCATGGCAATGGTAATGGAAATGGGAAGAAGCCGAATCCGTTCGTCAAAGCCATGGTGAATCATGTCTCCATGGAGGATACTCGTGAGGCACCTGACTCCGTGATTGGTAAGTTCAAGCTTAACTCCACCCCCGCAGTTGTTCTTTTTGATACTGGTGCATCGCATTCATTCATATCAAGGGTATTTGTGGATAGAGGCAAGATACCTACGGAGACTATTAGTACTCCCCTAAGGGTAAGTTCTCCTGGAGGAGAAATAGTGGCAAACTCTGGATGCCGTGGGTTAGAACTAAGGATTGGGGCACACATCTTTCCCACCAGCCTAGTCGTTCTGGAGTCACAAGGCTTAGACATAATTTTGGGCATGAATTGGATGACCGAATATGAGGGAGTCATAGATTCTGCCAAAAGGACTATCGCACTCACGACTCCGGATAAGAAAAGGATCCGCTTTAAGTCAGCTTTCGCACTCAAAGGAAGTATGGTGAACTCTCTTAAGGGGGTTATCTTGGAGGATGTGCCAATTGTGAAGGAGTATCCAGATGTGTTTCCGGAAGAATTGCTAGGGATGCCTCCTAACCGAGACATCGAGTTTCTCATTGACTTGATGCCTGGTACTGGACCGATAGCAAAGAGACCGTACAAGATGGATGTGGATGAGTTGAAGGAACTTAAGAAATAGCTTAGAGAGCAATTGGACAAAGGCTTCATTCAACCAAGTGCGTCATCTTGGGGAGCACCTGTCTTATTCGTGGAGAAGAAGGATAAAACCAAGAGACTAGTCGTGGACTACCGGTCGTTGAATGAAGTGACAATCAAGAACAAGTACCCTCTACCCAATATCAACGACCTGTTCGATCAGTTAAAAGGAGCTAGTGTGTTCTCTAAGATTGATCTCCGATCAGGTTATTTCCAGCTAAGGATCCGGGAACAGGATGTACCCAAGACAGCCTTCACCACGAGATACGGATTGTATGAATACACCGTGATGTCGTTTGGCTTAACCAATGCCCCAGCATACTTCATGACTATGATGAACAAGATGTTCATGGAGTACTTGGATAAGTTTATTGTGGTATTCATTGATGACATACTCATATACTCCAAGGACGAGAAGGAACATGAGAGGCATCTGCGCCTAATTATGGAAAAGTTAAGGGAACACAAGTTGTATGCCAAGTTTAGCAAATGTGAGTTCTGGTTGAAAGAAGTGGGATTCCTTGGTCATATTGGGTCAGCTAAAGGAGTTGTCGTGGACCCAAGTAAGGTAGCTTCCGTGACAGAATGGGAGTCCCCTAAGAATGTGGGTGATATCAGGAGTTTCCTGGGCCTTGCGGGATATTACCGAAGGTTCATTGAAAACTTTTCCAAGATAGCAAAGCCTATGACAGAATTGTTGAAGAAAGAGAAGAAGTTCCAATGGACCGAGGCATGTGAAGCAAGTTTTCAAGAATTAAAGAAGCGCCTAGTAACAACACCAGTTTTGTGTCTCCCTGACATCCAAAAGGATTTCCAAGTCTATTGCGACACTTCTCGACAAGGACTTGGTAGTGTACTGATGCAAGATGGAAAAGTGGTGTCTTACGCCTCTCGGCAACTTAAGAACCATGAGAATAACTACCCCACGCACGAGCTGGAACTAGCATCAGTTGTGCATGTGCTCAAGGTATGGAGACATTACCTCATGGGCAAACATTGTGATGTGTTCAGGGATCACAAGAGCCTTAAATACATCTTCACTCAAAAGGAATTAAATATGAGGCAAAGGAGATGGCTTGAGCTCATCAAGGACTATGACTTAGACCTTCAGTACCATCCTGGAAAGGCCAATGTTGTGGCGGACGCCTTAAGCCGGAAGGTCTATGTAAATGGACTTACCGTGGGAGAACTTCCAAATGATTTATGTGAGCAATTCAAGGATCTCAGGTTGGAAATAGTTCTGGAGGGATACTTAGCGACTATGGAGATAGTGCCAACGCTTCTGGACCAAATCAAAGAGGCCCAGAAGGGGGACAAAGAGTTGGAGGAGATAAGAGCTAATATAAGCAAGGGTAAAGCAAAAGGGTTTCATACGAATGAACAAGGAACACTTTGGTATGAGACGCATTTGTGCGTTCTCGATGATCCCGGTATCAGGAAGATAATTCTTCAGGAATCTCACGATTCGCCTTACTCAATTCATCCTGGTAATATAAAGATGTACATGGATGTGAAAGATAGATTTTGGTGGAATAACTTGAAAAGAGAAATTGCTGAATACATCTCCTTGTGTGACGTGTGCAACAGAGTCAAGGCCGAACATCAAAAGCCAGTAGGACTGTTGTAGCCATTACTTGTGCCCGATTGGAAGTGGGACAAGGTAGGCATGGATTTTATCACAGGACTACCCCGGACTCGTTCTGGGTATGACTCCATCTGGGTAGTGGTCGATCACCTCACAAAGGTGGCCCACTTTATTCCCGTAAAGACCACTTATACAAGTGCTAAACTTGCTAAGATTTATATGTCAAGGATCATAAGTCTTCATGGTGTACCCAAGGGGATTATCTCTGATAGAGGTACCCAATTCACCTCGAAGTTTTGGCGACAGCTACACGAGTCTCTAGGGACACTCGAGTTTAGTCTTGCTTTCCACCCATAAGCAGATGGACAAGCAGAAAGAGTTAACCAGATCACGGAGGACATGTTAAGAGCACATGCTAGACTATGGGTCTAGTTGGGATGATAATTTGCCATATGCGGAATTCTCATACAATAACAGTTACCAAACTAGTATCAAGATGGCTCCATTTGAAGTTCTATATGGCAGAAAGTGTAGAACTCCGCTGCTATGGAGTGGAGTTGGAGAACGGAGTTTGTTTGGACCTGAACTGATCAAGGATGCCGAAGAAAAAGTGAGACAGATTCAAGATAGGTTAAAAATAGCCCAATCTAGACAAAAGAGTTATGCTGATTCCAAGCGCAGGGATGTGACCTATGAAGTGGGAGACCGTGCGTATCTCTGAGTTTCGCCACTACGAGGAGTTAAGAGATTTGGAATCAAGGGTAAGTTAGCACCCCGATTCATAGGGCCCTACAAGATCTTGGGTCGTAGAGGGGAGGTTGCCTATCAGTTGGAATTGCCTGAAGTGTTAACAGTTCATGATGTTTTCCATGTGTCACAACTAAAGAAGTGTCACCCGGAAATGGCTGAAACCCTACTAAAGGATACGGTTCCGTTGGACGAGGTTCAACTGGAAAACGATCTCACCTATGAGGAAAAACCCACCAGGATTCTGGAAACAGCTGAGAAAATTACTCGTACCAAGACTATCAGGTTTTGCAAAGTTCAATGGAATCACCATTCTGAGGAAGAGGCCACGTGGGAACGTGAAGAAGACCTGAAGAAAGAACACCCACACCTATTTGCTAACCAACCTGAATCTCAGGGACGAGATTCTTCTTAAGGGGGGTAGGTTTGTAACATCCCAAATTTTACAATTGCAGATGTTACTAGAAGCATGCATCATATCCTTGCATCATGGCATCAAACTGCATCAGATATTTTCCTAAACCCCATAGTCATATAAAGACTAAAAGGGTAAAACAAATTCTAACCTACTAAACCTTTGAAAAAGTGTTATATTATAATCCCATACTAATATTATCCTTTTTACAAATTTTTAGAGACCGGTCTCACGTAATTCGGAGTCCGTTTGCAAAAGTTATGCAACAATCGGTGAAACAGAAAAAAAGGGAAACCTAGCCTAACCGGGCCAGCCGAGCCAGCCCGTGACCTATCTACCGCCTTTGGCGGGTGGGCGCTACACGTGGTAGCCCAGTGAGACGCCGCCACTACCGCACTTCACCAGCCACTGACGGCCCGGCCCCACCCCGTCGTCCTCATCATTGCGACGAGTTCGAAACGACCTCGTTCGCCACCGCCTCTGGAACGAACTCCGGCCAAATCGGTGTTCGGTTCCGACTTCGCCAAGCAAGGTCGCTTATAAATACCCCCGACACGCCTCCCCCAAAACCCTAGCTCGATTTTACACCACCGCCACCGGGCTGCCACCATAGAGCTCGCCGGAGTTCGCCACTGCCGATGCTGACGGCAAGATTCTGGTGCCCCTTCCCCTTTTCTCTCCCTCTCTGCCTTCCCCCTTTAGTACCGCTTCTTCTCACGTGTTTTTCCCCTTGTTTAGAAGTCCGAGCCGACCACAATCGCTCGCCGGAGTTCGCCAGAATCCGCCGCCTCCAGCCGTCGTTCGCCACCACCTCGGGAGGAAGGAGCCGACGTCACCCCCGGGAACGGAACCGCGACAGTCGAGCCAGGAGTGCCGCCGCCGATGCGCCAACACCATCCGTCGTCGCCGTCGTCAGTTTCCGCCGCCGCGGTAAGTTCCCTCCGCCCCTCCATTAGATCTTGATCTGGCGGTGTAGATCGGCCGAATCGGTACTGCCCAATCACGTGCCGCGTCGGGTGCCCGGTCGGTGCACGCCAACATCCAAGAAAGCGCCAGCCTGCCCCCTGGACCAGTCACGAGCCGCCACTTGGCGCTGCACAGTTGGCCGCCGTACTATTTTTGCAAGTGCGGTTTTGTAGTATGCCATGAGTAGCTCTATGCCTAGGATTTTCCATCCCAATAGGTTATCCTGTTTTTCTAAGTTATGCTTGCTATACTATATACTTATATATATCAAGTACCGTTGGGAGGGTTCGGAAGACTGAAAATTTTCTAAGTATAAAAGCTCTCCTGAGCGAACCCTTTTCCTCTCAAAACCTCCTTCAAAATAAAACTAAGTTTTCTTCTGGGCGGAACGGTTGTCGGGACAACGAGTGGAATTTTGGTGGAGGACGGCCGCCCAGGAATCAAAGAAGTCTGCCATGTTTCAGAATTCAGAAGCTTCCAGCGCAACCACAATACATATGGGCTCTGTCTTGGCTTAGTACTTAGTGGGAAACCTCACCGGGGTACCAATATTTGGAGGTTCTTGACACGGTTGGATCCAGCTGGTAGAGGGGCTGCTAAGGGAAGGCTTCGCCATGGTCTTGTCTATAAAAGGACTTGATCGTGGATTGTGGGGAAAGTGCACAACCTCTCGAGAGTATTGCAATCTGATCGATCAACCGTGTTCACGAAAATAGAACAACATTGAGCATCTTAAGGATGGAGCCTCTAAAAGATCTTTCTCTCTTTTTTCCAAACTTAACGTTTTATAAACCCCAAGGCGTGAGTAATATCGCCATTGGGTGGGATTTTGGGAACTTGGTGCATAATATCCAAGTGCTAGGTTGATTGGGCACTTGGTGAGTAATATCCACGTGTTCCATTCGACCCTATACTACTTATCAAAGTTTACAAAGTAGGGGAAAATCTCCTCCTCTTTTCTTCTTACATTGAGAAAATTGGCTTTATGCAAATGAACCCCAAAGACTACTCTTAGCCTTGCATGTAGGGATAGACTTACTCTTTCCTTGGTGTAATTTGCCAATACATTAAAAGTATTGACCCAACTTGTTGGCTGCACGTCTTATGTGCAGAATCCGAAGACTGAAAGGTGCGTAGGGATCATGGTCTTCACGTTAACTAGCTTCGAGGCGTTGATGGACTCAAGTTTTACTTAGTTTCCGCTGTTTTATTTGAGCTAGCTATAAGCTATGCAAGTTGTAATAATTATACTCTGGATTATTCGTGTAATAATGACTTGTGTTTTACATGATATTCATCGACTGTGAAGTGCTAGCTATTGATCCAGGGACTAGCATGTTAATCACAAGGACTTAGGATCCTTAACAATCCGAGGTCGCAACATAGGTCCTGGCAGCTTCAAGGGTTCAGGGGCGTAGAGTAAAATTTATTCTTTTTATACGCGGAACCCCTACAGTGGTATCAGAGCTAGATCTATACATAGTAATGCTAGTACGGGTAGAACACACGAGATGTAGTGTGTGGGCGTTGATCTTTTAGTTGTTACCCTCTCACGTGTACTTGTGTATACCACAGTAATGCTTGATGAAGCGGCCCCCAACCGACTTTATGCGTTCATTGGCGAGACTGGTCCACTCTTGACATACGGCTTGTACCGTATAAAGTGGCTTAGGGGGGTGTCTGTCTCTCTTGCATTAGATAGTATGCCATTTGCAACGGAGGGCCCCGAAAGGGGTGTAGTAGAGACAACTACTTGATCAGCGTTGTGTTGAAAGTTCGTAGGTAAGAACAGTTCTTGTGTGAAAGCCCATTTAGCCACGTAAAACATGCAAAGATAAAGTAGAGGCGTCTAACTTTGTTTTGCAGGGGGGCGTTGCTTTGTGATATGGTTGTGGCAAAGGTAAAGTGATTACCTTTTGTTGCATAGTAGTAGATAGTCACGGTAATGACAAACTACCACGCCGGAATGACACCGGTACCCTGGTGTCTATGGCACCGGAACCCTGGCGCCGGAACCCGGTGACAGCGGATGGAGATCACGACGTGAAGGACCATATCACATAGCATTTACATTCAATGTTATTGTTTGTATGTCTTATTGTGTGCTAGTATTAGATACTCGATGGTAGCCTAATAAGATGATCCCTGTTAAAATTACCAACGATTATGTTCCCCCTTAGTGTGCACCACCAAGAAAGTTCTTTAGTATGAGGCGATCTAGGGTTACAGGCCTGGGTGTCAGACATATCTACGTTCGCATATAGTGGGTGTAAGCCATGTTGCACAGCGAATACACTAAGGTTGAGTTGGCGAGCCTAGCATGTACAGACATGGCCTCAGAACGCGGATGGTCGAAAGATCGAGCACGAGTCGCATGAATGATGTGACCGACGTTTAGCGTCCACCCTTGAACCCACATTGATGGCCATGATGATCGGGGGAGATGTGGCTGATAGGGGTCGTGTTATCACTAGGAACCCTCACTAGGGATAGGTGTTTCTAAGTGGAGTTATTATTAACTCATTTAATTATAAACTTAAGTCTAAATTCCTTTTGCAATTATAAATGTAGAAAATGGTTCTTCCCAAGATTACTTTTCCTATGGATGATTGGTTAAAAGGAGAAAAGCTCAAGTTAGATGGATCCAACTTTTTTGCATGGGTCATACGCCTATTTGATCTCCTTGGGGAGAACAATGTAGCTGACTACATGACCTGCGAGATGTATTTGGAGCCACCCTATTCTCATGAGACCCAGGAGCAGCGGGATCTGCGTTATCGTCGTCGTGTGATGGCCACATTCATATCAGTGACCATGCGCCTCGGAATGGAGGATGGGCTATGGCCAATAGTGGGGAGTCTCAAGCCCCGGATGGTCATGGCACATTTGAGAACACATTTCGTGGAACAAGTGCGCATGTGGGAGTATGAGCTGATGGGGGATTTCCTCTCCATAAAGATGGAGGATGGCTCCTCACTGGATGAGCACTTATTGCGCCTCTACAATGCGTACATGAGTCTGGCATACTACCTGGACAACTGGTTCTCAAGCTCATTTGCGATGGGAGTTGTGCTACGGTCGCTTCCTCCAAGCTTCCAAGCACAAGTCAGGATCTGCGTTATGAGAGGCGACACGGAAACACTGGATTTCCTCGAGTTCATATCACATTTCAAAAATGTGATAGATGAACCCAACGTTGCTGGAGTCGTCAACGACAAAGGTATATATTTAATATACAGTTTTATAAATGTTATAATCTTGCAAACACATTGCAGTGTAAAGTATATCTGATACTTGTTCTGTTTTGGTGAAAACAGGTCCTTCTGCATGGGAGGTGCTTGCTGGAGAGGAGGTGACGTTGCGTGTTGATGGCGAGCATGATGATGATGGCCGACGACACTCTCCCTCGACATTTATCATTTAGTTGATGTTTTAGGATAATTATTGTAATCGAGAGACTTGAACTTCTTTAGTGTGTCTCACACTTCGTGAGACGGTTATTCATACGAGTTTGTAACAAATAGTTGTTCTGCTTTTTATGAATGATTTCTATTTGTGTTCATATCTTGTTTGATTATGTGTGAATTATCCTTGTTGTTTGAAACTAATTGATAATGCATGAACATCTGTAAAACTTTAAAATGACTTGTTTAAAATACCCAACTTAATGATATTTCATCAATGAATGAAAACCATTGTTTGAATTCAAAGTTATGTGATAATATGTGAAAGTCATTCGATTTCTTGTCACATATAAATAAGTTCGGCAAAATAACTTGAACATCGTGTATTACTTGAATACAAAGTGTTTAATGAATTGTTAAAAGTAAATACATATTCGATGTATTGTGTTTTAACGAAAATGGTAATTATCATTATATGATTGTTTAAATGTGTAAAGTAGTTTACCAAAGGAAACATGAATATGAAACTATTTGATTTGATCAAAGTGTTTCATCAACAATGGGTATAAATATAAAAGGGAATCCAATTACTACGATTTGATCAATAGTAATGAAATTCAAACTTATAAGAATGGCATAAAAGAAATTGTGGAATGCAAAGCGTTTGGAAACGTCAAAATGCAAAGCATCACAATGTGATATTAGATATCAAAAGGGGGTTGAATAGAAGGCACCAAATAAATCATTGTAGTGTAGATGTAGAGACCATTAGCTTAGAAATAGTTAACACTCAATTAGAATGTAGTAAACCATTTGAATTCGTGAAAGTTTTAGGGTTATTCAATATAACCAAAACAATAGCGAATAAGTCCTTGTAGAGTATTCATTGGAAACTTTGAATACGAAATACATAGATGAAACCAAAAGGAAAGCAAAACTTGTACTGCTTGGATTTTGGTGCATTCTTGAGAAAGCTCACTTCTATTGATATTTCTCAATTATGGAGCAAATGGAAGATAGTGTAAAACACGATGAGGATTCAAAACCCTGCATCAGAGTGTTGAGAAGTGCAACGAAGAGCGTTCATGAACGATTCTCTTCACAGAAGGAAAGAATCAATGATTTTGATCATTGTGTTTTCCCCACTGGTGTTTTCACTACATAAAGTAGGATTCAAAAATGTAATCAATATCTAGTATGGAGACATTTGTGAATCATTTGTCATGATTCTTGAAATATGACATACCTACGAACTACAAAGGAAATAATGGTAAACTAAAATATGAGAAATCCTAGAAGCAAACTTCCCTTGAGATTAGAGAGCAATTCATTGCTGAATCTCACAAGTAAAAGGGGTTACTTGGAATTTTCCCAAATGACTGCAAAGCCATAGTGGAAAAGGGGTGAATGACAAAAGCACAATTTGTCAGGTATTGGACAAATTCAAATGAATTTGATTCAAGTGTGCTGAATGTCTAGAGGATTCAGAACTAGTAACAGTACTAGTATCTCATAGTAAATCTCCAAGTTTGATATTTGATCAAAGGATTTTGAAGTTATTCAAAATAGTAAGGAGATATGCAATTTGCATAAAATTGAGTGGGAGCTATGAAATTCTTCCTGAAATAATATGTGATTGACATATTTTTGAGTGGGAGCTCATAAGAGTAATTCTTAAGTATGTTAAGAATGAAAGCGCAAATACTTATGAATAATGATTCATAAGATGTAGAAATTGATAATAGGTGTATTTATGTAGTATTCCTTAAGGGATTCTGAAAGGGGTTTCGGAATAGAAGTTGATTAAGGAACTGGTCCTTAATAACTCAAATTAGGAATAGCATTAAGTTTAATATCAATGGTTGAAAGAAAGAAAAGGATGATCGTCATCCACTATGTTGAGACATAGGTTCTATCTTAGAAGCCATGATAATAACTTAGCATAATATGTGATCCAATAAAGAACGTTTGAAAGTGATTAAGTTCAAATCACGGAACGTTGAGATAAGTTTGTCCGCAGTGTCTAATAGAGAATTGTGGACATATTTTACAAATCCATAAAGGATAACATATCTTAAAGCATAAAGAGTTATGTTATAAGGGAATATGTTGGAAACTCCTGTAGATACCAATTAAAGTCAAGTAGGAAGCGAGGTGAACATAACATCGAAAGTTGCACCGAGTGCTCTAGTGTTTCGATGAATACATTTATAATAATAGATAAGGGTACCATCTAAAGTGTTGTATAATGTTATGGCGGGGCTAGTTCGCTTTTAACGTAGAATGATGTGTCCCAGGGCACAGTGTCCATGAGAAAGCCCTCGAGGTTGATCTAACGTCACTGTAGGCTCTTGGAATCAGGCCTCGTTCTGCTGCCATAGCGACGATGCATACACACAGATGCTATCATGTGATGATAAAGTATTAATGTCAATCAAGGTGACATTAGTAAGTTGCAAAGGATTTGGGACTGTAAGTACAGACCCAAGACTCAACCTCTTCCATGAGCAAGCATGTTCAGGGTACTGGGTATATGGTGCCAATGATTGAGAACAAATGCAGCTAGTGTATTTGTACTCTAGTGCAAGTGGGAGACTGTTGGGAATATGCCCTAGAGACAAATAGTAGTAAGGACTATTATCATATTTCATATAGTTTATGATTAAGTTTTATATCATGCTATAACTGTATTGAGTGGAAACATCAATACACGTGTGATATACAAACAACCAAGGGTTCCCAGTGAAACTCTAGCCACTGGTTCATTGGTCAACGGATGATCATGTTTCCTGATCATGTGGCATTTATGCCAGTTGGAAATGAGGTCATCTCATTCGGAGAATGAGATGGTGAACCAATACCCAACCTAAACATCGTGACCCGATCATATCACGAAGTTCAAGTTACGATGATTAGAAATGGATCCTCGTAGACTATTCCTTAGACCGTGAGGCTATATCAATCACTGTCTCCCGAGAGTACTTAGATAGCATCAAACACCATCTGGTAAAATGGTGGTTATAAAGGTGTGTTCAGGTATTCGGAGGAAACCGTAGAGGCAATATATGTCAAGAGCGGGATTTGTCCATCCATGTGACGGGAAGATACTCAAGGGCCCACTCGGAGAAGTTATATCCAATAGTTGCGCAGCGTGTGATTTGATCACAGGGGATATCACTTGTCGGAACGAGTCAAGTAGCATTGTTCAGTAACGAGATTGAAAACGACATGGTGATGTCATTGATCAGATCTCGGGCAATGCAAGTATCGAGTGACAAAGGGAATAAGACACGACTGTCCCGGTTCAAACGACGAAAGATCTTCGTGGAACGCATAGGGGTCACATGGCCATCTAGGTCCCTCTGTCGATCATTGGTGCGGGAGTGTCCCGGCCATGTCTGGAGTGTTCCCGAACCGTGGGTATCACGCTTAAGGTCTTGATGATGCTTAGAGAGTGTTTATAGGATCGGTGGAATCACTGAAGAAAAGAAGGGAGAAAACCGGAAGGGTTTCGGTAAGTCCGGAGGATGTCCGGAGTGGAGGTGGAAGGTGTTCCATGGCCACGAAGGTTGAATAATATGTGAATGAATGTTAAATGTTGATTTAATCATTTATTCATAATTATTTAATAAAGAGAAAAATCAATTTAATGGTCAAAGGCTTAATGGGCCAATTCCTGGAGGGGAGAGGGCCCATTAGGAAAGGAGAGAGGGCCAAGGGGTGGCGGCCCCATTGGGCCAGCCCCATGGGGCCCATGAGGGGTGGCGCCTCCCCACCCCCTCCTCTCCTTTAGTCTCACCTCGGGACTTTGAGGGAGGTGTACCTCCCTCCCCCTATATATAGTGGGGTATTTGGCCTAGATAAATACACCAATAATCAATAAAGGTCTCCCCACTTTTGGGAGGAACTCTAATTGATATTTTCTCTCTCCCCCTCTCTCTCGTGACCGTGATCCCAAGTCTGGACTGCGCGTGCGAGAGACATCTTCACCGCGGAGAGCTGTCGCGCTGCGGGATTCGGATCCGGGACCTCTACTTCCGCAACTGCTGCTGGATCGGGGAAGCGGGAGTCATCATCAGGCACCGGACGTGTGTAACTCCCCGCGAGGTGTCGCACTTGAGGCACTCAAGTCGTTGGAGCCAGAAGGAGCACAAGGACTTCATCACGACCTTGAGGTCGGCTTCAGCTCGTCTACATCAACCACGCTCTCCTGAGCGTTGACAACGCTTTTCAGTCTTCAAGGGTAAGTTTGCAAAAAGGCCCTCCCGTTACTGTATTACTAATAGATAGGTCCTGGCAGCTTCAGGGGTTTAGGGGCGTAGAGTAAAATTTATTGTTTTTATACGCGGAACCCCTACACATTCCATGTGTGTTCTTCTCATGAACCACAGCCAGTGTCATTGCATGTATGTTCTTCTCACAAACCACACATGGATCCAACCAGTGTGATTGCATGTGTATTATTCTCATGAACCACACATGGATCCACCAGTGTCATTGCATGTCTGTTCTTTTCATGAACCACACCAAGTGTCATTGCATGTCTGTTCCTCTAAACAAACCACACATGGATCCACCTAGTGTGATTGCATGCCTGTTCTTTTCACAAACCACACATGGATCCACCTAGTGTGATTGCATGTATGTTCTTTTCACAAACCACACATGAATCCACCAGTGTCATTGCATGTGTGTTCTTTTCATGAACCACAACTAGAGTCAACCAGTGTCATTGCATGTCTGTTCTTTTCATGAACCACAGCTAGAGTCATTGCATGTATGTTCCTTCCACAAACCACATATGGATCCACCAGTGTCATTGCAAGTCTATTCTTTTCATGAACCACACCTAGTGTGATCGCATGTCTATTCCTCTAAACAAAACACACATGGATCCACCTAGTGTGATTGCATGTCTGTTCTTTTCACAAACCACACATGGATCCACCAGTGTCATTGCATGTGTGTTCTTTTCATGAACCACACATGGATACACCAGTGTTATTGCATGTGTGTTCTTTTCATGAACCACAGCTAAAGACATTGCATGTTTGTTCTTTCCACAAACCACACATGGATCCACCTAGTGTTATTGCATGTCTGTTCTTCTCATGAATCACACAGGGATCCACCCAGTGTCATGGCATGTCTGTTCCTCTAAACAAACCGCACATGGATCCACCTAGTGTGATTGCATGTCAGTTCTTTTCACAAACCACATGGATCCACCAGTGTCATTGCATGTGTTCTTCTCATGAACCACAGCCAGTGTCATTGCATGTATGTTCTTCTCACAAACCACACATGGATCCACTAGTGTCATTGCATGTGTGTTCTTCTCATGAACCACACATGGATCCACCAGTGTCATTGCATGTCTGTTCTTTTCATGAAACACAGCTAGAGTCATTGCATGTCTTTTCCTTCCACAAACCACATATGGATCCACCAGTGTCATTGCATGTCTGTTCTTTTCATGAACCAGACCTAGTGTCATTGCATGTTTGGTCCTCTAAACAAACCACACATGGATCCACCTAGTGTGATTGCATGTCTGTTCTTTTCATGAACCACAGCTAGAGTCATTGTATGTCTGTTCCTTCCACAAACCACATATGGATCCACCCAGTGTCATTGCATGTCTATTCTTTTCATGAACCACACCCAGTGTGATTGCATGTTTGTTCCTCTAAACAAACCACACATGGATCCACCTAGTGTGAATGCATGTATATTCTTTTCACAAACCACACATGGATCCACCACTGTCATTGCATGTGTGTTCTTTTCATGAACCACAACTAGAGTCAACTAGTATCATTGCATGCCTGTTCTTTTCATGAACCACACCGAGTGTGATTGCATGTACATTCCTCTAAACAAATAACACATGGATCCACCTAGTGTGATTGCATGTCTGTTCTTTTCACAAACCACGCATGGATCCACCAATGTCATTGCATGTGTGTTCTTTTCATGAACCACACATGGATACACTAGTGTCATTGCATGTGTGTTCTTTTCATGAACCACATCTAGAGTCATCGCATGTCTGTTCTTTCCACAAACCACACATGGATGCACCTAGTGTGATTGCATGTCTGTTCTTCTCATGAACCACACTTGGATCCAGCAGTGTCATTGCATGTGTGTTCTTTGCATGAACCACAGCCAGTGTCATTGCATGTATGTTTTTCTCACAAACCACACAAGGATCCACCAGTGTCATTGCATGTGTGTTCTTCTCATGAACCATAGCCAGTGTCATTGCATGTGTGTTATTCTCACAATCCACATAAGTATCCACCAGTGTCATTGCATGTCTGATCTTCTCACAAACCACATGGATCCACCAGTATCATTGGATGTGTGTTCTTGACATGAACCACACATGGATCCACCAATGTCATTTCATGTCTGTTCTTTTCATGAACCACAGCTAGAGTCACTGCATGTCTTTTCCTTCCACAAACCACATATGGATCAACCAGTGTCATTGCATGTTTGTTCTTTCCATGAACCACAACCAGTGTCATTGCATGTTTGTTCCTCTAAACAAACCACACAAGGATCCACCTAATTTGATTGCATGTCTATTCTTTTCACAAACCACACATGGATCCACCAGTGTCATTGCGCGTGTGTTCTTCTCATGAACCACAGCTAGAGTCATTGCATGTGTGTTCTTCTGAACAAACCACACATGGATCCACCCAGTGTCATTGCATGTCTCTTCCTCTAAACAAACCACACATGGATCCACCTAGTGTGATTGCATGTTTGTTCTTTTCACAAATCACACATGGATCCACCAGTGTCATTGCATGTGTGTTCTTTTCATGAACCACGGCCAGAGTCACTGCATGTGTGTTCTTCTAAACAAACCACACATAGATCCACCCAGTGTCATTGCATGTCTGTTCCTCTAAACAAACCACACATGGATCCACCTAGTGTGATTCCATGTCTGTTCTTTTCACAAACCACACATGGACCCACCAGTGTCATTGCATGTGTGTTCTTCTCATGAACCATAGCCAGAGTCATTGCATGTGTGTTCTTCTAAAAAACACATGGATCCACCCAGTGTCATTACATGTCTCTTCCTCTAAACAAACCACACATGGATCCACCTAGTGTGATTGCATGTCTGTTCTTTTCACAAACCACACATGGATCCACCAGTGTCATTGCATGTGTGTTATTTTCATGAACCATAGCCAGAGTCATTGCATGTGTGTTCTTCTAAACAACCCACACATGGATCCACCTAGTGTCATTGAATGTCTGTTCCTCTAAACAAACCACACATGCATCCACCTAGTGTGATTGCATGTCTGTTCTTTTCACAAACCACACATCGATCCACCAGTGTCATTGCATGTGTGTTCTTTTCATGAACCACAGCCAGAGTCATTGCATGTGTGTTCTTCTAGACAAACCACACATGGATCCACCCAGTGTCATTGCATGTTTGTTCCTCTAAACAAACCACACATGGATCCACCTAGTGTGATTGCATGTCTATTCTTTTCACAAACCACACATGGATCCACCAGTGTCATTGCATGTGTGTTCTTCTCATGAACCACAGCCAGTGTCATTGCATATGTGTTCTTCTCACAAACCACACATGGATGCACCCAGTGTGATTGCATGTATGTTCTTCTCATGAACCACACATGGATCCACCAGCGTAATTGCATGTCTGTTCTTTTCATGAACCACAGCTAGAGTCATTGCATGTCTTTTCCTTCCACAAACCACATATGGATCCACCAGTGTCATTGCATGTCTGTTCTTGTCATGAACCACACCCAGTGTCATTGCATGTATGTTCCTCTAAACAAACCACACATGGATCCACCTAGTGTGATTGCATGTATGTTCTTTTCATGAACCACAGCTAGAGTCATTGCATGTATGTTCCTTCCACAAACCACATACGGATCCACCTAGTGTCATTGCATGTCTGTTCTTTTCATGAACCGCAACTAGAGTCAACCAGTGTGATTGCATGTCTATTCTTTTCATGAACCACAGGTAGAGTCATTGCATGTATGTTCCTTCCACAAACCACATATGGATCCACCTAGTGTCATTGCATGTCTGTTCCTCTAAACAAACCACACATGGATCCACGTAGTGTGATTGCATGTCTGTTCTTTTCAGAAACCACACATGGATCCACCAGTGTCATTGCATGTGTGTTCTTTTCATAAACTACAACTAGAGTCATTGCATGTGTGTTCTTCTAAACAAACCACACATGGATCCACCTAGTGTCATTGCATGTTTGTTCCTCTGAATAAACCACACATGGATCCACCAAGTGTGATTGCATGTATGTTCTTCTCACAAACCACACATGGATCCACCAATGTCATTGCATATGTGTTCTTTTCATGAAACACACATGGATACACCAGTGTCATTGCATGTGTGTTCTTTTCATGAACCACAGCTAGAGTCATTGCATGTCTGTTCTTTCCACAAACCACACATGGATCCACCTAGTGGGATTGGATGTTTGTGCTTCTCATGAACCACAGCTAGAGTCATTGCATGTACATTTCCTTCCACAAACCACATATGGATCCACCAGTGTCAATGCATGTCTGTTCTTTTCATGAACCACACCTAGTGTCATTGCATGTCTCTTCCTCTAAACAAACCTCACATGGATCCACCTAGTGTGATTGCATGTATGTTCTTTCCACAAACCACACATGGATCCACCAGTGTCATTGCATGTGTGTTCTTTAATTGAACCACAGCCAGAGTCATTGCATGTGTGTTCTTCTAAACAAACCACACATGGATCCACCTAGTGTCATTGTATGTTTGTTCCTCTAAACAAACCACACATGGCTCCATCTAGTGTGATTGCATGTCTGTTCTTTTCACAAACCACACATGGATCCTCCAGTGTCATTGCATGTGTGTTCTTTTCATGAACCACAGCCAGAGTCATTGCATGTTTGTTCTCTTCACAAACCACACATGGATCCACCAGTGCCATTGCATGTGTGTTCTTCTCATGAACCACACATGGATCCACCAGTGTCATTGCATGTCTGTTCTTTTCATGAACCACAGCTAGAGTCATTGCATATCTATTCCTTCCACAAACCACATATGGATCCACTAGTGTGATTGCATGTCTATTCCTCTAAACAAACCAAACATGGATCCACCTAGTGTGATTGCATCTCAGTTCTTATCACAAACCACACATGGATCCACCAGTGTCATTGCATGTGTGTTCTTTTCATGAACCACACATGGATACACCATTGTCATTGCATGTGTGTTCTTTTCATGAACCACAGCTAGAGTCATTGAATGTCTATTCTTTCCACAAACCACACATGGATCCACCTAGTGTTATTGCATGTCTGTTCTTCTCATGAATCACATATGGATCCACCCAGTGTCATTGCATGTCTGTTCCCCTAAACAAACCGCGCATGGATCCACCTAGTGTGATTGCATGTCTGTTCTTTTCACAAACCACACATGGATCCACCAGTGTCATTGCATGTGTGTTCTTCTCATGAACCACGGCCAGTGTCATTGCATGTATGTTCTTCTCACAAACCACACATGGATCCACCAGTGTCATTGCATCTGTGTTCTTCTCATGAACCACACATGGATCCACCAGTGTCATTGCATGTCTGTTCTTTTCATGAACCACAGCTAAAGTCATTGCATGTCTTTTCCTTCCACAAACCACATATGGATCCACCAGTGTCATTGCATGTCTGTTCTTTTCATGAACCACACCCAGTGCCATTGCATGTTTGTTCCTCTAAACAAACCACACATGGATCCACCTAGTGTGATTGCATGTTTGTTGTTTTCATGGACCACAGCTAGAGTCATTGTATGTTTGTTCCTTCCACAAACCACATATGGATCCACGCAGTGTCATTGCATGTCTGTTCTTTTCATGAACCACACCCAGTGTGATTGCATGTCTGTTCCTCTAAACAAACCACACATGGATCCACCTAGTGTGATTTCATGTCTGTTCTTTTCACAAACCACACGGATCCACCTAGTGTGATTGCATGTCTGTTCTTTTCACAAACCACACATGGATCCAGCAGTCTCATTGCATGTGTGTTCTTTTCATGAACCACAACTAGAGTCAACCAGTGTCATTGCATGTCTATTCTTTTCATGAACCACAGCTAGAGTCATTGCATGTCTGTTCCTTCCACAAACCACATATGGATCCACCCAGTGTCATTGCATGTCTGTTCTTTTCACGAACCACACCCAATGCGATTGCATGTCTGTTCCTCTAAACAAACCACACATGGATCCACCTAGTGTGATTGCATGTCTATTGTTTTCACAAACCACACATGGATCCACCAGTGTCATTGCATGTGTGTTCTTTTCATGAACCACACATGGATACACTAGTCTCATTGCATGTGTGTTCTTTTCATGAACCACATCTAGAGTCATTGCATGTCTGTTCTTTCCACAAACCACACATTGATGCACCTAGTGTGATTGCATGTTTGTTCTTCTCATGAACCACACATGGATCCACCAGTGTCATTGGATGTGTGTTCTTCTCATGAACCACAGCCAGTGTCATTGCATGTATGATCTTCTCACAAACCACACAAGGATCCACCGGTGTCATTGCATGTGTGTTCTTCTCATGAACCACAACCAGTGTCATTGCATGTGTGTTATTCTCACAAACCACATAAGTATCCACTAGTGTCATTGCATGTCTGTTCTTCTCATAAACCACACATGGATCCACGAGTATCATTGGATGTGTGTTCTTGTCATGAACCACACATGGATCCACCAGTGTTATTGCATGTCTATTCTTTTCATGAACCACAACTAGAGTCATTGCATGTGTTTTCCTTCCACAAACCACATATGGATCAACCAGTGTCATTGCATGTATGTTTTTTCCATGAACCACAGCCAGTGTCATTGCATGTCTGTTCCTCTAAACAAACCACACATGGATCCACCTAGTGTGATTGCATGTCTGTTCTTTTCAGAAACCACACATGGATCCACCAGTTTCATTGCATGTGTGTTCTTCTCATGAACCACAACCAGAGTCATTGCATGTGTCTTCTTCTAAACAAACCACACATGGATCCATGCAGTGTCATTGCATGTATCTTCCTCTAAACAAACCACACATGGATCCACCTAGTGTGATTGCATGTCTGTTCTTTTCACAAATCACACATGGATCCACCTGTGTTATTGCATGTGTGTTCTTTTCATGAACCACGGCCAGAGTCATTGCATGTGTGTTTTTCTAAACAAACCAAACATGGATCTACCAGTGTCATTGCATGTCTGTTCCTCTAAACAAACCACATGGATCCACCTAGTGTGATTGCATGTCTGTTCTTTTCACAAACCACACATGGATCCACCAGTTTCATTGCATGTGTGTTCTTTTCATGAACCACAGCCAGAGTCATTGCATGTTTGTTCTCTTCACAAACCACACATGGATCCACCAGTGCCATTGCATGTGTGTTCTTCTCATGAACCACACATGGATCCACCAGTGTCATTGCATGTCTGTTCTTTTCATGAACCACAGCTAGAGTCATTGCATATCTATTCCTTCCACAAACCACATATGGATCCACTAGTGTGATTGCATGTCTATTCCTCTAAACAAACCAAACATGGATCCACCTAGTGTGATTGCATCTCTGTTCTTATCACAAACCACACATGGATCCACCAGTGTCATTGCATGTATGTTCTTTTCATGAACCACACATGGAGACACCAGTGTCATTGCATGTGTGTTCTTTTCATGAACCACAGCTACAGTCATTGAATGTCTATTCTTTCCACAAACCACACATGGATCCACCTAGTGTTATTGTATGTCTGTTCTTCTCATGAATCACATATGGATCCACCCAGTGTCATTGCATGTCTGTTCCCCTAAAAAAACCGCGCATGGATCCACCTAGTGTGATTGCATGTCTGTTCTTTTCACAAACCACACATGGATCCACCACTGTCATTGCATGTGTGTTCTTCTCATGAACCACGGCCAGTGTCATTGCATGTATGTTCTTCTCACAAACCACACATGGATCCACCAGTGTCTTTGCATCTGTGTTCTTCTCATGAACCACACATGGATCCACCAGTGTCATTGCATGTCTGTTCTTTTCATGAACCACAGCTAGAGTCATTGCATGTCTTTTCCTTCCACAAACCACATATGGATCCACCAGTGTCATTGCATGTCTGTTCTTTTCATGAACCACACCCAGTGCCATTGCATGTTTGTTCCTCTAAACAAACCACACATGGATCCACCTAGTGTGATTGCATATTTGTTGTTTTCATGAACCACAGCTAGAGTCATTGTATGTTTGTTCCTTCCACAAACCACATATGGATCCACGCAGTGTCATTGCATGTCTGTTCTTTTCATGAACCACACCCAGTGTGATTGCATGCCTGTTCCTCTAAACAAACCACACATGGATCCACCTAGTGTGATTGCATGTCTGTTCTTTTCACAAACCACACACGGATCCACCTAGTGTGATTGCATGTCTGTTCTTCTCATGAACCACGGCCAGTATCATTGCATGTATGTTCTTCTCACAAACCACACATGGATCCACCAGTGTCTTTGCATCTGTGTTCTTCTCATGAACCACACATGGATCCACCAGTGTCATTGCATGTCTGTTCTTTTCATGAACCACAGCTAGAGTCATTGCATGTCTTTTCCTTCCACAAACCACATATGGATCCACCAGTGTCATTGCCTGTCTTTTCTTTTCATGAACCACACCCAGTGCCATTGCATGTTTGTTCCTCTAAACAAACCACACATGGATCCACCTAGTGTGATTGCATATTTGTTGTTTTCATGAACCACAGCTAGAGTCATTGTATGTTTGTTCCTTCCACAAACCACATATGGATCCACGCAGTGTCATTGCATGTCTGTTCTTTTCATGAACCACACCCAGTGTGATTGCATGCCTGTTCCTCTAAACAAACGACACATGGATCCACCTAGTGTGATTGCATGTCATTCTTTTCACAAACCACACGGATCCACCTAGTGTGATTGCATGTCATTCTTTTCACAAACCACACATGGATCCACGGTCTCATTGCATGTGTGTTCTTTTCATGAACCACAACTAGAGTCAACCAATGTCATTGCATGTCTGTTCTTTTCATGAACCACAGCTAGAGTCATTGCATGTCTGTTCCTTCCACAAACCACATATGGATCCACCCAGTGTCATTGCATGTCTGTTCTTTTCACAAACCACACATGGATCCACCAGTCTCATTGCATGTGTGTTCTTTTCATGAACCACAACTAGAGTCAACCAGTGTCATTGCATGTCTGTTCTTTTCATGAACCACAGCTAGAGTCATTGCATGTCTGTTCCTTCCACAAACCACATATGGATCCACCCAGTGTCATTGCATGTCTATTCTTTTCATGAACCACACCTAGTGTGATTGCATGTTTGTTCCTCTAAACAAACCACACATGGATCCACCTAGTGTGAATGCATGTCTATTCTTTTCACAAACCACACATGGATCCACCACTGTCATTGCATGTGTGTTCTTTTCATGAACCACAACTAGAGTCCACTAGTGTCATTGCATGCCTGTTCTTTTCATGAACCACACCCAGTGTGATTGCATGTCTATTCCTCTAAACAAATAACACATGGATCCACCTAGTGTGATTGCATGTCTGTTCTTTTCACAAACCACGCATGGATCCACCAGTGTCATTGCATGTGTGTTCTTTTCATGAACCACACATGGATACACTAGTGTCATTGCATGTCTGTTCCTCTAAACAAACCATACATGGATCCACCTAGTGTGATTGCATGTCTGTTCTTTTCACAAACCACACATGGATCCACCTAGTGTGATTGCATGTATGTTCTTTTCACAAACCACACATGAATCCACCAGTGTCATTGCATGTGTGTTCTTTTCATGAACCACAACTAGAGTCAACCAGTGTCATTGCATGTCTGTTCTTTTCATGAACCACAGCTAGAGTCATTGCATGTATGTTCCTTCCACAAACCACATATGGATCCACCAGTGTCATTGCAAGTCTATTCTTTTCATGAACCACACCTAGTGTGATCGCATGTCTATTCCTCTAAACAAAACACACATGGATCCACCTAGTGTGATTGCATGTCTGTTCTTTTCACAAACCACACATGGATCCACCAGTGTCATTGCATGTGTGTTCTTTTCATGAACCACACATGGATACACCAGTGTTATTGCATGTGTGTTCTTTTCATGAACCACAGCTAAAGACATTGCATGTTTGTTCTTTCCACAAACCACACATGGATCCACCTAGTGTTATTGCATGTCTGTTCTTCTCATGAATCACACAGGGATCCACCCAGTGTCATGGCATGTCTGTTCCTCTAAACAAACCGCACATGGATCCACCTAGTGTGATTGCATGTCAGTTCTTTTCACAAACCACACATGGATCCACCAGTGTCATTGCATGTGTGTTCTTCTCATGAACCACAGCCAGTGTCATTGCATGTATGTTCTTCTCACAAACCACACATGGATCCACTAGTGTCATTGCATGTGTGTTCTTCTCATGAACCACACATGGATCCACCAGTGTCATTGCATGTCTGTTCTTTTCATGAAACACAGCTAGAGTCATTGCATGTCTTTTCCTTCCACAAACCACATATGGATCCACCAGTGTCATTGCATGTCTGTTCTTTTCATGAACCAGACCTAGTGTCATTGCATGTTTGGTCCTCTAAACAAACCACACATGGATCCACCTAGTGTGATTGCATGTCTGTTCTTTTCATGAACCACAGCTAGAGTCATTGTATGTCTGTTCCTTCCACAAACCACATATGGATCCACCCAGTGTCATTGCATGTCTATTCTTTTCATGAACCACACCCAGTGTGATTGCATGTTTGTTCCTCTAAACAAACCACACATGGATCCACCTAGTGTGAATGCATGTATATTCTTTTCACAAACCACACATGGATCCACCACTGTCATTGCATGTGTGTTCTTTTCATGAACCACAACTAGAGTCAACTAGTATCATTGCATGCCTGTTCTTTTCATGAACCACACCGAGTGTGATTGCATGTCTGTTCCTCTAAACAAATAACACATGGATCCACCTAGTGTGATTGCATGTCTGTTCTTTTCACAAACCACGCATGGATCCACCAATGTCATTGCATGTGTGTTCTTTTCATGAACCACACATGGATACACTAGTGTCATTGCATGTGTGTTCTTTTCATGAACCACATCTAGAGTCATCGCATGTCTGTTCTTTCCACAAACCACACATGGATGCACCTAGTGTGATTGCATGTCTGTTCTTCTCATGAACCACACTTGGATCCAGCAGTGTCATTGCATGTGTGTTCTTTGCATGAACCACAGCCAGTGTCATTGCATGTATGTTTTTCTCACAAACCACACAAGGAACCACCAGTGTCATTGCATGTGTGTTCTTCTCATGAACCATAGCTAGTGTCATTGCATGTGTGTTATTCTCACAATCCACATAAGTATCCACCAGTGTCATTGCATGTCTGATCTTCTCACAAACCACACATGGATCCACCAGTATCATTGGATGTGTGTTCTTGACATGAACCACACATGGATCCACCAATGTCATTTCATGTCTGTTCTTTTCATGAACCACAGCTAGAGTCACTGCATGTCTTTTCCTTCCACAAACCACATATGGATCAACCAGTGTCATTGCATGTTTGTTCTTTCCATGAACCACAACCAGTGTCATTGCATGTTTGTTCCTCTAAACAAACCACACAAGGATCCACCTAATTTGATTGCATGTCTATTCTTTTCACAAACCACACATGGATCCACCAGTGTCATTGCGCGTGTGTTCTTCTCATGAACCACAGCTAGAGTCATTGCATGAGTGTTCTTCTGAACAAACCACACATGGATCCACCCAGTGTCATTGCATGTCTCTTCCTCTAAACAAACCACACATGGATCCACCTAGTGTGATTGCATGTTTGTTCTTTTCACAAATCACACATGGATCCACCAGTGTCATTGCATGTGTGTTCTTTTCATGAACCACGGCCAGAGTCACTGCATGTGTGTTCTTCTAAACAAACCACACATAGATCCACCCAGTGTCATTGCATGTCTGTTCCTCTAAACAAACCACACATGGATCCACCTAGTGTGATTCCATGTCTGTTCTTTTCACAAACCACACATGGACCCACCAGTGTCATTGCATGTGTGTTCTTCTCATGAACCATAGCCAGAGTCATTGCATGTGTGTTCTTCTAAAAAACACATGGATCCACCCAGTGTCATTACATGTCTCTTCCTCTAAACAAACCACACATGGATCCACCTAGTGTGATTGCATGTCTGTTCTTTTCACAAACCACACATGGATCCACCAGTGTCATTGCATGTGTGTTCTTTTCATGAACCATAGCCAGAGTCATTGCATGTGTGTTCTTCTAAACAACCCACACATGGATCCACCTAGTGTCATTGAATGTCTGTTCCTCTAAACAAACCACACATGCATCCACCTAGTGTGATTGCATGTCTGTTCTTTTCACAAACCACACATCGATCCACCAGTGTCATTGCATGTGTGTTCTTTTCATGAACCACAGCCAGAGTCATTGCATGTGTGTTCTTCTAGACAAACCACACATGGATCCACCCAGTGTCATTGCATGTTTGTTCCTCTAAACAAACCACACATGGATCCACCTAGTGGTATTGCATGTCTATTCTTTTCACAAACCACACATGGATCCACCAGTGTCATTGCATGTGTGTTCTTCTCATGAACCACAGCCAGTGTCATTGAATATGTGTTCTTCTCACAAACCAAACATGGATGCACCCAGTGTGATTGCATGTATGTTCTTCTCATGAACCACACATGGATCCACCAGTGTAATTGCATGTCTGTTCTTTTCATGAACCACAGCTAGAGTCATTGCATGTCTTTTCCTTCCACAAACCACATATGGATCCACCAGTGTCATTGCATGTACATTCTTGTCATGAACCACCCAGTGTCATTGCATGTATGTTCCTCTAAACAAACCACACATGGATCTACCTAGTGTGATTGCATGTATGTTCTTTTCATGAACCACAGCTAGAGTCATTGCATGTATGTTCCTTCCACAAACCACATACGGATCCACCTAGTGTCATTGCATGTCTGTTCTTTTCATGAACCACACCCAGTGTCATTGCATGTCTGTTCCTCTAAGCAAACCACATATGGATCCACCTAGTGTGATTACATGTCTGTTGTTTTCACAAACCACACATGGATCCACCAGTGTCATTGCATGTGTGTTCTTTTCATGAACCGCAACTAGAGTCAACCAGTGTGATTGCATGTCTATTCTTTTCATGAACCACAGGTAGAGTCATTGCATGTATGTTCCTTCCACAAACCACATATGGATCCACCTAGTGTCATTGCATGTCTGTTCCTCTAAACAAACCACACATGGATCCACGTAGTGTGATTGCATGTCTGTTCTTTTCAGAAACCACACATGGATCCACCAGTGTCATTGCATGTGTGTTCTTTTCATAAACTACAACTAGAGTCATTGCATGTGTGTTCTTCTAAACAAACCACACATGGATCCACCTAGTGTCATTGCATGTTTGTTCCTCTGAATAAACCACACATGGATCCACCAAGTGTGATTGCATGTATGTTCTTCTCACAAACCACACATGGATCCACCAATGTCATTGCATATGTGTTCTTTTCATGAAACACACATGGATACACCAGTGTCATTGCATGTGTGTTCTTTTCATGAACCACAGCTAGAGTCATTGCATGTCTGTTCTTTCCACAAACCACACATGGATCCACCTAGTGGGATTGGATGTTTGTGCTTCTCATGAACCACAGCTAGAGTCATTGCATGTCTGTTCCTTCCACAAACCACATATGGATCCACCAGTGTCAATGCATGTCTGTTCTTTTCATGAACCACACCTAGTGTCATTGCATGTCTCTTCCTCTAAACAAACCTCACATGGATCCACCTAGTGTGATTGCATGTATGTTCTTTCCACAAACCACACATGGATCCACCAGTGTCATTGCATGTGTGTTCTTTAATTGAACCACAGCCAGAGTCATTGCATGTGTGTTCTTCTAAACAAACCACACATGGATCCACCTAGTGTCATTGTATGTTTGTTCCTCTAAACAAACCACACATGGCTCCATCTAGTGTGATTGCATGTCTGTTCTTTTCACAAACCACACATGGATCCTCCAGTGTCATTGCATGTGTGTTCTTTTCATGAACCACAGCCAGAGTCATTGCATGTTTGTTCTCTTCACAAACCACACATGGATCCACCAGTGCCATTGCATGTGTGTTCTTCTCATGAACCACACATGGATCCACCAGTGTCATTGCATGTCTGTTCTTTTCATGAACCACAGCTAGAGTCATTGCATATCTATTCCTTCCACAAACCACATATGGATCCACTAGTGTGATTGCATGTATATTCCTCTAAACAAACCAAACATGGATCCACCTAGTGTGATTGCATCTCAGTTCTTATCACAAACCACATGGATCCACGGTGTCATTGCATGTCTGTTCTTTCTACAAACCACACATGGATACACCATTGTCATTGCATGTGTGTTCTTTTCATGAACCACAGCTAGAGTCATTGAATGTCTATTCTTTCCACAAACCACACATGGATCCACCTAGTGTTATTGAATGTATGTTCTTATCATGAATCACATATGGATCCACCCAGTGTCATTGCATGTCATTTCCCCTAAACAAACGCGCATGGATCCACCTAGTGTGATTGCATGTCATTCTTTTCACAAACCACACATGGATCCACAGTGTCATTGCATGTGTGTTCTTCTCATGAACCACGGCCAGTGTCATTGCATGTATGTTCTTCTCACAAACCACACATGGATCCACCAGTCATTGCATCATGTTCTTCTCATGAACCACACATGGATCCACCAGTGTCATTGCATGTCATTCTTTTCATGAACCACGCCTAAAGTCATTGCATGTCTTTTCCTTCCACAAACCACATATGGATCCACCAGTGTCATTGCATGTCTGTTCTTTTCATGAACCACACCCAGTGCCATTGCATGTTTGTTCCTCTAAACAAACCACACATGGATCCACCTAGTGTGATTGCATGTTTGTTGTTTTCATGGACCACAGCTAGAGTCATTGTATGTTTGTTCCTTCCACAAACCACATATGGATCCACGCAGTGTCATTGCATGTCTGTTCTTTTCATGAACCACACCCAGTGTGATTGCATGTCTGTTCCTCTAAACAAACCACACATGGATCCACCTAGTGTGATTTCATGTCTGTTCTTTTCACAAACCACACGGATCCACCTAGTGTGATTGCATGTCTGTTCTTTTCACAAACCACACATGGATCCACCAGTCTCATTGCATGTGTGTTCTTTTCATGAACCACAACTAGAGTCAACCAGTGTCATTGCATGTCTATTCTTTTCATGAACCACAGCTAGAGTCATTGCATGTCTGTTCCTTCCACAAACCACATATGGATCCACCCAGTGTCATTGCATGTCTGTTCTTTTCACGAACCACACCCAATGCGATTGCATGTCTGTTCCTCTAAACAAACCACACATGGATCCACCTAGTGTGATTGCATGTCTATTGTTTTCACAAACCACACATGGATCCACCAGTGTCATTGCATGTGTGTTCTTTTCATGAACCACACATGGATACACTAGTCTCATTGCATGTGTGTTCTTTTCATGAACCACATCTAGAGTCATTGCATGTCTGTTCTTTCCACAAACCACACATTGATGCACCTAGTGTGATTGCATGTTTGTTCTTCTCATGAACCACACATGGATCCACCAGTGTCATTGGATGTGTGTTCTTCTCATGAACCACAGCCAGTGTCATTGCATGTATGATCTTCTCACAAACCACACAAGGATCCACCGGTGTCATTGCATGTGTGTTCTTCTCATGAACCACAACCAGTGTCATTGCATGTGTGTTATTCTCACAAACCACATAAGTATCCACTAGTGTCATTGCATGTCTGTTCTTCTCATAAACCACACATGGATCCACGAGTATCATTGGATGTGTGTTCTTGTCATGAACCACACATGGATCAACCAGTGTCATTGCATGTATGTTTTTTCCATGAACCACAGCCAGTGTCATTGCATGTGTTTTCCTTCCACAAACCACACATGGATCCACCTAGTGTGATTGCATGTCTGTTCTTTTCAGAAACCACACATGGATCCACCAGTTTCATTGCATGTGTGTTCTTCTCATGAACCACAACCAGAGTCATTGCATGTGTCTTCTTCTAAACAAACCACACATGGATCCATGCAGTGTCATTGCATGTATCTTCCTCTAAACAAACCACACATGGATCCACCTAGTGTGATTGCATGTCTGTTCTTTTCACAAATCACACATGGATCCACCTGTGTTATTGCATGTGTGTTCTTTTCATGAACCACGGCCAGAGTCATTGCATGTGTGTTTTTCTAAACAAACCACACATGGATCTACCCAGTGTCATTGCATGTCTGTTCCTCTAAACAAACCACACATGGATCCACCTAGTGTGATTGCATGTCTGTTCTTTTCACAAACCACACATGGATCCACCAGTTTCATTGCATGTGTGTTCTTTTCATGAACCACAGCCAGAGTCATTGCATGTTTGTTCTCTTCACAAACCACACATGGATCCACCAGTGCCATTGCATGTGTGTTCTTCTCATGAACCACACATGGATCCACCAGTGTCATTGCATGTCTGTTCTTTTCATGAACCACAGCTAGAGTCATTGCATATCTATTCCTTCCACAAACCACATATGGATCCACTAGTGTGATTGCATGTCTATTCCTCTAAACAAACCAAACATGGATCCACCTAGTGTGATTGCATCTCTGTTCTTATCACAAACCACACATGGATCCACCAGTGTCATTGCATGTATGTTCTTTTCATGAACCACACATGGAGACACCAGTGTCATTGCATGTGTGTTCTTTTCATGAACCACAGCTACAGTCATTGAATGTCTATTCTTTCCACAAACCACACATGGATCCACCTAGTGTTATTGTATGTCTGTTCTTCTCATGAATCACATATGGATCCACCCAGTGTCATTGCATGTCTGTTCCCCTAAAAAAACCGCGCATGGATCCACCTAGTGTGATTGCATGTCTGTTCTTTTCACAAACCACACATGGATCCACCACTGTCATTGCATGTGTGTTCTTCTCATGAACCACGGCCAGTGTCATTGCATGTATGTTCTTCTCACAAACCACACATGGATCCACCAGTGTCTTTGCATCTGTGTTCTTCTCATGAACCACACATGGATCCACCAGTGTCATTGCATGTCTGTTCTTTTCATGAACCACAGCTAGAGTCATTGCATGTCTTTTCCTTCCACAAACCACATATGGATCCACCAGTGTCATTGCATGTCTGTTCTTTTCATGAACCACACCCAGTGCCATTGCATGTTTGTTCCTCTAAACAAACCACACATGGATCCACCTAGTGTGATTGCATATTTGTTGTTTTCATGAACCACAGCTAGAGTCATTGTATGTTTGTTCCTTCCACAAACCACATATGGATCCACGCAGTGTCATTGCATGTCTGTTCTTTTCATGAACCACACCCAGTGTGATTGCATGCCTGTTCCTCTAAACAAACCACACATGGATCCACCTAGTGTGATTGCATGTCTGTTCTTTTCACAAACCACACACGGATCCACCTAGTGTGATTGCATGTCTGTTCTTCTCATGAACCACGGCCAGTGTCATTGCATGTATGTTCTTCTCACAAACCACACATGGATCCACCAGTGTCTTTGCATCTGTGTTCTTCTCATGAACCACACATGGATCCACCAGTGTCATTGCATGTCTGTTCTTTTCATGAACCACAGCTAGAGTCATTGCATGTCTTTTCCTTCCACAAACCACATATGGATCCACCAGTGTCATTGCATGTCTGTTCTTTTCATGAACCACACCCAGTGCCATTGCATGTTTGTTCCTCTAAACAAACCACACATGGATCCACCTAGTGTGATTGCATATTTGTTGTTTTCATGAACCACAGCTAGAGTCATTGTATGTTTGTTCCTTCCACAAACCACATATGGATCCACGGAGTGTCATTGCATGTCTGTTCTTTTCATGAACCACACCCAGTGTGATTGCATGCCTGTTCCTCTAAACAAACGACACATGGATCCACCTAGTGTGATTGCATGTCTGTTCTTTTCACAAACCACACACGGATCCACCTAGTGTGATTGCATGTCTGTTCTTTTCACAAACCACACATGGATCCACCAGTCTCATTGCATGTGTGTTCTTTTCATGAACCACAACTAGAGTCAACCAATGTCATTGCATGTCTGTTCTTTTCATGAACCACAGCTAGAGTCATTGCATGTCTGTTCCTTCCACAAACCACATATGGATCCACCCAGTGTCATTGCATGTCTGTTCTTTTCACAAACCACACATGGATCCACCAGTCTCATTGCATGTGTGTTCTTTTCATGAACCACAACTAGAGTCAACCAGTGTCATTGCATGTCTGTTCTTTTCATGAACCACAGCTAGAGTCATTGCATGTCTGTTCCTTCCACAAACCACATATGGATCCACCCAGTGTCATTGCATGTCTATTCTTTTCATGAACCACACCCAGTGTGATTGCATGTTTGTTCCTCTAAACAAACCACACATGGATCCACCTAGTGTGAATGCATGTCTATTCTTTCCACAAACCACACATGGATCCACCACTGTCATTGCATGTGTGTTCTTTTCATGAACCACAACTAGAGTCCACTAGTGTCATTGCATGCCTGTTCTTTTCATGAACCACACCCAGTGTGATTGCATGTCTATTCCTCTAAACAAATAACACATGGATCCACCTAGTGTGATTGCATGTCTGTTCTTTTCACAAACCACGCATGGATCCACCAGTGTCATTGCATGTGTGTTCTTTTCATGAACCACACATGGATACACTAGTGTCATTGCATGTGTGTTCTTTTCATGAACCACATCTAGAGTCATCGCATGTCTGTTCTTTCCACAAACCACACATGGATGCACCTAGTGTGATTGCATGTCTGTTCTTCTCATGAACCACACTTGGATCCAGCAGTGTCATTGCATGTGTGTTCTTTGCATGAACCACAGCCAGTGTCATTGCATGTATGTTTTTCTCACAAACCACACAAGGATCCACCAGTGTCATTGCATGTGTGTTCTTCTCATGAACCACAGCCAGTGTCATTGCATGTGTGTTATTCTCACAAACCACATAAGTATCTACCAGTGTCATTGCATGTCTGTTCTTCTCACAAACCACACATGGATCCACCAGTATCATTGGATGTGTGTTCTTGCCATGAACCACACATGGATCCACCAATGTCATTGCATGTCTGTTCTTTTCATGAACCACAGCTAGAGTCATTGCATGTCTTTTCCTTCCACAAACCACATATGAATCAACCAGTGTCATTGCATGTTTGTTCTTTCCATGAACCACAACCAGTGTCATTGCATGTTTGTTCCTCTAAACAAACCACACAAGGATCCACCTAATTTGATTGCATGTCTATTCTTTTCACAAACCACACATGGATCCACCAGTGTCATTGCACGTGTGTTCTTCTCATGAACCACAGCCAGAGTCATTGCATGTGTGTTCTTCTAAACAAACCACACATGGATCCACCCAGTGTCATTGCATGTCTCTTCCTCTAAACAAACCACACATGGATCCACCTAGTGTGATTGCATGTTTGTTCTTTTCACAAATCACACATGGATCCACCAGTGTCATTGCATGTGTGTTCTTTTCATGAACCACGGCCAGAGTCACTGCATGTGTGTTCTTCTAAACAAACCACACATAGATCCACCCAGTGTCATTGCATGTCTGTTCCTCTAAACAAACCACACGTGGATCCACCTAGTGTGATTTCATGTCTGTTCTTTTCACAAACCACACATGGACCCACCAGTGTCATTGCATGTGTGTGCTTCTCATGAACCATAGCCAGAGTCATTGCATGTGTGTTCTTCTAAAAAAACACATGGATCCACCCAGTGTCAATACATGTCTCTTCCTCTAAACAAACCACACATGGATCCACCTAGTGTGATTGCATGTCTGTTCTTTTCACAAACCACACATGGATCCACCAGTGTCATTGCATGTGTGTTCTTTTCATGAACCACAGCCAGAGTCATTGCATGTGTGTTCTTCTAAACAACCCACACATGGATCCACCTAGTGTCATTGAATGTCTGTTCCTCTAAACAAACCACACATGCATCCACCTAGTGTCATTGCATGTCTGTTCTTTTCACAAACCACACATCGATCCACCGGTGTCATTGCATGTGTGTTCTTTTCATGAACCACAGCCAGAGTCATTGCATGTGTGTTCTTCTAGACAAACCACACATGGATCCACCCAGTGTCATTGCATGTTTGTTCCTCTAAACAAACCACACATGGATCCACCTAGTGTGATTGCATGTCTATTCTTTTCACAAACCACACATGGATCCACCAGTGTCATTGCATATATGTTCTTTTCATGAAACACACATGGATAAACCAGTGTCATTGCATGTGTGTTCTTTTCATGAACCACAGCTAGAGTCATTGCATGTCTGTTCTTTCCACAAACCACACATGGATCCACCTAGTGGGATTGGATGTTTGTGCTTCTCATGAACCACAGCTAGAGTCATTGCATGTGTGTTCTTCTAGACAAACCACACATGGATCCACCCAGTGTCATTGCATGTTTGTTCCTCTAAACAAACCACACATGGATCCACCTAGTGTGATTGCATGTCTATTCTTTTCACAAACCACACATGGATCCACCAGTGTCATTGCATGTGTGTTCTTCTCATGAACCACAGCCAGTGTCATTGCATATGTGTTCTTCTCACAAACCACACATGGATGCACCCAGTGTGATTGCATGTATGTTCTTCTCATGAACCACACATGGATCCACCAGTGTAATTGCATGTCTGTTCTTTTCATGAACCACAGCTAGAGTCATTGCATGTCTTTTCCTTCCACAAAACACATATGGATCCACCAGTTTTATTGCATGTCTGTTCTTGTCATGAACCACACCCAGTGTCATTGCATGTATGTTCCTCTAAACAAACCACACATGGATCCACCTAGTGTGATTGCATGTCTGTTCTTTTCATGAACCACAGCTAGAGTCATTGCATGTATGTTCCTTCCACAAACCACATACGGATCCACCTAGTGTCATTGCATGTCTGTTCTTTTCATGAACCACACCCGGTGTCATTGCATGTCTGTTCCTCTAAGCAAACCACATAAGGATCCACCTAGTGTGATTACATGTCTATTGTTTTCACAAACCACACATGGATCCACCAGTGTCATTGCATGTTTGTTCTGTTCGTGAACTCATTCAGAGTCAACCTGTGACTGCATGTCTATTCTTTTCATGAACCATGGTAGAGTCATTGCATGTATGTTCCTTCCACAAACCACATATGGATCCACCCAGTGTCATTGCATGTACATTCCTCTAAACAAACCACACATGGATCCAATGAGTGTGATTGCATGTCTGTTCTTTTCGAAACCACACATGGATCCACCAGTGTCATTGCATGTGTGTTCTTTTCATAAACTACAACTAGAGTCATTGCATGTGTGTTCTTCTAAACAAACCACACATGGATCCACCTAGTGTCATTGCATGTTTGTTCCTCTGAATAAACCACACATGGATCCACCAAGTGTGATTGCATGTATGTTCTTCTCACAAACCACACATGGATCCACCAGTGTCATTGCATGTGTTCTTTTCATGAAACACACATGGATACACCAGTGTCATTGCATGTCTGTTCTTTCCACAAACCACACATGGATCCACCTAGTGGGATTGGATGTTTGTGCTTCTCATGAACCACAGCTAGAGTCATTGCATGTATGTTCCTTCCACAAACCACATATGGATCCACCCAGTGTCATTGCATGTCTGTTCCTCTAAACAAACCACACATGGATCCACCTAGTGTGATTGCATGTCTTTTCTTTTCAGAAACCACACATGGATCCACCAGTGTCATTGCATGTGTGTTCTTTTCATGAACCACAGCTACAGTCATTGCATGTCTGTTCTTTCCACAAACCACACATGGATCCACCTAGTGGGATTGGATGTTTGTGCTTCTCATGAACCACAGCTAGAGTCATTGCATGTATGTTCCTTCCACAAACCACATATGGATCCACCCAGTGTCATTGCATGTCTGTTCCTCTAAACAAACCACACATGGATCCACCTAGTGTGATTGCATGTCTTTTCTTTTCAGAAACCACACATGGATCCACCAGTGTCAATGCATGTCTGTTCTTTTCATGAACCACACCTAGTGTCATTGCATGTCTCTTCCTCTAAACAAACCACACATGGATCCACCTAGTGTGATTGCATGTCTGTTCTTTCCACAAACCACACATGGATCCACCAGTGTCATTGCATGTGTGTTCTTTTCATGAACCACAGCCAGAGTCATTGCATGTGTGTTCTTCTAAACAAACCACACATGGATCCACCTAGTGTCATTGCATGTTTGTTCCTCTAAACAAACCACACATGGCTCCATCTAGTGTGATTGCATGTCTGTTCTTTTCACAAACCACACATGGATCCACCGGTGTCATTGCATGTGTGTTCTTTTCATGAACCACAGCCAGAGTCATTGCATGTTTGTTCTCTTCACAAACCACACATGGATCCACCAGTGCCATTGCATGTGTGTTCTTCTCATGAACCACACATGGATCCACTAGTGTCATTGCATGTCTGTTCTTTTCATGAACCACAGCTAGAGTCATTGCATATCTATTCCTTCCACAAACCACATATGGATCCACTAGTGTGATTGCATGTCTATTCCTCTAAACAAACCAAACATGGATCCACCTAGTGTGATTGCATCTCTGTTCTTATCACAAACCACACATGGATCCACCAGTGTTATTGCATGTGTGTTCTTTTCATGAACCACACATGGATACACCATTGTCATTGCATGTGTGTTCTTTTCATGAACCACAGCTAGAGTCATTGAATGTCTATTCTTTCCACAAACCACACATGGATCCACCTAGTGTTATTGCATGTCTGTTCTTCTCATGAATCACATATGGATCCACCCAGTGTCATTGCATGTCTGTTCCCCTAAACAAACCGCGAATGGATCCACCTAGTGTGATTGCATGTCTGTTCTTTTCACAAACCATACATGGATCCACCAGTGTCATTGCATGTGTGTTCTTCTCATGAACCACGGCCAGTGTCATTGCATGTATGTTCTTCTCACAAACCACACATGGATCCACCAGTGTCATTGCATCTGTGTTCTTCTCATGAACCACACATGGATCCACCAGTGTCATTGCATGTCTGTTCTTTTCATGAACCACAGCTAGAGTCATTGCATGTCTGTTCCTTCCACAAACCACATATGGATCCACCCAGTGTCATTGCATGTCTATTCTTTTCATGAACCACACCCAGTGTGATTGCATGTTTGTTCCTCTAAACAAACCACACATGGATCCACCTAGTGTGAATGCATGTCTATTCTTTTCACAAACCACACATGGATCCACCACTGTCATTGCATGTGTGTTCTTTTCATGAACCACAACTAGAGTCCACTAGTGTCATTGCATGCCTGTTCTTTTCATGAACCACACCCAGTGTGATTGCATGTCTATTCCTCTAAACAAATAACACATGGATCCACCTAGTGTGATTGCATGTCTGTTCTTTTCACAAACCACGCATGGATCCACCAGTGTCATTGCATGTGTGTTCTTTTCATGAACCACACATGGATACACTAGTGTCATTGCATGTCTGTTCCTCTAAACAAACCATACATGGATCCACCTAGTGTGATTGCATGCCTGTTCTTTTCACAAACCACACATGGATCCACCTAGTGTGATTGCATGTATGTTCTTTTCACAAACCACACATGAATCCACCAGTGTCATTGCATGTGTGTTCTTTTCATGAACCACAACTAGAGTCAACCAGTGTCATTGCATGTCTGTTCTTTTCATGAACCACAGCTAGAGTCATTGCATGTATGTTCCTTCCACAAACCACATATGGATCCACCAGTGTCATTGCAAGTCTATTCTTTTCATGAACCACACCTAGTGTGATCGCATGTCTATTCCTCTAAACAAAACACACATGGATCCACCTAGTGTGATTGCATGTCTGTTCTTTTCACAAACCACACATGGATCCACCAGTGTCATTGCATGTGTGTTCTTTTCATGAACCACACATGGATACACCAGTGTTATTGCATGTGTGTTCTTTTCATGAACCACAGCTAAAGACATTGCATGTTTGTTCTTTCCACAAACCACACATGGATCAACCTAGTGTTATTGCATGTCTGTTCTTCTCATGAATCACACAGGGATCCACCCAGTGTCATGGCATGTCTGTTCCTCTAAACAAACCGCACATGGATCCACCTAGTGTGATTGCATGTCAGTTCTTTTCACAAACCACACATGGATCCACCAGTGTCATTGCATGTGTGTTCTTCTCATGAACCACAGCCAGTGTCATTGCATGTATGTTCTTCTCACAAACCACACATGGATCCACTAGTGTCATTGCATGTGTGTTCTTCTCATGAACCACACATGGATCCACCAGTGTCATTGCATGTCTGTTCTTTTCATGAAACACAGCTAGAGTCATTGCATGTCTTTTCCTTCCACAAACCACATATGGATCCACCAGTGTGAGTGGATGTCTTTTCTTTTCAAGAACCACACCCAGTGTGATTGCATGTTTGTTCCTCTAAACAAACCACACATGGATCCACCTAGTGTGAATGCATGTATATTCTTTTCACAAACCACACATGGATCCACCACTGTCATTGCATGTGTGTTCTTTTCATGAACCACAACTAGAGTCAACTAGTATCATTGCATGCCTGTTCTTTTCATGAACCACACCGAGTGTGATTGCATGTCTGTTCCTCTAAACAAATAACACATGGATCCACCTAGTGTGATTGCATGTCTGTTCTTTTCACAAACCACGCATGGATCCACCAATGTCATTGCATGTGTGTTCTTTTCATGAACCACACATGGATACACTAGTGTCATTGCATGTGTGTTCTTTTCATGAACCACATCTAGAGTCATCGCATGTCTGTTCTTTCCACAAACCACACATGGATGCACCTAGTGTGATTGCATGTCTGTTCTTCTCATGAACCACACTTGGATCCAGCAGTGTCATTGCATGTGTGTTCTTTGCATGAACCACAGCCAGTGTCATTGCATGTATGTTTTTCTCACAAACCACACAAGGATCCACCAGTGTCATTGCATGTGTGTTCTTCTCATGAACCATAGCCAGTGTCATTGCATGTGTGTTATTCTCACAATCCACATAAGTATCCACCAGTGTCATTGCATGTCTGATCTTCTCACAAACCACACATGGATCCACCAGTATCATTGGATGTGTGTTCTTGACATGAACCACACATGGATCCACCAATGTCATTTCATGTCTGTTCTTTTCATGAACCACAGCTAGAGTCACTGCATGTCTTTTCCTTCCACAAACCACATATGGATCAACCAGTGTCATTGCATGTTTGTTCTTTCCATGAACCACAACCAGTGTCATTGCATGTTTGTTCCTCTAAACAAACCACACAAGGATCCACCTAATTTGATTGCATGTCTATTCTTTTCACAAACCACACATGGATCCACCAGTGTCATTAAGGCGTGTGTTCTTCTCATGAACCACAGCTAGAGTCATTGCATGAGTGTTCTTCTGAACAAACCACACATGGATCCACCCAGTGTCATTGCATGTCTCTTCCTCTAAACAAACCACACATGGATCCACCTAGTGTGATTGCATGTTTGTTCTTTTCACAAATCACACATGGATCCACCAGTGTCATTGCATGTGTGTTCTTTTCATGAACCACGGCCAGAGTCACTGCATGTGTGTTCTTCTAAACAAACCACACATAGATCCACCCAGTGTCATTGCATGTCTGTTCCTCTAAACAAACCACACATGGATCCACCTAGTGTGATTCCATGTCTGTTCTTTTCACAAACCACACATGGACCCACCAGTGTCATTGTATGTGTGTTCTTCTCATGAACCATAGCCAGAGTCATTGCATGTGTGTTCTTCTAAAAAACACATGGATCCACCCAGTGTCATTACATGTCTCTTCCTCTAAACAAACCACACATGGATCCACCTAGTGTGATTGCATGTCTGTTCTTTTCACAAACCACACATGGATCCACCAGTGTCATTGCATGTGTGTTCTTTTCATGAACCACAGCCAGAGTCATTGCATGTGTGTTCTTCTAAACAACCCACACATGGATCCACCTAGTGTCATTGAATGTCTGTTCCTCTAAACAAACCACACATGCATCCACCTAGTGTGATTGCATGTCTGTTCTTTTCACAAACCACACATCGATCCACCAGTGTCATTGCATGTGTGTTCTTTTCATGAACCACAGCCAGAGTCATTGCATGTGTGTTCTTCTAGACAAACCACACATGGATCCACCCAGTGTCATTGCATGTTTGTTCCTCTAAACAAACCACACATGGATCCACCTAGTGGTATTGCATGTCTATTCTTTTCACAAACCACACATGGATCCACCAGTGTCATTGCATGTGTGTTCTTCTCATGAACCACAGCCAGTGTCATTGAATATGTGTTCTTCTCACAAACCACACATGGATGCACCCAGTGTGATTGCATGTATGTTCTTCTCATGAACCACACATGGATCCACCAGTGTAATTGCATGTCTGTTCTTTTCATGAACCACAGCTAGAGTCATTGCATGTCTTTTCCTTCCACAAACCACATATGGATCCACCAGTGTCATTGCATGTCTGTTCTTGTCATGAACCACACCCAGTGTCATTGCATGTATGTTCCTCTAAACAAACCACACATGGATCTACCTAGTGTGATTGCATGTATGTTCTTTTCATGAACCACAGCTAGAGTCATTGCATGTATGTTCCTTCCACAAACCACATACGGATCCACCTAGTGTCATTGCATGTCTGTTCTTTTCATGAACCACACCCAGTGTCATTGCATGTCTGTTCCTCTAAGCAAACCACATATGGATCCACCTAGTGTGATTACATGTCTGTTGTTTTCACAAACCACACATGGATCCACCAGTGTCATTGCATGTGTGTTCTTTTCATGAACCGCAACTAGAGTCAACCAGTGTGATTGCATGTCTATTCTTTTCATGAACCACAGGTAGAGTCATTGCATGTATGTTCCTTCCACAAACCACATATGGATCCACCTAGTGTCATTGCATGTCTGTTCCTCTAAACAAACCACACATGGATCCACGTAGTGTGATTGCATGTCTGTTCTTTTCAGAAACCACACATGGATCCACCAGTGTCATTGCATGTGTGTTCTTTTCATAAACTACAACTAGAGTCATTGCATGTGTGTTCTTCTAAACAAACCACACATGGATCCACCTAGTGTCATTGCATGTTTGTTCCTCTGAATAAACCACACATGGATCCACCAAGTGTGATTGCATGTATGTTCTTCTCACAAACCACACATGGATCCACCAATGTCATTGCATATGTATTCTTTTCATGAAACACACATGGATACACCAGTGTCATTGCATGTGTGTTCTTTTCATGAACCACAGCTAGAGTCATTGCATGTCTGTTCTTTCCACAAACCACACATGGATCCACCTAGTGGGATTGGATGTTTGTGCTTCTCATGAACCACAGCTAGAGTCATTGCATGTCTGTTCCTTCCACAAACCACATATGGATCCACCAGTGTCAATGCATGTCTGTTCTTTTCATGAACCACACCTAGTGTCATTGCATGTCTCTTCCTCTAAACAAACCTCACATGGATCCACCTAGTGTGATTGCATGTATGTTCTTTCCACAAACCACACATGGATCCACCAGTGTCATTGCATGTGTGTTCTTTAATTGAACCACAGCCAGAGTCATTGCATGTGTGTTCTTCTAAACAAACCACACATGGATCCACCTAGTGTCATTGTATGTTTGTTCCTCTAAACAAACCACACATGGCTCCATCTAGTGTGATTGCATGTCATTCTTTTCACAAACCACACATGGATCCTCCAGTGTCATTGCATGTGTGTTCTTTTCATGAACCACAGCCAGAGTCATTGCATGTTTGTTCTCTTCACAAACCACACATGGATCCACCAGTGCCATTGCATGTGTGTTCTTCTCATGAACCACACATGGATCCACCAGTGTCATTGCATGTCTGTTCTTTTCATGAACCACAGCTAGAGTCATTGCATATCTATTCCTTCCACAAACCACATATGGATCCACTAGTGTGATTGCATGTCTATTCCTCTAAACAAACCAAACATGGATCCACCTAGTGTGATTGCATCTCAGTTCTTATCACAAACCACACATGGATCCACCAGTGTCATTGCATGTGTGTTCTTTTCATGAACCACACATGGATACACCATTGTCATTGCATGTGTGTTCTTTTCATGAACCACAGCTAGAGTCATTGAATGTCTATTCTTTCCACAAACCACACATGGATCCACCTAGTGTTATTGCATGTCTGTTCTTCTCATGAATCACATATGGATCCACCCAGTGTCATTGCATGTCTGTTCCCCTAAACAAACCGCGCATGGATCCACCTAGTGTGATTGCATGTCTGTTCTTTTCACAAACCACACATGGATCCACCAGTGTCATTGCATGTGTGTTCTTCTCATGAACCACGGCCAGTGTCATTGCATGTATGTTCTTCTCACAAACCACACATGGATCCACCAGTGTCATTGCATCTGTGTTCTTCTCATGAACCACACATGGATCCACCAGTGTCATTGCATGTCTGTTCTTTTCATGAACCACAGCTAAAGTCATTGCATGTCTTTTCCTTCCACAAACCACATATGGATCCACCAGTGTCATTGCATGTCTGTTCTTTTCATGAACCACACCCAGTGCCATTGCATGTTTGTTCCTCTAAACAAACCACACATGGATCCACCTAGTGTGATTGCATGTTTGTTGTTTTCATGGACCACAGCTAGAGTCATTGTATGTTTGTTCCTTCCACAAACCACATATGGATCCACGCAGTGTCATTGCATGTTTGTTCTTTTCATGAACCACACCCAGTGTTATTGCATGTCTGTTCCTCTAAACAAACCACACATGGATCCACCTAGTGTGATTTCATGTCTGTTCTTTTCACAAACCACACGGATCCACCTAGTGTGATTGCATGTCTGTTCTTTTCACAAACCACACATGGATCCACCAGTCTCATTGCATGTGTGTTCTTTTCATGAACCACAACTAGAGTCAACCAGTGTCATTGCATGTCTATTCTTTTCATGAACCACAGCTAGAGTCATTGCATGTCTGTTCCTTCCACAAACCACATATGGATCCACCCGGTGTCATTGCATGTACATTCTTTTCACGAACCACACCCAATGCGATTGCATGTACATTCCTCTAAACAAACCACACATGGATCCACCTAGTGTGATTGCATGTCTATTGTTTTCACAAACCACACATGGATCCACCAGTGTCATTGCATGTGTGTTCTTTTCATGAACCACACATGGATACACTAGTCTCATTGCATGTGTGTTCTTTTCATGAACCACATCTAGAGTCATTGCATGTCTGTTCTTTCCACAAACCACACATTGATGCACCTAGTGTGATTGCATGTTTGTTCTTCTCATGAACCACACATGGATCCACCAGTGTCATTGGATGTGTGTTCTTCTCATGAACCACAGCCAGTGTCATTGCATGTATGATCTTCTCACAAACCACACAAGGATCCACCGGTGTCATTGCATGTGTGTTCTTCTCATGAACCACAACCAGTGTCATTGCATGTGTGTTATTCTCACAAACCACATAAGTATCCACTAGTGTCATTGCATGTCTGTTCTTCTCATAAACCACACATGGATCCACGAGTATCATTGGATGTGTGTTCTTGTCATGAACCACACATGGATCCACCAGTGTTATTGCATGTCTATTCTTTTCATGAACCACAACTAGAGTCATTGCATGTGTTTTCCTTCCACAAACCACATATGGATCAACCAGTGTCATTGCATGTATGTTTTTTCCATGAACCACAGCCAGTGTCATTGCATGTCTGTTCCTCTAAACAAACCACACATGGATCCACCTAGTGTGATTGCATGTCTGTTCTTTTCAGAAACCACACATGGATCCACCAGTTTCATTGCATGTGTGTTCTTCTCATGAACCACAACCAGAGTCATTGCATGTGTCTTCTTCTAAACAAACCACACATGGATCCATGCAGTGTCATTGCATGTATCTTCCTCTAAACAAACCACACATGGATCCACCTAGTGTGATTGCATGTCTGTTCTTTTCACAAATCACACATGGATCCACCTGTGTTATTGCATGTGTGTTCTTTTCATGAACCACGGCCAGAGTCATTGCATGTGTGTTTTTCTAAACAAACCACACATGGATCTACCCAGTGTCATTGCATGTCTGTTCCTCTAAACAAACCACACATGGATCCACCTAGTGTGATTGCATGTCTGTTCTTTTCACAAACCACACATGGATCCACCAGTTTCATTGCATGTGTGTTCTTTTCATGAACCACAGCCAGAGTCATTGCATGTTTGTTCTCTTCACAAACCACACATGGATCCACCAGTGCCATTGCATGTGTGTTCTTCTCATGAACCACACATGGATCCACCAGTGTCATTGCATATACATTCTTTTCATGAACCACGCTAGAGTCATTGCATATCTATTCCTTCCACAAACCACATATGGATCCACAAGTGTCATTGCATGTCTATTCCTCTAAACAAACCAAACATGGATCCACCTAGTGTGATTGCATCTCTGTTCTTATCACAAACCACATGGATCCACCAGTGTCATTGCATGTATGTTCTTTTCATGAACCACACATGGAGACACAGTGTCGTTGCATGTGTGTTCTTTTCATGAACCACAGCTACAGTCATTGAATGTATATTCTTTACACAAACCACAAATGTATCCACCAAGTGTTATTGTATGTCTGTTCTTCTCATGAATCACATATGGATCCACCCAGTGTCATTGCATGTACATTCCCCTAAAAAACCGCATGGATCCACCTAGTGTGATTGCATGTATTCTTTTCACAAACCACACATGGATCCACTTTGTCATTGCATGTGTGTTCTTCTCATGAACCACGGCCGGTGTCATTGCATGTATGTTCTTCTCACAAACCACATGGATCCACAGTGTCTTTGCATCTGTGTTCTTCTCATGAACCACACATGGATCCACCAGTGTCATTGCATGTCTGTTCTTTTCATGAACCACAGCTATAGTCATTGCATGTCTTTTCCTTCCACAAACCACATATGGATCCACCAGTGTCATTGCATGTCATTCTTTTCATGAACCACACCCAGTGCCATTGCATGTTTGTTCCTCTAAACAAACCACACATGGATCCACCTAGTGTGATTGCATATTTGTTGTTTTCATGAACCACAGCTAGAGTCATTGTATGTTTGTTCCTTCCACAAACCACATATGGATCCACGCAGTGTCATTGCATGTCTGTTCTTTTCATGAACCACACCCAGTGTGATTGCATGCCTGTTCCTCTAAACAAACCACACATGGATCCACCTAGTGTGATTGCATGTCTGTTCTTTTCAAAAACCACACAAGGATACAAATAGTGTCATTGCATGGTCTGTTCTTCTCATGAACCACGGCCAGTGTCATTGCATGTATGTTCTTCTCACAAACCACACATGGATCCACAGTGTCTTTGCATCTGTGTTCTTCTCATGAACCACACATGGATCCACAGTGTCATTGCATGTCATTCTTTTCATGAACCACAGCTAGAGTCATTGCATGTCTTTTTCCTTCCACAAACCACATATGGATCCACAGTGTCATTGCATGTCTGTTCTTTTCATGAACCACACCCAGTGCCATTGCATGTTTGTTCCTCTAAACAAACCACACATGGATCCACCTAGTGTGATTGCATATTTGTTGTTTTCATGAACCACAGCTAGAGTCATTGTATGTTTGTTCCTTCCACAAACCACATATGGATCCACGCAGTGTCATTGCATGTCTGTTCTTTTCATGAACCACACCCAGTGTGATTGCATGCCTGTTCCTCTAAACAAACGACACATGGATCCACCTAGTGTGATTGCATGTCTGTTCTTTTCACAAACCACACACGGATCCACCTAGTGTGATTGCATGTCTGTTCTTTTCACAAACCACATGGATCCACGGTCTCATTGCATGTGTGTTCTTTTCATGAACCACAACTAGAGTCAACCAATGTCATTGCATGTCATTCTTTTCATGAACCACAGCTAGAGTCATTGCATGTCTGTTCCTTCCACAAACCACATATGGATCCACCCAGTGTCATTGCATGTCTGTTCTTTTCACAAACCACACATGGATCCACCATTCTCATTGCATGTGTGTTCTTTTCATGAACCACAACTAGAGTCAACCAGTGTCATTGCATGTCTGTTCTTTTCATGAACCACAGCTAGAGTCATTGCATGTCTGTTCCTTCCACAAACCACATATGGATCCACCCAGTGTCATTGCATGTCTATTCTTTTCATGAACCACACCCAGTGTGATTGCATGTTTGTTCCTCTAAACAAACCACACATGGATCCACCTAGTGTGAATGCATGTCTATTCTTTCCACAAACCACACATGGATCCACCACTGTCATTGCATGTGTGTTCTTTTCATGAACCACAACTAGAGTCCACTAGTGTCATTGCATGGCTGTTCTTTTCATGAACCACACCCAGTGTGATTGCATGTCTATTCCTCTAAACAAATAACACATGGATCCACCTAGTGTGATTGCATGTCTGTTCTTTTCACAAACCACGCATGGATCCACCAGTGTCATTGCATGTGTGTTCTTTTCATGAACCACACATGGATACACTAGTGTCATTGCATGTGTGTTCTTTTCATGAACCACATCTAGAGTCATCGCATGTCTGTTCTTTCCACAAACCACACATGGATGCACCTAGTGTGATTGCATGTCTGTTCTTCTCATGAACCACACTTGGATCCAGCAGTGTCATTGCATGTGTGTTCTTTGCATGAACCACAGCCAGTGTCATTGCATGTATGTTTTTCTCACAAACCACACAAGGATCCACCAGTGTCATTGCATGTGTGTTCTTCTCATGAACCACAGCCAGTGTCATTGCATGTGTGTTATTCTCACAAACCACATAAGTATCTACCAGTGTCATTACATGTCTGTTCTTCTCACAAACCACACATGGATCCACCAGTATCATTGGATGTGTGTTCTTGCCATGAACCACACATGGATCCACCAATGTCATTGCATGTCTGTTCTTTTCATGAACCACAGCTAGAGTCATTGCATGTCTTTTCCTTCCACAAACCACATATGAATCAACCAGTGTCATTGCATGTTTGTTCTTTCCATGAACCACAACCAGTGTCATTGCATGTTTGTTCCTCTAAACAAACCACACAAGGATCCACCTAATTTGATTGCATGTCTATTCTTTTCACAAACCACACATGGATCCACCAGTGTCATTGCACGTGTGTTCTTCTCATGAACCACAGCCAGAGTCATTGCATGTGTGTTCTTCTAAACAAACCACACATGGATCCACCCAGTGTCATTGCATGTCTCTTCCTCTAAACAAACCACACATGGATCCACCTAGTGTGATTGCATGTTTGTTCTTTTCACAAATCACACATGGATCCACCAGTGTCATTGCATGTGTGTTCTTTTCATGAACCACGGCCAGAGTCACTGCATGTGTGTTCTTCTAAAGAAACCACACATAGATCCACCCAGTGTCATTGCATGTCTGTTCCTCTAAACAAACCACACGTGGATCCACCTAGTGTGATTTCATGTCTGTTCTTTTCACAAACCACACATGGACCCACCAGTGTCATTGCATGTGTGTGCTTCTCATGAACCATAGCCAGAGTCATTGCATGTGTGTTATTCTAAAAAAACACATGGATCCACCCAGTGTCAATACATGTCTCTTCCTCTAAACAAACCACACATGGATCCACCTAGTGTGATTGCATGTCTGTTCTTTTCACAAACCACACATGGATCCACCAGTGTCATTGCATGTGTGTTCTTTTCATGAACCACAGCCAGAGTCATTGCATGTGTGTTCTTCTAAACAACCCACACATGGATCCACCTAGTGTCATTGAATGTCTGTTCCTCTAAACAAACCACACATGCATCCACCTAGTGTCATTGCATGTCTGTTCTTTTCACAAACCACACATCGATCCACCGGTGTCATTGCATGTGTGTTATTTTCATGAACCACAGCGAGTCATTGCATGTGTGTTCTTCTACACAAACCACACATGGATCCACCCAGTGTCATTGCATGTTTGTTCCTCTAAACAAACCACACATGGATCCACCTAGTGTGATTGCATGTCTATTCTTTTCACAAACCACACATGGATCCACCAGTGTCATTGCATATGTGTTCTTTTCATGAAACACACATGGATAAACCAGTGTCATTGCATGTGTGTTCTTTTCATGAACCACAGCTAGAGTCATTGCATGTCTGTTCTTTCCACAAACCACACATGGATCCACCTAGTGGGATTGGATGTTTGTGCTTCTCATGAACCACAGCTAGAGTCATTGCATGTGTGTTCTTCTAGACAAACCACACATGGATCCACCCAGTGTCATTGCATGTTTGTTCCTCTAAACAAACCACACATGGATCCACCTAGTGTGATTGCATGTCTATTCTTTTCACAAACCACACATGGATCCACCAGTGTCATTGCATGTGTGTTCTTCTCATGAACCACAGCCAGTGTCATTGCATATGTGTTCTTCTCACAAACCACACATGGATGCACCCAGTGTGATTGCATGTATGTTCTTCTCATGAACCACACATGGATCCACCAGTGTAATTGCATGTCTGTTCTTTTCATGAACCACAGCTAGAGTCATTGCATGTCTTTTCCTTCCACAAACCACATATGGATCCACCAGTGTTATTGCATGTCTGTTCTTGTCATGAACCACACCCAGTGTCATTGCATGTATGTTCCTCTAAACAAACCACACATGGATCCACCTAGTGTGATTGCATGTCTGTTCTTTTCATGAACCACAGCTAGAGTCATTGCATGTATGTTCCTTCCACAAACCACATACGGATCCACCTAGTGTCATTGCATGTCTGTTCTTTTCATGAACCACACCCAGTGTCATTGCATGTCTGTTCCTCTAAGCAAACCACATATGGATCCACCTAGTGTGATTACATGTCTATTGTTTTCACAAACCACACATGGATCCACCAGTGTCATTGCATGTGTGTTCTTTTCGTGAACCGCAACTAGAGTCAACCTGTGTGACTGCATGTCTATTCTTTTCATGAACCACAGGTAGAGTCATTGCATGTATGTTCCTTCCACAAACCACATATGGATCCACCCAGTGTCATTGCATGTCTGTTCCTCTAAACAAACCACACATGGATCCACGTAGTGTGATTGCATGTCTGTTCTTTTCAGAAACCACACATGGATCCACCAGTGTCATTGCATGTGTGTTCTTTTCATAAACTACAACTAGAGTCATTGCATGTGTGTTCTTCTAAACAAACCACACATGGATCCACCTAGTGTCATTGCATGTTTGTTCCTCTGAATAAACCACACATGGATCCACCAAGTGTGATTGCATGTATGTTCTTCTCACAAACCACACATGGATCCACCAGTGTCATTGCATGTGTTCTTTTCATGAAACACACATGGATACACCAGTGTCATTGCATGTGTGTTCTTTTCATGAACCACAGCTAGAGTCATTGCATGTCTGTTCTTTCCACAAACCACACATGGATCCACCTAGTGGGATTGGATGTTTGTGCTTCTCATGAACCACAGCTAGAGTCATTGCATGTATGTTCCTTCCACAAACCACATATGGATCCACCAGTGTCATTGCATGTCATTCCTCTAAACAAACCACACATGGATCCACCTAGTGTGATTGCATGTCTTTTCTTTTCAGAAACCACACATGGATCCACCAGTGTCATTGCATGTGTGTTCTTTTCATGAACCACAGCTACAGTCATTGCATGTCTGTTCTTTCCACAAACCACACATGGATCCACCTAGTGGGATTGGATGTTTGTGCTTCTCATGAACCACAGCTAGAGTCATTGCATGTATGTTCCTTCCACAAACCACATATGGATCCACCCAGTGTCATTGCATGTCTGTTCCTCTAAACAAACCACACATGGATCCACCTAGTGTGATTGCATGTCTTTTCTTTTCAGAAACCACACATGGATCCACCAGTGTCAATGCATGTCTGTTCTTTTCATGAACCACACCTAGTGTCATTGCATGTCTCTTCCTCTAAACAAACCACACATGGATCCACCTAGTGTGATTGCATGTCTGTTCTTTCTACAAACCACACATGGATCCACCAGTGTCATTGCATGTGTGTTCTTTTCATGAACCACAGCCAGAGTCATTGCATGTGTGTTCTTCTAAACAAACCACACATGGATCCACCTAGTGTCATTGCATGTTTGTTCCTCTAAACAAACCACACATGGCTCCATCTAGTGTGATTGCATGTCTGTTCTTTTCACAAACCACACATGGATCCACCGGTGTCATTGCATGTGTGTTCTTTTCATGAACCACACATGTCATTGCATGTGTGTTCTTTCATGAACCACAGCTAGAGTCATTGCATGTCTATTCTTTCCACAAACCACACATGGATCCACCTAGTGTTATTGCATGTGTGTTCTTCTCATGAACCACACATGGATCCACCTAGTGTCATTGCATGTTTGTTCTTTTAACAAACCACATGGATCCACCTAGTGTGATTGCATGTCTGTTCTTTTCACAAACCATACATGGATCCACCAGTGTCATTGCATGTGTGTTCTTCTCATGAACCACGGCCAGTGTCATTGCATGTATGTTCTTCTCACAAACCACACATGGATCCACCAGTGTCATTGCATCTGTGTTCTTCTCATGAACCACACATGGATCCACCAGTGTCATTGCATGTCTGTTCTTTTCATGAACCACAGCTAGAGTCATTGCATGGCTTTTCCTTCCACAAACCACATATGGATCCACCAGTGTCATTGCATGTCTGTTCTTTTCATGAACCACACCCAGTGCCATTGCATGTTTGTTCCTCTAAACAAACCACACATGGATCCACCTAGTGTGATTGCATGTTTGTTGTTTTCATGAACCACAGCTAGAGTCATTGTATGTTTGTTCCTTCCACAAACCACATATGGATCCATGCAGTGTCATTGCATGTCTGTTCTTTTCATGAACCACACCCAGTGTGGTTGCATGTCTGTTCCTCTAAACAAACCATACATGGATCCACCTAGTGTGATTGCATGTCTGTTCTTTTCACAAACCACACACGGATCCACCTAGTGTGATTGCATGTCTGTTCTTTTCACAAACCACACATGGATCCACCAGTATCATTGCATGTGTGTTCTTTTCATGAACCACAACTAGAGTCAACCAGTGTCATTGCATGTCTGTTCTTTTCATGAACCACAGCTAGAGTCATTGCATGTATGTTCCTTCCACAAACCACATATGGATCCACCCAGTATCATTGCATGTCTGTTCTTTTCATGAACCACACCCAATGCGATTGCATGTCTGTTCCTCTAAACAAACCACACATGGATCCACCTAGTGTGATTGCATGTCTATTGTTTTCACAAACCACACATGGATCCACCAGTGTCATTGCATGTGTGTTCTTTTCATGAACCACACATGGATACACTAGTCTCATTGCATGTGTGTTCTTTTCATGAACCACATCTAGAGTCATTGCATGTCTGTTCTTTCCACAAACCACACATGGATGCACCTAGTGTGATTGCATGTTTGTTCTTCTCATGAACCACACATGGATCCACCAGTGTCATTGGATGTGTGTTCTTCTCATGAACCACAGCCAGTGTCATTGCATGTATGATCTTCTCACAAACCACACAAGGATCCACCAGTGTCATTGCATGTGTGTTCTTCTCATGAACCACAACCAGTGTCATTGCATGTGTGTTATTCTCACAAACCACATAAGTATCCACTAGTGTCATTGCATGTCTGTTCTTCTCATAAACCACACATGGATCCACGAGTATCATTGGATGTGTGTTCTTGTCATGAACCACACATGGATCCACCAGTGTTATTGCATGTCTGTTCTTTTCATGAACCACAACTAGAGTCATTGCATGTCTTTTCCTTCCACAAACCACATATGGATCAACCAGTGTCATTGCATGTATGTTCTTTCCATGAACCACAGCCAGTGTCATTGCATGTCTGTTCCTCTAAACAAACCACACATGGATCCACCTAGTGTGATTGCATGTCTGTTCTTTTCAGAAACCACACATGGATCCACCAGTTTCATTGCATGTGTGTTCTTCTCATGAACCACAGCCAGAGTCATTGCATGTGTCTTCTTCTAAACAAACCACACATGGATCCATGCAGTGTCATTGCATGTATCTTCCTCGAAACAAACCACACATGGATCCAGCTAGTGTGATTGCATGTCTGTTCTTTTCAAAAATCACACATGGATCCACCTGTGTTATTGCATGTGTGTTATTTTCATGAACCACGGCCAGAGTCATTGCATGTGTGTTTTTCTAAACAAACCACACATGGATCTACCCAGTGTCATTGCATGTCTGTTCCTCTAAACAAACCACACATGGATCCACCTAGTGTGATTGCATGTCTGTTCTTTTCACAAACCACACATGGATCCACCAGTGTCATTGCATGTGTGTTCTTCTCATGAACCACAGCCCGAGACATTGCATGTGTGTTCTTCTAAAAAAACAAACATGGATCCAACTAGTGTCATTACATGTCTCTTCCTCTAAACAAACCACACATGGATCCACCTAGTGTGATTGCATGTCTATTCTTTTCAGAAACCACACATGGATCCACCAGTGTCATTGCACATGTGTCCTTTTCATGAACCACAGCCAGAGTCATTGCATGTGTGTTCTTCTAAACAAACCGCACATGGATCCACCTAGTGTCATTGAGTGTCTATTCCTCTAAACAAACCACACATGGATCCACCTAGTGTGATTGCACGTCTATTCTTTTCACAAACCACACATGGATCCACTAGTGTCATTGCATGTGTGTTCTTTTCATGAACCACGGCCAGAGTCATTGCATGTGTGTTCTTCTAAACAAACCACACATGGATCCACCCAGTGTCATTGCATGTCTGTTCCTCTAAACAAACCACACATGGATCCACCTAGTGTGATTGAATGTCTGTTCTTTTCACAAACACACATGGATCCACCAGTGTCATTGCATGTGTGTTCTTCTCATGAACAACAGCCAGTGTCATTGCATTAGTGTTCTTCTCACAAACCACACATGGATCCACCCAGTGTGATTGCATGTATGTTCTTCTCATGAACCACACATGGATCCACCAGTGTCATTGCATGTCTGTTATTTTCATGAACCACACCAAGTGTCATTGCATGTTTGTTCCTCTAAACAAACCACACATGGATCCACCTAGTGTGAGTGCATGTCTGTTCTTTTAACAAACCACACATGGATCCACCAGTGTCATTGCATGTGTGTTCTTCTCATGAACCACAGCCAGTATCATTGCATGTATGTTCTTCTCACAAACCACACATGGATCCACCAGTGTCATTGCATGTGTGTTCTTCTCATGAACCACACATGGATCCACCAGTGTCATTGCATGCCTATTCTTTTCATGAACCATAGCTAGAGTCATTGCATGTCTTTTCCTTCCACAAACAACATATGGATCCACCAGTGTCATTGCATGTCTGTTCTTTTCATGAACCACACCCAGTGTTATTGCATGTATGTTCCTCTAAACAAACCACACATGGATCCACCTAGTGTGATTGCATGTCTGTTCTTTTCATGAACCACAGCTAGAGTCATTGCATGTCTGTTCCTTCCACAAACCACATATGGATCCACCAAGTGTCATTGCATGTCTGTTCTTTTCATGAACCACACCCAGTGTCATTGCATGTCTGTTCATCTAAACAAACCACACATGGATCCACCTAGTGTGATTGCATGTCTGTTCTTTTCACAAACCGGACATGGATCCACCTAGTGTGATTGCATGTCTGTTGTTTTCACAAACCACACATGGATCCACCAGTGTCATTGCATGTGTGTTCTTTTTATGAACCATAACTAGAGTCAACCAGTGTGATTGCATGTCTGTTCTTTTCATGAACCACAGCTAGAGTCATTGCATGTATGTTCCTTCCACAAACCACATATGGATCCACCCAGTGTCATTGCATGTCTGTTCCTCTAAACAAACCACACATGGATCCACCTAGTGTGATTGCATGTCTTTTCTTTTCAGAAACCACACATGGATCCACCAGTGTCATTGCATGTGTGTTCTTTTCATGAACCACAACTAGAGTCATTGCATGTGTGTTCTTCTAAACAAACCACACATGGATCCACCCAGTGTCATTGCAAGTTTGTTCCTCTAAACAAACCACACATGGATCTACCAAGTGTGATTGCATGTATGTTCTTCTCACAAACCACACATGGATCCACTAGTGTCGTTGCATGTGTGTTCTTTTCATGAACCACACATGGATACACCAGTGTAATTGCATGTGTGTTCTTTTCATGAACCACAGCTAGAGTCATTGCATGTCTGTTCTTTCCACAAACCACACATGGATCCACCTCGTGTGATTGCATGTTTGTTCTTCTCATGAACCACAGCTAGAGTCATTGGATGTCTGTTCCTTCCACAAACCACATATGGATCCACCAGTGTCATTGCATGTATGTTCTTTTCATGAACCACACCTAGTGTCATTGCATGTCTCTTCCTCTAAACAAACCACACATGGATCCACCTAGTGTGATTGCATATCTGTTCTTTTCACAAACCACACGTGGATCCACCAGTTTCATTTCATGTGTGTTCTTCTCATGAACCACAGCCAGAGTCATTGCATGTGTGTTCTTGTAAACAAACCACACATGGATCCACCCAGTGTCATTGCATGTATCTTCCTCTAAACAAACCACACATGGATCCACCTAGTGTGATTGCATGTCTGTTCTTTTCACAAATCACACATGGATCCACCAGTGTCATTGCATGTGTGTTATTTTCATGAACCACGGCCAGAGTCATTGCATGTGTGTTCTTCTAAACAAACCACACATGGATCCACCCAGTGTCATTGCATGTCTGTTCCTCTAAACAAACCACACCTGGATCCACCTAGTGTGATTGTATGTCTGTTCTTTTCACAAACACACATGGATCCACCAGTGTCATTGCATGTGCGTTCTTCTCATGAACAACAGGCATTGTCATTGCATTAGTGTTCTTCTCACAAACCACACATGGATTCACCCAGTGTGATTGCATGTATGTTCTTCTCATGAACCACACATGGATCCACCAGTGTCATTGCATGTCTGTTCTTTTCATGAACCACACCAAGTGTCATTGCATGTTTGTTCCTCTAAACAAACCACACATGGATCTACCTAGTGTGATTGCATGTCTGTTCTTTTAACAAACCACACATGGATCCACCAGTGTCATTGCATGTGTGTTCTTCTCATGAACCACAGCCAGTATCATTGCATGTATGTTCTTCTCACAAACCACACATGGATCCACCAGTGTCATTGCATGTGTGTTCTTCTCATGAACCACACATGGATCCACCAGTGTCATTGCATGCCTATTCTTTTCATGAACCATAGCTAGAGTCATTGCATGTCTTTTCTTTCCACAAACAACATATGGATCCACCAGTGTCATTGCATGTCTGTTCTTTTCATGAACCACACCCAGTGTCATTGCATGTATGTTGCTCTAAACAAACCACACATGGATCCACCTAGTGTGATTGCATGTCTGTTCTTTTCATGAACCACAGCTAGAGTCATTGCATGTCTGTTCCTTCCACAAACCACATATGGATCCACCCAGTGTCATTGCATGTCTGTTCTTTTCATGAACCACACCTAGTGTCATTGCATGTCTGTTCCTCTAAACAAACCACACATGGATCCACCTAGTGTGATTGCATGTCTGTTCTTTTCACAAACCAGACATGGATCCACCGAGTGTGATTGCATGTCTGTTGTTTTCACAAACCACACATGGATCCACCAGTGTCATTGCATGTGTGTTCTTTTTGTGAACCATAACGAGAGTCAACCAGTGTGATTGCATGTCTGTTCTTTTCATGAACCACAGCTAGAGTAATTGCATGTATGTTCCTTCCACAAACCACATATGGATCCACCCAGTGTCATTGCATGTCTGTTCCTCTAAACAAACCACACATGGATCCACCTAGTGTGATTGCATGTCTTTTCTTTTCAGAAACCACACATGGATCCACCAGTGTCATTGCATGTGTGTTCTTTTCATGAACCACAACTAGAGTCATTGCATGTGTGTTCTTCTAAACAAACCACACATGGATCCACCCAGTGTCATTGCATGTTTGTTCCTCTAAACAAACCACACATGGACCCACCAAGTGTGATTGCATGTATGTTCTTCTCACAAACCACACATGGATCCACTAGTGTCATTGCATGTGTGTTCTTTTCATGAACCACACATGGATACACCGGTGTCATTGCATGTGTGTTCTTTTCATGAACCACAGCTAGAGTCATTGCATGTATGTTCTTTCCACAAACCACACATGGATCCACCTCGTGTGATTGCATGTTTGTTCTTCTCATGAACCACAGATAGAGTCATTGGATGTCTGTTCCTTCCACAAACCACATATGGATCCAGCAGTGTCATTGCATGTCTGTTCTTTTCATGTACCACACCCAGTGTCATTGCATGTCTCTTCCTCTAAACAAACCACACATGGATCCACCTAGTGTGATTGCATATCTGTTCTTTTCACAAACCACACGTGGATCTACCGGTTTCATTTCATGTGTGTTCTTCTCATGAACCACAGCCAGAGTCATTGCATTTGTGTTCTTCTAAACAAACCACACATGGATCCACCCAGTGTCATTGCATGTATCTTCCTCTAAACAAACCACACATGGATCCACCTAGTGTGATTGCATGTCTGTTCTTTTCACAAATCACACATGGATCCACCAGTGTCATTGCATGTGTGTTCTTTTCATGAACCACGGCCAGAGTCATTGCATGTGTGTTCTTCTAAACAAACCACACATGGATCCACCCAGTGTCATTGCATGTCTGTTCCTCTAAACAAACCACACATGGATCCACCTAGTGTGATTGCATGTCTATTCTTTTCACAAACCACACATGGATCCACCAGTGTCATTGCATGTGTGTTCTTCTCATGAACAACAGCCAGTGTCATTGCATTAGTGTTCTTCTCACAAACCACACATGGATCCACCTAGTGTCATTACACGTCTCTTCCTCTAAACAAACCACACATGGATCCACCTAGTGTGATTGCATGTCTATTCTGTTCACAAACCACACATGGATCCACCAGTGTCATTGCATATGTGTTCTTTTCATGAACCACAGCTAGAGTCATTGCATGTGTGTTCTTCTAAACAAATCACACATGGATCCACCCAGTGTCATTGAATGTCTGTTCCTCTAAACAAACCACACATGGATCCACCTAGTGTGATTGCATGTCTGTTCTTTTCACAAACCACACATGGATCCACTAGTGTCATTGCATGTGTGTTCTTTTCATGAACCACAGCCAGAGTCATTGCATGTGTGTTCTTCTAAACAAACCACACATGGATCCACCCAGTGTCATTGCATGTCTGTTCCTCTAAACAAACCACACATGGATCCACCTAGTGTGATTGCATGTCTGTTCTTTTCACAAATCACACATGGATCCACCAGTGTCATTGCATGTGTGTTCTTTTCATGAACCACGGCCAGAGTCATTGCATGTGTGTTCTTCTAAACAAACCACACATGGATCCACCCAGTGTCATTGCATGTCTGTTCCTCTAAACAAACCACACCTGGATCCACCTAGTGTGATTGTATGTCTGTTCTTTTCACAAACACACATGGATCCACCAGTGTCATTGCATGTGCGTTCTTCTCATGAACAACAGGCAGTGTCATTGCATTAGTGTTCTTCTCACAAACCACACATGGATCCACCCAGTGTGATTGCATGTATGTTCTTCTCATGAACCACACATGGATCCACCAGTGTCATTGCATGTCTGTTCTTTTCATGAACCACACCAAGTGTCATTGCATGTTTGTTCCTCTAAACAAACCACACATGGATCCACCTAGTGTGATTGCATGTCTGTTCTTTTAACAAACCACACATGGATCCACCAGTGTCATTGCATGTGTGTTCTTCTCATGAACCACAGCCAGTATCATTGCATGTATGTTCTTCTCACAAACCACACATGGATCCACCAGTGTCATGGCATGTGTGTTCTTCTCATGAACCACACATGGATCCACCAGTGTCATTGCATGCCTATTCTTTTCATGAACCATAGCTAGAGTCATTGCATGTCTTTTCTTTCCACAAACAACATATGGATCCACCAGTGTCATTGCATGTCTGTTCTTTTCATGAACCACACCCAGTGTCATTGCATGTATGTTGCTCTAAACAAACCACACATGGATCCACCTAGTGTGATTGCATGTCTGTTCTTTTCATGAACCACAGCTAGAGTCATTGCATGTCTGTTCCTTCCACAAACCACATATGGATCCACCCAGTGTCATTGCATGTCTGTTCTTTTCATGAACCACACCTAGTGTCATTGCATGTCTATTCCTCTAAACAAACCACACATGGATCCACCTAGTGTGATTGCATGTCTGTTCTTTTCACAAACCAGACATGGATCCACCTAGTGTTATTGCATGTCTGTTGTTTTCACAAACCACACATGGATCCACCAGTGTCATTGCATGTGTGTTCTTTTTATGAACCATAACTAGAGTCAACCAGTGTGATTGCATGTCTGTTCTTTTCATGAACCACAGCTAGAGTCATTGCATGTATGTTCCTTCCACAAACCACATATGGATCCACCCAGTGTCATTGCATGTCTGTTCCTCTAAACAAACCACACATGGATCCACCTAGTGTGATTGCATGTCTGTTCTTTTCACAAACCACACATGGATCCACCAGTGTCATTGCATTTTTGTTCTTTTCATGAACCACAGCCAGTGTCATTGCATGTATATTATTCTCACAAACCACACATGGATCTACTAGTGTCATTGCATGTGTGTTCTTCTCATGAACCACACATGGACCCACCAAGTGTGATTGCATGTATGTTCTTCTCACAAACCACACATGGATCCACTAGTGTCATTGCATGTGTGTTCTTTTCATGAACCACACATGGATACACCGGTGTCATTGCATGTGTGTTCTTTTCATGAACCACAGCTAGATTCATTGCATGTATGTTCTTTCCACAAACCACACATGGATCCACCTCGTGTGATTGCATGTTTGTTCTTCTCATGAACCACAGATAGAGTCATTGGATGTCTGTTCCTTCCACAAACCACATATGGATCCAGCAGTGTCATTGCATGTCTGTTCTTTTCATGTACCACACCCAGTGTCATTGCATGTCTCTTCCTCTAAACAAACCACACATGGATCCACCTAGTGTGATTGCATATCTGTTCTTTTCACAAACCACACGTGGATCTACCGGTTTCATTTCATGTGTGTTCTTCTCATGAACCACAGCCAGAGTCATTGCATTTGTGTTCTTCTAAACAAACCACACATGGATCCACCCAGTGTCATTGCATGTATCTTCCTCTAAACAAACCACACATGGATCCACCTAGTGTGATTGCATGTCTGTTCTTTTCACAAATCACACATGGATCCACCAGTGTCATTGCATGTGTGTTCTTTTCATGAACCACGGCCAGAGTCATTGCATGTGTGTTCTTCTAAAGAAACCACACATGGATCCACCCAGTGTCATTGCATGTCTGTTCCTCTAAACAAACCACACATGGATCCACCTAGTGTGATTGCATGTCTATTCTTTTCACAAACCACACATGGATCCACCAGTGTCATTGCATGTGTGTTCTTCTCATGAACAACAGCCAGTGTCATTGCATTAGTGTTCTTCTCACAAACCACACATGGATCCACCTAGTGTCATTACACGTCTCTTCCTCTAAACAAACCACACATGGATCCACCTAGTGTGATTGCATGTCTATTCTGTTCACAAACCACACATGGATCCACCAGTGTCATTGCATATGTGTTCTTTTCATGAACCACAGCTAGAGTCATTGCATGTGTGTTCTTCTAAACAAATCACACATGGATCCACCAAGTGTCATTGAATGTCTGTTCCTCTAAACAAACCACACATGGATCCACCTAGTGTGATTGCATGTCTGTTCTTTTCACAAACCACACATGGATCCACTAGTGTCATTGCATGTGTGTTCTTTTCATGAACCACAGCCAGAGTCATTGCATGTGTGTTCTTCTAAACAAACCACACATGGATCCACCCAGTGTCATTGCATGTATCTTCCTCTAAACAAACCACACATGGATCCACCTAGTGTGATTGCATGTCTGTTCTTTTCACAAATCACACATGGATCCACCAGTATCATTGCATGTGTGCTCTTTTCATGAACCACGGCCAGAGTCATTGCATGTGTGTTCTTCTAAACAAACCACACATGGATCCACCCAGTGTCATTGCATGTCTGTTCCTCTAAACAAACCACACATGGATCCACCTAGTGTGATTGCATGTCTATTCTTTTCACAAACCACACATGGATCCACCAGTGTCATTGCATGTGTGTTCTTCTCATGAACAACAGCCAGTGTCATTGCATTAGTGTTCTTCTCACAAACCACACATGGATCCACCTAGTGTCATTACACGTCTCTTCCTCTAAACAAACCACACATGGATCCACCTAGTGTGATTGCATGTCTGGTCTTTTCACAAACCACACATGGATCCACCAGTGTCATTGCATGTGTGTTCTTTTCATGAACCATAGCCCGTGTCATTGCATGTGTGTTTTTCTAAACAAATCACACATGGATCCACCCAGTGTCATTGCATGTCTGTTCCTCTAAACAAACCACACATGGATCCACCTAGTGTGATTGCATGTCTGTTCTTTTCACAAACCACACATGGATCCACCAGTGTCATTGCATGTGTGTTCTTCTCATGAACAACAGCCAGTGTCATTGCATTTGTGTTCTTCTCACAAACCACACATGGATCCACCCAGTGTGATTGCATGTATGTTCTTCTCATGAACCACACATGGTTCCACCAGTTTCATTGCATGTCTGTTCTTTTCATGAACCACACCCAGTTTCATTGCATGTTTGTTCCTCTAAACAAACCACACATGGATCCACCTAGTGTGATTGCATGTCTGTTCTTTTAACAAACCACACATGGATCCACCAGTGTCATTGCATGTGTGTTCTTCTCATGAACCACAGCCACTGTCATTGCATGTATGTTCTTCTCACAAACCACACATGGATCCACCAGTGTCATTGCATGTGTGTTCTTCTCATGAACCACACATGGATCCACCAGTGTCATTGCATGTCTGTTCTTTTCATGAACCATAGCTAGAGTCATTGCATGTCTTTTCCTTCCACAGAAAACATATGGATCCACCAGTGTCATTGCATGTCTGTTCTTTTCATGAACCACACCTAGTGTCATTGCATGTATGTTCCTCTAAACAAACCACACATGGATCCACCTAGTGTGATTGAATGTATGTTCTTTTCATGAACCACATCTAGAGTCATTGCATGTTTGTTCCTTCCACAAACCACATATGGATCCACCCAGTGTCATTACATGTCTGTTCTTTTCATGAACCACACCCAGTGTCATTGCATGTTTGTTCCTCTAAACAAACCACACATGGATCCACCTAGTGTGATTGCATGTCTATTCTTTTCACAAACCAGACATGGATCCACCTAGTGTGATTACATGTATGTTGTTTTCACAAACCACACATGGATCCACCAGTGTCATTGCATGTGTGTTCTTTTCATGAACCACAACTAGAGTCAACCAGTGTGATTGCATGTCTGTTCTTTTCATGAACCACAGCTAGAGTCATTGCATGTATGTTCCTTCCACAAACCACATATGGATCCACCCAGTGTCATTGCATGTCTGTTCCTCTAAACAAACCACACATGGATCCACCTAGTGTGATTGCATGTCTTTTCTTTTCAGAAACCACACATGGATCCACCAGTGTCATTGCATGTGTGTTCTTTTCATGAACCACAACTAGAGTCATTGCATGTGTGTTCTTCTAAAAAAACCACACATGGATCCACCCAGTGTCATTGCATGTTTGTTCCTCTAAACAAACCACACATGGATCCACCAAGTGTGATTGCATGTATGTTCTTCTCACAAACCACACATGGATCCACCAGTGTCATTGAATATGTGTTCTTTTCATGAAACACACATGGATAAACCAGTGTCATTGCATGTGTGTTCTTTTCATGAACCACAGCTAGTGTCATTGCATGTCTGTTCTTTCCACAAACCACACATGGATCCACCTAGTGGGATTGGATGTTTGTGCTTCTCATGAACCACCGCTAGAGTCATTCCATGTCTGTTCCTTCCACAAACCACATATGGATCCACCAGTGTCAATGACTGTCTGTTCTTTTCATGAACCACACCTAGTGTCATTGCATGTCTCTTCCTCTAAACAAACCACACATGGATCCACCTAGTGTGATTGCATGTCTGTTCTTTCCACAAACCACACATGGATCCACCAGTGTCATTGCATGTGTGTTCTTTTCATGAACCACAGCCAGAGTCATTGCATGTGTGTTCTTCTAAACAAACCACACATGGATCCACCCAGTGTCATTGCATGTCTGTTCCTCTAAACAAACCACACATGGATCCACCTAGTGTGATTGCATGTCTGTTCTTTTCACAAACCACACATGGATCCACCAGTGTCATTGCATGTGTTTTTTTTCATGAACCACAGCCAGAGTCATTGCATGTATGTTCTTCTCACAAACCACACATGGATCCACCAGTGCCATTACATGTGTGTTATTCTCATGAACCACACATGGATCCACCAGTGTCATTGCATGTCTGTTCTTTTCATGAACCACAGCTAGAGTCATTGCATATATATTTCTTCCACAAACCACATATGGATCCACCAGTGTCATTGCATGTCTATTCTTTTCATGAACCAGACCCAGTGTCATTGCATGTGTGTTCTTTTCATGAACCACACCCAGTGCCATTAGATGTGTGTTCTTTTCATGAACCACACCTAGTGTCATTGGATGTGTGTTCTTCTCACAAACCACACATGTATCCACCAGTGTCATTGCATGTGTGATCTTCTCATGAGCCACACATGGATCCACCCAGTGTGATTGCATGTTTGTTCTTTTCACAAACCACATATGGATCCACCCGTGTCATTGCATGTCTGCTCTTTTCACAAACCACATATGGATCTTAGGAGAGCCCTAACCTTAGCCTCCAATGGGTGGCCGTTAGACCGAGTATTCTAGAAGGCACGCCCTAACATAGTTGTTCTGCTTGATGATTGTTACATACCGTTCGATCGGGGCGCTTAGACAATTGGGATGGTCTTCGTGAGAGCGATCCGCGAGTAGGCTGTTCTGTGGCATGATTGGCCACGCTTGCTCTGGACAAACTGGCAACACCGGGCGCTCCCCTGTTGCGAGTGTCATGACTCACGAGTTCAGTGGGCCACATCCCAGTGTCACGTCCCCATTACTTCTCTTCCTCCCCGTACTTCTCTTCCTTCCCCTCGAAGCCACTTTCCCCACTTCACTCCCATCCTACCATAGCCGCAAGCCGACCGCGCCTCCATCCCAATCCCTCCTCCGGCAGCCATCCCCTCCCCTCTCGCTATGGGTTCAAGGGGAGACGACGAGGAAACACGTCGTGACGACAGGGACGGTGATTTTGATGTGAGCCTTCTCATATCTATCTCTATCATCTGTGGCCAGTTTTCTATTTTTTGAGCTAGATCTACTCTGTTTACTCATGCGCGTATGATGTGTTAGGCCAACCAGACGATGTATGACTCCGACTATCACGGTTTAGTGGATGAAGACAGTCCTCTGCTATGTAAACATGGACATGTGCCCGCTAAATTTGTAGTGTTCGAAGGACGAAACGTAGGCAGGAGGTTTCTACGGTGTCAAGGACATCGTGCAATGATGCAAGGCGGAAGTTGTAGTGTTGTCAAATGGGTAGACCCAGAGTAGCCCAAATCGATGCAGAAAACGCTGGACAAACTATGGGATATGACTGTTGAGTTGAAAGAATCCGTAGTCAGCTCACTTCTTGACAGTGTTGAGATGAAGCTATGGGACCCAGTTGACATGACCAAGCTTAACCGAGATCTTAGGAGGGTGCAAGACAAGGTTAGCAAAGTCGAGAAGGAGAGGGACGTGGCGTTGGCCCTAAAGGCTAAAGCAGAGCAAGAACTGACTCAAGCAAGGAATGATCTTCACCAGGCCAAAGTCCTGCAGTTCACAACTACGAGTATTGACAAGTGCATGAGGAAAAATACAGATAAACAATTGAAGTTGTGCAAGGAAGATGCTAAAAGGAAGGAGCAGACGATTCGATCCTTGCTCTCGCAGGAAGATGCGCATCGGGCTAAGATTAGGAAGATCAAGGAGATGTGTGATAACTAGTTCTATTTAGCTTGAGCTCCGTGCATTTTTAAGTTGTAATAGTAGTACTTGTTGACCAAGCGGTCTGAACTAGTGGTCCCGGAGTCCTGGGAGGAAAAAAATGCTCTCCTGTTAGTCTGTCTTAACCCTGCATCACTTCCTTTTGTCTGATCATGGTGGTATTCTGAAATTGGTGGTTTGTTTAAACGTAATCTATGTGGATTGTGCCACATGCAAATGGCACAACCACAATTTATAAAGTGGAAGCACGTACACCCGGTTAATGGAGATCCAGGAGCTTCGCCAGACGCAGGGGATGCAGGAGCAGGGAGGCGGTGAGATAGACGGGCTCAAGCGTCTGGGCATTATTGTTGAAAACATTGTTGTTTATGTTGCCACGTCGTTGTGCAGCATCTGAAATAAGTTGCTGCTTCGTGGAGTGTGGCAGCTTAAATAATTTATTTCTGTGCCACTTACATTCCGTCGTATTTGGAGACCTCCTGCCCCTCAGCAATCATGGAACCGGTGTTGCGTGTTTTTAGATAGCAGTGGCACAATCACAATTTTGGATTCAACTACTGACTCGGGCGTTTCCAAACCCTAAGTCACGGTACATTTTACTCAGAGAACGTGGGTAGATTGTTTCGCCCAGCAACGTGCCACACACAGAGATCCAGAATTTAACATAATTACATATATATGTTCAAGTTCAACACATTACTATGCATCTTCATTGCCAGCAGCCTTCTTCCGCAGCCTGGGTGCCAAGCCTTCACGTCCACTGGCTTCTTCATTTCCTGCCTTCTTCCTCTTCCTCGGTGCCAATTTTCTTAGCTTCGTGTACTCTGCATCTCCGGGATAATGGGCACCAGAATCGTGTCCAGCATCATCTTTCCACTCGTTTTTAACTTCTCTGGGCAGCAAAATGACTGACCCAACAGTCATGTTTCTAACCTTGCGGCGCTTCCTGTCAAAGAAACAAGATTGTTGCATAACTGCCAATATCTATAGAGTAAATAAAACAAAAATTACAATTTAATAGAAACATGCGAACCCCAATAGACCTTTGCTTACCAGGAGCTAATTGGGTTCGAGCAACCGCCCTATCCAAGAATAGAAGGGCGACTCCTAGTTGCAGCAGCTTCAACAAAGTCCAGTACATCATATTTCAGCTCAAACATGGCAGCCGAAGCATACCTTTTCATCAACCCAATTAGCTGACTGTCACACATTAGAGGAACCATGATGCCACGTTTATCCATGAAGCTTAACTTTGCAGTCTGCTTCGGCCATAATTCATCATGATTACGCAGAGCAGCAACCATACCAGATATAGTGCAGATCTGCGCAGGCACTTCTTCCATCATGAAACAATGGTGTCCATACCACTTGCCCTTAGAGTCGTACCTATAGAGGACTACCATAACCAGGTAAGGAGGGTCCGCGGAGATCCCATTTGACAGAAAACTTTGGACAAAATATGTTTATCAGCGTTGGGCTAACAAACAATTTGAGGTTTAGTAGCCAGCTAGCAGTTATAATTAGTGCGAATAGCAAAGATAAGGGTAGCTCACCCGCTTGTAGCCAGAACTTCTTCTTCCTTGATAGTAGGATCTGCCATCCTTCGAGCTGCTCGGCTCGTCGGCGGCGAAGGCGGGCTAGAGCCTCGCAACGGCGGCTACGGCTGCGCCATTGGAGCTCGGGATCAGCGACTGGGCATAGCAACTTGGCGCTAGAAGTCAAATATTCGAAGGGATCGTCCTGCCTGGAGGGTGGATTCCGACACCGCCGGTGCTAGGGAAAAGGTGGGAATGGATTTGTGAAATTGGCCAACGCATCCAATCCACTTAGCTACTCGATTTGCCCAAGAGGTTGCCGCGTTGGCGCTCGCATCACGGACAGATGACTGACATGAGGGTCCCGACCGTCTACTTCACGGGGCAGTTTAACGGAATGTTTGAATTTGACAGGGTTGAGATGAGTTTGCCTCGAAATGGCCCCTCTCAGTAGTTGGCGGCCCAACTTTTCGAAACGCGGCAATTTCAGGCAACTTAGGTACCGCCATGCGCTGGCCTGTGAACTTTGGTACCGCAGACGAACAGGCCCACCGCCCATCCCAATGAGTATCTACAACCTCAACTATCGTGGAGCAGGAAAAGCCTCGATAGTTAACGATCTACGCAACTTTGTTGTTAAGTTTGCCCCTCTATAATTTGTATTCAAGAGACACAAATAAGTGGTGCTCGTGTTGAGTCTCTAGCAAGAATTGTAGGATTTGATCATGCTTTCTCTGTTGATAGCGGCGGTAGAAATGGTGGACTAGGTGTGTTTTGGAATAACATAATAAATGTTACAATTTTGGTCTACTCTATGTGTCACATTAACATGTGAGTGGACGGGTTAGGCGAGAACCGGTGGAGGTTAACAAATTTCTATGGGGAGGCACAGACTAATGAAAGGTATAAAGCATGGAATACTCTTAAAGATATTTGCAGTGATAGTTATCTCTCTTTCTTCGTCGGCGATTTGAATGAAGTTCTTCGGGCGGAGGAACATGTGGGTGTTGGCCACTGCACACACACTCGCAGATCCAAGGTTTTTGTGATGTGGTAGATGTTTGCAATCTAATCGATCGGGGTTATAAAGGACACTTTTGGACCTAGGAGAAGAAAGTTGTTAGTCTTGACTGAGCACTTGACTCGGTTGAATGGGGAGCACAATTCCCGCTAGAGTGCTTGACACATGTCACCACAGCCACTTTTGATCACCATGGGTTGTTGCTTAGGCTATGGGAGGAGGAGAATCGGCCTTGAGCCCAACGACAGCTCAGATACGAGACAATGTGGGAATTCCATGAGGAGTTTAAACTATGTCGGGTGTCTTGGGATGTTATGACAAGGACAAAACATTTGGGTGGCTTGAGTTTCAGAGATTTGGAGCTCTTGAATCTCTGTTTTCTTGCACGTCAATTTTGGAGACTACTATAGGAACCCAATTCCCTAAGTGCGCGTATTAAAGGCAGTTTACTACCCTAATTCCTCCATACTTGAGGTGGAGCTGGGGGCTCACCCATTACAAATATGGAGATCTATCTTGGATGGTAGGGATATTCTGGTACAAGGGCTAGTCAAACAAATTGGAGATGATCGTACTACAAGAATCTAGTCTGATAACTGGTTGTCGTGCGATTCAATGCTAAAGCCTATTGTTGCTCTTGTTGACGATCCGCCTCCACTGGTTTTTTAACTACTGATGAAACTTCAGCTACATGGAAGGAGGCCTTGGTTAGGCAGTGTTTCCTCCCAATGGATGTTGATGTTATCCTAATAATTTCGTTGTGCACGAGGAGACACGCAAACTTTTGGGTGTGGAATTATGACGGCAAGGGTACTTTCTCCGTCAGATCTGCGTATCGTATGATGATTAAGACTAAAGTCAGCAGTGAAGATTACTTTGAGGGTAATGTAGGTTCATCTAATACTGAAGAGGAAGATAAAGGATGGACTATGTTGTAGAATACCACAGTTCCCTCTAAGCTGCACGTATTTCTGTGGAGACTGGCCAAATAATCACTACCTTCTACCGAATTCTTGTAGTGTCTACGGAGGAGCGGACTCATGGTGGCACGCTTTACTTGAATGCAACATGGTGCACAACATTTAGGTACTCTCTGATGAGCTACTATTTGAGCACCCAACGATATCCAGAGAGAATAGTGTGAGGCAGTAGTTATTTCATGTGATGAGAACTCTACCTCATGATCAGTTTATCCGTGTATCGGTGATGTTATGGACAAATTGAATGGCCTGGAGGAAGGGCCATACATGAAGGTATCTTTTAGAGTTTGTTATCTACATATAGTTACATTAACTCTTTTATCAAGGAGCTAAACGGCATAAAAAACCTCTGGTTATCAGTGTGTCCGTTACTACTTCTAGGACTGCTCTATGACATGCAATAATAGCCTAGATTTCTCCACCTCTAGATATTCCGAAGATTAATGTCGATGCGGCTATATCCAAGTCTGATGACAAGGGCATAGCTACTACAATCTGTCGGAGTAGGGAAGGTACTTATCTCGGAGCCTCCACAATTATCTTCAGTGGCATCACTGATCCTTCGATTTTTTGAAACCCTTGCATCTTGTGAAGCCTTGGTGTTAGCTAAATATCTAGGTATAATGGAGGTGCATATTTGAAATGGACCATATGGGCACCTAGAGGAGGGATGAATAACTGCTACTCCAATTTTTAATACATTTTCAATTTTAGACTTGACACAAAGGTAAATTTTCTAGATATGCAACTACAATGAAATTCCCTATAAGTCAACCTAGCTACTAAACGGTAAAGACAACGAGAGGAACGAGGTCACCGATAGTGGAGCACGCGGAGATACATGATTTGTTTTATCGCAGTTCCTTCATTGTTAAAGGAAGTACGTCTGCGTTGGAGGGGTGAGCGGTACTAAGACCACCACGCCACAATAGGCATCACCCTGTTATGTGATGGATCTCGCCACAACTGGCATGATCCACCTTTCCACTATGTGGTACCCTTCGAGGCGAGAACCGATGCCTTTACAACTAGTTCGGGGCACACATCCACAACTTAATCAGAGGCTCCTGTGATGACAACAAGCTGCCACAATAAAACAAGTGATCAACTAATGAAAACGAGATGTAGAAATTCAGATGAAACTCTAGATCAAAAGCCCCCCAAATTAATGGGAGAGGAAGTGAAGATCTCTTCGGTCAAGATGTATATCAAGGTCTCCTCCTTCGATTCCCCAAAGAATAATGCCTTCGAATGGATGAAAGTGAAGATCTTGTTGTAAATCGATTTATGTAGTGCAGAGCTTTTTCGTCGGATCCAGCCCCCCAAAATGAAGACGGGGAGGGGTATTTGTATCCCCTTCTCGAGATGGAGCCGTTGGAGAAAACTGGGGCTGGATAATCTGGCCTAAGCAGGAGCGGATAATCTGGCCGGGGACAAAGATCTGGCCTGGGTGCAATAATCTGGGCCAAATCTCTGGCCCCCCTTCTAAGAGCCACGCCAATTGGACCTTCGACAAATCCTTGGGGGAGGGGGGCGGATAATCCAGCACCCTGGGAAGGGCGGATTATCCGGCCCGAGTCAAAACTCTAGGGCAAGTCGGACAATCCAGGGAAAAATTCGGCCCCCCTTTAGAGATCCGCGCCACTTGGTCCTTTGCGAAAGTCCCTAGGGGCGCATAATTCGTCCCCTGGAAGGGGCGGATTATCCGGCCAGGGCAAAAGATCTGGCCCTGGTCGGATTATCCGAGGAAAACTCCGCCCCCCCTATCTGAGCGTCGCACCTTGTCTCCTTTGTCAATTGAGGTAGGGGCAGATAATCCGGCCCTAGCAAGGGGCGGATAATCTGCCCCAGAACTTCTGCTTTGCTGCATTTGACTTGTAGTTCTTTTGGGGGAGAATAATCTGTAACACTCAATACACAATTAAATAGTTCTTGGTATGTTATCTAACACACAAAACTATAGGGATTATGAAATGTTCTTTCAACATTGCGTCGGATTGAAAGCCTATTGTTTCGGATATTGCAGAATGAAGCCTGGGAGAAACTCTACTACTACCTCTGTTCCATAATATAAGTCTTTTTAGAAAGTTGTTTTAGTTTGCTGAAAAGGTTTATATTGTGGAACAGAGGTAGTATTATTTACAAGCTACACAACTTCGGCACTGCAAGTTCAGTTTTGAGGGCCGATCGTCAAATTTCGAAGCCCACAATCTAGCTAGATATATGATTTCTCTGGTAGTTGGCCGCCATGTATGGCTGGGCGAGCCATATTCTGAAAACACTCCTGTAAACATTTTGTCTCATCAATAAAATCTAGTAGCTTGTCTCAAAAAAAGTTCAGGGCAGATTGCTTAATTTGGCAAATTATCCAGTTTTTCCAATTAATAGAGCATGCATGGGCGAGCCATCACTTCCTTCGCTAATTATTGGTTTAGAATAACATTTTTCTTGTTTCAAATAACGTGTACATATCTAGTGAGAAACAAATACACATAGGATGTGTTTGCTTAGTCGGGCTTAAATTTCCCGATTTTGGTTGTTGGTCCGCTAGATGATATATCTAGCGAGATTAGGATTGGTCTAACATTGCCATTTCATTTGGCTTCTAGCATCTGGGTTTCGTGCAATTTGTCCACGTGCACGCATTTGTATTTTATTTCCCGATTAATGCAACTTGCAGGTGTTTGGTACTGAACATCAGGACGCCATCTAGCTATGGTCAGGGAAGGTGTACTGCCTGGCTCTAGAGGAGATGGCCTTGTAGATCATTGTGTCATAAAAGTTCCAAGGATCTTCTATGAAGGTCTGTGATATAAATATATAGTTATACCTTAGACCTGCGATATTTCTATTGTACTAGTTTGGTACGTGTAATTCATGGAACGGTGTTCCATGAGTGTTATGCCAACGACGCGTGCTCTACAACATGCAGTGGAGAGCTAGGTCACCACAACTGTCCAAGCCCAGCGGTTAACATGGAGCATGTCCTGATACCCCAGTGGAGGATGCCAGCCCCTCCCCACCATGTCACAGTTCAGCTTCAGAACCTTGGCAGGAAGCAGAATGAGATCGGTCATAACATATGAAGCATTCCCAAATTGAGCAATGCTACTAAACTTTCCCAAATCAGACAATGCACATGAATAAAAAGTACATGAAGTACTACAATGCACATGAACTAGTAGTTACTACCCAACTTTTCCAAATCAGGCAACACACATGAATAAAAGTACACATGAAGTACTACAATGCACATGAACTAATAGTTGCTAGTAAACTTTCCCAAATACTCTAAACATCAACATGGACAATGCACATAAAGTACTAATCACATCCCCAATTTGGGGCATTTCGCTAATTTTGAATCCCCTATTTTGAATGCATGCAACCAAATCCCTAAATAGCAACTGCAAAGAAAAACCCCAAATTTCAATTCCCAACTGCTATTGCATCCTAACTTGATCGATTCAATCCCTAACCATAACCTAATCCTAAATTGCTCTGCGCTTTTTGCAATCCAATCGAGCAAACCCTACCGCCAAACGAATCTAGAAATATCGAGAACTTACAGTGGAGAATGCGACCGCCGTGGATGATCCTGGACCAGCTGCAGGTGGCGTCGGAGCGGGAGATAACGCATCGGGCGGAGGGGTTGGGGCCGCTGGCACGGGTGAAAAAACCCTCGTCAATTCGTCGAGGGTTAGCCCGACGAATCTAGGGGCCTTCCCGGCCGCCTTGGTCGCCGATGCGACCATCGATGAAGAAGATGCGCCTGCCACCGGCGCTGAAGAAGAGGTTGTCGTGTTCGTTGCCGACCGAGTGGTGCAAGGCCTTGGGCAGATGGGGAGGGAGCCTTTTGAGCGCCCTCACCAAGGCCGCCTCGTCACTGGCGGCGAGCTTGTCTAGTTGGGCGGCCGCCCATTTTTCCTTGGTCATCATCTCTCCGATGGTGAGGGAGCGGAGCGGAGGGAGAGTAGGAGGTGCGTCGGCTACGGAGGGCAATGATGAATGGGGGTGAAGGAGTGGCTTGGGCGGTGAGGGGAGTTGAGTGGGAGTTAAGACGAAAACGTCCCGTCTCCCACACTTCCTAATGCGTGCAACCACGAGCCACACGGTGCTCGCCAGAGCCTGACTCCGTAAAATGCTCGATTTGTTCGTTCGCAGTGGGTCCACTTTTGCCTGATTTAAAACTCGTGTCTCAGCTTAGTAAACGGATTTATTTTCTGCGCGCTGGGTGTGCGATAAGTGGAAAAACGAGCTATCGAACACACGCGCATAATCCAGAACAGCAAGCAGTACTGAATTTCCTGTAGAGATGAAACCAGAGAGTACACACTCGTGGGCCATGGAACACTGTTGCCCAAAATGCAAGATGCTGGTCTCCTCTCTCGGTAACTTCCATGGATCGACCCTTCTCACATGCACGGAAGCGGCATGGACAGATGAACACAGCCGGGCTACAGGAGCGCAGCCACCAGCCAGTGCATCAAGCGAGAAAAATCGACCCCAGCAGAGCAGATCGAGCGGCCGACGCTGCTCCTTCCGCTTAAACAATCTGTCGTCCCCCTTCGCAAAATTTGCCCGGTCAAGACTCCCCCCTCCTCTCGTGGGTGTACAATAATAGCCACCAAACGAACTTTTTGGCTGGCTTAAATACTGCCAAGTTGCAGCAACAGCGCTGCAAATGCAATGATCCGTCCGGCCTGGCCTGCCCTGCCGGCCGGCCCGGGGGAATAATATTCGGGCTTGATTAAGCAGGCTAGGCTTGGGACTGAAGCCTTGGACGATCGCAGCTGTCACTGGCGGCAGCCTCACTGTCAGCGGTACTGCGCGCGCTGATCGGAAGCCAGCGCTGATGGAGTCACTGGTCAGGTAGCCATCAGAGTTTAATATTAGTGCGTGCTAATTTTTTTAAAAAAAATTATTTAGTGGGAATTCTTAACTAATCCCCAGTGGAGCTTCACGTTCGCGTTCGGGTTCGGGTTCGGCAGCCGATGACCTCGTCGGTCGTTCGCGTTCGGGTTGATTCTCTCGGCTGGACCGAGCAGCTGTCCGCGGTGGCGACTACGACTATCCACCGGCCGGCGCGCGCGGGCGGCTGCCATGACAGACGAGGGCTATCCATCGGGGTGTGAATGAACCGTGTGATGATTGATGCTGGACTGTAACGAGTAATCTAGGTGCGGTGCGGTGTGGTGGGTAGCGGCTCGCCATCCGTACCAGCTCAAAAGTCGAGACCCCGGCCCTTTCTCTTTTCAAAGATCGGAGCAGCTAGCTCACGATCTCTCTCGCCGGATAAAACATCGGCGTCGACCTGTGACCAGGAGCTGCGACTAGCGAGTAGCAAGCAACGGTAGTGAAACCTGAGCTGTTCATGCTAAGCTAGTTGGCCGGATGAGATGATGGACGGACGGATCAGGGTGTCTATTTGGCCACAGTTGGTCACTTCTAGCTAGGGATCAGGGTCGAGATGCGACCCATATGCAATTCCTACCTGCGCGTACTGCCGCATGGCCTGGATTGGTACCGTGCCTCTTGCAAAGTCAATTATACCAAACCTACAACTAGAAGGCGAATGTTTTTTTTCCCTGGCCATTTGGCACACTCGGATCGGCTGGTTTACCGGCTCCCGTCCGTCCCCGCTGGAAAAGGACAGCAGCATCGGGCCGAGTCGAGCCGACGGAGCCGCGCTGGCGTTGCACGCGAGACAGGTCATCGGAGTGGCTTCCCCCACGTGCCGGCGCGGGACGGACACCTTGGCGCACGGCCGTCGCCATCAGCTGGCGCTCTATGCTCGATCCTGCGCCCGGTCTTCCTCCTCAGACAAGCAACGCCGCCGGCCGGCAACGTTCAGGGTGCCAAATGGTGCACCGTGTGGCGTTGCATTAGCACCTATACTTTTTTTTTTTTTGGCTTTTCGACCGGCTAAACTACAAACTTAGTCCGTGCAATGCATAGTCTGTTGGAGTAGAGTAGTACCTATAAAAGGCTAAAACACATAGCTTACACAAGTTATGAGGTTATCTATGCATAAGGTGTTCTAATTTTTTATGGGATCTACATCATCATGTTTTGTAAGCATTTATTTGGATGGGCACTCAAAAATCTCTATTTTCCTACAACACGGAAATTACACCAACATTTCACAAGAGCTTGTACAAATTGAGAGTCAACTTACGTACAATACTAGCGTGCAAAATTAAGGTGACGAGATTCTATTTTAAAACTGAAAACTAGCAACATGCTCTCTAAGTTATACCCTGCGACAAGAGAAGAAAAACTTATTCGAACACGTTTGAAAATTCAAGCATGTCTATGTTTTTTGGTTTCAAGCATGCATTCTTTCAATTTCTACTACTATCTCCGCCTCGAATTAGATGTATCGGATTTTTCTAGATTCACATGTATCTAGAAATAAGTTTTAGTGTATAGATACATGTGAATCTAAATGAATCTCCGATATCAAATTCAAGACGAAGGGATCGGAGTATATAAAGTCAGAGTCACTTGGATTTCCCCGCGTCTTATATTTCGAGTACATTTTTGTACATGCATTCATTTTGCACCAATGACATTATGCGCAAGGTGGTATGTATCCTCCCTTACTGGTTGATTCAGTTAGTGTCAGGTCTTCGGGAGTAGCATTTTGACAATTCTCAAATGAATGAGGACGTCAAAAATACGTAAGGCTGGTCATAGTGGAGAGTAACTTAGAGTAGTAATATGCATATGTTACTAGTCTAAGTTACTACCTCCATACTGGAAACTCCATACTGGAAAATAACATAGGTATAGTATCATATGCAAAGTCTCATTTATTGTAATATAAAATCAATTTGCCTTAAATGTGTGATGTTATGGTAACGTAGTTAGTTATCACAAGGCTCACTCTCATCATTTAATTATATGCCATGTCATTTAAATGTTTAGTTGACAATACATATAGAACTATATTACTACCAAGTTACTCTCACTATGACTAGCCTAAGTGATAATCGTTGGTCAGATTGGTATCGGCAAGAGAATAGTGACCCACGTATCAAAAGGGCGCTTCTATCATTAATTGGTTTAAATGCAACCTTTTAGAACATTGTTTTAATTACTGCACTATAAATGTGTTCGTTTGTAACTTTCAAGCTCGGGATGTTTCTTGCTCATGTTTATGGTAAATGAGAAGTAAGAAAGAAAAATTAATTCCAACTATAATGTAGCTTAGGGTTACACTTCTTCAAATATCTAGTTCCCCGGTTGCAAAGTTCCCCAAATTGAATACAAATTTGTACCAATCTAGCCATCGATCGATATCATTGAGCAGTAGTACAATACTATTAGGTTTTAGGTGGGTGTGTCATTGAGCAGTAGTACAATACTATTAGGTTTTAGGTGGGTGTGTCAGGTTTGGGTTCAGTTAACAGGCTTGGGTTCAGTTAACAGCAAGTCAGACAAACATCGCTGGCTATCGGGCCAAGCTTGTCATTTTACATTTTCGCTTCACCTGCTCTCTTGTTTGTCGCGTAGCTTGTCTGGCTATTTAGAATCCCTCCGATGCTGGAGAAGGATTCATTCTGAAATTATTGGGTTGAAACCCTAGCCGCCATGTTCTGGCTGGCCTAAACTCTCTTGTAATTCCTCATACTTTTCCTGATTGATTGAGTATCTGTAAGAGAGAGAACCACCAATTTTGTCTGAATTCCTTCTTCTGTTTGTTGTAAACTGGTTCTAGCCTATCAATTGGTATCAAGAGCCCACAATCCTCGGAGGCGAGCGGAGAGCCGTGACGGGGTGGTTTGGATCTCCTGTAAAATCCCACCCACCTCACCCTCTTCACAGGCGGCGGGAGAATCGGTCGACGGCGGCGTTGGTGGCGGAGACGTCCATCTTGACGTAGTCGACGGCGGCGGCACAAATTCGGGTGCAGTTCATGCTGGGAACTGGTTTCTGAAGGATATTCCTTCGGCTGTAAAATCCCAACCCTCCCTCCCTGTTCGGTGTACTTTGGCGGTAGGCGGAGTGACGGTGTTTCGGCGGGCGGCAGATCACGAGGCGAAGTCCGGTTGTCGATTCGCGACGTAAAATTCCCCCTCCTCCATAGTGATCAACTTCTCCTCCTTCTCGGTCAGGTAGTACTCTGCTACTTGTAATTCCTAGGGAGAAGATGTCTAAAACAGGAGATTCCGAGAATACCGGCATGCTAGAATTAAAATCTCTGCAATTGGATCTGCAAACACTCAGGGCAGACCGTGAAGCAGATAAACAAGAGTTTGTTGAATTCACCAATTCAGTTCAGCAGAACTTTGTGAGTATCCAGGATAACTTCAAAAATATCCAGTGCAACTTTGAGAAACTATTTGCAGTAGCTGCCAAGAACACCCATATTCCACCTAACTCACCTACTGCCATCAAAGAAAACATAGTTCAATCTCCCGGCCAAGGTAGCAATACACAAGCACTGCAACACCAGCAGAAACCTACACATGTAGTAGGCACTGGTATTCTTTATGACAGTATAGGCAAAGAAGTAAACTTGGATGGTACCCAGAAAATTCCATACAGGCATCCAAATCACAATGTCCACGGACAAGTCACCACTGTTGTGCATCCCAACACCATTCAACCAATCCACCTTGACCCTGATGAGGATGTTGACAACAAAAGAGGCTACAACAGAATGAGAGCTACTGGACAATAGGACATGAGACGACTGCAACCTATTGTTAAACCAGCTAAGCTAAATATACCTGAATTCGAGGGAGTGGATGCTGATTCTTGGATACAAACCATTGAACAATACTTTGATTCGTCCAGAACTCCTTTGGATCAAAGAACTAAAGTGGCTGTCACATATCTCAAAGGAGTGGCAATACAATGGTGGAGAGGAACATGTTTCTCACCCAACACCCTCCAATGGCACAGGTTCTGTCGAGTACTAACTGACAGATTCTCTGAAGTATCCATTTGTGATAATGTAAGAGCATTCCACCAACTATCCCAAACTGGAACAGTAGCAAAGTACATTGAGGAGTTTGAAAAAGCAATGAGGTATGCTAGAAGGATGGAGCAATCAGTACCTCTTCCACCACCCCCTAGACTATCATATACTACAGTCAGAAGGCAGGTCCAATTTGAACAAGCTAAACCTCAACAGTAAGCACCAACTAATATCATCCAGCAAGCAAGATTAAAAGGTCTTTGTTACAAGTGCAAAGAACCATATGTCCCAGGTCACAAGCAAGTTTGCAAATGGGGTACTAAAGCACAAGTTAATGCTTTACAAGAAGCTGACCAACAGTCAGATATCCTATACCTCACTGGATATGATGATGACTCAGAGGAGGACATGGAACAAACCCTGCCAAACCCAGAGACACCACTCAAAATATCAATGCATGCTATCAAAGGGTTTGTCAAAGAAAACAACACTTTCACTGTCATAGTGACAATTGGAAACATTTCAGCTACTACATTAATTGATTCGGGAAGCTCTGGCACATTTATGTCCCCAACCATTGCTCAACAATGTCACCTGCACCTTGTTCCTAATAAGAAACTGAAAGTGTTGGTAGCAAATGGAGAATCCTTATCAACTGAATTCTCTACTGAAGAAATAACATACAAGATACAACAAAAGGAACTACTGTTCAGATTCAGAATCTTGAAGTTACAGGGATACGATATTATCCTAGGCACAGATTGGCTTAAACATCATAGCCCAGTTTTGCTTGACTACAAGAATATGTATGTCAAAATAACAACTTCAGAGGGCAAAAGATGGAAATTCATTGATGAAACAATGCCCACGACTACTGAAATACAAATGATGGAAGACAATCAATCACTCAAACAATACACTGATTGTGGAGCAGTGTTACTGGTCACACTTTCAGAGAACGGCAAGGAAATGCACAGCATAACACCACACTTCATTCAGCCAACCTTAGACAAATACAGAACAGTATTCCAAGAATCAACTTCTACACCACCCGAGAGAGACTGTGATCACTCCATCCCACTTAATGACAACTCAAAAGTGGTAAATCAAAGGGCATACATGATGCCACATCACCAGAAGGAAATCCTTGAGAAAATCATTGCTGAACTGCTCAAAAACAATGTAATTAGACCAAGTACAAGCCCTTTCTCCTCCCCTGCCATATTAGTCAAAAAGAAAGATGGGACTTGGAGATTATGCATTGATTTCAGAAAATTGAATGCTTTCACAATCAAGAACATGTACCCAATTCCAGTAATAGAAGATCTGCTTGATGAACTCCATGGTGCCAAAGTTTTCTCCAAAATTGACCTCAGAAGTGGATATCATCAGATTAGGATGAAACCTGAAGATATACCAAAAACTGCATTCAACACTCATGTAGGCCATTATGAGTACATAGTCATGCCTTTTGGACTTACCAATGCACCGGCAACATTCCAAGCACTCATGAACACCATTCTGGCTCCTTTTCTCAGAAAATTTGTGCTAGTATTCTTTGATGACATACTCATTTACAGCAAATCTGAAATAGATCATGTAAATCACTTGGCAACAGTATTTGAAACACTGAGAACAACTCCCTCTCAGCCAAATTGACCAAATGCACCTTTGGTCAACCACAAGTGGAGTACCTTGGACACATCATTCGAGGAGATGGAGTCGCCACAGATCCTGTGAAAATTGAGGCAATATCTAAATGGCCAAATCCAACAAACATCACTGAACTCAGGAGTTTCCTTGGCTTAGCTGGGTATTACAGGAGGTTTATTCAAAACTATGGTATCATATGTAGACCACTGTTTGACTCACTGAAGAAAAATGCATTCACTTGGTCAGACTAACAGGAGGCAGCATTCAACAAGCTAAAGCATTGTATGACTCATGCTCCTGTGCTAGCCTTGCCTGACTTCACAAAACCCTTCATCTTGGAGGCAGATGCATCTGGATATGGCATTGGCGCAGTTCTAATGCAACAAGGAAGACCAATATCCTTCATGAGCAAGTCAGTGGGCCCCAAAGCAGCAGCTCTATCAACATATGGCAAGGAAGCCCTGGCCATAATCGAAGCACTAAAAAAGTGGAAACACTACTTTGCAGCTTCTTCTTTAGTCATAAGAACAGACCAGCAAAGTCTCACGTACATTCAAGAACAAAAGATCACTGAGGGAATCCAACACAAATTATTGATCAAATTTTTGGGCTACAATTACACAGTCGAATACAAGAAAGGGAAGGAGAATAAAGTTGCAGATGCTCTTTCAAGAGTAAAATACAGAATCCAAGCTCTGCTAGGTACAACTGTACTTCTAGCTTGGGTACTTGACATTACCAAAAGCTATGAAGAAGATGAATCTTGCAAGGCACTATTGACCAAGTTAGCAGTGGACCCAACCTCACAGCCCAAATATACAATGAAGCAAGGCATCCTCAGGTACAACAACAAAATAAGGTGGGAGCTAATTTGCCACTAAGAGAGAAGCTCATCACATCATTTCATACTTCTGAATTGGGAGGCCACTCAGGGGAGAGAGCAACATTTCACAGGTTGCAGCTGGTATTTTATTGGCCCAACATGAGACAAGATATCGTCAATTTCATCAAGAAATTCCCTGTCTGTCAACTAAACAAAGCTGAACACATTCAGTACCCTGGTAAGCTGTAACCTTTGTCAATTCCTGATTTTGCTTGGACACACATTAGCATGGATTTTGTGGAGGGTCTACCAACTTCTGAACAAAAGGACATGATATTGGTAGTGGTGGACAAATTCATAAAATTTGCCCATTTCATCGCAATGAAACATCCAATCGCTGTCAAACATGTCGTGAAGGCATTTGTGGAAAATGTGTTCAAATTACACAGCTTGCCTACAGTAGTTGTTACAGATAGAGATAGGATATTTACCAGCAATCTCTGGCAAAGCTTGTTCAAAGCTCTTGGAGTGAAGGTACATCTAAGCACCTCTTATCATCCACAAACAGATGGTCAAACAGAGAGGGTTAATCAATGCCTGGAGAATTACCTCAGATGCATGTCACTTAACCAGCCAAAGAAGTGGCATTCTTGGTTAGCACTGGCTGAATGGTGGTACAACACCAGTTTCCACACCTCCCTAAAAATGACACCCTTTCAAGCCCTCTATGGATTTCCACCACCACAGGTTGCAGAGATGGTCCTCACAGAAGACAATGTGGATGACCCAGTGGAAATGATACAAAAAAGGGAACAAATCAACCATACTATCACACAAAATTTGGCCCAGGCACAAGAAAGAATGCTCCACTTTGCCAACAAGAATAGATCTGAGAGGGAGCTACATGTGGGTGACATGGTATATCTCAAGGTACAGCCATACAGACATACATCTCTGAGCATTCACCACTGCATTAAGCTCCATTCCAAATTCTATGGCCCTTTTCGAGTTTTGGAGAAAGTGGGAACTACAGCATACAAGTTATTACATCCGGATGGCTTTAAATTACATCATACATTTCATGTAAGTCAACTGAAGAAGCATCATGGACCAATGGCAGTACCAAACCCAGAATTACCACTCATTGACGATCAAGGTCATATAAGAACTGGCCCTGAAGCAATACTACAGAGGCGCCTCATACCAAGAGTGCAAGGGGATATATCCATTCCAGTGGTACAATGGCTAATCAAATGGCTGAACATTCCAGCAGAAGCAGCTACCTGGGAGGATTCAACCTTCATACAAAAAGTTTTCCCTACATTCCATCCTTGAGGACAAGTCTGATCTTTGTCTGGGGGAATTGTCAGGCTTGGGTTCAGTTAACAGCAAGTCAGACAGACATCGCTGGCTATCGGGCCAAGCTCGCCATTTTACATTTTCGCTTCACCTTCTCTCTTGTTTGTCGCGTAGCTCGTCTGGCTATTTAGGATCCCTCCGATGCTGGAGAAGGATTCATTCTGAAATTATTGGGTTGAAACCCTAGCCGCCATGTTCTGGCTGGCCTAAACTCTCTTGTAATTCCTCATACTTTTCCTGATTGATTGAGTATCTGTAAGAGAGAGAACCACCAATTTTGTCTGAATTCCTTCTTCTGTTTGTTGTAAATTGGTTCTAGCCTATCAGGGTGTTTATTTATAAAAAAGGTAGAGTGCACATAAATCATAGGAATTCCAATCTGGCAAATAAAATCGTGGTCTAGATAGAACTTTTTATTAATAATTCAAATCATCTAAAAATCTTATGAAATCTTTGTGAATCAATAAGCTAAAGAAATGGCACTTGGGTCCCTTTGCAGTTGACTTCCCTCCTCGACCCGTTTCCCTTCGTGACTGCCATTGTTTTTCATTTCATTTGTTTCTGGAAAAAAGCGTCACTGCCATTGGTACCCCAACCTGACCGGAACTGATGGTCTTGGCCGGCTCACGTGAATCATGTCCACGGAGCACCGGCCCACGTAAAGGCAACCGCTCCCCGCTGCTGCACCCAGAAACTCCCCCCGATCTCCTCCCCTTCTCCCCCTCTCCCCCCTCCGCTCCGCCCCCTTTTATCTCCCGATCTCACACATTTTGGGAAGAGAGAGAGAAGGAGAGCGGTTTCGAGAGGGCCAATCTCTAGACCCAAGGAAAGATCCGGGAGAACCAGGCGAGAGGGAATAAGATGAGGGAGATCATCAGCATCCACATCGGCCAGGCCGGGATCCAGGTCGGTAACGCCTGCTGGGAGCTCTACTGCCTCGAGCATGGCATCCATCAAGATGGCACCATGCCCAGGTTCGTCGTGATCCTTCTTGGATCTTGATCCGTAAATGCATTCCCTTTATTAACGTCGCGAGGCGCTGGCGCGAGTTCTTGTGACATGGAACGACAGTATAATTGTTCTTGTGTTCCCCCTAATATTCCGTTTCCCCCTTTTTTTTTCTTCGCAAATCCTTTGTGATACGGCGGAGCCGATGATTCGGGATTGTGGTAGGCTGGATGGAAATTTCCTTTTGTGGATGATTGTCATGTTCCGTTCGTTTGTATTTCCCGTTTGGACTGCGGCGGGGCTTTTCTGGGAAATATTCTCCTTCGGCTGGGTGCTGAGAGAATGGCAAGAACAGGACGAGATGCGCGACCTTTATGATTAAGAATTTCCTTAGGTCCGCTGTACTCTCCTAGTTGGCGCAATTATTCTGCCAGTGTCAACTAGGCCGGACAGACGTCGTGTTCTTTGTAGATTGTACTGAAAATTCAAGTTCTTAGGCACGTACCATGAGACAATTGCGAGTTTATATCCATTTTAAGACGCGAGATCTGAATAATTAACGATGGCATGCTGCTTAATAAATATTTTAGCAGGGAAGCCAAAGTGTTTAATCTGGCTAGCTACTTAAAATCGCATCCTTCTCGAGGATTTGGTTTGTTGATTTACTACCTATTCTAGTGCCATAAATAATTGTGCAAGCATGAGTTGTAGATAAGTTAATGCACATATCGGTGGTTAGAGGTAGCACAATTATTAATACTGCTGTTTGGTTGATGATTCAGTGATACCACGGTTGGGGTAGCACACGATGCGTTCAACACGTTCTTCAGCGAGACCGGTGCGGGCAAGCACGTGCCGAGAGCCATCTTCGTTGACCTCGAGCCCACTGTCATTGATGAGGTGCGCACCGGTGCTTACCGTCAGCTTTTCCACCCGGAGCAGCTCATCTCCGGGAAGGAGGATGCTGCTAACAACTTCGCCCGTGGCCACTACACTGGTAAGTCATCTTTTCATTTCTGTAATTGTTGTAGAAAGTCTAGTCTTGATGTACCAAGTTCTGATTATATCTGTTGAATGCAGTTGGAAAGGAGATCGTAGATCTATGTCTGGATCGTGTACGCAAGTTGGCGGACAATTGCACCGGGCTGCAGGGATTCTTGGTGTTCAATGCTGTTGGTGGTGGAACTGGATCGGGACTGGGTTCTCTGTTGTTGGAGCGCCTCTCAGTTGATTATGGAAAGAAATCTAAGCTTGGTTTCACCATTTACCCTTCCCCACAGGTACACCTTATTCATGAGCCATTGTCACGTTTATGTGTATCTATGATTTCAGAAAATTTGAGTGTATTATCTAATCTGGTCTAGTTTTTTGTTCTTAGAGGATGTTGTCTTGAGTCTTCGGTATCCACCAAATATGTAGAGAATGCATGAAGCTGGTAATTCAATCATTTCCGGGTGTTTTTAATAGAATATGTCCATGGTTAAAATGCTAATGCTTTTGTAGAATTAATTTACTTAAGAGCCCTGATTATATGTGAATTGTGTGAACCACACACTTCACATGAACTAACAATTATCCTATAGCACTATGCATGTCTGTCCATGTGATTGTGGTGGACCAGGCAGGTTGTTCATGTGAGTAGGTTAGCTGCATCTTAGCTGTTGTGGGGACAATATGGGTAGATATGTTATTAGTTGGTACATTATTTTCGGTTCAGCCAATCATTATCCTTTGATCTTAATACTTATGCCACTATGTATTTCAGGTCTCAACAGCTGTTGTAGAGCCCTACAACAGTGTTCTTTCCACTCACTCTTTGCTTGAGCACACTGACGTTGCGGTCCTCCTTGATAACGAAGCTATCTATGACATATGCCGGAGGTCTCTTGACATTGAGAGGCCAACTTACACCAACTTGAACAGGCTGATATCACAGATCATATCTTCACTTACCACCTCCCTAAGGTTTGATGGCGCCATCAATGTGGATGTCACCGAGTTCCAGACCAACCTTGTCCCATACCCACGTATCCATTTCATGCTTTCTTCGTATGCCCCTGTTATCTCCGCGGAGAAGGCTTACCATGAGCAGCTCTCAGTGCCTGAAATCACCAATGCTGTATTTGAGCCCTCAAGCATGATGGCCAAGTGTGATCCTAGGCACGGGAAATATATGGCTTGCTGCTTGATGTACCGTGGTGATGTTGTCCCCAAGGATGTCAATGCTGCAGTTGCGACCATCAAAACCAAGAGAACTGTCCAGTTTGTCGACTGGTAAGCTGTCTTGATCGTGCTATTAGTTGCGCTTATTGTATTTATCACAAGCAGTTATCCACTTAATAGCTGACACTTGATTGTCTAACTAACCTATTTATTCATACAACGTGTACAAAGGTGCCCTACTGGATTCAAGTGCGGTATCAACTACCAACCACCATCAGTTGTCCCCGGAGGTGACCTGGCAAAGGTTCAGCGGGCCGTGTGCATGATCAGCAACAACACTGCTGTCGCTGAGGTATTCTCGCGCATTGACCACAAGTTTGACTTGATGTACGCCAAGCGTGCGTTCGTGCACTGGTACGTCGGTGAGGGTATGGAAGAAGGTGAATTCTCGGAAGCCCGTGAGGACTTGGCTGCCCTTGAGAAGGACTATGAAGAAGTCGGCGCTGAAGGCGCAGACGATGAGGGCGATGAGGGGGATGACTATTAAAGTAGCTGGTTAATAAGTAGTTTGCTGGTTAAATGATTGGCTTTGTGTTCTGTATACTCGGTACGGTCCCATTGCGTTGCATATTGCTCTCATGCGTGCGTGTTTCCTTTTTTTGTAATGTGCTAAAAAATGCTGTTAGTCTCCCCTGGTGACCATGATTGTTCATACCTCCATTTTGGTTTTCCATGCTACCCTGTCCCAAGTTTGGTGGTGTATGCGCCATTTTTAGCTGAACTGCAGATATTCGATACATTGATGCACTGTGGCATGTACCAACGAATGTTTTCCGTTCGTTGCTCCGCTCGCTTTGTATCTGAAATGTGGAAACACTGAAAACGTTTTGCATCTCATAGCCATCGTATTGCTTCTAGGTTTTGATACCATGATTCTTGTCGGTGCTCCCTGTGTAATAAAAAAAATTAAAAACTGTATTTATAAGTTTCAAAAAACTTAGAAACAAAACCTAAAAATAGCTAATGATGCAACAAACGTGTAAAATCTCAATTTAAAATGTTTTGTATTCTGAGCTACACAAAAATGACAAAGTCTCATTGTTTTTTATTTGAAATCACTATATGCTCATATTTACAAAAAAAATCATTTTTGTGTAGCTCAAAATACCCATTATATCGAATTGATATTTTATATGTATGTGGTAACACACTTAAAGGTTCTACAACGCTTAGAGATTGTTCTGAAAGCATTAGGATCACCACTAGAAAGAAAGAGAGAAACCGAAATTATTCCAGATAAAGTCGGAAGAAGAATGATTGAAAAGGTGCTTTCGATCATGAAGGAAATGTTAAATATGTTTTTAATATTAATTATTAAAAATAATAATAATAAAATAATATTTTTAATTTGATTTTTTGGGCATAACTCCTCTAATGGGCCAACTCCCGGAGGAAAAGGCCCATGGGGAGGGCACCCGCCTAGAGCAAGGCCCCAACCGGACTTGGCCGTGCACGCGGGGTGGGTAGGGCCCACCCGGTCGACGCCTCCCCCTCCTAGCCACCCCTCCTCCTTTAGTCCTACATTGCCAGGCAATGTGGGGGTCCCTCCCTTGTACTATATAAAGAGGGGCAAGGAAGAGGGGAAATACACACAATAAATTGGGAAATTCCTAAGGCAATATTTATTAGGGATTTCCTGCCCTCTCTCTCGTTGGATCTCGTGTGTGTGGTTTCCAGAAGAACTGTGTGTGTGGGAGACGACACCACTCCGGTACGTCGTCGCGCTGCTGGATCCCAGTTCCATAAGGATTACTTCCGCATCCTGACTGGATCAGGGAGAACGAGAGTGGTTGGAGGACACCGTACGTGTGTGAGACCACGGAGGTGCTGCCACTTGTGGCACCTAGACGTCGTGCGAGGAGTAACGCGACCTTAAGGTCGGCTACGAGTATGACTACATCGCTCCCCGTGAAACGCTACACACTTTCGGTCTACAAGGATATGTTACCGAACATTTCCTATTACTGTATTAACTCATATGGTGTTGCGCTACTTAGAAAAATATTGTTTCTGATACGAACCCCTTATGCGGAGGAGGATGGCGAGGGGGACTACAGGTTCTGGGGCACCGACATCGTGGCGACCGAGGTGTGGCCGTTCGGTGATCCCGACACTACATGCCACCAGTTCCTGCCGGTTGCCGTTAAGAAGGTGGACAAGCCACATCGTCTGAACCACGGCAGGATGATGGAGGAGGAGGAGCTCTGGCTGCCATCCTCGGGTCCCAGCTCGAGGAGGAGCACAAGTGGGAGGGCATGGGGCAGGCCCTCTACGATTTGTGGGTTGCGAGCTGTGAGACTAGGCACATGGCTTAATAGGATTGATAGAATACTCATACCAACAAGTTGTAATTTCTTTTTCGGAAACTCATTCGAATGAACTCTAAGGTTAAGCATGCTTAGCCTAGAGCAATTATAGGATGAGTGACCGACCGAGAAGTGGGTATCGGGTGCGCACGAGTGAGGACAAAGTGCGTAAAAAAGACTAGTGTTGGTTTGTGGGGCCATTCTAGATATCCTATTAAGCTGCCAGGAGTGACACCCCCGAGCCCAGTGGATGGGGTGTTTGTCGTGGTGGTGGGACGACAGATGCCATGGATAGGCTAAAGATGGGGCCAATGTGTGCTACAGTGAGGGAGAACGTGGTGATTCCACGCATAGATGTTCTTGTATTCTCTCTATCAATGGCGTTTACAGATGCTCTTCAAGCTATTGGTGAGAAGGAGACAATGTCTCTTACTCCCCACAATCTAGCCCTAGAGTTTTACCTTAGACAGAGAAAATGATCGATCCCCTTCTATGGAGGCCCCGGTGCTCCTTATATAGGGTAGCCCGGTGTAACATCCCAAAACTTTAATCCAAGCTTATCAAGATCAAATCATCCAAAATTAGGGTTAATAAAAAAACTTTTCCAAATTAAAAATAAAAGCATTCATATGTGTGTGCATTTAAAATAGGAGTTGAATTGAAGTGCCTTGTTTAAGTGATCCAATGCTTGTAAAATATTTCCTAGGTGAATTAAACATCATCTAAGTCATTCCCAAACTTTTCCCAAAGAAAAATAACTCAAAATGAATATTTGAAGTGAATGGTCATTTTGGCCAAATTAACTCTCATGCCGACTTTGGCCATTCCTAGTACTCAAAACTTAACAGAAACATGTGTGGATCTTTACACCCCTTGCTAGTACACATAATAAGGTACCAAGACCCACCTTGTGATTTGCAAAAATCTTTCAAATGCTATTTTTAAATGACAGTTCAAAACTGAATCTATTTCATATGATAAGATCCCACTTTTTCAAAAACCATTCAAACAAGCTCCACTTTCAAAACCCTTGCAACCAAAGACTACCTAGCACTAGTGGAGAGCACCCAAAAATTTTGAAACCAAAATTCAAAAGTTTATTTCTTGCGGCCATTTAATCAAACACTTGGCAGGCATGTTTAAACTCTAAATCATAGCTCACTGTTCTGCACAGGGTTTTGCCCCCATTTGATCTCCATTTAAACCCTCTGTCCCCTCTTGGTATAACCAGGCCCTTAGCACCCCTCTCCCTTGTCCCTAGCCACCATGCCATGTCAAACCGAGCACCTAGTCGCCAGCCAAACCTTGCCCCGCTGCAGCAGACCACTCCCCCTCCCTCGCCATGTCTAGGAGGTAGCCAGGAGCTCACCGCCACCCTCTGTCCCCTGCCCGAGCCGAGCCTCGCCGTGGACCACCGAGGAAAGCCCGTGCCCAGTGCCACTGCACCATGCCGAAAGCAGCGCTGAGCACCGCACTCAGACGCTGCGTGCCTGAGCCGCCGCCGACCGCCTCGCGCCACCGCTCGCCATGACCTGGGAACACCCAGACACTTCAGCCGCCTAACGCCCCACGCCACTGCCGTGGACACCGCCGCCTCTGCCGCTCAGAGCTCCACCTCGCCTAGACCGCATACCACCGCCCCTACACCCGCATTCACTTCCTAGAGCACCGCCAGGAGATCACCTGTCGATCGCCACCCTCCGCCATGCCTCTAGTCGGCCGTAGCCATGTCGCCACCATCGCCTGCCCATCCCGCTCGGACTCACCGTCGGGCCTATATAAACCGGCCTCCTCAGCCTCTTCTCTCCACACCCACTCACTTCCCACCTCTCACTGAACCTCACCCACCTCTCGCCGGAGCCAAGCGAGCTCTGCCTCGCCAGAATTGGAGCCGGAGTAGCCGCAGCAGGAGGAGAAGGGCGCCTGTGATTTAGAGCACCCCAAGCTCCGCCGCAACCGCGCCTCGCCTCGCCGCCGTCTTCCAGTTTGTTTGCCCGCCTCGCCTACCCCGCTGGAGCCCTGGTACGTCCCCAGCAGACCCCCACCGAGCCGCTAGGGTTTGAGCTCGCCGGCGACCTGTTCGTCGTTGACGACGACCCTCAGCCGTAGATCCCCTTTCTAATCCTACGTCCCACAGCGCGAGTACCGTTTCGCGTCTTAAGACCCACTGACAAGCAGGACCCCCTATCAGCTGAGCCCCGTGCCGCGGAGCACCACTGCGCCGGCCCAAGTTCTTTCCCGCGCTAGCCCAACCGTTCAAATCTGGATTTTTCTTTTTAAATTGAATCTAGTTTCTGTCCACTAGTTTAAAATTCAATTCAGAGAGTTTTATAAATCCAAATTGCATGAAACCAATTTTGTCTGAAAGGTATTGAGATGATCTATCCAAGCCCATTGGATTTAATTCAATTAGAGTTATAGATCTCTCCTAATAAAAATAACAAAACAGAAGCATTTGCACCTTGCAACATTTTTATAAAATCAACCAAGATAGCTTTTGAGTTGATTCCAACTCTCAAAAATCCCATTTCATCATATCTATCCAAATATGTAATTACATTAAGGTTTACATGCAGTGACTTTGGACTAGTACCAAAATAATGCTATATAGGCATTTCTAGTCACTTTAAATCGTTAAATATTGAACTTAAACCAAAGTAATTTTGATCCAACCTTTAAATCTCATTCCCACATGTTAGAATATGTGGTGATGACATGTGTCAACATGATCCCATATTTTGAGTGGTGAATATTAAATCTTAGTTAATTTTTCAATGAGTAGAAATTACTTTTCTAAATTAAAAAGAAGGAAACTATTGAATTAAAAACTTGTGATGCTTGTGATGATAATAGATCAATTGTGTGTCTTAGAATGCTATCTATCCTAGCTAAGTATTGTTTGGTGATTGTGTACTCCGTATGTATTTATAGACGATAGTACCGACCAAGCTTAGGAGGAGGAGGAGTGCTATCAAGATGAAGACGAAGAAAACTTTAACCACTACACCAACCAAGGCAAGCCACCATTAACAGTGCAAGCCACCATTAACAGTGCAAGCTACCATTAGCAAGCTAGGATTGAACTAGATGGTTTAACAAAGATGCTTAGAGCATGCCTTGATTATACCACTTTGACTAGTATTTACCCTAAGTATTATTTTCAAGCTTTACTTCCTTTACTTTACCCAAAGTTCTTTACTTGTTTTGAAGGTAGCATAAAAAGTATAAAACTTGACCTATTTAGATAACTTTAGATGTCATTCTATGGCATGAGATTGAACCCATCACTTCCACCTTAGTGAACACTCTTAACTTAGTAGTTTAAGGTAGATCAAAAACTTGAGTCACTTTAGATGGGAACACTTGGTGAAAATGAATTATGAAAACCTTGGAATGATGAGTCATTCTATTAAGATGTTTTGACATGTGTTGAGAAACACAAATGGTTGATGATGAAAATGTTGAGGCATGAGCCTTAACCCTTTTATAAAACTGATGGTTGGATTCAGATGCAATACCATTCCAAATTTATCGTACAACCACACTACCTGAATTGGGTAAGGCTTAGCTAGAAATTTATATGCATTTGTATTAGTTCCCTCTCATGATGTCCACCTATGCAGTGCCCAAGATGACTGATGGTCATGGTTGGGAGGCCATGCTCATAGGGGAGGTGCTTATACTAGGGTGTGTAAAGGGAAAGTTATGTTTGATTATCTGCATACTAAGTATGATGATTCAGGGTTATCCCTGACAGATGTATCGAATCTTGTGGTGAAAGTGTACCACCTATGCAGAGTGTCAAACTATTCGAATATAACGTCATGATTATGGACAGTTGGAATGGCCATACTGTTTCATTGTCAGATGTTTTCTAAATAACTTGAAATGAAGGATGAATCTTGACTTGACCACAACAGGGTTGTGTTTAGGACAATAATTTCCCAACTTAAGTGATTCTAGAACTTTACTTTATCTTTCTTTGCTTCTGAACTCAGCTTAGGTTTCAACTTTAACTTTATAGTTAAACTTAGATTTAGCACTTTAACTTAGAACTATAGTACCTGTTAATAGTAGTTTGCGAGTACTTAAAGAGTACTCATGGCTTTTGTCCCTGGCTATTCTCATGGCCAGACTATGAAGGAGATTATCAAGAGGATGGTCATCAGGACGGCTATGATAACTAGGACTATCTGCCCTCGTCAGCATTGCCTGTGCCCCTGAAGATGGACCCCACCGCTACGCTTATCTTTTGTTTCCGCTGCTTGTTGTATTAAGACTGGATCATGAGATCCTTATTTGTGTAAGACCTTATGTATGGTTTGTAATGGATGATGTACTGTGATATCCAATCCGTTATGTCTCGCAAAAATGGTAATCCTGGGATTGCAAGGTATGGCATAATGGGCATCTGGGATTAAAAATCTGGGTGTTGACAAGTTGGTATCAGAGCCATCCTGACCATAGGAGACCCTAGTTAGAATGGACGTCCAAACCAAAAACTTAGTTTCAAAACCAAAGTGTGTATTTACGAAAAACTATTTCCTCTCTTATCCTTGTGAACTCATTCTTTATCAAAAATTCATGTTCCTCAAAATTCTTACCTTACTACTTAAAACTTGACACACTTGATCACTTCACTAACTTCCTCATCCTTAATTCTTGTAGATGGAGACTCAGTTCAACAAGTTCTACCAGTTGGGAAACGGAGGTCAACTGATCTTCGAGAGGGATCTGGATTCACTATCGGAATTACTAGGATGCCCACATCCGGAGTTTCTTGGAGCTCAACTTCCAGGACCCCCAGGAGGAGACCTATAGTGGCTAGTCACCGCAGATCTTAGAGGAAGCATCGAAGCACCAACTTCCGGGAGAATTCAGTTCTCCGTGAGAGAGAACAACTGGCTAGATGGATTAGCCAGGGCAATGCATGAAGCTCTCGCACGCCTATGTGCCCTCAGCGTCAACAAGATCCAAGGAACCTGTTTTGCCCACTATGCAAGACGTGACTTGATGGGAATGTCGATGGAGATGCCAAGTCACCCAGAGTTGAGGCGTCAAGTGGAGAATCTTGACTTCTTGCTGCACGACAGATAGCAGGAACTGGACAATGCCAGGGAGTTAGCCAACTAGAACCGTGCCATTGCCGACCAGAAGGCTCAGACTTTCGCACTGCTCGTCCAAGTGTTGGAGATATGCCCAAGAGGCAATAATAAAAGAGGTTATTATTACATCTTTGTGTTTATGATGAATGTTTACATCCCATGCTATAATTGTATTAACCAGAAACATTAATACTTGTGTGTTTTGTAAACATAAAAGAGTCCCTAGTAAGCCTCTTGTTAAACTAGCTTGTTGATTAATTGATGATCATGGTTTCCTGATCATGGACATTGGATGTGATTAATAACAAGGTTATATCATTAGGAGAATGATATGATGGACACACACCCATAGTAAGCGTAGCATAAGATCAAGTCATTAAGTTCGTATTGCTGTAAGCTTTGAAATACATAGTAACCTAATCCTTCGACCATGAGGTTATGTTAATCGCCATCACCGGATGGGTACTTTGATGACATCAAATGCCGCTTCGTAACTGGGCGGTTATAAAGGTGTCATTGGGTATTCTGAAAGTATGTGTTGAAGCGCATAGACCAAGATTGGGATTTGTCCATCCATATGACGGATAGATATACTCTGGGCCCTCTCGGTGGAATGTCATCTAGATAGCTTGCAAGCATGTGACTAGGTCACAAGGGATGACATAACATGGAACGAGTAAAGAGTACTTATCAGTAACGAGGAAGAACTAGGTATGAAGATACCGACGATCAAACCTCGGATAAGTAGAATGTCACAAGACAAAGGGAATTGGTTTCGTATGTTAATTGGTTCAATCAATCACGAAGTAATCGTTGAGTATGTGGGAGCCGTTATGGATCTCCAGATCCCGCTGATGGTTATTGATGGGAGAGGTGTCTTCATCATGTCTGCATATTCACGAACCGTAGGGTGACACACTTAAGGTTCTAAGTTGTTTGAAGTAGATATGGAATTTGCGTTGGAGACCGAATGTTGTTCGGAGTCTCGGAATGGATCCGGGACATCACGAGGAGATCCAGAATGGTTCGGATAATAAGATTCATATATTGGGAATCATTTTCTAAGTTAGGAAATGTTCCGGAGTGTTTGTATGGAGATTCTAGAAGGTTTCAGAATGTTCTGGAAGGTTCTAGAGGATTTCTTGGAGTTTGCTTGAAAACCAAGAAAGGGATCAAAGAAACCAAGTTAGGTAAGACACGGATTCGTGGGGGAGGAGGACTCCTCCCCCCAACCCGCCGGCCCAAGGAGGAGGGAGTCCTACTAGGACTCCCCCTCCCCAGGCGCGCCTCCCTCCTTTAAATAGAAGGGAGGGGGCGCCCCCTCTTGTACCTTGTCTCATAACTCCCAATCATAGCCGCCTCTCTCCTCCATGTTTCTTCTGCACAGGCATAGGCGAAGCCCTTCAAATTTCTCATCTCCACCACCACCACCACGCCGTCGTGCTGCTGGGATTCCGTGGAGAAGATCTACTACCTCCGTGCATTTGGAACGGGAGAGGAAGGTCCTTCGACTCACACGCGACTGCTCATGGAGCGAACGCTGAAGGATCGTCCACACGATCTTGAGATTGGCAAGTGATCGACTACATCATCCACGAGATCTAATCTCGTTAACGCTTTTGGTTCTACGAGGGTTAGTACCGATCTATCTCGTTGCTCATGTCTAGTAGATTAGATCTTGGCTTTTATCTAGATTAGATCTGGGTTTTGTTTGTTCTTGCGGTAGAATTTTTTTGTTTTCCATGCTACGAACCCTTCAGTGGTATCAGAGCCTTGTCTATGCATAGATCTGTTGCACGAGTAGAACACAATGAGGTTGTGGGCGTTGGTGCTCGTGCCGTCTTTTGCTATATGTGTACTTTGCATCTTGCGGTATGGTGGGATGAAGCGGCCCGCTAACATTACATGTCATCGCACATGAGACTTGCTCCACGCTTGAAGTGCAACTCAGCACAAGTGGCTTTTATGGTGTCTGTCTCTCCCATCATAGTATAGATCAAATCTACACTTTGCACTTGATAGCACTTGTATCAATGTTGTGGTTCAGTTTCGTAGGTAAGATGCGTTCTTAGTCGAAAGCCCCAAGCCACGTAAAACTTGCAAAGAAAATTAGAGGCGTCTAACTTGTTTTTGCAGGGGTTTTGTGATGTGATATGGCCTACATGTGATTGTGATTGTATTTGATGTATGCAATGATCCTTGTTGTAATATGGCAACCGGCAGGAGCCTAATAGTTGTCTTTAATTCGGTTAAGACCTGCGTGTCTATTCATCTTGTAATAGCTTTGTTCCAAGTAGTTGTAATAGTTGCTAGTGAAGATGAGCAACCATGAAGCGGCGCCACAGACCTTGACGCAATGCTGGTGATGACGGAGATCATGTCCGTGCTTTGGAGATGGAGATCGAAGGCATAAGAAGAAAGGGCCATATCATATCACACAAATTATGAATTGCCTGTGATGTTAATCCTTTATGCATCTTGTATTGCTTAGATCGCGACAGTAGCATTATAAGATGATCCCTATCACTAAATATCAAGTAATAAAGTGTTCATCCTTAGTTGGCACCGTTGCTAAGACTCGTCGTTTCGAAGCATCTCGTGATGATCGGGTGTGATAGACTCTACGTGTGCATACAACGGGTGCAAGCCAGATTTGCACATGCGGAAACTAAGGTTAATCTTGACGAGCCTAGCATGTACAAACATGGTCTCGGAACACGGAATACCGAAAGGTAGAGCATGAGTCATATGATTGATATGATGAACATGAAGATTGTTCACCGATGAAGCTACATCATCTCACGTGATGATCGGACTTGGTGTAGTGGATTTGGTTCGTGTAATCACTAAAACAACTGCGAGGGATGTTGTTTTGAGTGGGTGTTCACCTAGTTGATTTAAGAATTAAAATTGAACACTATTTATCATAAACTTAGTCTAAATTACTTGCAAATTTGTTGTAGATTATGGTGAACGTTTCCATCAATTTCAATGCGTTCCTAGAGAAAGAAAAGCTTAAGAACAATGGAAGCAATTTCACGGACTAGTTCCGTGGACTGAAGATCGTCCTCAGGGCTGGTCAGTTAACCTATGTGCTCGAAGCACCACTAGGTGACCCACCTGCAGAAGATGCCACCGATGACGTAAAGAATGTTTACGCCGCTCGGAAACATCACTACTCCACAGTTCAGTGTGCCATCCTGTACGGTTTAGAATCGGAGCTTCAAAAGCGTTTTGAGCACCATGACCCATTTGAAATCATTAAGGATCTCAAACTCATATTTGAGACTCGCGCGGCCATGGAAAGCTATGAAGCTTCCGAGAAGTTCTTTACCTGCAAGATGGAAGAGGGTAGCTCCGTTAGCGAGCACGTGCTCACCATGTGCCGGCACGCAAACAAACTCCAGAGTTGGGGATACCGATTCCTAATGAATTGGGGATTCACCGTGTCCTCCAATCACGCCACCAAGTTACAAGAACTTTGTGATGAACTACAATATGCCTTTGCATGAACAAGATGTTGCACGAACTATCGTCCATGCTGGCTGCTGAAGTGGAGATCATGAAAGAACACCAAGTGTTGATGGTCAATAAGACCACCAATTTCAAGAAACGGGGCACGCCTAAGAACAAGGGCAACTTCAAGAAGGACGGCAAGAAAGCTGCCGCACTTGCTAAGAAGCCCAAGGCTGGTCCTAAACCTGAAACTGAGTGCTTCTACTGCAAGGGTGCTGGTCCTTTGGGCGTAATCGCCCAAATACCTGGCGGATCTGAAGAACGGCAACATCAAGAAGAAAGGTATATTCGATATACATGTTATAGATGTGTATCTTACTAGTAATCGTAGTAGTGCCTGGGTATTTGATACTGGTTCGGTTGCTCATATTTGTAACTCGAAACAGGAGCTACGGAATAAACGAAGACTGGCAAGATACGAGGTGACGATGCGCGTTGGAAATGGCTCCAAGGTTGATGTGATCGCCGTCGGCATGCTCCCTCTACATCTACCATCGAGATTAGTTTTAAACTTAAATAATTGTTATTTGGTGCCTGCGTTAAGCATGAACATTATATCTGGATCTTGTTTATTGCGAGACGGTTACTCTTTTAAGTCTGAGAATAAAGGTTGTTCGATTTATATTATTAATATCTTTTATGGTGATGCAGCTTAGATGAATGGTTTATTCTTATTGAATCTCGATAGTAGTGATACACATGTTCACAACATAGATGCTAAACGAATAAAATTGAATGATAATTCTACATACATGTGGCACTGTCGTCTTGGTCACATTGGAGTGAAGCGTATGAAGAAACTCCATTCTGATGGACTTCTTGAATCACTTGAAAGATGCGAAGCATGTCTAATGGGAAAAATGACTAAGACTCCATTCTCTGGTATAATGGAGCGAGCTACAGACTTATTGGAAATAATACATACCGATGTGTGCGGTCCAATGAGTGTAGCATCGCGTGGTGGATATCGTTATGTTCTCACTTTCACGGATGACTTGAGTAGATATGGGTATCTCTACTTTATGAAACATAAATCCGAAACTTTCGAGAAGTTTAAGGAATTTCAAAGTGAAGTGGAAAATCATCGTAACAAGAAGATTAAGTTTCTGCGTTCTGACCGCGGAGGTGAATATCTGAGTTATGAGTTTGGCATGCATTTAAAGAAATGTGGAATACTTTCACAGTTGACACCGCCGGGAACACCTCAGCGTAATGGTGTGTCCGAACGTCGTAATCGAACTCTCTTAGATATGGTTCGGTCTATGATGTCTCTTACAGATTTACCGTTATCATTTTGGGGCTATGCATTAGAGACAGCCGCATTCACTTTAAATAGGGCACCATCTAAATCCGTTGAAATGACACCGTATGAATTATGGTTTGGTAAGAAACCTAAGTTGTCGTTTCTTAAAGTTTGGGGCTCTGCGTATGTAAAGAAGTTACAACCTGATAAGCTTGAACCCAAAGCGGAGAAATGCGTCTTCATAGGATACCCTAAAGAAACAATTGGGTATACCTTCTATCATAGATCCGAAGGCAAAGTTTTTGTTGCTAAGAATGGATCCTTTCCGGAGAAGGAATTTCTCTCGAAAGAAGTGACTGGAAGGAAAGTAGAACTCGACGAGGTTGTTGAACCTTCTTTCGGAGTTGAGAGTAGCGCAGCACCGGAAGATGTTTCTGTGCCGCCTGCACCAACTGGAGAGGAAGCTAATGATGATGATCATGAAACTTCGAACGAAGTTACTACTGAACCTCGCAGGTCAACAAGGGTTCGTACCAGTCCTGAGTGGTATGACTCTTCCTTGAACGTCATGTTGGTGGACAACACTGATGACCCTGTGACGTATGAAGAAGCTATGGTGAGCCCAGATTCTGACAAATGGCTAGAAGCCATGAAATCCGAAATGGGATCCATGTATGAAAACCAAGTATGGAATTTGGTGGACTTACCGGATGGCCGTAAGGCTGTCGAGAACAAATGGATTTTAAAAAGAAAAACAGATGCTGATGGTAATGTTACCGTCTATAAAGCTCGACTTGTCGCGAAAGGGTTCCGACAAATTCAAGGAGTTGACTACGATGAGACTTTCTCACCAGTAGCAAAGCTAAAGTCTGTGAGGATTATGTTAGCAATCGCTGCATATTTCGATTATGAAATTTGGCAGATGGATGTCAAAACGGCGTTCCTTAATGGTGACATTGAGGAAGAGTTGTATATGGTACAACCCAAGGGTTTTGTCGATCCTAAAGATGCTGACAAGGTATGCAAACTTCAGTGCTCCATTTATGGACTGAAGCAAGCATCCCGGAGTTGGAATCAACGTTTTGATAAAGTAATCAAAAACTTTGGATTTATACAAACTTATGGAGAAGCTTGTATTTACAAGAAAGTGAGTGGGAGCTCTGTAGTATTCCTAGTACTATATGTAGATGACATAATGTTGATTGGGAATGATATATAACTTCTTAATAGCGTCAAAACCTATTTGAATAATAGTTTTTCGATGAAGGATCTTGGCGAAGCGGCATATATTCTAGGCATCAAGATTTACAGAGATAGATCGAGACGCCTAATAGTGCTTTCACAAAGTACATACTTAGACAAAGTTCTAAAGAAATTTAGAATGGAAGAGAGCAAGAAAGGGTTCGTGCCCATGTTGTCAGGTAAGACCTTGAGTAAAACTCAAAGTCCGGCTACGGCAGAAGATAGAGAAAAGATGAATAAAATTCCCTATGCCTCAGCCATAGGTTCTATCATGTATGCCATGCTGTGTACGAGACCGGATATAGCACATGCTGTTAGTTTGACTAGCAGATATCAAAGTGATCCTAGAATGGAACACTGGACAGCGGTCAAGAATATCCTAAAGTACCTGAATAGGACTAAGGATATGGTTCTTTCTTATGGAGGTGATGAACAACTTGTTGTAAATGGTTACACCGATGCTAGTTGGAACACCAATCCAGATGACTCGAAGTCACACCTGGATAATGATTTATTTTGAATGGTGCTGCAATAAGCTGGAGGAGTGCCAAGCGTAGCTGTGGCGAAATCTTCAACTGAATCGGAATACATAGCTGCTTCGGAGGCTGCACAAGAAGGCATATGGATGAAGGAGTTCATTACTGAACTTAGCGTGGTTCCCAGCGTGTTAGACCCGATGGCCATCTACTGTGACAACACAGGTGCCATAGCTAATGCACAGGAGCCAAGGTCACATAGCAAGCTGAAGCACATCAAGCTACGTTTTCATGCTATTCGCGAGTATGTCCAAGATGGTGACATAAAGATTTGCAAAGTACACACTGATCTGAATGTAGCAGATCCGTTGACTAAACCTCTCCCTAGAGCAAAGCATGACCAACACCAGAACGCCATGGGTGTTCGGTATATTACCATGTAATCTAGATTATTGACTCTAGTGCAAGTGGGAGACTGTTGGAGATATGCCCAAGAGGCAATAATAAAAGAGGTTATTATTATATCTTTGTGTTTATGATGAATGTTTACATCCCATGCTATAATTGTATTAACCGGAAACATTAATACTTGTGTGTTTTGTAAACATAAAAGAGTCCCTAGTAAGCCTCTTGTTAAACTAGCTTGTTGATTAATTGATGATCATGGTTTCCTGATCATGGACATTGGATGTGATTAATAACAAGGTTATATCATTAGGAGAATGATATGATGGACACACACCCATAGTAAGCATAGCATAAGATCAAGTCATTAAGTTCGTATTGCTGTAAGCTTTGAAATACATAGTAACCTAATCCTTCGACCATGAGGTTATGTTAATCACCATCACCGGATGGGTACTTTGATGACATCAAACGCCGCTCAGAATCGGCGATTATAAAGGTGTCATTGGGTATTCTGAAAGTATGTGTTGAAGCGCATAGACCAAGATTGGGATTTGTCCATCCATATGACGGATAGATATAATCTGGGCCCTCTCGGTGGAATGTCATCTAGATAGCTTGCAAGCATGTGACTAGGTCACAAGGGATGACATAACATGGAACGAATAAAGAGTACTTATCAGTAACGAGGAAGAACTAGGTATGAAGATACCGACGATCAAACCTCGGATAAGTAGAATGTCGCAAGACAAAGGGAATTGGTTTCGTATGTTAATTGGTTCAATCGATCACAAAGTAATCGTTGAGTATGTGGGAGCCGTTATGGATCTCCAGATCCCACTGATGGTTATTGATGGGAGAGGTGTCTTCATCATGTCTGCATATTCACGAACCGTAGGGTGACACACTTAAGGTTCAAAGTTGTTTGAAGTAGATATGGAATTTGCGTTGGAGACCGAATGTTGTTCGGAGTCTTGGAATGGATCCGGGACATCACGAGGAGATCCGGAATGGTCTGGAGAATAAGATTCATATATTGGGAATCATTTTCTAAGTTAGGAAATGTTCCAGAGTGTTTGTATGGAGATTCTAGAAGGTTTCGGAATGTTCTGGAAGGTTCTAGAGGATTTCTTGGAGTTTGCTTGAAAACCAATAAAGGGATCAAAGAAACCAAGTGGGGTAAGACACGGATTCATGGGGGAGGAGGACTCCTCCCCCCAACCCACCGGCCCAAGGAGGAGGGAGTCCTACTAGGACTCCCCCTCCCCAGGCGCGCCTCCCTCCTTTAAATAGAAGGGAGGGGGCGCCCCCTCTTGTACCTTGTCTCATAACTCCCAATCATAGCCGCCTCTCTCCTCCACGTTTCTTCTGCACAGGCATAGGCGAAGCCCTTCAAATTTCTCATCTCCACCACCACCACCACACCGTCGTGCTGCTGGGATTCCGTGGAGAAGATCTACTACCTCTGCTGCTCGCTGGAACGGGGAGAGGAAGGTCTGCTTCGACTCCGCACGTGTCACCGTCTGGGGAAGCGCTGCCAGAACGTGGCGCCGGAAGGATCGTCCACACGATCTTGAGATCGGCAAGTGATCGACTACATCATCCACGAGATCTAATCTCGTTAACGCTTTCTGTTCTACGAGGGTTAGTACCGATCTATCTCGTTGCTCATGTCTAGTAGATTAGATCTTGGCTTTTATCTAGATTAGATCTGGGTTTTGTTCGTTCTTGCAGTAGAATTTTTTTGTTTTCCATGCTACGAACCCTTCACCAAGATCGCCAGTCTCTTTGCCGCCAGCGTGCAAAGAAGGATCACACCATCGCCCGTCTTTGTAAGAAGGTGGCTGACCTCGAGAAGACCGTCAAGGAGCAGGAAGCTCAGCTTGCCGCCAAGGAAGAAGAAGATGAGGGTGAAGACATCCAGGGAGACATGGATTCTTACCTCAGCAACGATGATGACTTTCTGGAGGAGGATGCTGTGGACTTCTACACTGACGATGAGGACTCCGACTTCATCGACGATGTGTAGATGCACTAGAGCACTGTCGTAGCATGAGTTGTATCGGTCCCACTATATCGTAGCTTGTAGAATGGTTATTCAAACCATCTGATTTCCTTTGTTTGTTGTGGTGTGTGTTGTATCATGTGCTTGCTTGCATGAATGAAAATGAAGTTAGTTGAAAAACCTGAGTCTAACTCAAAGTTTTAGCTTTGAAAACCCAAAACCATGAACCTTAGAATTTCCCTCTTACCCCTATATCTATCTCAATCCTCAGATGACTCGTGGAAACCAAGGAGGGAGCAACTCGTCGCAGGACCCAATGTTGCAGATCTTGTAGAATCTCATCGCAGACCGTGAAGCAAGCAGGACCGAGCGTCAAGCCAACTTAGCAACATTGCAGCAGATCGCCCAGATGGCTCTCAACAACCAAGGACATGGAAATCAGGATCACCATGGATCCAAACTCAAAAAATTTCAGAATACCAATCCCCCAATCTTCAACCAATTTGAAAACCCATTAGATGCTGATGACTGGTTACAGACCATGGAAAACAATCTTGAAGTTGCGGGAGTTGATGAAAATGAGAAAGTTCTCTTCGCCACCCACTATCTAGCGGGAGATGCAAGAGCTTGGTGGAATAGCATCCGCAATATGAACCATGGTCAGGTTATGACATGGGAAGCATTCAAAGTCAAGTTCAGCCGCACCCACGTGCCGCAAGGTCTAGTCAACAGGATGAGAGATGAATTCCGCGAATTGAAGCAAGGAAGAATGACTGTGGTGGAGTACCGTGACAGATTCTTGTCACTTGCCAGATATGCACCTGATGAGATCAACACAGAGGCCAAGAAGAAGGAGAGATTCTTGAACGGACTGCATGATGAGATGCAGACTGTCCTCGTCAATATCCGCTTCCAAGATCTCGAAGAACTAGTCGACTATGCCATTCAGATGGAAGGGAAGATTAACCAGGCAAACGACAACCGCAAGCATCGTATGATGCAGTAGTCTGGATCTAGTAGTCACCAGAAGTACCGTCCCAACCCTTCACCAGGATATGCACCAAGGAACAACCGACCCCCAAATTCTCGCCCAAGCTACCCCAACCATAGCAGAGGCAATGTGAAGTCTGGAGGAAACAATCACAACTCCGGCAATGCCAACCATTTCAACCGTGCCCCTCCCAAGAGCAACAACAACAACAACAACATCGCACCCGAATCGGCAAAGAATGTCAGTGTCGCCGCACAAGGACAAGTCACAAATCACTTGTTTTGAGTGTGGAGTGAAAGGTCACTACTCCAATGAGTGTCCCAAAAAGACTGCCGCCAATGCCCCTGTGAATGCCCCAGCTCAGCAGCAACGTCGTGTTCAACCAGGACGGAGATTTGCCCCAGGGAACCCTCACAATCAAGAACGGTCGCTCTTCCACATGAACGCAGAAGAAGCCCAGGAAGCGCCAGATGTAGTGCTGGGTATGTTTTCTGTCAACTCAGTTTTAGCAAGAGTATTGTTTGATTCTGGAGCATCGCATTCATTTGTCACCGAAGAATTTGCATGCACTAGTAAAATTCACCCAACCAACCTGAAGCATGTCATGATAGTTGAAATCCCTGGTTCAACTACAAAAGCTAGAAAAATTTGCAAAGCTGTACCTATCAGAATACATGGGATAGATTTTTATGCCAACCTAATTGTACTTGGAACCAAAGGATTGGAAGTAGTACTAGGTATGGACTGGATGTCAAGGCATAAAGGACTGATAGACTATGCTAAGAAAGCCATCACCATGACCAGTAGTTCTAGAGTCACAGTAGAACATATCTCTGAAACCTTACCCCGTCAATTCAAGTGCAACAAGAGTGTAGCCCTGCCCACCATAGACCAAGTCAGAGTAGTCTGTGAATACCCCGACGTATTCGGATGAATTGCTGTATGCCCCCGGATAGGGATATTGAGTTCATTATCGAACTAATCCCTGGAACCGGACCTATAGCCCAGAGACCCTATAGCATGAACCCCTCAGAGTTAGTGGAACTGAAGAAGCAGTTGGATGCCATGTTAGCAACAAGCTTGATTCAGCCAAGCGTATTGCCATGGAGATCACCAGTGTTATTCGTCGACAAGAAAGATGGAGGCAACCGTCTGTGTATAGATTACAGAAAGTTGAATGACGTCACCATAAAGAACAAGTACCCCTTGCCAAAGATAGAGGATCTATTTGATCAGTTGACCGGAGCTCAGGTATTCTCAAAGATTGATACTAGGACTGGTTATCACCAACTTAAGATTCGTGCAACGGATATTCCGAAGACCGCCTTTACTACTCGCTATGGTTTATACGAGTATATGGTTATGTCTTTTGGATTAACCAATGCCCCTTCTTATTTCATGAATCTCATGAATAAGATCTTTATGAATTTCCTAGATAAGTTTGTAGTTGTGTTCATCGACGACATCCTTATCTACTCCAAGTCAGAAGAAGAGCATGAGCAACATCTGAGAGTTATCCTAGAAACCCTGAGAGAGCATCAGTTATATGCCAAGTTCAGAAAGTGTGAGTTTTGGCTGAAAGAAGTAGGATTCCTAGGACATATTGTGTCTGCCGGAGGAGTCTCTGTTGATCCCGCCAAGATCAAAGATGTCGAAGAATGGGAAGCCCCAACCACTCAAACCCAAGTCCGTGCATTTCTCGGATTAGCGGGATATTACCGCAAGTTCGTAGAAGGTTTCTCGAGCATAGCCCGACCAATGACCCAATTGTTGAAGAAGGACAAGAAGTTTGAATGGACAGACAAGTGCGAAGCCAGTTTCCAAGAGCTAAAGAAGAGATTGATATCAGCCCCAATATTGATCATGCCAGACATCAAGAAGCCGTTTGATGTGTATTGTGACGCATCCAAGATTGGTCTAGGATGTGTATTGATGCAAGAAGGCAAAGTTATCGCGTATCTGTCTCGACAACTGAAGCAGCATGAGCAGAACTATCCGACCCATGATCTTGAGCTAGCAGTTATGGTTCTATCATTGAAGACATGGCGTCATTATCTGATGGGTAATCGCTGTGAGATTTACACGGATCACAAGATCTTGAAGTATATCTTCACTCAGAAGGAGCTAAATATGAGACAAAGGAGATGGATAGAGTTAATCAAGGATTATGACCTTGACATTCACTATCACCCCGACAAAGCCAACGTGGTAGCGGATGCTCTTAGCAGATTGCCGTGTAGGCTTAACACCATGATCAAGGAGAAAAACAACCAAGTTTGTATGAGGAGTTGGAGCAGTTCAGGACTGAATTAGTTAGCAAAGGATTCTTAGCTAGCATTGGACTTCAACCCACTTTGATTAGCCAAATCAAGGAAGCCTAGAAAGGGAATGAGAGTATCGACGGAATCAAACGTCATATTGGGACAGGAAAGGTACCTGGATTCACCGAAGACGAAGAAGGAGTACTGTGGTACAAAGGACGTATCTGTGTGCCAGCAGATTCGGAGCTAAAGGAAGTTATCATGAAGGAAGCTCATGATACTCTTTATTCTATCCACCCCGGAGGAACAAAGATGTATCAGGATTTGAAAGAGCAATTTTGGTGGAACAAGATAAAGAGAGAGATCGGAAGCTACATCGCCAAATGTGACATCTATCAAAGAGTCAAAGCAGAGCATCAGAGACCTGCAGGACTGTTGCAACCATTGCAGATTCCGGAATGGAAATGGGATTCCATCGAAATGGACTTCATCACCGGTTTACCTACTTCTAGTAGGGGAAATGACTCAATCTGGGTCATAGATGATAGACTGTCCAAGGTAGCTTACTTCATACCTGTCAAGACTACTTACCAGAGTGCAAAGTTAGCAGAACTGTACATTGCTAGGATTGTTAGTCTGCATGGAACCCCCAAGACCATCGTATCAGATCGAGGAACCCAGTTTACCTCGAGATTTTGGCAGAAAGTTCAGGAAGGTTTAGGAACCAAGTTGAACTTCAGTACTGCGTATCACCCGCAAATAGATGGGCAGACTGAGAGAGTCAACTAGATCCTTGAGGATATGCTTAGAGCTTGTGTGTTGGAATACAGATCAAAATGGGAAGACTGCCTGCCTTTCGCAGAATTCTCATATAACAATAGTTATCAAGCTAGTTTGCAGATGTCACCATTTGAATTCCTATACGGAAGAAAGTGCCGTACCCCTTAGAATTGGTCGCAAGTAGGAGAGAGTCAGATCTTTGGACTCGACATTCTCCGAGAAGCAGAAGAGAAAGTTCACAAAGTCCGTGAGCACCTCAAGACCGCCCAACCCAGACAGAAGAGTTATGCTGACAAGAGAATTAAAGACCTGACTTTCAATGTCGGAGATTTTGTATATCTCGAAGTTTCACCATTGAATGGAACTCAACGCTTTAGTCTGAAGGGAAAGTTAGCCCCCAGATATATCGGACCTTTCAAGATTCTGAACCGCCGAGGAGAAGTATCGTATCAACTGGAACTGCCTAAAGAGATGTCAGCCATCCACAATGTGTTCCATATCTCGTTACTTCGCAAATGTTTGGAAGTGCCTGAGAAGACTGAAGTTTTCAAGAACATCGATCACAGAGCTGTGGAAATCAACAATGACCTGACCAATCGGGAAGTACCCATCCGTATATTAGAGGAAGCCTACAGAACCACCAGGACCAGGAGCATCAAGTTTCTCAAGATTCAGTGGAGCAACCATACCGAGGAGGAAGCCACTTGGGAGCACGAAGATTATATTAGGACAGAGTTCCCAGATCTCTTTAGTTCCTAGTTTTCTTTGTAAATCTCGAGATGAGATTTTGTTTAAGGGGGAAGGTTTGTAACATCCCAAAACTTTAATACAAGCTTATCAAGATCAAATCATCCAAAATTAGGGTTAACAAAAAAACTTTTCCAAATTAAAATGAAAGCATTCATATGTGTGCATTTAAAATAGGAGTTGAATTGAAGTGCCTTTTTTAAGTGATCCAATGCTTGTAAAATGTTTCCTAGGTGAATTAAACATCATCTAAGTCATTCCCAAACTTTTCCCAAAGGAAAATAACTCAAAATGAATATTTGAAGTGAATGGTCATTTTGGCCAAATTAACTCTCATGCCTACTTTGGCCATTCCTAGTACTCAAAACTTAACAGAAACATTTGTGGATCTTTAAACCCCTTGCTAGTACACATAATGAGGTACCAAGGCCCACCTTGTGATCTGCAAAAATCTTTTAAATGCTAATTTTAAATGACAGTTCAAAACTGAATGTATTTCATATGGTAAGATCCCACTTTTTCAAAAACCATTCAAACAAGCTCCACTTTCAAAACCCTTGCAACCAGAGACTACCTAGCACTAGTGGAGAGCACCCAAAATTTTTGAAACAAAAATTCAAAAGTTTATTTCTTGCGGCCATTTAATCAAACACTTGGCAGGCAGGTTTAAACTCTAAATCATAGCTCACTGTTCTGCACAGGGTTTTGCCCCCATTTGATCTCCATTTAAACCCTCTGTCCCCTCTTGGTCTAACCAGGCCCTTAGCACCCCTCTCCCTTGTCCCTAGCCACCATGCCATGTCAAACCGAGCACCTAGTCGCCGACCAAACCTTTCCCTGCTACAGCAGACCACTCCCCCCTCCCTCGCCATGTCTAGGAGGTAGCCAGGAGCTCACCGCCACCCTCTGTCCCCTGCCCGAGCCGAGCCTCGCCGTGGACCACCGAGGAAAGCCCGCGCCCAGTGCCACCGCACCATGCCGAGCACGCGCCAGAGCACCGCACCCGGCACGCGTGCACAGACCGCCGCTCGACCGCAGCCCGCGCCCACCGCTCCGCCACGACCCAGGGAACACCCTAGACACCCCCGCTGGCCGCCCAATGCCCCACAGCTGGCCGCCGTGGACACGCCAGAGCGCCACCTCGCCCAGACCGCATACCACCACCCCTACGCCCGCATTCACTTCCTAGAGCACCGCTAGGAGACCACCTGTCGATCGCCACCCTCTGCCATGCCTCTAGCCGGCCGTAGCCATGTCGCCACTGTCGCCTGCCCATCCCGCTCGGTATCACCGTTGGGCCTATATAAACCGGCCTCCCCAGCCTCTTCTCTCCACACCCACTCACTCCCCACCTCTCACTAAACCTCACCCACCTCTCGTCGGAGCCAAGCGAGCTCTACCTCACCGGAATTGGAGCCGGAGCAGCCGCAGCAGGAGGAGAAGGGCGCCTGCGATTTAGAGCACCCCAAGCTCCGCCGCAACCGCACCTCGCCTCGCCATCGTCTTCCAGTTCGTTTGCCCGCCTCGCCTACCCCGCTGGAGTCCTGGTACGTCCCCAGCAGACCCCCACCGAGCCGCTAGGGTTCGAGCTCGCCGACGACCTGTTCATCGTCGATGACGACCCTCAGCCGTAGATCCCCTTCCTAATCCTACGGCCCACAGCGCGCGTATCGTTTCGCGTGTTAAGACCCACTAACAAGCAGGACCCCCTGTCAGCTGAGCCCCGCGCCGCGGAGCGCCACTGGGCCGGCCCAAGTTCTTTCCCGCGCTAGCCCAACCGTTCAAATCTGGATTTTTCTTTTTAAATTGAATCTAGTTTCTGTCCACTAGTTTAAAATTCAATTCAGAGAGTTTTATAAATCCAAATTGCATGAAACCAATTTTCTCTGAAAGGTATTGAGATGATCTATCCAAGCCCGTTGGATTTAATTCAATTAGAGTTATAGATCTCTCCTAATAAAAATAACAAAACAGAAGCATTTGCACCTTGCAACATTTTTATAAAATCAACCAAGATAGCTTTTGAGTTGATTCCAACTCTCAAAAATCCCATTTCATCATATCTATCCAAATATGTAATTACATTAAGGTTTACATGCAGTGACTTTGGACTAGTACCAAAATAATGCTATATAGGCATTTCTAGTCACTTTAAATCATTAAATATTGAACTTAAACCAAAGTAATTTTGATCCAACCTTTAGATCTCATTCCCACATGTTAGAATATGTGGTGATGACATGTGTCAACATGATCCCATATTTTGAGTGGTGAATATTAAATCTTAGTTAATTTTTCAATGAGTAGAAATTACTTTTCTAAATTAAAAAGAAGGAAACTATTGAATTAAAAACTTGTGATGCTTGTGATGATAATAGATCAATTGTGTGTCTTAGAATGCTATCTAGCCTATCTAAGTATTGTTTGGTGATTGTGTACTCCGTATGTATTTATAGACAATAGTACCGACCAAGCTTACGAGGAGGAGGAGTGCTATCAAGACGAAGACGAAGAAAACTTCAACCACTGCACCAACCAAGGCAAGCCACCATTAATAGTGCAAGCCACCATTAACAGTGCAAGCTACCATTAGCAAGCTAGGATTGAACTAGATGGTTTAACAAAGATGCTTAGAGCATGCCTTGATTATACAACTTTGACTAGTATTTACCCCAAGTATTATTTTCAAGCTTTACTTCCTTTACTTTACCCAAAGTTCTTTACTTGTTTTGAAGGTAGCATAAAAAGTGTAAACTTGACCTATTTAGATAACTTTAGATGTCATTCTATGGCATGAGATTGAACCCATCACTTCCACCTTAGTGAACACTCTTAACTTAGTAGTTTAAGGTAGACCAAAAACTTGAGTCACTTTAGATGGGAACACTTGGTGAAAATGAATTATGAAAACCTTGGAATGATGAGTCATTCTATTGAGATGTTTTGACATGTGCTGAGAAACACAAATGGTTGATGATGAAAATGTTGAGGCATGAGCCTTAACCCTTTTATAAAACTGATGGTTGGATTCGGATGCGATACCATTCCAAATTTACCGTACAACCACACTACCTGAATTGGGTAAGGCTTAGCTGGAAATTTATATGCATTAGTATTAGTTCCCTCGTGGGAGAGGTTTGAGCTGAGGCTACCTCTCATGATGTCCACCTATGCAATGCCCAAGATGACTGATGGTCATGGTTGGCAGGCCATGCTCATAGGGGAGGTGCTTATACTAGGGTGTGTAAAGGGAAGGTTATGTTTGATTATCTGCATACTAAGTATGATGATTCAGGGTTATCCCTGATAGATGTATCGAATCTTGTGGTGAAAGTGTACCACCTCTGCAGAGTGTCAAACTATTCGAATAGCCATGTCCGTGGTTATGGACAGTTGGAATGGCCATACTATTTCGTTGGGAGATGTTTTCTAAATAACTTGAAATGAAGGATGAATCTTGACTTGACCACAACAAGGTTGTGTTTAGGACAATAACTTCCCAACTTAAGTGATTCTAGAACTTTACTTTATCTTTCTTTGCTTCTGAACTCAGCTTAGGTTTCAACTTTAACTTTATAGTTAAACTTAGATTTAGCACTTTAACTTAGAACTATAGTACATGTTAATAGTAGTTTGCAAGTACTTAAAGAGTACTCATGGCTTTTGTCCCTAGCTATTCTCATGGCCAGACTATGAAGGAGACTATCAAGAGGATGGTCATCAGGACGGCTATGATAACTAGGACTATCTGCCCTCGTCAGCATTTCCTGTGCCCCTGAAGATGGACCCCACCGCTACGCTTATCTTTTGTTTCCGCTGCTTGTTGTATTAAGACTGGATCATGAGATCCTTATTTGTGTAAGACCTTATGTATGGTTTGTAATGGATGATGTAATGTGATATCCAATCCGTTATGTCTCACAAAAATTGTAATCCTAGGATTGCGAGGTATGGCATAATGGGCATCTGGGATTAAAAATCCGGGTGTTGACACCCGGGTTACAAAGTTAGGGCACACGTGGCAGCATATTCTCCGAATATGCCGCTCGACTAAAGCTAGATGCTTCTTTATTCTCTTTAACGGCCCGTCTGGGCTTTGGACGTAACCCACAACGTAATCCTCGTCTTTATGCGTCACCAAACACGGGCTACGTCAGCCGACATTGCCTGCGTCATCTTGGTCGCCCCTGACCCGCTGGTCCTTCTCTTTGCTTTTCTTCGCTCATGCTACAGCTAATAAAGCCACCTTTTGACCAGTGGGAGATTCCTTCCTTTTATTGGAAGCCATATGATTGTCCGGCTTGCGCGTGGCTAATTCGACAATGAATGTACCTGCACCACAGATAGACTAAGATGGCCGACATATATTTTATGCCGGCCAGGCTAATGCTAAGGAGAGGCTCCATGGGCCGGGTCACTCCGTGGTTCGGCCTGCCTTGAGGTGACTCGGTCAGCACTTGCTTTGACCGTGCCGTACCCTAGCTAACTCGGCCTTTATACCCCGGCGTTACCCTACCCGGGAGTATCCCCCCAACATTAGTCCCCGAAGCTGGTGTGGTCTTAGCAACTTTTAGTTGTTAAGGCCACAGCAGGTTCCCATAACCGGATCTCCGCGTCCTTGGCCGAGCTATCCAGTAACCCGGGGCTTCCCCTCTGGTGATCCCTTGGATCAATCCGAGTTATTCCTTGCTGGCCGGGTTTTTGCCTGCTTATCCGGGTTCCCGTTCCTTCTCTTGTACGCTTCCCCACATCCTACATGGAGGGTAATGATCATCTCGCCTCATTTAAGGGCTATGCGCATTTAATGCGCCAGTTACTGTCGCAATGTCAGGAATAACTGCGGCGTGCATCCCTTCACTGCAGCGCCCCGTTAACTACCAACACCTGGATTTTTAATCCTAGATGCCTGTTATGCCATACATCAGAATCCCAAGATTAACATTTTTGTGAGACATAACAGATTGGATATCACAGTACATCATCTATTACAAACCATAATAAGGTCTTACACAAATAAAGGATCTCATGATCCAGTCTTAGTACAAACAAGTAGCAGAATAAATAGCGTAGCGGTGGGCTCCATCTTCAGTGTCACAGGCAATGCTAACGATGGGAGATGATCCTAGTTGTCGTAGCCGTCCTCCTGTCCTTCCTCTTGGTAGTCTTCTTCATAGTCTGGCCATGGGAATAGCCAGGGACAAAAGCCATTAGTACTCTTTAAGTACTCACAAACTATCACTAACAAGTAAGGTAGTTCTAGTAGAATGCTAATTCTAAGTTTATTTGTAAAGTTAAGTTTGAAACCTAAGCTGAGTTCAGAAACAAAGAAAGATAAAATAAAGTTCTAAAATCACCTAAGTGGGAACTTAGTTGTCATAGTCACAACTGTGTTGTGGTCAAGTCATGTCACAAATCATTTCATAAGTCATTTTGAAAACATCTGACAACAGAACAATATGGCCACTCCAACTATCCATAACCACGGACGCGGCTATTCGAATAGTTTGACACTCTGCAGAGGTGGTACACTTTCACCACAAAATTCAATACATTTGTCAGGGATAACCCTGAATCATCATACTTAGTATGCAGATAATCAAACATAACCTTTCCTTTACACACTCTAGTATAAGCACCTCTCCTATGAGCTTGGCCTCCCAGCCATGGCCATCTGCCATCCTGGACACTGCATAGGTGGACAACATTGAGAGGTAGCCTCAGCTCAGACCTCTCCCGTGAGGGAACTAATACTAATGCATATAAACTTTCGGCTAAGCCTTACCCAATTCAGGTATTGTGGTTGTACGATAAAATTGGAATGGTATCGCATCCGAACCCAACCATCAGTTTTTTATAAAAGGGCTAAGGCTCATGCCTCAACATTTTCATCATCATAAACCATTTGTGTTTCTCAACACATGTCAAAACATCTCAATAGAATGACTCATCATTCCAAGGTTTTCACAAGTCATTTTCACCAAGTATTCCCATCTAAAGTGATCTAGTTTTAGGTTTAGCTCTAAACTACTAAGTTAAGAGGGTTCACTAAGGTGGGATGTTAATCTCAATCTCATGCCATAGAATGACATCTAAGTCTAACTAGATAGACCAAGTTTTATACTCTTTATGCTATCTATAAACAAAGTAAGAAACTTTGGTAAAGTAAAAGAAAGTAAAGCTTGTAAGTAAAACTTGGGGTAGGTATAAGTCAACATGTATAACCAAGCATGCCTAATGGATCTTGCTTGAGTTAACTTGCATCTAGTGATGGCTTGCCTTGGTTGGTGAAGCGGTTGAAATTCTCTTCCTCCTCTTCTTGGTAGAACTCCTCCTCCTATTTAGCACACTAAGGCATACATTTGATAATCTAGTATCATTACATTCATCACAAGATTTTAATGAACTAGTTTTATTTATTTTATTTGAGAAAAGTAATTTCTACTCATTGAAAATAACTAAGATTTAATATTCTCCAATTAAAATATGGGATCATATGGAAACATGTCATCACCACATATTCTAATACATGGGAATGTGATTTAAATGTTGGATCACATTTTAATAAGTTTAAGTTTAACATTTAATGATTTAAAGTGACTAGAAATGCCTATATAGCATTATTTTGGTACTAGTCCAAAGTCACTGCATGCAAACCTTAATATTATTACATATTTAGATAGGTATGATCAAATGTGATTTTTGAGAGTTGGAATCAACTCAAAAGCTAATAGGTTGATTTTAGAAAAATGTTTAAATGTGAAAAAGTCTCTGTCTTGTTTATTTTGGTAGGAGAGATCTCTAAGTCTAATTGATTTAAATCCAACGGGCTTGGATAGAGATTTTCATTATATTTCCAACAAAATTGGAACCATTCAATTTAGATTTGTAAAACTCCCTAAAATGATTTTTGAACCAAGGGATAGAATTGAGTTTAATTCTAAAAAGAAAAAGATTCATTTGAATTTATTGGGTTGCGTGGGAACTAAATGGGCCGGCCCACTGCGATCCGCGCAGCGCCCGGGCTGGCTTAAGTGAGGGCCCTACCCGTCAGTGGGACAGGGGTTGCCGAACCGGTATGGGAGGATGGTGGCCGTAGGATTAGATCCTGGATCAACGGCTCACAACCATCGTCCACACCGGAATAGTGCATGACAGGGACGAACCCTAACACGATCGGTGAGGGTCTGGGGCGGCTTACCAGAGCTCCGGCGAGGGTCGGCGAGGCGGGCAACTGGACGAGTCGTGGTACTGGCAGCATCCCGGGAGATGGCTTGGATCAGTGGCACCCTTCTCCTCCTTCCGCGGCAGTCTCTAGCGAAATTGGGGCGCTACGGGCGGTGGCTTTCTCCGATGGGGCTCTGGGAGGTTTCTGAGGGGGAGTGGATGGAGATGGTGTGAAGAAATTGTGCCGGGGAGGGGCTTCCTTATATAGGCTTGGCGAGGCGGCAGAGATGCATGTGCAGAGCTCGACGGGGGCGGCGACACAGCGAGCTAGAGGCGTGGACGGTGGGCTAGGACGGTGGGCGGTTCTCTGGCGGTCGTCACAGAGGTGCGCGTGCAGCGGCTACAGACTCTTTCGTGGATTTTTGATCGGGCACTTAGGGTTTACGTCCCGAGGGCATCTTATAGTCGAAAGGGGAGGCCGAGGGGGTGCCGGGAGCGGCCACACCAACCCCTGGCATGGGCCAGGCTGGGCTGCGCGGCCAGGTGGTGTGGTGGCCCCTGGCCCCTCTCCGTCTCGTACTCTGGCATATGATGACTTCCGGAAAAATAGGCACTTTGGCTTTTGTCCCGTCCAATTCCGAGAATATTCATTTTCTGACTTTCCTAGAACCAAAAACAGCAGAAAACAAGTAGCTGGCACTATGGCTCTTGTTAATAGGTTAGTCCAAGAAATCATATGAAAAGTACTCCAAAGTTGGAACAAAACACAAGAAAGTGGATAAAACCAAGCATGGAACATCAAAAATTATAGATACATTTGCAATGTATCAACATCCCCAAGCTTAACACCTGCTCATCCTCGAGTAGGTAAGTGATAAAAAGAAAGAATAATTTTTGAGGTGACATGCACCATCAAATACTTGATAAAAGTATTTGCAAAACATTCAAAGTTGGGATCATAGTACTTCAATCATAACATGAAAGACAAAGTTCTAGCAATAAGCAAAGAAACTATGATGCAACATGAAAAGGCACAAACAAAAGATTCATGAATAACAATGCTTTGCAAGACATTTGTTTGTTTCACATAAAGAAAACATTGCATAGTGGCATTCAGCTTGTCCCTCATAGAGTAGCAAACATAAATGCATAGGACACCTTCAAAGTTCATAAGAGTACCTAGATACAAATAGTTTAAAACAAGCAATATCAAAGTTATGCATCAATCAACTAGTCTTGGGACAATGCACATAGAACTAAGAATGGTCACTTTGCTCTCAAAGTAGCTGCATAAAGGTAGAAGGTGGAGACTCAATATATTGGTGGAAGAAAGGCCTTCATAGAAGGAAGTAGGGATTCAAGTCTCATAAAGAGCTTCCAAAAATTATGGTACTTATAGCTTTCAGCTCTCATTGCCCCTATCATAAGCATCTTGAAGGTGATTAAGGTTAAAGTGACACAACTAAGAGGATATGCTTGACTAGTTATAAACCGAAATCTCATGCCGCTTCCTTACGAAGACCGATCCTCATGCTACTCAACTTCAGTCACGAGTAAGCTCTTGTCATTGTAAGTACATGTGTATCATTAAGAACCGCCAACGGGGTACCCCTTGCACATGATATGGGAGCATTCCCATAATCAAAATTACAAGGCAAGCAGACAATGAGCATCTCAGCGATCTTTTTATTTGCTATTTGCATAGGTTTTTATTGAGGATGCTTCATAGAGTGCTCATTATGGTGATGCTGCAAGTTTCCACCATGATTAGGCATGGATTAGGCTAGCGGCCCATGCGTTTCTCTAACACACATACAAACTCCATGATCTTACAAGTTCCACTTTTATTTCACACCGCCGGGATCCGTAAGCAAAAGAACATGATATCAACGGGGTACAAAGTACAAGTGCAATGTTGAAAGCGTTCCCCATGAAACATGGTTCTGCTAATTTCAATTATAAAGCGCAAGCATATACGCAACAAAGAAGGACCCAATGGTTCAAGTTTATTAGGTGCAAAAAAGTAAAGTCTGCCATCAAGTTCGTGAGAGCTTTAATCACTAGTTTTCTCATAACAAGTTTAATTTGGAAGGTAAACAAAAGCATGAATATACTTGGAATAGCATAAGCTAATAGGTAGGTATGGTGGACTCTTTGGAATAACTTGGTTTAGGGAGTTGGATGCATGAGTGGAACTCATACTTTGTTGTGGAGGCTAGCAAAAGACTGGGAGCGACAAACTAAGAGAGCAATAATGGCCATAATCATGCAGAGCGACAAAACATCATTGATCAAAGCATAAAGTGATACTACAAGTTGAAAACTAAAGGATCATAAAGGCTATGGTGACTTGAGATAGTCATAACATGGTGTGAGCATGCGCCAAGTCAACCCAAATAAAGCATCAAAGGAGAATACCACTATACTATGCTTTAATATGCTAAAACAACGCATGATTCTTCCAAGGCACATTAAGAAATCTCAATTGTTTATAACAAGTCATGCTACAGCAAAGAATACTAAGAATAAATCCAAAAAAATATCAAGCATGGCATGACAGAGCATAGGCCACATTCAAAAACAAGCTCTTTTTACCTCATAAGCATGAACTTTCCTACTCTTTTCCAAACCAAACAAAAGTATTTGCAAACGAATGTATGAAAGAGGGGGTCCAACCAATTTATTCAGCAAACTAAGAAAACCAAGCAAACAAAAACGAAAAAGAAGACGCTCCAAGAACAACACAACTGTGCATGACACAATAAAAATGAAGCGTTTGGAAGAAACCTGGGATTTTTATTGATGAAGAAGGGGATGCCTTGGGCATCCCCAAGCTTTGACGCTTTTACTTCTTGGATATTTCTTGGGGTGACACGCGTGGCATCCCCAAGTTTGAGCTTTAGTCCATCCTTCATCTCATTACTCATTCCTTCCATACACCTGAAATTTTTTCCTTCATACAAAACTTCACACAATCTTTATTAGCAACATTAGTGCACTTAAGATAATAAGTCTTTAGGTTCAGTTCCAACACCAATAAAACTTACATTACAAAATCTACTGTAGCACTTCCCTCAAAAAGCTCAATTCCCCAAAAGAACTCAAAAAGGAACCAACAAGAAGCAAATGCAAATAATGGCAGAAATATGTCAAAATAGACCAGCAGGTAAAGACGATTTTTTTCGAAGACCTTCTGTTGCTCAAATCAAAAAGTGTTGAACTAACGAAAGTTAGATAACAACCTGGGGAGAAGCAAAAACATTCACGCCTCAAAAGGATGTTCAAAGATTTTACACGAATTTTTACGGTGAAGCACATAAATCTGTTTCAGGACAACAACTTTCCCAATCATTACTTCTCTCTCATTAGAGGTTACTCTTGGCACAAAAAGCAAATAAAAAGGATAAGGAGAGGTTATTACAGAGGTAATAACTTCTAAGACTCATCTAAAACTTTTGGGTTATCTCCCAATAAGTACTTTTCTTTAACTCCTTTAAGTTAGGCATAAGAAGCAAGAAAAAGGATCAAGTGTTCTCAAATGAAGAAACATTAAGATCAATACCAGAAATATTTTCAACAAGGCAAGGTATATCATCCAAATAAGTTCTAGAGGATCCTCTCTCAATGCTCTTAGGTTCACTATTCTCATCAAAAGGGTTTGCAGGAACAATCCAATCAAGATTCTTTTCTATGGCATCATGTATTGCTACTAGTTTAAAGGGTATTGGTATCTTAGGTTCCTCCCCATTAGGTTCGGTTTTGTTCATCTTTTCTCGTGTACCAAAAACATCTACACATGAGCCTAGCATATTGAAACGTTCAACGACTTTCCTAGCTTCCTTGGCAACATCATAGAACTCCTTAAACAAAGTTTCTAGAATAAAATCCCTTTTTTCAGGGTCTTCAATTTCTTTAAGCTTAAGAAACATTACTTGCATTAAGGGGTTGAGGTTAACAAACCTAGATTCTAACATGTGAATTAAAGAAGCTGCAGCAATCTCATAGTTTGGAGCAAGTTCTACAAGGGATCTATCCTCTGTATCCTCATGTTTACTAACATGATTAAAGAATTCTTCAATGTTATCTTTCCCAATTATAGAACCACTACCAATTGAAAGGTCTTTCAGAGTGAATTTGGGGATCAACATGGTGTGCTAAAGAGGAGGTAACAACTAAAGGAGACTTATTTTTTGTGTGTTTTTGAATAAGAAAGCAAACTAGTAAAACTATTTTTTTGTGTGTTTTTGATAAAAAAACAAGCAAACAAAGCAAAAAGAAACTAAGCAAAACAAAAACAACAAAGTAAAGAGATTGGTTATGAGGGACTCCCCTTGTCAAGATCTCCTTGACTCCGTGGCAACGGCACCAGAAAAATGCTTGATGGCTCAATGCACGGCGCCCAGAAAAGTGCTGGTGTGTGGTTGATGTAGAGCTCGTTGGGAACCCCAAGAGGAAGGTATGATGAGCACAGCAACAAGTTTCCCTCAGTTATGAAACCAAGGTTTAATCGAATTAGTAGGAGCAAGGAAACACCCCAAAGGTGTTACTAGCTGAGCTTTGGCAGGGCGCACTACCGGTGCTAGTAGCAACGTGGAGACCTGCACAACACAACCACAGAACTTTGTCCCCAACTTGCTATGAGGTTTTCAATCTCACCATGTTTTGCGGGACACAAAGGATTAAACGTATCGAATGGAAAGAAGTAATAGTTTGTAGAAAGTAAACACAAAGCAGTAAATAGTTTATAGATTGTATGTAAAAGACAAGGACCGGGATCCATAGTTCACTAGAGGTGGCTCTCCTTAAGATAGATAACATGCTGGGTGAACAAATTACAACGGGGCAATTGTCAAACATCGAGAAAGCAATGCATGCATATACTAATCATCTTGACTCCTTTGGAACTTGATTGGGCATTACAACATTATACATAGACCGCCATCCAACTGCATCTATGACTAATAATCCACCTTCAGGTTATCATCTGAACCCCCTCCAGTATTAAGTTGCAAGCAATAGATTATTGCTTTACGAATTGCGTGTAATGTAAATAATACGATTGTTCTATGAACAAAGGATTGTTGTTTTCTCCCTAGTAGCAAGAACACATCTAGTACCTTAGATATTTCTGTCACTTCCCCAGATTACCAGAGGCATGAACCCACTATTGAGCATAAATACCAACTCTTGGAGTTTCTAGCATCTACTTGGCCAAGATAGCTACTAACAATGGAAAGCATGCAAGATCACAAATAACAAAGACATGATAGAATCAATAATCAATCTGAAATAGCATCTCAATATCCATCGGATCACCGCAAACACAACATGCAGAATTACAAATGGATGATCTTGATCATGAACGGAGCTCACAAGATCTAGACATGAAAGCACAAAGGAGGAGAACCAACCATCTAGCTACTACATGGATCCGTAGTCCAAGGATGAACTACTCACGCATCACACCGGAGGCTTGCATGATGATGAAGAAGGCCTCTGTGGTGAATTCCCTCTCGGCGTGGTGCCGGAAGAGCTTCAGATCCCTCCCGATCTAGGGATGGAGATGGCGGCGTCTATAGACTCTTTCGTGGATTTTTGATCGGGCACTTAGGGTTTACGTCCCGAGGGCATCTTATAGTCGGAAGGGAAGGCCGAGGGGGTGCCGGGAGCGGCCACACCACCCCTGGCGCGGGCTAGGCTGGGCCGTGTGACCAGGTGGTGTGGTGGCCCCCTGGCCCCTCTCCGTCTCATACTCTGGCATCTGATGACTTCCGGAAAAATAGGCACTTTGGCTTTTGTCCCGTCTAATTCCGAGAATATTCATTTTCTGACTTTCCTGGAACCAAAAACAGCAGAAAATAGGCAACTGGCACTATGGCTATTGTTAATAGGTTAGTCTAAGAAATCATATGAAAAGTACTCCAAAGTTGGAACAAAACACAAGAAAGTGGATAAAACCAAGCATGGAACATCAAAAATTATAGATACATTTGCAATGTATCAACTACTTCCAAACCTTTAGTTCTAAGTACTATTAGGTTGGCATAAAAATCTATCCCATGGATTCTAATAGGCATGGCTTTGCAAATTTTTCTAGCTTTTGTGGTTGAACCGGGTATTTGAACTATCATGATATGCTTCAAGTTGGTTGGGTGAATCTTACTAGTGCATTCAAATTCTTCGGTGACAAATAAGTGCGATGCTCCAGAATCAAACCACACTCTTGGTAAAACTGAGTTGACAGAGAACATACCCAGCACGACATCTGGCGCTTCATGGGCTTCTTCGGCGTTCATGTGGAAGAGACGGCCATTGCGGTTGTGAGGGTTCCCTGGGGCGAATCTTCTTCCGGGCTGAACATGACGCTGCTGTTGAGCTGGGGCATTCACATTGGGAGTGGCGGGAATCTTCTTGGGACACTCATTGGAGTAGTGACCCTTCACTCCACACTCAAAGCAAGTAATCTGAGACTTGTCTTTGGCGGCCACGGGCACAACATTGCTTCCAGTTCTCGATGTAGTGGTGTTGTTGTTGGACTTGGGCGATGCACGGTTGAAATTGTTGGACTTGTTGGGGTGGTGGTTGTTGTTTCCTCCGGACTTCACATTTCGTCCGCTACGGTTGGGGTAGCTTGGACGAGACATTGGGGGTCGATTATTCCTCAGGGCATATCCTGCAGACGGGTTAGGGCGATACTTCTGGTGACTGCTGGATCCAGCTTGGTGCATCATCCGATGTTTGCGGTTGTCGTTGGCTTGATTGATCTTCCGTTCCATCTGAATGGAAGAGTCGACTAGCTCTTCGAGATACTCAAAACGGATGTTGACGAGTACAGTCTGCATCTCATCATGCAGTCCGTTTAGGAATCTCTCCTTCTTCTTGGCCTCCGTGTTGATCTCATCAGGTGCATACCTAGCTAGGGACAAGAATCTATCATGGTACTCCACTACAGTCATTCTGCCTTGCTTCAGCTCTCTGAATTCATCTCTCATTCGGGTGACTAAACCCTGCGACACATGGGTGCGGCTGAACTTGACTTTGAAAGCTTCCCACGTCATCACTTGACCGTGGTTCATTGTGCGGGTGCTGTTCTACCATGCTCTTGCATCTCCTACCAGATAGTGGGTGGCAAACAGAACTTTCTCGTTGGCATCCACTCCGGCGATTTCTAAGTTATTCTCCATGGTCTGCAACCAATCATCAGCATCCAGCGGGTTTGTAGACTGGCTAAAGATTGGGGGATTGGTATTCTAGAAGTTTTTGAGTTTGGATCCATGATGATCCTGATTTCCATGGTTCTGATTGTTGTGAGCCATCTGGGCGATCTGCTGCAGGGTCGCTAGATTTGCTTGGCGCTCTTCCCTACTAGCTTCACGGTCTGTAATGAGCGTCTGCAGAATCTGCAGCATTGGGTCCTGCGATGAGCTGCTCCCTCCTTGGTTTCCACGAGTCATCTGAAGATTGAGATAGATAATGGGGTAAGAGGGAAAGTTCTAAGGTTCATGGTTTTGGTTTCAAAGCTAAAACTTTGAGTTTGACTTAGGTTTTGCAACTAACTTCTTTTCATTCATTCAAGCAAAGCACACGGTACAAACTCACACACACCACAACAAAAGGAAAACAGATGGTTTTAAGAACTATTCTGCAAGCTAATATACAATGGGACTGATACTTCTCACTGCTATGATAGTTCTCTAGTGCATCTACTCATCATCGATGAAGTCGGAGTCATCATCGTCGGTGTAGAAGTCCATGGCATCATCCTCCAGGTAGCCATCATCATTGCTGAGGTATGAGTCAATATCCCCTTGGATGTCTTCACCTTCCTCTTCTTCCTCTTTTGCTGCAAGCTGAGCTTCTTGCTCCTTGATTGTCTTCTATAGGTCGGCCACCTTCTTGCGAAGATGGTCGATGGTGCGATCCTTCTTTGCGTGTTGACAGCAAAGTGACTGACGATCCTTGACTAGCAGGGAGAAAGTCTGGGCCTTCTAGGCGGCAATGGCGAGGTTGTGGTTGGCGAATTCTCTAGCATTGTCCAATTCCTTCTCTCTGTCATACAACAGGAAGTCGAGGTTCTCCACTTGACGTTTCAACTCCGGGTGATTTGGCATCTCCAGAAGCATTCCCATAGAATCACGCCTTGCATAGTGAGCAAAGCGGGTTCCTTGGATCAAGTTGACATTCTGTGCACAAAGACGAGCGAGAGCTTCATGCATTGCCCTGGCTAATCCATCTAACCAGTTGTTCTCTCTCATGGTGAACTGAATCCTCTCGGACATTGGTGCCTCTAACTTGCCTCGAAGATCAGCAACTACTAGCCATTGTAAATCTCCTCCTGGGGGACCATTGAGTTGAGCTCCAAGGAATTCTGGATGCGGACGCTCCAAGTACTCCGACAGTGCATCCAGATCCCTCTCAAAGATCAGTTGGCCTCAGTTTCCCAACTGGTAGAACTTGCTGTACTGAACTTCCATATATAAGAATTTAGGATGAGAAAGTTACTGAAGTGATCAAGTGTGTCAAAATTTTATGTAGTAATGTAAGAGTTTTTGATGAACATGTATTTTTTTGAGAGAAAGAATCCCAAGGGTAAGAGAGGAAATAGGTTTTCATAAATACTCACTTATTTGTTTTTGAAACCAAGTTTTTGTTCGGACGTCCATTCTAACTAGGGTCTCCTATGGTCAGGATGGCTCTGATACCAACTTGTCAACACCCGTATTTTTAATCCTAGATGCCTGTTATGCCATACATCGCAATCCCAGGATTACCATTTTTGTGAGACATAACAGATTGGATATCACAATACATCATCCATTACAAACCATAATAAGGTCTTAAACAAATAAAGGATCTCATGATCCAGTCTTAGTACAAACAAGTAGCGGAATAAATAGCATAGCGGTGGGCTCCATCTTCAGTGTCACAGGCAATGCTGATGATGGGAGATGATCCTAGTTGTCGTAGCCATCCTGCTGTCCTTCCTCTTGGTAGTCTTCTTCATAGTCTGGCTAGGGGAATAGCCATGGACAAAAGCCATGAGTACTCTTTAAGTACTCGCAAACTATCAATAACAAGTAAGGTAGTTCTAGTAGAATGCTAACTCTAAGTTTATTTGTAAAGTTAAGTTTGAAACCTAAGCTGAGTTCAGAAACAAAGAAAGATAAAATAAAGTTCTAAAATCACTTAAGTGGGAACTTAGTTGTCATAGTCACAACTCTGTTGTGGTCAAGTCATGTCACAAATCATTTCATAAGTCATTTTGAAAACATCTGACAACGGAACAGTATGGCCACTCCAACTGTCCATAACCGCGGACGCGGCTATTCGAATAGTTTGACACTCTGCAGAGGTGGTACACTTTCACCACAAAATTCGATACATCTGTCAGGGATAACCCTGAATCATCATACTTAGTATGCAGATAATCAAACATAACCTTTCCTTTACACACTCTAGTATAAGCACCTTTCCTATGAGCTTGGCCTCCCAGCCATGGCCATCTGCCATCCTGGGCACTGCATAGGTGGACAACATTGAGAGGTAGCCTAAGCTCAGACCTCTCCCGGGAGGGAACTAATACTAATGCATATAAACTTCCGGCTAAGCCTTACCCAATTCAGGTATTGTGGTTGTACGGTAAAATTGGAATGGTATCGCATCCGAACCCAACCATCAGTTTTTTATAAAAGGGCTAAGGCTCATGCCTCAACATTTTCATCATCATAAACCATTTGTGTTTCTCAACACATGTCAAAACATCTCAATAGAATGACTCATCATTCCAAGGTTTTCACAAGTCATTTTCACCAAGTATTCCCATCTAAAGTGATCTAGTTTTTGGTTTAGCTCCAAACTACTAAGTTAAGAGTGTTCAATAAGGTGGGATATTAATCTCAATCTCATGCCATATAATGACATCTAAGTCTAACTAGATAGACCAAGTTTTATACTCTTTATGCTATCTATAAACAAAGTAAGAAACTTCGGTAAAGTAAAAGAAAGTAAAGCTTGTAAGTAAAACTTGGGGTAGGTATAAGTCAACATGTATAACTAAGAATGCCTAATGCATCTTGCTTGAGTTAACTTGCATCTAGTGATGGCTTGCCTTGGTTGGTGAAGCGGTTGAAATTCTCTTCCTCCTCTTCTTGGTAGAACTCCTTCCTCGAAGACTTGTTCGGTACTATCGTCTATAAATACATACGGGGTACACAATCACTAATCAATACTTAACTAGTCTATTTAGCACACTAAGGCACATATTTGATAATCTAGTATCATTACATTCATCACAAGATTTTAATGAACTAGTTTTATTTATTTTATTTGAGAAATTAATTTCTACTCATTGAAAATAACTAAGATTTAATATTCTCCAATTAAAATATGGGATCATACGGACACATGTCATCACCATATATTCTAATACATGGGAATGTGATTTAAATGTTGGATCACATTTTAATAAGTTTAAGTTTAATATTTAATGATTTAAAGTGACTAGAAATGCCTATATAGCATTATTTTGGTACTAGTCCAAAGTCACTGCATGCATACCTTAATATTATTACATATTTAGATAGGTATGATCAAATGTGATTTTTGAGAGTTGGAATCAACTCAAAAGCTAATATGGTTGATTTTACAAAAATATTTAAATGTGAAAAAGTCTCTGTCTTGTTATTTTTGCTAGGAGAGATCTCTAACTCTAATCGATTTAAATCCAACGGGCTTGGATATAGATTTTGATTATCTTTCCAACAAAATTGGAATCATTCAATTTGGATTTGTAAAACTCCCTGAAATAATTTTTGAACCAAGGGACAAAATTGAGTTTAATTCTAAAAAGAAAAAGATTCATTTGAATTTATTGGGTTGCACGGGAACTAAATGGGCCGGCCCACTGCGATCCGCGCAGTGCACGGGCTGGCTTAAGTGAGGGCCCCACCCGTCAGTGGGACAGTGGTTGCCGAACCGGTATGGGAGGATGGTGGCCATAGGATTAGATCCTGGATCAACGGCTCACAGCCATCATCCACACCGGAACAGTGCACGACGGGGACGAACCCTAACACGGTCGGTGAGGGTCTAGGGCGGCTTACCAGAGCTCCTGCGAGGGTCAGCGAGGCGGGCAACTGGACGAGTCGACGACGACGGTTCTCCTAGTACTGGCGGCGTTCCGGGAGATGGCTTGGATCAGTCGCTCCCTTCTCCTCCTTCCACGGTGGTCCCAGTGAAATTGGGGCGCCACGGGCGGCGGCTTGCTTCGATGGGGCTCTGGGAGGTTTCTGAGGGGGAGTGGATGGAGATGGTGTGAATTAATTGTGCCTGGGGGGCTTCCTTATATAGGCTTGGCGAGGCGGCAAAGAGGCATGGGCAAAGCTCAACAGGGCAGCGACACAGCGTGCTAGAGGCGTGGACGGTGGGCTAGGACGATGGGCGGTTCCCTGGCAGTCGTCACGGAGGTGCGCGTGCAGTGCAAAGCGGTCGGGAGGAGCGAGCGTCGCTGCGCGCACGCTGCCTCTATCGACGGCGAACTTTGCGGCGGTCGACGGCTACGGGTCACGGTCGGGGGAACGGGCATGTCCGTTAGCCTCCTGGGACACTGGTGATCGTGTAGGTGGGCAGCAGGAGAGAGGCGAGGTCTGGTTGAGCAGGGACCGTGCGTGAACTACGGGCGGCGTCGGCATGGCAGACACGGTCCGGGCGCGGTGGTTCCTGGGTCCTCCTTCTCTCTGTCTTCGAGCTGGGGATGGCCTGGAGGGGGAAGTGGGGCACGGGCGACACGCTAGGCAGGGTGGGTGAGGCTAGTGGTGCTAGGGGCGTGCTATCGACGGTGGGGGTGATCAATGTGCTCGGCACTAGTGGCCATGACCATTTGGTCGTGTGCATAGTGGTTGGCCGGGCTAGCAAAGGGTAGGGGGTGCACTGGGGAGGCTGTGGTTGCAAAATGGAAGACCACATTGGCCAGAACACTGCTCACAATAGTGTTTGTGATTTTTGTCTGATTTGTGCACACAAGGTGTTTGACAAAATGGCCGAAAGAAATCAGCTTTGAAATTTTTGAATGAAAATTTTTGAGTGATCTTCACTGTTGCTTGGTAGTGTGTGGTTGCCGGGAATTTTCAAATGGAATTCATTTGCATGGTTTTTGAAAAAGTGGGATCTAGACATATGAAATAGATTCCATTTTCAATTTCTATTTTAAATTAGGGTTTAAATGTTTTTGCAAGATCACAAGGTGGGCCTTGGTACATCATTACTTGTACTAGCAAGGGGTGCAAAGATCCATAATTGTTTCTGTTTGAAATTGAGTTCTAGGAACACCCAAAGTGGCCTAGTTGATTAAAATGGAAAAAGTGACCATTTGACTTTATTAATTCTATTTAATTTCTTTTTCTTTGGATTTTGCTTGGGAATGATCTAGATGATGTGGAAGTCATCTTAGAATCATTTTACAACCATTAGAACAAACAATCATGGCAATTCAAATCAATTCCTATTTAATGCAACACACATATGCATGCTTATATATTTAAATGAGAAAGAGTTTTTGTTAACCCTAAATTGGGTGATTTGGATCTTGATTAACCTTGATTAAAGTTTTGGGATGTTACATTAACCGTAACATTACATAACGTCATGGGATCCTCTGTTCCTGTGCTCCTTGCTGTGGCCTTGTTCTGATTCGCTAATTTGGTGATGTACACGCCCGTTGTGCGTGGCGTGGCAACCGCAAAGGATCCCACTACACACCCTCCTGCGCGGTTAAGTAGGGGGCCTGGGGCAATCTTTGGGGAAGTTCCCCATTTCCTTCGTGCTTCCCAGCCTTCTTTCTCTCTCACTGCAACCTCACCGCCGCTGCTAGTTCTCCGTTGCGCCCGCGCCACTGCGACCTTGCTCAGCCAGTGCCTTGCACCCGCGCCACCGTTCCTGCTCAAGAGATTCACCACGGGGCCTTGCGCTTCTCGTTTCCCCTCCACCGGTTACCTCTATTCTGATTTTCTCCTCGAAGATCTTGAGTTCGCCATGATGGAGGAGGAAGCATCCGTGGTGGCACAGCAGGAGGAGGAAGGAGAAGGCCGCAAGCGCAGCTACTAGGACGGCATGTTCGTCTATGAGGACGAACTGGACTGGCTCCGTGCCACGTGCCGCATCCCCGCCGGCGTTGCCTGTCGCCTCGCCGCCGACAAGATTTCCCCCTCTCCCAATCCTGGGGAGTATGTTGTTTTTCTTTCTCATATTCAATGCGGCTTCGGCCTTCCTACCTCAGATTTCTTCTTTGATTTCATCTCCACATACCAACTGCAACCTCATCATCTCCCCGCCAATGCCATCACTTCTTTGTCCTCTTTTGCCTCTGGTATTGACGGATATATCAGCCTCTAGCCAACTAAGGAACTGTGGATCAAATTCTTCGGTCTTCAGAGGAACGTGGTTCTGGCTAAGGAGCTTACTCTGGAGGAGAAGCACCTGACCCAATGTGGCGCTTCCTCCATATCTTCCGGCAAGACCTCCGCATTTCCCCGGGTCACTAGACTCGAGTCCTGCAAAGGCTAGGCCCGGACTTTCTTCTACGTCCTGAACACCACCGAGGAAGACTTGATCCGGCTCCTCCCCTTCAAACTCGGGCCTCCAGATACCTCTCTTTGGGAGAGCATCCCTAAGCGACCCACAGCTCTGGCGAACCAGGTAGAGCGCCGGATCCAGGAGCTGCTCAAGGAGCAACTTTGGGGGCAGGACATTATGATCACTTTTGTCCGCAGCCGGGTCTCCCCCCTTCAGAAGCGTGCTCACAAGATTTGCTATTTGAGCGGCCCCCTCAACCCCCATCGGACTTCATCTTTTGAGCTCGATAACTCAGTGGTTTACCACCGGGTTAAGGCCATTTTCAATATGGAGAAGGAATTCTCCGAAGATTGGGAATGGGGGCTCGAGCCCTTCACCCGGGACAATCCTCCTCCAAAGGTAACTTTAATTCTTACTGTTGTGCGGATCTTCTCTGTATGTCGGATTACTTTCATAACTTAGCAATTGTTGTCTTGTTCTCAGCAATTCCTCCAGCAACCACTAGAGGATGGCGAGGTTCTGGCGGGCAAGTGGGTACCAGACCGCACCGAAGAGGACGAGGAGGAGCCTGATCTGGAGATCTTCCTGCCCACTCCGGATGTGGTCAAACGCGGCTCGGGTAAGGCCTCTTCTCTAAGGGATTGGCCAGATGATGATGACTCGGACTTTGAGGTCCTGGAGGTACTTGAACCGGTTCTCATCTGTTACGTATATATGGTTATGTTCGAATCTTTAGCTAACCCAGCCGGTCAGGTCCACGAGGTTCCCCCTTGCTACGGGAGGTCCGGTCCCTGTTCCTTCCCAAAAGCGTGCGGCTACCTCGACCGCAGCTTCGGAGGTACCACCGCCCAAGAAGAGGCAGAAAAAGTCCAGGGTGAAAGCCTCGACTAAGCCGGCCGCCAAGAGCACGGCCCGGAGGACGCCCAAACCTCGGGCTCCCCCAACCTCAGACGAGTAAGTCTTTTTGCATTTGCCCTTCAAGTTTTTCCCTTTTTGTGTTTGCTCTTGTCTCTTGTTGGTTCCTTTTCTCTTTTTGACTTGGTTCTTTTCTACTTCTTAGAGCTCCTAGGGTCATTCCCTAGAGTGGCTCCGGCATAACATCTCTAATCCGGAGCAACCCTTCTCCCCCCCGTGATGACGATATTTGCCCGCTCAGCCCTATCCAAGAGGGCTCCGCGGCTACGCCTGATCTGAGCTCACCTCATCATGAGGAGGGCAATGTCAGCGCGGGGGGTGGTGGGGCAACTTTGGATACTGCCATGCCGAATCTCCCCAGTTCCTCTTCGGCCCCAGCACCAAGTGTTGAGGTGCTAGTTTCATCGGCACCGCCCCCAACAAGTTCTCCTCCAGTTCAAGTTTTCTCCGAACCAGCAGTACCAACACCAACAGCAGCAACAACATCACCAGCATCACCAACACCAACAGCAGCAGCAGCAACATCATCAACCAAGGCCCCAAAGAAGAAAGCTTCGTCGGCCGCCCCCGGATCAATGACGTCTATTGCCGATATTTTTCCACCAGCTTACCAAGCTTCTTCCGGATCAGCGGCCTCGGGTCTTCCGCCGCGTCCTTCGTCATCCAGCAAGCTCAAGAAAGCTGCCGAATCAGCTAAGGGTATCACTTTTGGGTCACCTGCCGCCGGATTAGAGGGTAGCAAGCAGCTGGTTCTGCATACCAGCCCTGCTGCAGCTCAATCTGCAAGGCGAGAGGACCACGTTAAAGGCCCTATAGCGAACTACTCTCCCAGTGGTTAAAGCTACAGTCCACTACTCCTGGAGTATGTGAAGAACTGGAACAATGCTGAATTCATTGATCCAAAAGATGATCTACCAGAGAAGTTCGGCCCAGCCGTGTTCAGCGCACAGATGAACTCAGCGACCAAGGCCATCTCTTTGGCTGGCCGGATGATGGAGGTAATTCTTTTCCTCTGCTATAGTACTTTGTATAGCTGGGCACTTGTAGATATATCCCCTAGTCCCCGAGCCTCCGAGGGAGTAACTTGTTACTCAGTCGGATGCTCTTTAGAGAATTTAGTTTCTGTTCGTAGCAATTTCAAATATGAACATAGTTAGAGCCGGGTTAAGTTCCATTTGGCCCAAAGCTTGTAGACTTCGAATATCCACACACCTACCGGGTTAAGTTCCACTTGACCCGGATCTTGTAGACTTCGAATATCCACACACCTAGAGCCGGGTTAAGTTCCACTTGGCCCGGATCTTGTAGACTTCAAATATCCACACAGCTAGAGCCGGGTTAAGTTCCACTTGGCCCGGATCTTGTAGACTTTGAATATCCACAAACCTAGAGCCGGGTTAAGTTCCACTTGGCCAGGATCTTGTAGACTTCGAATATCCACAGACCTAGAGCCGGGTTAAGTTCCACTTGGCCCGGATCTTGTAGACGTCGAATATCCAGACACCTAGAGCCGGGTTAAGTTCCACTTGGCCCGGATCTTGTAGACTTCGAATTATTTTTTACTTTTCCATTGAATTTTGACATTGCCTTGCTTATTTCAAATTACCATTAACCGCCGAACCGCTGAGTTCCAGCGCCTGCTGGACTCCTATAAAGACGTTCGTGCGTGTTATGGCAAACTTCTAGAGGATCACCAAAAGAATGGTAACGTTCCTCACTTAAACTTTTCCCTCTTCCATTTCCGTTATTTGGAGTTGTCTGTGATCCTATTAACTTGCTATCCGAACCACACAACCGAGGTTGAAGCTGAGAATATCATTATGCGGAAGAATCTAGCTGAGATCAAAGGTAATCTTATCTCTTTCACACGATCACTGTACGCTCCTTTCTTTTTCTGGTAGACATTTATACCTCGGCCCCTCCGGATTATGCTACTGTTGTAGCTGCTCTTGAAGACAGCATTACAATTCCTGACATGATGACCCATTTCCTTGAACAAGTAGGGAAGCATGAGGCTGAACTGAAAAAGAAGGATGATGAAATAGCTCGGCTACAGCTCCGTGACTTAGAGATTACTCGGCTGAATGCCGAAATCCAGAGGCTTAAAGACCTCCACAAAACTGAGATGGACAAGGCGGACCAAGAGTTTGCCGAGGAAAAAGGGCGTTTGACGACTCAAATTTCCAAGGACAAGGATCTATTGGAGGAAGCCGACGTAAAACTTACGTCGGTAACCTCCGAATACGAGAAACTCTAGACCCACAATGCCAATGTCTATTCCGAGCTTCAGCGACTCCTCTTCCAGATTGCCCGTGAGTTCTCTGCCCTTGCTTAACTTTCGTTTCTCTGGATTTGGTGCTCTTAGTTACTTGTTTCTTCTGCTCTGTTCTCAGGCAAATTTCCAGGAAGTGATACGCTTGGTGCTGCTACCGTAACCCGATCCCGCGAACAGCGTGGTATTCTTACAGGCCCTGATGCCGAGCCTCATTGCTCACCTTGAGCTAGTGAAGAATCACGGCGCATACATTATACCAGCAGCAACGCGAATGTTTGGCTCCCTTTGGCCCACTGAGTCCATTCCCAAAAGAGGCACGACTTTCATAGCCAAATTAATGGAGTGCGATATGCAGCTACATCTGTGGCGTGAGTCGGCTGCGCGAGCCGGGGCTGACACCGCTTTGCAGTTTGTTCTCTCATGGTATGAAGGGATAGACCTGGAGATGCTTACCCGCATGCGCACCAGATCCAGGTGGTCCGAAGATCCGGAGTGCGACGCGCGCTGCAAAGCTTGTGCTAATAAACTCATTCAGTACTCCTTCTGCCATGCTTGGAACAAAGGGCCGAGCTATCTCAACGTTTTTGATGATGAAGCTGCTTCCGGGGAAGAAGAAGATGAAGGGAGTGAAGGTGATGCCTCCGAGATTGGCGAGGAGGACGAAGACCTGGAGGACGATGAGGCCAATCCTGAGGACGAAGCCGAGGCCAGCGCCCCTCCCGCATGTTCTGAAGTACCTCCTTCTCTGGCTAATGATTCAGCTGCTGCTCCTGCTCCTTGAAAACACTTATCATATTTGTCAGATCCTCAGAATGCCGGGCGGAAATGTACCTAAGTACTCTGGTTTGGTTGTGCTACAACTTATTGTTTGGAACTAAGTTCTTAATGCTGGATTATCGTGGGCGAAGTCCCCGAGTTTCGTTTTCTTGTTCCCCCAATTTTTGACTCGGCTCGCGTCTACCTTTATTCGCCTTTTTGACTTACGAGTCCGAGGTTCAAAAAATTGATTTAACAATACTTGAAACTTTGAGATTAGCTCAAAATGATTCGGTGTTAGATAAATGCAGTAAACCAAGGGTTAGTCAGAAAAACCAATGTCGGCCCGCTTAAGTTCTTTTCCTTAGTCGTTTTTCATGTGCTTTGCCATTCCAAACTTGTTCTCTTGCTTGCCATGAAGCCAATTCTTGTTGGACAACAACAAAGTCGAAGAGTTGGGTTTTTGGTGCTCACACATTACTAACCCGACTAAGATATAAGTGACTTAACCCAGCTCAGATAAAAATACGAAAACGAGAAAGACAATTTTTACCGTAGTCCCCGAGTCTCTGCTTGGGGTGCCAAAGTTTCATTAATAAGCTCACCGCTGATATACATACCGACATATGAGTAGCTCGGATACATTCACCTCTTTGTCAGGTGTAGAAAGGACGAAGTAGTGCTACATTCCACGGTCTCTTAGATTCCTCTCCGGACCTGTCCGCCTTGTTCTTTTCCTGGGGCTGTGCATCAATAAGATACTAGGAATCATTGTATAAGGCTTTGCTTACAATGAAAGGTCTTTCCCATGGAGGGGATAGCTTATGCATGCCAGCAGTGCGCTGTATCAACCTGAGTACCAGGTCACCTTCCCGAAAGACTCGGGGGTTTACTTTCTAGCTATGATAGCGTCAGAGATTTTGCTGATATATGGAGGATCTGGACAATGCCAGTTCTCTCGCTTCTTCTAACAGATCAACATCATTTTGCCGGGCTTCGCGCACTTCGGCTTCTGTGTATTGGGTGACCCTTGGTGAATCATGCTCTATGCCGGCTGGTAATACAGCTTCTGCCCCATATACCAGAAAGAATGGCCTGTAGCCTGTTGATCGATTCAGAGTTGTTCTTAAACTCCACAGTACCGCTGGTAGTTATTCTATCCAGCAACCCGCTGATCTTTGCAGCGGCTCTATGAGCCGGGGTTTTATCCCGGACAGAACTAGTCCGTTGGATCTTTCTACTTGCCCGTTTGATGAGGGATGGGCGACTGAGGCGACATCCAGCCGGATCTTCTTTTCTCGGCAGAACCTTGCAAATGCTCCTTCAGCGAAATTTGTTCCATTATCAGTTATGACGCTATGGGGATAACCATATCTCAGGATTATATCCTTGAGGAATCTTACTGCTGTTGCCCCATCACATTTTCGAATTGTCTTCACTTCAATCCACTTGGTGAACTTGTCGACCATAACTAGCATATGGGTCATCCCTCCTTGAGCAGGCTTAAATGGCCCTACCATATCTAGGTACCATACAACAAATGGCCAGGTAATGGGGATAGTTTTTAGCTTCGACATTGGTAAATGAGTTTTTGTGGCATATCTTTGACAGCCATTGCATTTTCTTACCAAATCCTCTGCTTGCTCCAAAGCACTTGGCCAATAAAATCCATGTCGGAAAGCTTTTGCCACTAACGCCCTTGAGGAGGCATGATGGCCACATTCCCCTTGGTGAATATCTCGGAGTATGTCAAGTCCCTCCTCCGGGTCAACACATCGCTATAGCACTGTTGTCACACTTCTTTTGTATAATTCGACATTGATGATTGTATAGGCCTTTGCTCTCCTTTGGATCTGTCGTGAGACTCATCATCCGGCAAATTCCCTGGGAGAAATCACTTTGGATGTTACCTTTGGAACTCCAAAGAACTATCAGACGGAGGCACTTTCTTTCGAAGTGGTCCCGTTCAAGAGCGCGTACCACGCTATATTTGGACGTCCGGCTTACTGGGCTTTTATGGCTCGTCCGTGTTACATTTACAATATGATGAAAATTCTAGCTCCCAACGGCGTGATCACCATCTAGGGAGACCCGGAGAAAGCGTGAGAATGCAAGGATGGAAATGCCGCCTTTGCTGAAGCCGTGCTGCACGCCCAGGAGTACCAGGAGATCAAGAAGAGCATAGATCCATCCGAGATGCCCGCAACAAAGAAGGAGGTGACAAATCCGAATCCGGAGTTTAAGGCATTAGAAGAGACGAAGAAGACGCCATTAAAGGACGATGACCCCTCCAAGGTGACCCAGATAGGTGTAGGCCTAAATAGCGCATAGGAAAGCGCGCTTGTTAAGTTCCTCAAAGAAAATCAAGATATCTTCGCATGGCAGCCATCTGACATGACCGGAGTATCTAGGGAACTTGCCGAGCACTCTGTAAATGTAAACCCGAATGCTAAACCCGTCAAACAGTCCTTGCGACGGTTCGGCGATGAAAAGCGTAAGGCAATAGCTAAGGAACTAGCACGGCTCGAGTTAGCCGGATTCATAGAAGAGGTCATCCACACTGAGTGGTCGGCCAATCCTGTAATGGTCCCTAAAAAGGACACCACTGATTTAAGGATGTGTGTTCATTATACTGCCTTGAACAAGGCTTGCCCCAAAGATCCGTTCGCTCTGCCTAGGATTGATAAAGTTATCGATTCTACGACAGGCTCGAAACTCCTCTGTTTTCTCGACGCATATTTTGGTTATCACCAAATCCAGATGAAGGAATCTTACAAAGTCAAAACTTCATTCATAACCCCCTTTGGAACCTTCTGTTTTGTTACGATCCCTTTGGGCTGAAGAACGCAGGAGCTACATACCAGCACACAATACAACGTTGCCTCCATGACCAAATCGGACGCAATGTGCATGCATATGTGGATGATATTGCGGTGATGTCCAAAAAGAAGGAAATATTAATTTTTGACTTGGAGGAAACATTCGCCAATCTACGAAAATACAACATAATGCTTAATCTAAAGAAATGCTTCTTTGGAATCCCAGCCGGAAAATTGCTAGGTTTCATCGTGTCTCAAAGAGGCATAGAGGTGAACTAATACAAAATCAAGGCTATACTCAATATTTCCAGGCCAACCCGCCTGAAGGACGTACAAAGACTAACTGGCTGCATTGCCGCGGTCAGTCGGTTTGTAAGCCGGCTCGGTGAAAGAGCCGCACCATTATACAAACTCCTGAAAAAGACCAAGGATTTTGTGTGGACCGACGTAGCGGAAGCTGCGCTACAAGACCTGAAAAAAGTACTCTCATATGCTCCAATCCTGGCAGCCCTAGAACCACAGGAGCCGATGTTGCTCTATCTTGTTGCGACAAACAAAGTCGGCAGTATTGTCACGGTAGTAGAGAGACCGGAGGAAAGTCAGGAACACTTGGTACAACGTCTGACTTACTTTGTCAGCGAGGTATTGATAGAATTGAAACAGCGGTATCCGCACTATCAAAAGCTAGCTTATGGTGTGTTCTTAGCATCTCGTAAGCTACGGCACTATTTTCAGGAACATCCAATTACCGTGGTGAGCACAACTCCCATGAGAGATATAATAACAACAGTGACACCATAGGACGCGTCGCCAAATGGGGCATAGAGCTCTCAACTTTCGATATTGAGTACAAACCTCGGACAACAATCAAATCCCAAATCCTTGCCGACTTTGTTGCTGATTGGAAAGAGACGAAGGAGAATATGAACCTACCTGAGTCGGAATATTGGACCCTATATTTTGATGGGTCTAAGGCTCGAGGGGGCTCAGGGGCTGGCGTGGTGCTCAAATCACCCCAAGGAGATAAACTTCTATACGTGTTGCAGATCCACTTCACAACAACAAATAATATTGCCGAGTATGAAGCACTGCTGCATGGAATCCGGATTGCTAAGGATATTGGCATCCGGCGTTTGATGTGTTACGGAGATTCGGATCTTGTTGCTCAGCAAGTGTCGGATATTTGTAATGCAAATAAACACATGGCAGCATATAAAGTTATAGTGGATGATTTATCTAAATCGTTCGAAGGGTTTGAGGTTCAACACATCCCTCGAGCAGAAAACGAGGAAGCAGATGCACTATCTCGAATAGGCTCTGCACAAAAAGAGGTCCCGGATGGCGCTTTTTTAGAGCACCTCAAAATTCCCTCAATAAAGGGAGTGGACGAGGAATATCTGACCAAATACGATTCACCTCTAATAGCAGTTCTGGCCGTAATTCCCAGCTAGACTCAACCCTACCTTGATTATTTGGTAGATGGCAAATTACCCGAAGACGAAGTTCTGAGCCGGCAGATAATCCGACGATCAAAATCCTATACTGTGGTTAGTGGTGAGCTCTATAAGCGGAGTGTATCTAGGGTCTTTCAGCGCTGTGTATCTCCACAAGAAGGAGTGGAAATCTTAAGAGAAATCCACGAAGGCGAGTGTGGTCACCATGCTACAGCCAAATCTTTAGTGGCCAAAGCTTTCCGACACGGTTTTTTCTGGCTTACAGCCAAGGCAGATGCCGAACGGCTGGTCAAGACATGCAAAGGCTGCCAAAGGTATGCCAAACAAGCTCACGTTCCAACTGATCAGCTGTGAACAATACCTATAATATGGCCTTTCGCGGTCTGGGGGCTTGATATGGTAGGACCATTCAAATGGGCTCCAAGTGGATTTACTCACCTATTAGTGATGGTGGATAAATTCACAAAATGGATTGAGGCTAAAACCGTCACTAGTTGTGATGGAGCAATAGCCAAAAGATTTGTCAAGGATGTTATAATTCGGTATGGTTATCCGCATAGTATTATCATGGACAACTGGAGTAATTTCTCTATGGGAGAACTTGCTGAATTCTGCAACGAACAAAATATCCGGCTTGACATTGCGTCAGTCGCACATCCGCAGGCTAATGGACAAGTAGAAAGAGCAAATGGTTTAATCCTACAAGGCCTAAAACCGAGACTCGAAGCACCACTACGACATGTTGCGGGGGCTTTGGCAGAGGAATTACCTTCTGTAATATGGAGTTTACGAACAACTCCGAACATGTCAACTGGATACACACCTTTCTTCTTGATCTATGGCGCAGAAGCAGTTCTTCCTAGTGATTTGATTCACACTTCTCCTAGAGTGGCCGCGTATATCGAAGAGGATGCCGAGATTTCTTGACAAAATGATCTCGACTTAGTCGAAGAAGTTCGCGTCGTTGCTGAAATGAGATCAACAGCCTATCAGCAGAAGTTACGCAAGTATCATAGCCAGAGAGTCATAAACAGATCTTTCAACAAGGGCGATTTGGTTCTCCGGCTTGTGCAACAAAGAAAGCACAAACTTTCCCCAGTATGGGAAGGGCCCTTCTTGGTTAGTCGAGTATTGCAAAATGGTTCATACTACCTAACTGATATGAGGCCAGTCAAAGAAAGACCTGCTACTAAGAAGAGAAAGAGAGCTGGAGGTAGTACAAATCCGGATGAGTTAGACAGATCGTGGAATATTGCTCAGCTATGTCCCTTTTATTCTTAGTTTATTCTTCTTTGTAATCATATATATGTACATATTCTGTGAGAAATAAAAGTCTGGGTTGCCTCAAGTTTTTTCTGAGAAGTTTTTACCATTTTATTTCCGAATGATCATGTCACAGTCGAAAATCCCAGAATGCTTGAAAGTACTTTATGCTCATGTTCATTCTGTTTTAGATTTCCAATTCTAAAATTTCTACCCTCGGGTATAACTCTAAAGTTTCTAGGTTTTACTTTGGTTATTTGTCTGATTGCCGGATGCGGGTATTTTCCGAGTAGTGAATTGCTAGTACTAGAAGCCGGCTTTGTTTCCGAGTTTAAACTAGTTTAGCAATTGAGCTCCGTCGCTCGGCAAAGTTTCTGTGCTGAAAGTTTAGCCGGCTCACGAAAGGGACGAGGCGGAAAGCCAGATAAACGATAAGTACAGACAAAAAAGTACAAGTGCTTATGTAAACATTTCGGGCACATAAAAATTTAAACCAAAAGTGCTGAATAGGTTAAAGCTTAGCACTAGAAAAAGTATCATACTAAATATTTACAGATCCATAATGTTTTCAGAGTAACACATCTGTTTAACTTATGATGCAGGAGGAGAGGTAGGAGCTGCCGGCTCGCTGGATACATCACCTTGATCGTTCCGTGATGTCCACATCCGACATGGTGTGGTCATCATCAGAAACTTTGGTTTCTTCTTCGAAAGGTGGAGGCGACGTGTCCACACGAGTGAAGAAGGGAGTGTCGTAGCTAGTCATATCAGCTACGTGGCACCCATACCCGGTGCAGGAGTCCATGATGGCTTTGATATCTTGCTCCTGGCTGTCTTCATCCACAGTAGAGTACCCTCTGGTCACTTGCCAGATCTCCATGTTTCCATGGTGGCTCATGACCATTGTGAGAGCGTTCTGCACTGCGGATCGCGCGTAGGACATATTCCAGTCCCAGACAAGCTGCGACATCTCTTTTGCCTTGTCCCCTACCTAAAAGTCGGACATGCTATGCATGTCCGGAACCTTGAGAGCTTCGCCAATATCCTCAATGGATTGGCGGAAGTCATGAAGAAAATCACCGACTTGGGTAAGCCGGTGGGTGCGAGGCTCGGTAGAGGTGAAGTCCGTCAAGTTCAGAGGACCTATGCGTATAACGCAAAAATGGATAAATAAATCAGACATCGAAAGAGTCGAAGAATGTAGAAAGTCAGAAAGACGGAAACATACCAAAGATGACGTCATCAACTTTGGTCTTCTCTTCACGAAGACTCGGAAGTTCAGCCCAGAGTGATACATTGCAAATGTATCTATAATTTTTGATGTTCCATGCTTGGTTTTATCCACTTTGTTGTGTTTTGTTCCAACTTTGGAGTACTTTCCATATGATTTCTTGGACTAACCTATTAACAAGAGCCACAGTGCCAGCTGCCTGTTTTTTGCTATTTTTGGTTCCAGGAAAGTCAGAAAATCAATATTCTCGGAATTGGACGGGACAAAAGCCAAAGTGCCTATTTTTCCGGAAGTCATCAAGTGCCAGAATATGAGACGGAGAAGGGCCAGAGGCCGGCCACACCACCTGGCCATGCGGCCAGGCTGGGCTCGTGCCAGGGGGTGGTGTGGTGGCCCCTGGCACCCCCTCGGCCTCCCCTTCCGACTATAATATGCCCTCGGGACGTAAACCCTAAGTACCCGATCAAAAATCCACGAAAGAGTCTGTAGCCGCCGTCATCTCCATCCCTAGATCAGGAGGGATCTGAAGCTCTTCCCGGCACCCTGCCGGAGAGGGGAATTCACCCTGGAGGCCTTCTTCATCACCATGCAAGCCTCTGGTGTGATGCGTGAGTAGTTCATCCTTGGACTATGGATCCATGTAGTAGCTAGATGGCTGGTTCTCCTCTTTTGTGCTTTCATGTCTAGATCTTGTGAGCTCCGTTCATGATCAAGATCATCAATTTTTTTTGGTGTTAGAACTGAACCTTAAGACTTATTTATCTTGAGTGCACTAATGTTGCTAATAAAGATTGTGTGAAGTTTTGTATGAAGGAAAAATTTCAGGTGTATGGAAGGAATGAGTAATGAGATGAAGGATGTACTAAAGCTCAAGCTTGGGGATGCCACGCGTGTCACCCTAGAAATATCCAAGAAGTACAAGCGTCAAAGCTTGGGGATGCCCAAGGCATCCCCTTCTTCATCAATAAAAATTCCAGGTTTCTTCCAAACGCTTCATTTTTATTGTTTCATGCACAGTTGTGTTGTTCTTGGAGCGTCTTCTTTTTCGTTTTTGTTTGCTTGGTTTTCTTAGTTTGCTAAATAAATTGGTTGGACCCCCTCTTTCATACATTGGTTTGCAAATAGTTTGGTTTGGTTTGGAAAAGAGTAGGAAAGTTCATGCTTATGTGGTAAAAAGAGCTTGTTTTTGACTGTCGCCTATGCTTTGTCATGCCATGCTTGATATTGTTTTGGCTTTATGCTTAGTATTCTTTGCTATAGTATGACTTGTTATAAACAATTAATATTTCTTAATGTGCCTTGGATGAATCATGCGTTATTTTAGCATATTAAAGCATAGTATAGTGGTATTCTCCTTTGATGCTTTATTTGGGTTGACTTGGCGCATGCTCACACCATGTTATGACTATCTAAAGTCACCATAGCCTTTATGATCCTTTAGTTTTCAACTTGTAGTATCACCTTATGCTTTGATCAATAATGTTTTGTCACTCTGCATGATTATGGCCATTATTGCTCTCTTAGTTTGTCGCTTCCAGTCTTTTGCTAGCCTCCACAACAAAGTATGAGTTTCACTCATGCATAAAACTCCTTAAACCAAGTTATTCCAAAGAGTCCACCATACCTACCTACTAGCTTATGCTATTCCAAGTATATTCATGCTTTTGTTTACCTTCCGAATTAAACTTGTTATGAGAAAACTAGTGATTAAAGCTCTCACAAACTTGATGGCACACTTTACTTTTCTTGCCCTTAATAAACTTGGACCATTGTGTCGTCTATGTTGTATATGCTTGCACTTATTTGTTGGGAATTAGCAGAACCATGCTTTCATGGGGAACGCTTTCAACATTGCACTTGGTACTTGAACCTAGTTGATATCATGCTCTTTTGTATATGGATGTCGTCGGTGTGAAATGAAAGGGGAGCTTGTAAGTCCATGGAGTTATGTATATGTGTTAGAGAAAGCTGGGTCATGGTCTAATCCATGCTGACATGGTTGAAACCTGCAGCGTAACCATAATGAGCTGTCTATGAAGCATTCTTCTTATAAAAAAAGAGTCCTATATTGAGAAAAAAAAGAGAAAAAGAAAAAAAGAGATTATGAAAAGAGGAAAGAGAGAAAAAAGCACCATATTCCCATGGTAAATAAGAAGATTGCTAAGATGGTCGTTGTCTGCTTGCCTTGTCATTTTGATATGGGGATTCTTCCGTATCATCGAGCAAGGGGTACCCCATTGGCGGTTCTCTATGATACACATGTACTTACAATGACAAGAACTTACCGGTGACTAAACTTGAGTAGCATGAGGAGCGGCCCTCGTATACAAGGGACATGAGATTTCTAACTTATACTTCGTCAAGCATGTACACCATAGTTTGTTCACTTTAACCTTAATCACTTCAAGATGCTTATGATAGGGGCAATGAGAGCTGAAAGCTATAAGTACCATAATTTTTGGAAGCTCTTTATGAGACTTGAATCCCTACTTCCTTTTATAAAAGGCTTTTCTTCCACCATTATATTGAGTCTCCACCTTCTATCTTTATGCACCTACTTTGAGAGCATAGTGGCCATTCTTAGTTCTATGTGCATTGTCCCAAGACTAGTTGATTGATGCATAACTTGGTATTGCTTGTTTTAAACTTTTGTATCTAGTCACTCTTATGAACTTTGAAGGTGTCCTATGCATTTATGTTTGCTACTCTATGAGGGACAAGCTGAATACTATTATGCTATGTTTTCTTTATGTGAAACAACAAACGTCTTGCAAAGCATTGTTATTCATGAATCTTTTGTTTGTGCCATTTTCATGTTGCAACATAGTTTCTTTGTCTTATTGCTAGAACTTTGTCTTTCATGTTATGATTGAAGCACTATGATCCCAGCTTTGAATGTTTTACAAATACTTCGATCAAGTTTTTCATGGCGCATGTCACCTCAAAAATTATTCTTTCTTTTTATCACTTACCTACTCGAGGACGAGCAGGAGTTAAGCTTGGGGATGTTGATACATTGCAAATGTATCTATAATTTTTGATGTTCCATGCTTGGTTTTATCCACTTTCTTGTGTTTCGATCCAACTTTGGAGTACTTTTCATATGATTTCTTGGACTAACCTATTAACAAGAGCCACAGTGTCAGCTGCCTGTTTTTTGCTGTTTTTGGTTCCAGGAAACTCAGAAAATCAATATTCTCGGAATTGGACGGGACAAAAACCAAAGTGCCTATTTTTCCGGAAGTCATCAAGTGCCAGAATACGAGACGGAGAAGGGCCAGAGGCCAGCCACATCACCTGGCCGTGCGGCCAGGCTGGGCCCGCGCCAGGGGGTGGTGTGGTGGCCCTGGCACCCCCTCGGCCTCCCCTTCCGACTATAAGATGCCTTCAGGACGTAAACCCTAAGTACCCGGTCAAAAATCCACGAAAAAGTCTATAGCCGCCATCATCTCCATCCCTAGATCGGGAGGGATCTGAAGCTCTTCCCAGCACCCTGCCGGAGACGGGAATTCACCCTGGAGGCCTTCTTCATCACCATGCAAGCCTCCGGTGTGATGCGTGAGTAGTTCATCCTTGGACTACGGATCCATGTAGTAGCTATATGGCTGGTTCTCCTCTTTTGTGCTTTCATGTCTAGAGCTTGTGAGCTCCGTTCATGATCAAGATCATCTATTTGTAATTCTGCATGTTGTGTTTGCGGGGATCCGATGGATATTGAGATGCTATTTCAGATTGATTATTGATTCTATCATGTCTTTGTTATTTGTGATCTTGCATGCTTTTTGTTGTTAGTAGCTATCTTGGCCAAGTAGATGCTAGCAACTCCAAGAGTTAGTAATTATGCTCGATAGTGGGTTCATGCCTCTGGTAATCTGGGGAAGTGACAGAAATCTCTAAGGTACTAGATGTGCTGTTGCTACTAGGGAGAAAACAACAATCCTTTGTTCATAGAACAATCGTATTGTTTACCTTACATGTAGTTCATAAAGCAATAATCTGTTGCTTGCAACTTAATACTGGAGGGGGTTCAGATGATAACCTGAAGGTGGATTATTAGTCATAGATGCAGTTGGATGGCGGTCTATGTATAATGTTGTAATGCCCAATCAAGTCTCAAAGGAGTCAAGATGATTAGTATATGCATATATTGCTTTCTCGATGTTTGTCAATTGCCCCGCTGTAATTTGTTCACCCAACATGTTATCTATCTTAAGGAGAGCCACCTCTAGTGAACTATGGATCCCGGTCCTTGTCTTTTACATTCAATCTACAAACTATTTACTTCTTTGTGTTTACTTTCTGCAAACTATCACTTCTTTCCATTCGATACGTTTAATCCTTTGTTTTCCGCAAAACACGGTGAGATTGACAACCTCATCGCAAGTTGGGGACAAAGTTCTGTGGTTGTGTTGTGCAGGTCTCCACGTTGCTACTAGCACCGGTAGTGCACTCGGCCAAGCTCAGCTAGTAACACCTTTGGGGTGTTTCCTTGCTCCTACTGGTTCGATTAAACCTTGGTTTCATACTGAGGGAAACTTGCTATTGTGCTCATCATACCTTCCTCTTGGGGTTCCCAACGAGCTCTACATCAACCACGCACCATCACTTTTCTGGGCGCCATACACAGAGCCATCACGGAGCGCCTCGGAAATATCCTTCTCTCTGAATAGCTCATCGTTGAGATCCGAGATTTTCTTCTCGTGGAGTGCAATCTTGCGATCATGCTCCATGGTGGCCATGGAGGAGGATGGCGGAGATCCTTGTTTTCCACCACCAAGGTCTTCAGATTCTCGGCCTCTTTAATCATAACACATGACTGCTTCACCAGTGCTGCAAGTCAAAAAGAACAATAGTTCAGCAAAAATATTCGGCTATGAAAAATCAAGACAAGGTTTGAGTCTCAGAAAGTTCACCTTCGGCCTCATCCTTGGAAACTTTAAGCTCAGCATTTTTAAGTCGGAGAGCTTTGTTCTCTCTCCGCTTATTGCAGATATTCTTCAAAAATTCCTGGTTATATGAATTAACTTTCTATAAGTCAGAAGACCCAGAGTCAGAGGTCTACTAAAGACTCGGGCTAATATTGTAGCTAATATCAGCACGAGCCTTGGGGGCTATACTAGTTCATTCTTTGGCATCCTAGTGAAGCATAAACCCGGATCTACTATCCAACTTCATGTTTGGGGGCTAGAGGATATGACATAAAATATAGTAAAGGAAAAGCGTGAGTTGGAATTCCGACTTACATGATGTTCATGTGTGAGCTTGTTCAGGCACATGTTCACCTCAGTAGTAACCTTCTCGGCGAGGGTGAGTGGAATAACCGGAGGTGGTGGGAGCACACCAGCTCTTAGTCCCTCGTTGCGAAGGCGGACTTGCTCAAGAAGTTCGGAGTACTTGATGTCCTCCGCTTCTTATGCTTCTTCTTTGGTAGAGAGATTACGGCTTTCCAAGCATTGCTGGGCCAACCGCTGGATTTCCTCCATAGATTTCTGAGACAAGCCAAATTTGGCAAGTCCCGGATTGTTCAGGAGATTTTCGGCGAAGGTCTCTGCCGAGGGATCATTACCCAAAGAGGGTTCACCCTTATCAAAACCTGAGTCACCCATGGTGACGTCAGTCTGCGACTCATGGGTCGCTGGCCCTGTGGAGGGAGCCGGATCTTTTGCGACGACCGGGGATGGAGTAATCACCGGTGCTGCAGAAGGTTGAGGGGAAGGAGTCAGAGGAGCCACGACAGGAGAAGCCAAAGATAGGTTCGTCTGACGCAGGGGCTTCGAGATAGTCCCCTTCCCCTTGCCCTTGATGAGCTTCTTAGCTCTGAGAAAGTAATAGAATAAAGAACATTATATCTTGGAAGAAATCATAAAGTAATGTACAAAGGCGGAAGTTATGCAGAAAGTTACCTCTTCACAACTGGCACTTCCTTTGTGCCAATAGCCACTGTCGGAGCTTTGCGCTTCCTGGGCACAATGTCCGGCAGTGTGACCAACTCCTCCTCCTGAGAAAACTCCAGAGGATATCCCTCGATAGGAGCCAGTTCCGACTCGGAGAGGTCGGCAAGCTGAGAAGAAGATAATATCTTGGTATTGCGAAATAACTTAAAGGTGAAACACATAAAAAGGGTTTACTGCTAAAAGCTTACCGGCACTACAGGGTCTTCCGCTGTGTGCATATCCAGAGACAAATCCAGAATCTTTCTCTCGACCCGCTCATTTATCAGCCATTTGATCTAGCGTATGTAATCTTGTGGCTTTAGGGCCTTGGGGCTGATGAAGAGGGAGTCTTGTTTCGACGCTGTGATGGAATGCATCAGTCGGTCGCTGTGGTGCTGGAGAGGCTGGATCCGGCATGCCACCCAACATTGGACTAAGTCAGACCCTCTCATGCCTTTGTGCTTCATCAGATATTCAATCCGCCTCTTGGCAAGAAGCAGATCGTCACTGAGAGCCGGAGCGACCTCATCCCAAGAAGGTTGAGGCGTGGCGGCTCCATCGACGAAAGCCGGCAAGCCACTAGTTTTGCCGGGAGCGGGAATATCCTTGTGATAGAAAAAGGTAGCCAGCCATTGTTTGACCGACTCACTAGCTAAAATCCGAGGATAGACGCGCTCATGCCTAACCGAAAGACTAATTGTACCGGTAATATAAGGATTACCGGCAGTGATGGAGTTTCTCCGGACATGGAAAAAGTACCGGAAGAGAGTGAGACTCGGCCTAATGCCGAGATAACCCTCACACAAAGACACATAGGCGCTCATCTCTAAGATGGAGTTCGAGGGGAGATGGTGAAATTGAACGCCGTAATGATCTATCACCTCAGAAAAGAAATCTGAGGGAGGAAAGGAGAAACCTTTGTCGAGGTGGGTGCCGAAGTGCACTCGCTCGTCGTTGCGAGGGTTGGGGATGGCTTCGCCGAAGCCGCTCCGCCAGTCGCTGGCACGGAGGAGCCCTTCTTCTTTGATGCCACGGAGCTTCTCGTCGTCGAGGACGCACGGGATCCAAACCCCGTGATTGCTTTCCTTTTTCACTGCTGCTGCTATCGCCGCCGTCGCTGCTGCACCGGAAGATGAAGTGGAAGCCATTTTCTTGGTGTGCCGGTGACCTTGGTTGGGCGGCGCTGGGAATTTCTGGAGGCTAGGGAGCTCTGTGTGCAAGGGAGAAGTGGAGGAGAAGGAAATGACACAGGAATAGGTGAAGAAGATGAGATGAGGGAATCCTCACCCCTTATAACCACCGAACCGCGCTAAGATTTGTGCAAATGACACAGTACACATGCCACGCATCGTGGAAAGAACTGGGAAGCCCCCACGCGATGATTACGCCGCCTTGATCTCCACACACGCATTGAAACATCGCCTCGGTTCCATGAAAGACGGACCCACCAATGGTCGTGCTGATAGGAAATGTCTGTCAATGACGTGACTTGACCATGACTGGTGTCAGATGACGTCAGAGACCAGGTTCTAGCTTAGTTTGAATTACGAGCTAGAAACACAGCTAATGTACTGATAGATCCGACTTATTTTGAGACCCAGATCGTATCTTTTGTTTTGAAGTTTCAGGAACCCTTCAAGATTCTGCAAGCCGAAGATGAAGCTAGATGATGATAAATCTGACTTTGGATCTTGGAGACTTCCGGGGGCTGCTGTTGGGGATATACTTTCCGGGTATCCTCACAGTTCCTCGCTGACCAGGGTGGCCCACTTCGGGTTAGAGCTTTGCTTCACGGGCGGGCCAGTCAGGGAGAAGAGACGGAGTTCAGTCCAGCTATGGGAAGGCCCAGAAGACTTACCGACATAGGCCCATAGTGTTACTTGTAGTTCAAGATGTACTCTGTAACTGACTCTTAGTCGTAGCCGGATAGATCTCTCCTGTAAACCCTAGGCCAGATATCTATATAAGCCGTCCTAGGGAGAGCCTTTAGGGCAACTCAATAGTCTACAATCTCAACTCGCACAAGCAAACCCTCATAACCCATATTCCGGCTCTGCCGTATTACTAGATTGCTAGCAGGAGTAGGATCCGTCCAAAGCCGGCATATTCGAACCTGGGTAAACTTGTGAGCTCACCGTCCCGGAACACCGTACGTCTCACACCCCTCTCTTCCGCACACCTCGAGGACCCCCTCATGGCGTACTTGTCATTAATCCGACGACGTCCCCACTTCTTTTGCTACTTTGAGATCATGTACCAATGCTTCGTATTCCGCAACATTATTCGAGGCACTGAAGTGGATTTGAAGGACATATTTCAGTTGATCCTTCTTGGATGAGGTAAGCACTACTCTGGCGCCCAACCCATCTTTCAATTTTGATCCGTCGAAGTGCATTCGCCAATAATTGGAGTCCGGCAGAGGTGGCTTGTATTGCATCCCGGCCCTGTCCACAAACAAATCCGCCACGGCTTGCGATTTTATCGCCTCTCTTCTGTCGAATTGCGGCGCATATGGGGCTAACTCGATTGCCCATTTTGCTATCCGGCCACTTGCATCTTTGTTACTCATAATCTCTGATATGGGTGCCTCACATATTACTTTGATGGGATGTTCCTCAAAATAGTGTTTGAGTTTCTTGGCCGACATATACACACCATACACCATCTTTTGATAGTGAGGGTAATTTTGTTTTGAAGCTGACAATACCTCGCTCAGATAATACACCGGTCTTTGCACCGACTTTCCTTCTTCCTCGCGCTCCACTACAATTACTACACTTATGAGTCGATTGGTCGCGGCTATGTAAAGCAGCATTGGCTCCTTGGGTAGTGGCGCTGCTAGGATTGGTGCAGTAGACAACATCTTTTTCAATTCTCGAAACGCAAGGTCCACCTATGGCGTCCATGTGAATTTGTCTGCCTTTTTCATTAACTGGTAGAGGGGCAAGGCCTTCTCTCCCAACCGACATACGAGCTAGCTTAACGATGCCAAGCAACCAGTGAACTTCTGCACATTGTTAAGGCATTTTGGCAGTTCCATTCTCTCTATGGCCCGGATTTTTGTCGGGTTAGCTTTGATACCTCGACTAGACACTAGAAAACCGAGTAACTTTCCTGCGGGCACACCAAAGGTGCATTTCTCCGGGTTAAGCTTCATCTAGAACCTTCTCAAGTTCGCAAACGTGTGCCGAATGTCATCAAGGAGCGTATTGCTTTCCTTAGTTTTTATCACCACATCATCCACATAAACTTGCACGTTCCGACCTATTTGGTCGTGTAAGCATTTTTGCATACATCACTGGTACGTTGCTCCCGCATTACATAGTCTAAACGACATAGTGCGATAGCAATTCCGTACGGGGTAATAAATGCAGTTTTTATTTGATCATCCGGATTTAGGGGTATCTGGTGGAAACCAGAATACACATCAATGAATGACAGTAGTTCACATCCGGCTGTTGAGTCTATGACTTGATCTATTCTAGGGAGTGGGAATGGATCTTTGGGACACGCCTTATTCAGGTCCGTGTAGTCAATGCACATCTGTCATACCACGGCCACGTTTGGATCATCTTTCTTCTTTTCCACCAACACCGGATTAGAGAGCCAATCCGGATAGAGTAATTCCATGATAAACCTGGCTGTTAGGAGCCTTGCTATCTCATCCCCAATAACTTTCCTTCTGTCTTCTGCGAAATGCCGGAGAGGCTGCTTTACCAGCTTAGCCTCGGGTATTACGTTTAATGAGTGCTCAGCCAACTCCCGCGGTACACCTTGCAGATCTTGAGTGGACCAAGCAAAGATTTCCCGATTCTCACAGAGGAAGTTGATGAGCTCGCTTTCCTATTTGCTGCTTAACCCGACACCAATGTTTACAGTGCACTTTCGGAATTGATCATCGATTGGCACTTTCTTTGTGTCCTTGGTTGCTTGGAATGACATGCTCCCGTGCGGGTTGGTCAGAGCCGGCATATGCTGCTGCGTGGATTGAGCTAGTGCCGCTACTTCTAGTATCTTTCTTTTTTCTTGAGCTATCACGAGTTACTCGGCTAAGTTAGATCCGACTGAGGCACACTCGATCGAACGCCGGAAGTCTCCTGATACAGTTATCACTCCCCTTGGTCCGAGCAGATTCATCTTAAGATAACTGATGTGAGTACTTGGCATGAACCTGCTCAGCGCGGGCCTGCCGAGTAACGCGTGATAAGCGCTCTCTAGATTCACCACTTCGAACTCCAAATTTTCAGTCCGGCAATTATCTCTTGTGCCGAATAACACATCAACCTGGACCTTGCTAATTGGCTCACATGAAATTTCTGGCACAATGCCATGAAAGGTGGTCCTTGTTGCTTGCAGCATGTTCTCTGTTATTCCCAACTTGTGCATGGTATCCTTGTACATTATGTTGATACTACCTCCATTGTCAATTAGTACTTTGGAAAACCTCACATTGAGATTCGGCCCAATGAACGTCGAATCTAGGACCAGTGCATAAGTCTCAGGGCTAGGCATGATCTTTGGGTGATCTTTGATACTCCACGTAATCTCCTGATCTGCCCAGGGCATGTATCTCACTACTGCCAGCATTACCGCGTTTACCTCCATATGCTGGCGCTACAAGGTTTTCCGGTCATTTTCTTCCGTGGTAAACACGCAGTAACTTTGAAGATGCTCCCTGTACTCGTTTCGTCCCTCGTTCTCGCGGTAACCTTGACCTTGTTGCTGGTTATTGTCTACTTGATGTACCGCATCCCTTCTTTCCTAATTTTCATACCTCGGCGGAGGTGGTGGCAACATCAACTGCTGTCCATTCCCCCCTGTTAGTAACGTTTGACGTGGTACCTCATTCCTAGGTGCTTTGTTCCAAGGTGCCTGAGCATTCCTCGAACTTCCCTGTTCTAACTTCCTCATCCACTCACATTGCCGGGTTGTATAATTTTCTAGACTGTTCGGACTTGGCATATAGAACTTGCAAGGTTGATCCAACATAGATTCGAATGTATACCTCAGCCTATCTTTTCGTTCTTTCCACTGCTTTTTCTGCTCCGGGGTCCAAGGCTTCTTCCCTTCATTTTTTCTGTTGCCAGTTTTGTCCTCCAGTTTTTTGGCGCTGGCTGGCACCGATATTGGGTTGGTCTCGGTCTACCGCTGCCACCTGCTGCGAGTTATACCTGTAATCCGGATGCTCATCCCTTCTCTTTCCTCGAAAATCATTCCTCCTCGATGACCCGGAGACATCTCGGTTATAATATTCCGCGTTTGCCTCGCTTATCGTTAGCCGGGGTTGCGTTGGGTCTCCCATGGCATACGTGTCGTTGTATTGGGAACGACAGTACCTGAGGAGGTTAGATAGAGGTGTGGGGACTAGCAGGGAAGCTATCGACGGCGTCCGCATGCGGGATTGGATACAAGCGAGCGTAGCGGGACGCAAGAAGTACCCAGGTTCGGGGCCCTCGTGGTGAGGTAAAGCCCCTACTCCTGCCTGATCTGTCTATGTGGGATATACGAGCTACAGGTGCTCCTCGAGCTGTATTCTCTAGCTACTGCCTTAAATGCACCGAGACCAACCGTCTATCTGTCTAGGTGTGTATGCGTGTGTGCATCTGGGAGTGATCTAGCTAGCAGAGAGCTAGCTCTGTGTGTGTGTATCGATCGATGGATGGATGCCTCAATGAGTGAATGAGTCCATGCCTGAGAATGAGTCCCTCCCTTGTCTTATAAAGGTGGCCAAGAGACATGGTGGGACCCACTTGCCTAACTAGTACTATGCATGTGTCATGCATGATGTAGTGTATAGTGTATACTAGTCATTACATCATCTGATAAAGTGGTATGGGTTGTGTCTTCTCAGTCTTGTCGTTGTCCTTCTTCTCTGGCTGGTACTTGTCCTCAGTCTTGATCGATAGCAACAGTAGGAGGAGGCTGCCAGGCGTCTGGGAGAGAGCCGGTTGCTGGGATCGATCGATCCCAGCAAGTCGGATGAGCCCGATCCGGTCGTGGCGTGTAGGCCCAGCTAGGAGGGGGCATCCCAGGTGGGGGAGCCAGCTAGCGGGCGTCCTAGCCGGGGGCAAGGTCGGGCGCGGCCCAGCTGGGTGCTAGCGAGCGCGGGCGGCCGAATGGGCCAGCCGGCGGGATGTAGCCGGCCCACTCGGGCAGGCGACGCGGGGCCCTGCCGGGGGGAGCGATCTGGCGGGAGGCCGGGATGGCCCAAAGGGAAGGAAGCTGGCTTGGGCTGGCGAGAAGGGCCAGTGGGCGAGGAGGCCCAGCCGGATGGAGGACTCAGCGGGGAGCACAGTCGGGCCGGCTTGGGGAGGAGGCCCAGCCGGAAATAGGTGGTGCAGGCCGGCTGGGACATCCTAGTCGGCCCAGGACGCCTAGGTGCTCTAGTTTTCTTTTATCTTTATCTGTTTTTGCCTTTTTTATCCGTCTTGACTGTTTCTTTGGGGTACCCGGGGATAATCCCCCCGACACTAGCCCCCGAGCGCGCGCTGATTTCACCTGGAGGGGGGAATTCGCACGAGCTCCACAAAAACTTGCCGTTGTCGTTGTAGATGAAGTTCTTGAATAGCGTCCGGATGGACACCTCCATCCCGGGAAGCAACACAACATAATGGGCGCCAAGCGCACTCACAGGGTGTAGCCTCGAGATTCGAGTAGTCGCGAAGACAGGTGCGAATCTTCTATTCTGCCCTTTTCGACACCTCGAACTTGCTATATCCGCTGAACGCCTTCAGCATCAAGAGCTTGATTACACCGGGCGCATGCACCGTGTGTAGCCAGATTCAAGTAGTGGCACGCCAGGTGCTTTGAATCTTCAAATGCCCTTGAAATCCGACTCGGTGCAGTCATACCAAAACGAACAAACAGAATTGATTGTCAGTACATCAACATATAGTACACATGCTATCGACCAGATAACGGTTTTATTTTTCAAAAAACTAGCTCGTAATTTTCTGAACACTTAGTCACTTTCTCGTGTGCTCTGCTGTTTACGCTGTGTCCTTGCCGGCCAGCCGGGTTGCGGTCTGGAGCCGGAACCGAAGGGGGAGCTGACAGTACATTGCACACGGTACTAGGGGCTGAGCAGCCGGAAAATACCAACTAGGCACAAGGCCGGAATGTCCGATCTGTCGCACCCTTCGTCGTTTTTCATGTGGGATGTCTCGGGCTTTTGCTCTTGCTAGCCGGACAGCCAAGGTCTCAGTGAGACGAAGAGTGGGCCTCTGACACCATCACACACTACTCAGTCGGTTTACGAGTTTAGCAGGCCGGGCCAACCGGTGAGCCCCCGGGTAGGGGTTGCCAGCGTCGGAAAAACTGAAAGCAGGAAGGAAAACAACATCTAACGAGACCTCGAGGGTTGCTCGAGGTCGGAAAAACACTCACATTGTGGCTGTCGGTGTAGTAGGGTCCAAGGCGTGATTCCGTAGCCGTTGCGGCTGCTGAAACGGTCCAACTGGCGTTCCAGCCGGATAGCCTGGCTCCAGCCAGACAGGCAACCAAACGCGGTGTAGCCGGATTCGGTCCCTAGCCGGCTAGGCAGCCTAACGCGCCAGGATGCGCCGAGCCGGCCTGGCCCAGCCAGAACGGGTCTAGCCGGCCCGACCGGGAACCAAGCGGGATGAATACGCGTGGAGTCAGCCCGATTCAGCCTGAACGGTGGCCGAACCGGACGAATCAGACAGAAAAAACGGTGCTAGCCGGACCAAAACAGTACAGCCAGAAATATCATAGCCAGATCTGAATTTTTTCCTCCTTTTCTTATTTTTTCTCAAGCGAGTCTAGCCGGCCTTCTTCTCCTTCATATTTTCCTCTCGTTTTTTCTTTCTCATCATTTTTCTTCCTAGCCGGCTGACCTTTCTCTCTACATTTTTTTTTCAAACCGATTAGGCATCTTTCTTTATCCTAACCAGCCCTTCCTTTTCTTTTTCTCTCTTTTTTTCCTCTCAGCCGGCCAACCCGATCGGTTGACCCTCTCTCCTTTTTTTTCAATCTTTCCAACCGGCTGAAATCCCCACCTCTACCTTTCTCCCACGCCTCCTTCCCCTTTTCCTCTCTCTTGGTAATTACCGAGCAGAAGCCGGGAAGAGCAGCCGCAAGGGCGACCAAGCCAAGCCAGTACGGGCGAGGGGGCCGCACAAGGCGTGGTGGCGAGGTGGGGCCTGCTGCGGTGCCGCGACCGTGGTTCGCGGAGGAGGATGCGGGTGACGACGAGGCGAGGAAGCAGGGGCGCGGCCAGCAGGCGGTGGCGCAGGGGAAGCTGTAGGGGCGGGCGCAGGCGGAGGTGGCGCGGCGAATCCGAGGTGAGGCGTGGTGCTGCAGAGGATTTGCGGCGGACACGGCCGCGGACATGCGGGCGGACGCGGCGACGACCACCTCCTGCACGGGACGCCAGCCCAGAGGCGTGAGGACAGGCGTCGCCGGCGCGGGGAAGTGCCGGTTGGCCGGCCGCTTGGCCCTTGGCCCACGGAACTTTTTCTTGACACGTCGCCGGAGTCCTGTAGCAGGTGCGGAGACGGCATGGTCGACCGCGAGGTTGGCGACGACACGGACGGGATCGGGAGGAGACGCGCGAGCGCGGGGAGATGCTGCTGCCGCTGCCTGCTGCCTTGCGTCGTGCACATGCGCGCGAGCATGGCCGGCTTGCCACAGCGAGGGAGGCTGCTGCCGGCGCGGTGACGCACGGACGTGCGGGATGCTCGCGGATGCTCGCTCACAGACGCGGTCGGGCGCGGCAGCTGCAAGTCCGAACGCGGCCACGCTGAACCGGTCGAGGACGGACACAGCAACGCGGAGACGACGAGGACGACAACGACACGGCAGCGGTGGCGAGCCCCCGAGCCTCACGGCGAAGGCGACACGGTGGAAGCGAGCCCCCAAGCTTCACGGCGACGGCGGCGTGGTGGCGACGAGCCCCCGTTCCTTACGGTGAGGGCGGCCACGTCGACGAGCCCCCGAGAAACTTGGCGAAGTGGAATCGGTGACGATGGCACGGAGGCGGCGAGCCCCCGGGCAACTTGAAACGGTGTTGATGCCAACGACGACGATGAAGAAAATCGGTCCCGTGCGGAACGAAACTCCGGCCGAAGATATACTTTGCCCCACGGTGGGCGCCAACTGTCATTGTATTGGGAACGACAGTACCTGAGGAGGTTAGATAGAGGTGTGGGGACTAGCAGGGAAGCTATCGACGGCGTCCGCAGGCAGGATTGGATACAAGCGAGCGTAGCGGGACGCAAGAAGTACCCAGGTTCGGGGCCCTCGTGGTGAGGTAAAGCCCCTACTCCTGCCTGATCTGTCTATGTGGGATATACGAGCTACAGGTGCTCCTCGAGCTGTATTCTCTAGCTACTTCCTTAAATGCACTGAGACCAACCGTCTATCTGTCTAGGTGTGTATGCGTGTGTGCATCTGGGAGTGAGCTAGCTAGCAGAGAGCTAGCTCTGTGTGTGTATCGATCGATGGATGGATGCCTCAATGAGTGAATGAGTCCATGCCTGAGAATGAGTCCCTTCCTTGCCTTATAAAGGTGGCCAAGAGACATGGTGGGACCCACTTGCCTAACTAGTACTATGCATGTGTCATGCATGATGTAGTGTATAGTGTATACTAGTCATTACATCATCTGATAAAGTGGTACGGGTTGTGTCTTCTCAGTCTTGTCGTTGTCCTTCTTCTCTGGCTGGTACTTGTCCTCAGTCTTGATCGATAGCAACAGTAGGAGGAGGCTGCCAGGCGTCTGGGAGAGAGCCGGTTGCTGGGATCGATCAATCCCAGCGACTCAGATGAGCCCGATCCGGTCGTGGCGTGCAGGCCCAGCTAGGAGGGGGCGTCCCAGGTGGGGGAGCCAGCTAGCGGGCGTCCTAGCCGGGGGCAAGGTCGGGCGCGGCCCAGCTGGGTGCTGGCGAGCGCGGGCGGCCGAATGGGCCAGCCGGCGGGATGTAGCCGGCCCACTCGGGCAGGCGACGCGGGGCCCTGCCGGGGGGAGCGATCTGGCGGGAGGCCAGGATGGCCCAGGCGGGAAGGAAGCCAAGCGGGGGCTGGGCGGCGCGGAGCGGGCCGGCTGGGGCGGGGAGGCCCATCCGGATGGAGGACTCGGCGGGGAGCACAGTCGGGCCGGCTTGGGGAGGAGGCCCAGCCGGAAATAGGTGGTGTAGGCCGGCTGGGAGATCCTAGTCGGCCCAGGACGCCTAGGTGCTCCAGTTTTCTTTTATCTTTATCAGTTTTTGCCTTTTTTATCCGTCTTGGTACCCGGGGATAATCCCCCCGACAATACGAATCTGCAATCCGGATTGTCTCAGCCAAAGTGGTTGGCATATCTCGCTGCAGCCTATGCCACAACATACTCCCATACCTGCATCCTTGGGCGAACCACGCAATAGCTTGTGATTCAATTATTCCCTCGCACGAGTTATGCACATTGCACCACTGAGTCAAGAAATCCCGGTCTGGCTCATTCGGTCTTTGCCAGCATAATGCTAGAGTCTGTGGCCTGTTTGGCCTCTTGTAGGTGCTCGGAAAGTTGCTAACGAACAACTCCTCGAAATCTAGCCAACAGTTAATACTTCCTAGTGGCAAATTGTTCAGCAAAACTCGCGCTGGTCCTTCCAACATATGTGGCACATATCTCATAGCCCATCTCAAATTCCCTGTTGCGATCTTGACTGCCGTCGCACAATCAATCAGCCAATCTTCTGGCCTAGTACTACCATCATAAGTTTTGGTTCCTCTGGCCAGCTGAAAGGTCGGCACTGGTGGCTCCTTCATAATCTAGGGCCCAAAGCATGCTGAACCGGGTGGACCTTGTATTTCGATTAGCTTCGACATGTAAATCCTATCCAGTTTCAACCTCGCATCATCTGGATACAAGATCCTGCTTCCCAGCCTTGACCAATTATGTGGTGATCCGGTCTGGGGTAACCATCGTTGATCATAGCCGAATAACCATCATTATACCTTTCCTGATTCGGACTAGAATTTTGTTGTTGTGCCATTTGTCCTGCACTTCCCTCTTGTCGAGGTGCGCGCTGCTGCTGCTGAGGTATGTTTTCCCCCTTCCCGCGGGATCACGCTGTCCGGCATTGCTGTTGGCAGCATTCCTCTGACTGGCATTGCCTTGTACACAGTTACCTTGTCCAGCCACACCTCGACTGGTACTGTGCCAATCTTCATCAACTTGCACTGCTTTGCCTTTTTTGGCCCTTACTAGATCATAGGGGACCATCTGTTTATCTCTTCTCCCGGAGTTTACTACTTCTTCTCTCCTGGGATTGTGACCCGCAGATGATGCGGCTCCTCCGGATCTTGCCGGGTTATTCCTAGCCGAATGAACCACGTGTGACGCTCCTGGTGGCGCCGGGTTTGCCTTGTTCATTTCTTCGTTTTGCTGGCAAGCGACTCTCAGCAAGTGATTCACCCGCTCTTGTTGCCTTTGCCTGGTCTCTCCGGTTAAACCTTCTAACTCAGACGCGGCCGCATTTGCTGCCCTGAGGTTCTTTGACATGGTACTGTATCTATCCAGCCCTCCCGTTACTATCGTCACTGTTTGACCCGACCTAGGCTCGTATTCCTTGTCAATCTCAATAATCAGGTTCCTACCTCGGATTTTCACTCCATCTATGCGATTTGCCTTTGCATATTCTCTCAAAGTGATGTTCAATGATTGTTGCAACTCTGCTACCTTTTTTGCCCTAGCTAACATTTTCCGCCTAGTTTCTTCTAACTCAGCTTGCGCCTGAGCCGGATCTACCACATGTGTTATTGGTGTTGCTAGGATATCTATTGCTTGCTGGAGCACATTCTCTAGCCTCTCTAGTGGGAGAATCTAGACCTGGTCTGCTTCGGCGTGACTTCCGGCTCTGGTGTCGGGCCCTTGCTCGCTTCCATGTCTGGTGCGGTCATCAGGACCTCAATGCTGCTGGTGTGGCGAGTGATACGCACACCACGAGCTACGCTGAGAGGTGGCTCGCCTCCCTCGACGATGTGCCATGGATGAACACAGGATTCGTCCATGCCGATGTAGATCTTGTGCGTGCCAATCTTGATGAATACGCCGTTGCACGGAGGGGGGTGCCTGCCGAAGCTCCCTGCGTTGTCGCTGACGTAGTCCAGCACTCCAAAGCGCTGAACGAGGCTGGAGACGACGCGCTCGCCGGTGCTGAAGATGCTTCCTGTTCGGATTTTCACCCCTGCTAGCACCGCTAGCCCCACGGTGGGTGCCAACTATCGTGGTGGTGGCACGGCAGATTCCATGGATAGGCTAAAGATGGGGCCAATGTGTGCTAGGGGAAACCAGCGAGGGAGTACATGGTGATTCCACGCACAGATGTTCTTGTATTCTCTCTATCAATGAAGTTTATAGATGCTCTTCAAGCTATTGGTGAGAAGGAGACAATGTCTCTTACTCCCCACAATCTAGCCCTAGAGTTCTACCTTAGACAGAGAAAATGATCGATCCCCTTCTATGGAGGCCCCGGTGCTCCTTATATAGGGTAGCCCGGGTTACAAAGTTAGGGCACACGTGGCAGCATATTCACCGAATATGCCCCTCTACTAAAGCTAGATGCTTCTTTATTCTCTTTAATGGCTCGTCCGGGCTTTGGACGTAACCCGCAACGTAATCCTCGTCTTTATACGTCACCAGACACGGGCTACGTCAGCCGACATTGCCTGCGTCATCTTGGTCACCCTGACCCGCTGGTCCTCCTCTTTGCTTTGCTTCGCTCATGCTACAGCTAATAAAGCCACCTTTGGACCAGCGGGAGATTCCTTCCTTCTATTGGAAGCCATATGATTGTCTGGCTTGCGCGTGGCTAATCCGATAACAAATGTACCTGCACCATAGATAGACTAACATGGCCGGCGTATATTTTATGCCGGCCGGGCTAATGCTAAGGAGATGCTCCATAGGCCGGGTCACTCCATGGTTCGACCTGCCTTTGACTCGGTCAGCACTTGCTTTGACCGCGTCGTACCCCGGCTAACTCGGCATTTATACCCCGGCGTTACCCTACCCGAGGTATCCCCCCAATAGTGTTACAAGTGGTATCAGAGCCAGGTTCTCGCGGTTAAACGGGTATGTGCGGGTCAGTGGCGGGACATGTGAAGCATGGCGCGTGTGGCCTGGAGTGGACACGGGATGGCACATGTGTCGGCACTGGACGCACAAACGCGTGCCAAGAGGGAACATTCCTAGGGTGTGCTTGATCGATGAGGGCATCGATATTATAAAGGATGGGTGTATGTTAGACCAGGAACATGGCTTAATAGGATTGATAGAATACTCATACCAACAAATTGCAACTTCTTTTCTAGAAGCTCATTCGAAAAGAACTCTACGGTTAAGCGTTCTTGGCCTAGAGAAATTCTAGGATGGGTGGCCGATCGGAAAGTAGGTACCGGGTGCGCATGAGTGAGGACAAAGTGCGCAGAAAAGACTAGTGTTGTTTTGTGGGGCCAGTCTAGATATCCTATTAAGATGCCAGGAGTGACACCTCCCAGGCCTAGTGGATGGGGTGTTACACGAGCCCGCCCCTGTTACTCCCCCTCCGCCTTCGGGCGCGCCTGCACCGCCCACCGACTCATTGGTTTGGCCGCCGCCTCCGATCATCATCAAGATCAAGAACGACGACAACGAGTAGGCCACCGCGGCCTGCAGGTCCGCCACCACCATCTCCCAGCTAGCCACTTGTGAGCACCATGTAGTATAGAGGGTGTTATGATATACCTTTCATGAATTTCCAAACTTCCTAGCTAAATCTATGCAATAAAATGACTTTTTGACAATCTGAAGTAAGTATATCTAATTTCGAACTACAAAGTGTGTGATATACCTTGCTCTTGTGATATACCTTGCTCTTAACTTTTTAAAATAATTCAAAGATTCCAAGTAGTCAAATATTGGATAACCACCGAGAGTTTCACAAAATTCAACTTTTTGATATGAATGGTAATGACACCTAATTTTGGCCATTTTTAAAAAATACAAAGAAACAAAATATAAAACGAAATACATCCATTATTTTCACTCTTCGTGTCTCACTATGTGCACTTGCTAGTTTCCATAGAAAAATATAATCTTAAAATTTGATAAGTTTTGAAAAAAATTGTATCACAATATATGGAGTACCCTGTAAGAATATGCATGGCTTTCAAACCAGATGACCAAGGTCATGGCCATATGTTTTCTATTGTTTATAATAATCTATCCATATTTGCTAGTTGGTGCGTATTGGCATTTAAAATATTATTTACAAAGAAAGCTTCCGAATTCAAAGTTATTTCATTTTTCTAAGGCACAACAATGGATTTTTTCATGAAGCAACTACAAAATATGGCTCAAAATCCCACTCCCCAGTTTTCACACAAAATATATATAGCCTAGGGTTAAGTTTAGGGTTCGGGGTTTATTTTGGGTTGAGGGTTTAAGGGTTCATGGTTTATGGTTTAGGATTTTAGGGTTTAGGCTTTTAGGGTTTAGGGGTTTAGGGTTCATGATTTAGAGTTTAGGGTTATTCAGGGTTTATGATTGTTTAGGTTTTAGGGTTTAAGGAATTTTCAAAAATAATGTTCAAGATTTATATATTTGGTTATATTCATGAAATAGAATGGAGTTATCGCAATTTAATGAAAGTATCTCAAACTTTGATCTATAAGTGCATTATACCTTCTTGGTAAGGGTTCTAGGGTTAGGAGGTTAGAGTTCTAGGGTTAGGAGGTTATTAGGGTTTAGGGTTAAGGGTTTTTGATTTTCAATAATGTTCTAGCTTTATGCTTATATTCATGGAATAGAATGGCATTACCGCAATTTAATGAAAGTATCTGAAATTTTGATCTATAAGTGCATGGTACCTGCTTGGTTTAGGGTTTATGGGTCGAGGATTTAGGGTTTTACGGTTTAGGTTTTATGGATTGTTTAGGGTTTAGGGATTAGCGATTTTTCAATAATGCTCAAAGATTTATGAATATATTCATCGAATAGAATGGCGTTACATGATTTAATGAAAGTATCTCAAATTTTGATTTATAAGTGCATGATACCTGCTTGGTTAGGGTTTATGGGTTGAGGGTTTTGGGTTTTAGGGTTTTACAGTTTAGATTTTATGGTTGTATAGGGTTTAGGGTTTAGCAAATTTTCAACAATGCTCAAGCTTTATGCTTATATTCATCGAATAGAATGACATTACCTAATTTATTGAAAGTATCTCAAATTTTGATCTATAAAGTGCATGATACCTGCTTGGTTTGTGTTTATGGATTGTGGGTTTAGAGTTTTAGGGTTTAGGTTTTAGGGTTTGTTTAGGGTTTAGGGTTTAGGGAATTTTCGATAATGCTCAAGATTTATGCTTATATTTGTCGAATAAAATGGCGTTACCAAATTAAACAAAAGTATATAATATTTTGATCTATAAGTGCATGATACGTGCTTGGTAAGGGTTTAGGGTTTCGGTTATTAGGGGGTTAAGGTTTGGGTTTTCAGCAAATTTCAATAATGTTCAAGCTGCTTTATGCTTATATTCGTGGAATAGAATGGGATTACATCAATTTATTGAAAGTATCTCAAATTTTGATCTATAAGTGCACGATACCTGCTTTGGTTAGGGTTTATGTGTTGAGGGTTTATGGTTTTAGGTTTTTACGGTTTAGTTTTATGGGTTGTTTAGGGTTTAGCGAATTTTCAATAATGCTCAAGATTTATGCTTATACTTGTAGAATAGAATGGTGTTTGCTGATTTAATGAAAGTATCTCAAATTTTGATCAATGTGTGAATGACACCTGCTTGGTTATGGTTTATGACTAAGGATTTAGGGCTTTAGGGTTTAGGTTTTAGGGGTTGTTTAGGGTTTAGAATATTTTTTATATTGCTTAGGATTTACGCTTATATTCATCAAATAGAATGACGTTACCCAATTTAACGAAATTATCTTAAATTTTGATGTATAAGTGCATGTTGCGTGCTTGGTCAGGGTTTAGGATTATAGGGGTTAGGGGTTTAGGATTTGGGTTTTAGGGTTTTAGGGGTTTAGGGTTTTGGGAATTTTCAATAATGTTCAAGCTTTATGCTTATATTCGTGGAATAGAATGGTGTTACCCAATTTAATGAAAGTATCTCAAATTTTGATCTATAAGTGCACGATACCTTTTTGGTCAGGGTTTACGAGCTTAGAGTTTATGGTTTAGGATTCCATGGATTCTCAATAATATGTTCAAACTTTATGGTTATATATATTCGTGGAATAGAATGGTGTTACCGCAATTTAATGAAAGTATCTCCAAATTTGATCTACAAGTTGATGATATCCTGCTTGGTCATATTTTTTGTTAAATACAATTGAAGTGTACCGAAGTACTAAAACAAGGGATAAACACCAAGTGTTCCATGAGATTTAGGCGCTATTTGGTTGGGCTCTATTTTTGGATTTTGATTTTTGGCTTATAAAGCCAGGAACGTGTTTTTGGCTTTGTTTCTTAGCTTTTACTCTGACATAGTTGAATGATGGTATAAGCCAAAAGAAAAAATTTAAAGTGGCTTATAAAATAAAGCTAAAAGCAACATATAAGATTAACCAAACAACCCCTCAACTTCTTGATATGAATGCTAATAATGCAGCCTAATTTGAGACCTTTTGAAAGAAAAATCCATATAAAAAATATTTAAATTGAAGCAATATCTTTCTTTCGCATAGTATTTTGTTATGTGCACGGCCTAGTTTCCATGAAAAGTATTCTAAAATTTGACAACTTTCGAAGAAACCTGTTTCACAATATGGCGTACCATGTATGAACATTCATGGCTTTCAAATGAGATGACCAAGGTCATGGCAATATGTTTGCCATAGTTTATGATAACGTGTCCATGTTTGGTAGATCAGTGCATAACTGCATATTGGAATTTCATACAATGTTTACAAAAAAGGGTGCATCCAAATCAAAGTTATTTTAAATTGTCCAAGTGACAACAATGGCTTCCGTTATGAAGCAACTACAAAGATTAGATGTGGTTCAAAATCTCACCGAACCAATTTTCTCACAGAGCATAATTTTTTTGACGGATAATGCCCAAGTTTCATGAATTTTTCAAGCTTCCAAGCTAGGTTCGATGATTTTAACGATTTTATCTCAGTTTAGCGAAAAATGATCGAATTTTGAACAACAAGCGATGGGAATCCCTACTTCCTGTAATTCTGTCTCACTGACATGTGGGTCACTTGCATGGTGGGTCCAAAAAGTCAGTGTAGGCCAGAGTGGGCGGGCAGGTAAATATTGAAGAGGGGCTAGGAAACGTCGATGGGGTGATACACTCGGGAGAACGCAAATTACCACCTATATCCCTCTGTTATTGCAGTGCTCCCTCAGGTTCTTGTTTTCGGAGAAGGGATAGAAGAGGAATTTTGCATTCTAGAAAGAGGTGAAGCATGTTTGAATGGATGCGCGGGATATTTTAATGGATGGGTGTGATATTTGGGCACTGTACCAAAATTTTGAGGTCGAAGCTTCTAGCATAGCCTACTCCGGCATGGGGACTCTCAGACGCGCTGTCACCGTCTAGACCCACATGCCAGTGAGAGTTGCTAGGTATTTGCTGAAATTTTTGAACAATTTAAGGCTTTCAAGAAGATGACCATCGTCAAAAAAAATGTGACCAAGTTCATGGAAATAGTTGATGATGTCGTCTCCGTATTTGGTAGATTAGTGCATCTTTGCAAATCAACCAATATGTGTGGTTCCAAATTTGAAGTTTGTTTTTGAATTTCCAAGTAACAACAATGTGTTTTGTTGTGAAGAAACTACAAAGATTATGGCTCAAAATGCCACCATACTCTTTTTCACACAATGTATAACGCCCTTTCAAGCTTCAAGGCTAAATTTGTGCAATAAAATAATTTTTGGGGCTGGATGTTTGAATGGATGGGCGGGATGTTTGAATGGGTGGGCGGGATATTTCGACACTCTACCGAAATTTTTAAATTCAATCTTACAAGGTACGCTACTCCCACTTGTTATGTTGTTCCCATCGGATAGACCCACATGCCTGTATGCTTTCCAACATTTAATTAGTTTATAGACATCTGCCGAAATTAATGAACATTAATTCAAGGCCTTCAAACAAGATGACAAAGGTCACAACCATAGTTTTTGTACCTTTTTCTTTGTACTACTCCATACATTGAAGCATCTTCGCCAACCAAGCTTACAAACGTGTCCATATTAGGTAGATCGGTGCATCTTGGCATTTCAAGCAATTGTTTACATGGAGATTCCAGATTTAATGGATAATGCCCTACTTTCATGAGTTTCTAAGCTTCCTAGCTAAAATGTGGAATAAAATGACTTTTTGACAATTTGAAGTAAGTATGTCTAATTACGAACTACAAAGTGTGTGATATAGCTTGCTCTTGACTTTTTAAAAATAGTTTAAAGGTACCGAATTAGTCAAATATTGGAGAAACACCGAGTGTTTTGCAAGATTTCAATTTTTTGATATGAATGGTAATGACACCAAATTTGGGACATTTTTAAAAAAAATAAAGAAAGAAAATATAAAACTAAATACAACCATTCGTTTCTCTGTTGGTGTCTCACTGTGTGCATTAGCTAATTTCCATGAAAAATATATAAAATTTGGTAACTCTTGAAAAACCCGTTTTACAATATGGCGTACCATATTTAAACATTCATGGCTTTCAAAAACTAGATGACTAATGTGAATGCCATATGTGTTACCATACTTTATGATAATGTAACCATGTTTGGTAGGTTGGTGTATATTAGCATTTCAACATTGTTTACAAAAAGAGCTTCCATATTTGAAGTTATTTTAAAAGCCCAAATCGATAATAATGGCTTTAATTTTGTCATACGATATATGGTGTACCATGTATGAATATGCATGGCTTTCAAACCAGATGACCAAGCTCTTTGCCTTATCTTTTCTATAGTTTATAACAACATGTTTGTATTTGCTAGATTGGTCTGTATTATTGGCATTTAAAATATTATTTACAAAGGAAGCTTCTGAATTTGAAGTTATTTTCAATTTTTCAAGCGACGATAATGGCTTTTGTCGTGAAGAAACTACAAATAAGTTTGGCTCAATATCCCACTGCCCTAATTTCCACACAAGATATATATAGCCTGGGGCTTAGGGTTCATGTTTTTTGGGTTGAGGGTTTAGGGGTTTAGGGTTTATGGTATATGATTTAGTATTTTAGGGTTTAGGGTTTAAGAGTTTAAGGTTGGTATTTAGGGGTTAGGGTTTTAGGGTTTAGGGTTTTCTAGGAATTAGGGTTTATGAATTTTCAATAATATTGTTCAAGATTTATATATATACTTATATATATTCGTGGAATAGACTGGTGTTATCGCAATTTAATGAAAGTATCTTGGATTTTGATCTATAAGTGCATGTTACCTGCTTGGTAAGGGGTTGAGGGGATGAGGGTTTAGGGTTTTGGGGGTTTAGGTTTTTTTGGGAATTTTTTATAATGCTCAAGCTTCTTTATATATGCTTATATTCGTGGAATGGAATGGTGTTAGCACAATTTGAGGAAACTATATCTAAAATTTTGATCTAGAAGTGCATGATACCTCATTTGCTAGGGTCGTTTAGGCGGGGTTGAGGGTTTAGGGTTTTAGGATTTAGGGTTTAGGGCATTTTCAATAATGTTCAAACTTTATGGTTATATTCATGGAATAGAACATCGTTACCTCAATTTAATGAAAGAATGTCAAATTTTGATCTATAAGTCCATGATACCTGCTTGGTTAGGGTTTATGTGTCAAGGGTTTAGGGTTTAGGTTTTATGGACTGAATAGGGTTTAGGGGGTTTAGCGAATTTTCAATCATGCTCAAGCTTTATGCTTATATTCATCGAATAGAATGGTGTTAGCTAATTCATTGAAAGTATCTCAAAATTTTGATCTATAAGTGCATGATACCTGCTTGGTTAGGGTTTATGGGTTGAGGGTTTGGGGTTTTAGGTTTAGGTTTTAGGGGTTGTTTAGGGTTTATGGAATTTTCGATAATGCTCAAGGTTTATGCTTATATTCGTCGAATAGAATGGCATTACCAATTTAACAAAAGTATATCAAATTTTGATCTATAAGTGCATGCTACCTGTTTCATAAGGGTTTAGTGTTTAGTGTTTGGGTTTTAGGGGTATAGGGTTTCGGGAATTTTAAATAATGTTCAAGATTTATGCTTATATTCGTGGAATAGAATGGCATTACCACAATTTAATGAAAGTATCTCAAATTTTTATATATAAGTGCACGGTGCCTGCTTGGTTAGGGTTTATGGGTCAAGGGTCTATGGTTTTATGGTTTAGTTTTTTGGGTTTATTCAAGTTTAGGGTTTAGCAAATTTTTGGTAATGTTTAGGATTTATGCTTATATTCGTCTAATAGAATGGTGTTACCTAATTTAATCAAAGTGACTCATATTTTGATCTATGTGTGCATGACACCTACTTGGTTAGGGTTTTAGGGTTTAGGGAATTTTTGATAATGCTCAGGATTTATGCTTATATTCGTCAAATAGAATGGCGTTACCCAATTTAATGAAAGTATCTCAAATTTTTATCTATAAGTGTGTGCTACGTGCTTGGTTAGGTTTTGTGGTATAGGGGTTTAGGGTTTGGGTTTTAGGGGTTTAGCGAGGAATTTCTACTTCCCATAATTCTGGCTCACTGACATGTGGGTCACTTGCATGGTGGGTCCAAAAAGTCAGTTTAGGTCGGAGTGGGCGGGCAGGTAAATATTGAAGAAGGGATGGGAAACGTCGATGGGGTGATGCACTTGGGAGAATGCAAATTTACCACTTATATCCCTCTGTTATTGCAGTGCTCCCCCGGATTCTTGTTTCCGGAGTAGGGATAGAACAGGAATTTTGCATTCTAGAAAGAGGTGAAGCATGTTTGAATGGATGCGCGGGATATTTTAATGAATGGGTGCGATGTTTGGGCGTCGTACCAAAATTTTCATGTTGAAGCTTCTAGCATACGCTACTCCGGTGTGGGGCCTCTCAGACACGCTGTCACCGTCTAGACCCACATGCTAGTGAGAGTTGCTTCCCATCATTTAAACGAGTTTCTAGGCATTTGCTGAATTTTTTTAACAATTTAAAGCTTTGAAGAAGATGACCATAATCCAAAAAAAGGTGACCAAGGTCATGGAAATAGTTTATGATGACGTGTCTGGTTCCAAATTTGAAGTTTGTTTTCAAATTGCCAAGTAACAACAATGTGTTTTGTTGTGAAGAAACTACAAAGATGATGGCTCAAAATGCCACTGTCCCCTTTTTCACACAATGTATAACGCCCTTTCAAGCTTCTAGGCTAAATTTGTGCAATAAAATAATTTTTGGGGCTGGATGTTTGAATGGATGGGCTGGATATTTGAATGGGTGGGAGGGATATTTTCGGCGCTCTGCCAAATTTTGAAGTTGAAGCTTCTATGGTACGCTACTCCCACTTGCGATGTTGTCCCTGTTAGATAGACCCACAGGCCTGTATGCTTTCTAGCATTTAATGAGTTTATAGACATCTGCCGAAATTAATGAACATTAATCCAGGGCTTTCAAACAAGAGGAACAGGGATAGAAGATGAATTATGAATTCTAAAAAAGATGAAGTATGTCTGAATGGATGTGCGGGATAGATGTTTGGGTGCAGTACCAAAATTTTGAGGTCAAAGCTTCAAACATACGCTGCTCCGACATGGGGCCGCTCAGATTCACTGTTACACTCTAGACCCGCATAACAATGAGAGTTTCTTTCCAACATTTAAATGAGTTTTTAGACATTTGCTGAAATTATTGAACAATTCAAGGCTTTCAAAAAAGATGCCCATCGTCCAAAAAAAGGTGCCCAAGGTCATTGCTTAGCCCAATGTCGTTGTATTCGGAACGGCAGTACCTGAGGAGGTTAGATAGAGGTGTGGGGACTAGCAGGGAAGCTATCGACAGCGTCCGTAGGCGAGATTGGATACAAGCGAGCGTAGCGGGACGCAAGAAGTACCCAGGTTCGGGGCCCTCGTGGTGAGGTAAAGCCCCTACTCCTGCCTGATCTGTCTATGTGGGATATACGAACTACAAGTGCTCCTTGAGATGTATTCTTTAGCTACTGCCTTAAATGCACTGAGACCAACCCTTTCTACTGAGGCCTTGCCTCTCCTTATATAGGCAGAGAGGCAAAGGTCTTGCTGGTTGTTCGACGGCGGGCCCCACAGCGGTCCCAGCCGACTAGTCATCTGATATCAAAGATGGCTTGTCTTATCGGTATGAGCGGTATGGCTATCGAGATGCAGTGGATGCCGTGCGAGCCCGTCATCAAGACAGCATCGCTCCAGGCCACCCACGCAAAGTCTTCGGTATGGGTAGGTGGTTGCCCGTCTTGTCATCGTACAGGGCGTATCGTGCACTGATACGCACGTCATCCTGTCTCTATGATTGGGTCCGGCTACGTCATCGTATCCGGCTATCTCTTGCTGATCCGGCTACTGGGTGATAGCCGGCCCGTCCTGTCCTGTCCTGTCCGGCTACATCTGGTCAGCCGGACACGATCCGACTGTCCTCTTTCTTATTCGGATGGGGTACCCGAGGATCATCCCCCTGACACTAGCCCCCGAGCGCGTGTGGATTCCGCCCTTAGGCGAAATGTGCGCACGCTCCTTCTTGCTTTTCGAATTTTCATCCGGCTGAGCCTGGCGGTTGCACTACCCGTGACGTCAGTGCTGACGCCGGCCAAGCGCGCACGCGCCATCATTGCTCTGTGCCGGGCAGCGTAACGTCCCGTCGCACGTCGCTTCAGGAAACTGCTGTCCGGCGCTTCGGTTCTCGCTGCAGGATCTTCTGTGCATCCTGCCCTAGCACATAGGATCTAGGCGGCGGTTGGGGTGTGGGTTGCCTGGATGCGCGCCACGTGGCCCCGCTGACGGTTGCCCTTCCGGTCCTTTAAAGGGACGCCACGGGGGAGGCAGTTCTTTTCCTTCGCTCCAACGCTGCAATCTCCTTCTCCCTCGCGTGCTCTTGCTCTTGCCCTCAGGTCGCTTCGCCGCCGTCAAAGCTACGGGCCACCGCCACTCTTCCGCTGCCGCCTTCCATCAGCCGGAAATGGCCGCCGACCATGAGCCTGGTGCTCCTCCGCCACCGAGGACCAAATCGCTGGCATCACAGAACCCGTGGTCCTCCGCCGGCGGAGGAGGTGGCGGTGCGGTTGGCGCCGGTGGGGGAGGTGTCACCACATCCGGCGGAGGGGGAGCGCGTCATCTTCCTTTCGCACCTGGCGCGCGGGTTCGCGCTACCGCTGCACCCATTCTTCCTCACGTTCTTGGCCTTCTTCGACTTCCGCCTCCACCACCTCGGCGCCAACACAATCGGAACGCTGGCGCACTTCATGGCGTTCTGCGAGAGTTATCTCGGGATCCAGCCGGATCTCGGGCTCTTCCGCTCTTCCGAAGTTGTCAGTGGGCCGCAATAGTCGTCTGCGGCGGCACCTCCATGTACTCCCGCACCCAATCCAGCTACCCGAAGTTCTTGCTCCAGGACACGGTACGGCTATGGAAGCAGTCGTACTTTTACGTCAAGAACATCACCAACGTCGACCGGATAAACCTGCCGGCCTTCCAAGACGTCGAGTCCAGCCGGCAGAACTGGGACCTGAAGATCCACGGCGACAAGGCAGAGACGGACGCGATGCTAGCACGCATGCGCTCCCTCATCACCTGCCAGCTAACCGGTCGGGACATCACTCTTAGCTGGATGTCCCGGCTGATGATGCCGATGCAGCGTGGGCGACAAGTCGTAAGCATTACTCCGCCGGCCGACCCGACCCGCTATCGCGCATGATCCTCGCTACCACAACTTGAAGGAGTGGTTATGGACGATCAGCAAGGAGCGCTGCCGGAGAACTGAAGTTCACCGCGCCTACCCGAGAGAACCGCTACCGGGTAAGTTCTTGTAGCCGGAAATTTTGCTTATTCTTTCTATGTTATTTCCTTGTTCTGTCTGATTGACTTCTTGCATTCATCAGATCTTCGCCTACATCCTTCTCGAGGAGGGCGAGGCTCCCCTCGAGGTATTCACGCCAGACTTGCCCGAGCCGCGCGCTCGACGGTCTGGCGAGGAATCGGATGGGGACGGCGACGCCTTCCCCAGCCGGAACGACGAGCCGCACCGACTGACGCTGGAGGTGCATGAGGAGGAGGAGGCCGTTGACCATGAGCAGTGACGCGCTCTGCGACGGACGGCGGCAGGTGGAGCGGCTCCAGCTCCTGGCCCGCCACTGGGCGGAGGAGCCGACTCCCAAGAGGAGCCGGTCCAGCACCCTGCCGCCAAGCCGTCTTGGCCAGAAGAAAGGGCCGCCCCCGGTCATGCCGGGGTACGTTTTTCCTCTCCCCCTCTATCTTTCGGTGCTTTCTGTCTATTTGTCCTCCTTTTTGTTTTTCTGACTTTGGCTTATTTTGCTTTTGCCTTTTCCTCCTTCTCTTTAGCGCGTTGGTTTCTTTCGGAGCCACAAGCCCGGCCCGGGCGCCAACTGGGTCACCGCCCCGTGCCCCGACTGAGCCAACCGGCGCCTCTCCTTCTTCTGAGGTGCAGCCTCCACCTCCCCCTCGAGCTGAGCCGGCTGCCTCCTCCCAGCCGGAGGGTCCCCAGCCGAAAGCGGATCTCTCCCAGCCGGAAGGCTCCTCCACGGGCGCGCGGGGGGCTGCCGGCAAGGAGCTCGTCGTTGTTGGCGACGACAACTCCGACGAGGAGCTCGGGGAGGAGTGGCGAACGGCGGTGGTGGCGGCGAAGGAGTCCTTGGCCGTCAACACCATGGACGACGACGCCTCCTCTGCCGCTTTGCTGTCGGACCTTGCCACCACGCTCGAGCTGGCGGTGAAGGAGATCCGGCTGCTTGAGGCCACAGCCGGCGGGAACCGGACCCTAGAGCAGAAGCTTGCTGCCGCCAACAGGACCTCCCAGAGTAAGTTCGCTTTATCCGTCTTGCTCCTTTTTTTTTACTGATAGCCGGTTTCGCTGCAGCCATCCTCGTGTGCGCTCAGCGCGAGATCGATCGCTTGAAGAAAGTGAACGACCTGCTGAGCAAGTCCAACTCCACTCTACGGCTGCAGAACAAGGATATTGGAGGGCACCGTCAAGGAGCACGACGCCTCGCTCGCTAGCCGGGCCGAAGCCTTCTCCCTTCTCGAGGCCCAGAACAGGGACCAACAGAAGGAGATAAAACGGCTAGCGGTCAAGGAGAAGGCGCTGGTGGAGGAGCTGATGCAGGTTGGCCACACTGCCAAGGGTGAGTTCTTTCTTACGTCTTCCTTTCTTTCCGGATCCAGTAGCCGGATCTGACTCCTCTTTTCTGACAGCTTTTTACCCCGGCATAGACCTGCTAGCCTACAACCGGCTGCAGGAGAACTGGCCGGGAGCGCAGCCGACGGCTTAGGAGATCGTCATCCTTCTTGGCGAGGAAGCTGCGAAGCTTCATCAGGCGGTGCATGACGTCTTCTCCTTCATGTGGCCGGAGGCTCCGGTTCCGGAGACGATGGCGCAGCTGGCGGCGAAGGTGGGAGAGGTGCCGGCTATGGTGGACCGGCTGCGGGACCTGGCGGCGATGGCCGGAGCGGAGATGGCCCTGGCTCTGATGCTCTCCTGGTACAAGGACGCCCGCATCGAGAAGATCGATGGGGGCTTCCGTGCCGGAGCTGATCTTGCCGCCATCCGCCAAGCCCATCCGGAGCTTCGCGGGGCCGCCATCAAGATCACCGACTACGTGGACCCTGACGAGGTGCTCACCGACTCGGAGTCCATCGGTACTCCTGATGTGGAGGCCCCGATGCCACCGCCTGCCAGCACCGGGGCCGGATCGAGCACTGCGGCTCCTCCTCCGCCCCCACCGCCGCCAAGAGCTCCCCACGGCAAAGGCCCCGCTGCTTAGCTGCTGCCGGATGCCGGGTAATTGTCTAGTGTTATGTACTTGAGAACCTTGTTCCTTGTGCCGGCCGCCTTTGACGCCGGGTAACTTATGAGAGCTTCGCTCTTTTTGTTTATTATTGTTGAAATTCTTGAATCTTTCTTGTGCGTTGAGCTTTCCTTTGCGATTTTGCCCGACTAACTTCGTCCGCTACACACCTTTTAATCTGGCGACCTACACCTTCCAGGGGCGCAAGGCTTAGCGCACTCCATCGGTGTAGCCCCGAGATTCGGAGTAGCTGGCGCAGCCAGGTGCTTCAAATCTTTCTTATTTCTGCCAAGTCTTCTAACTTTATCCGACTGGCCTCGTCCCAGTCGGCCGCTTTCGTCGGCTGGACGCCTTCAACCGGGGGAACTAACATTCCAGTGGGGGCGCACGAGCGCACTCACTGGGTGTAGCCCCCGAGATTTGGAGTAGCTGGCGTAGCCAGGTGCTTTGAATCTTTCTTGTCTTTTCTTGCTCCCGCCCTTGCCCTCACCTGGGCTCCGAACGGCCGGCTAAACGCCCTTAGCCGGTCAGGAACTACAAGATTCCACTGGGGGCGCGCGAGCGCACCCAGTGGGTGTAGCCCCCGAGATTCGGAGCGCTTGATGAAGGCAAGGACTTCGAATCTTCTTTCCTTCTCCTGAATTCCGACTCGAAGTAGTCGGACAAGAATGCACATATGCATACACATACATCTTCACAGGTTAATAGGTTAGTCTGTCAAATCGTAGCCAAAAACGGCTTGTTTTTTTCGAAAACTGGCTTGCTCCTTTCTAGACACTTAGTCGCCTTCTCGTGTGTTCTGCTGTTTTCCCTGCATCCTTGCCGGGCAGCCGGGTTGTGGTCTGTAGCCAGAATCGAAGGGAGCTGACAGTACATTACGCACGGTACTAGCGGCTTAGCAGCTGGATTGGTTCGAGCTAGTTGCGGGGCCGGGACGCCCGATCTGTCGCGTCTCCTCCCTGTTTTTCGTGTGGGATGCCTCGGGCTTTTGCTCTTGCTAGCCGGACAGCCGGGTTGCGGTCTGTAGCTGAGACGAAGAGTGGGCCTCTGACATCATCGCACACTACTCAACCGGTTTGTTGACTTAACAGGCCGGGCCAGCCGGGGAGCCCCCGGGTAGGGGTTGCCGGAGCCAGAAAATTTGAACCAAAAAACAGGTACACACACATTTCTAGAAGGAGCCCCCGAGATTCTCGTGGGAGTCCGCATTTTCATTCATGGGGTTTTCGGGATACATACACTGCCTGGCGACTAGGTGTAAAACAGGCGTAGTAGGGCCGCGTTCCAAGGACGTTCGGTCTCCTCGTCCGATTTGTCCATCTTGTTCTTGCACGGCTGCTGTGCGTCGATGAGGTAATAGGAGTCATTGGGCAGCACCCGGCTGATGATGAAGGGGCCCTCCCAGGGTGGTGATAGCTTGTGCATGCCCTTCGTGTCTTGCACCAGCCGGAGAACCAGGTCGCCCTCGCGGAATGCGACTGGGCGAATCCGGCTTGAATGGTAGCAACGTAGTCGCTGCTGGTATAGGGCAGATCTAGACAGAGCCAGCTCGCGGGCCTCCTCCAGGAGATCCACCCCGTCCTCCCGCGCCTCCTTGTTGGCTTGCTCGTCGTAGAGGAGCTTGCGAGGGGAGTCAAATTCGATGTCGGCGGAGAGGACGGCTTCCGACCCATAGACCAGGAAGAATGGCGTGTAGCCGGTTGACCTATTCGGTGTGGTGCGGAGGCTCCACAGCACAGCCGGAAGTTCTTTGATCCAACATCCGAGTGACCGCTCCAACGGCTCGATGAGACGTGGTTTGATGCCAGCTAGCACCAAGCCGTTTGCTCGTTCGACTTGCCCATTGGACTACGGGTGTGCAACGGAGGCGAGGTCCAGCCGGATGCCCTTGTTGCTGCAGAACCGGGCGAAGGCCCCCTTGGCGAAGTTCGTGCCGTTGTCGGTGATGATGCTGTTGGGGTAGCCGAAGCGGTTGATGATGTCCGTGAAGAAGGTAACAACCGTCGCTCCATCCAGCTTTCGGATAGGCTTGGCCTCGATCCACTTTGTGAACTTGTCCACCGCTACCAGCAGGTGGGTCATTCCCGCGCGGGCTCGCTTGAAGGGCCCGACCATGTCGAGGCCCCAAACTGCGAAGGGCCAGGTGATCGGTATGGTCTTGAGTACCGAGGTTGGCATGTGCCTGAGCTGCCCGAAGCGCTGGCACCCATTGCACGCGCGGACCAGCTGCTCGGCATCCTCGAGGGCGGTGGGCCGATAGAAACCATGGCGAAACGCCTTGGCAACTATCACCCTTAACGAAGCGTGGTGCCCACACTCACCCTGGTGGATGTCCTTGAGTAGCCGGTAGCCTGTGTCTACATCGACACATCTTTGGAAGATACCGGATACACTGCGCTTGTACAGCTCGGCGTTTATGATGGTGTATGTATGCGCGCGGCATCAGATTTGCCTGGCCTCTACCTCGTCGTCCGGGAGTTCTCTGTTGGCGATGTAGTTCATGAAGGGTTGTGCCCAGGATGGCACTTCCCGAATGACGAGGACGCTCCTGTCCTCCGGCTGACGGGTGTCGGGGGGGTCGTCCGGGTGGAATATCCAGGACGGCAGCCCCCGAGCCATTAGGCGAGCTGGCAGCCCTCGGGTCTTGCGAGCCGGAGGGCACTGCCTGGCCGGAATTGGTGCGGGTTTTCTGCTTTGGTGGTTCTGCTGGCTCCGTTTCTGCTGCTCCGGCCGCCGGAACGCTTGCCGCCCATACGATGGAGTCTGACTCCAGCGACGGGTTGATGGATGGCTTGCGCAGATGCTCCAAGGAGACCCCTGGTGGGATGGCCTGCCTGGTGGATCCTATCTTGGAGAGCGCATCGGCTGCCTCGTTGTTGGTGCAGCGGACGTGATGAAATTCGCACCCGTCGAAGGAGGCACTGAGCTCCTGGATGTGGAACCGGTAGAGAGCCATGTTTGCATCTCTGGCGTCCCATTCCCGAGACACCTATTGCACCACCAAGTCTGAATCACCAAAGCACAGGATCCGGTTGACACCGATCTCCTTGGCCAGCCGGAGCCCGTGCGCCAGTGCCTCGTATTCGGCTACGTTGTTGGAGGCCTTGAAGTGGATCTGCAGCACGTACTCCAGCCGGTCTCGCTTGGGCGAGGTGAGCACGATGCTGGCTCCCAAGCCCCCGAGCATCTTCGACCCGTCGAAGTGCATCCGACAGTGGTCTAAATCCGGAACCGGTGGGAGATACTGGGTCTCGGCCCAGTCGACGAGGAAGTCCGCCAACGCCTGTGACTTGATCGTGAGCCGGGGCTCGTACTGGATGGAGTAGGCGGCGAGCTTGATGGCCCACTTGGCGACTCGGCCGGTGGTGTCCTTGTTGCCAATGATTTCTGAAAGGGGTGCAGTGCACACGACCTTGATCGGGTGCTCCTGGAAGTAGTGCTTGAGCTTCTTGCATGCCAGGTACACACCATAGCACATCTTTTGGTAGTGGGGGTAGTTCTGCTTGGAGAGGGAGAGAACCTCGCTGAGGTAGTAGACGGTTCTCTGAACCAGCTGAGCCTTGCCTTCCTCGGGGCGCTCCACCACCAGGACGACGCTGACGACCTGGCTGATGGCTGCTATATAGAGCAACATCGGCTCCTTGCTAGCCGGCGTGGCTAGAACCGGTGTTGTGGATAGCATGCGCTTGAGGTCGTGAAACGCAGTGTCGGCCTGCGAAGTCCAGGAGAACTTGTCCATCTTCTTCATCAGTTGGTATAACGGGAGTGCCTTCTCCCCAGCCGACTGACGAAACGACTGAGGGAAGCCAGGCATCCGGTGAACTTCTGGACTCCAAGCAGGTTCTTGGGCAGCTGCATCCTCTCGATGGCCGCGATCTTCTCCGGATTCGCCTCGATACCTTGCTGTGATACGAGGAAACTGAGTATCTGACCGGATGGTACTCCGAAGACGCACTTCTCTGGGTTCAGCTTCATCTGGTACTGGCGGAGGTTGCCGAATGTTTCTCTCAGATCCTCGAGGAGGGTGCACTTTTCCTTGGTTTTGATGACTACGTCATCCACGTAAGCGTGCATGTTTCGGCCTATCTGCGAGTGCAAGCATTTCTGCATACATCGCTGATAGGTGGCGCCTGCGTTCTTTAGGCCGAAAGGCATGGTTACATAGCAGAAAGCCCCGTAGGGGGTGATAAATGATGTCTTAATCTGATCAGCCGGGTTTAGACGGATCTGATTGTACCCGAAATAACAATCTAGAAAGGACAACAAATCACAGCCGGCCGTGGAATCGATGACTTGATCGATACGGGGCAAGGCGAAGGGGTCTTTCGGGCACACCTTGTTCAGGCTGGTGTAGTCGATACACATGCGCCATGTCTTGTTCTTCTTCAACACCAAGACTGGGTTCGCCAGCCAGTCTGGGTGGTACACTTCCATGATGAACCCGGCTGCAAGGAGCCGGGTGATCTCGTCACCGATTATCTTTCTCTTCTCCTCTACGAACCGACGCACAGGTTGCTTGACTGGCTTGGCATCCGGACGCACATGAAGTGAGTGCTCGGCGAACTCCCTCGGCACACCCGGCATGTCTTTGGGAGACCATGCGAAGATGTCCTGATTCTCACGGAGGAAGTTGACGAGCGCGCCTTCCTATTTGCTGTCCAAGCCGGCACCAATGGTGACAAACTTAGTCGGATCGGAGGGGTCGAGCGGGATCCTCTTTGTCTCCTTTGCCGGTTGGAAAGCTCCTTCTCCAGCCGGTTTGCTGCAAGCCGGAATGTCCTGCTGGGCCATGGCCATGTTGCGCATAATCGTGCGTTTTTCCTCGGCTATGATGAGGGCCTCTGCCAGTTTGGAACTGGCTGAGGCACACTCCATCGATCGCCTGAAGCAGCCGGCGACGGTGATCATGCCGTGGGGTCCCGACATCTTCGTCTTGAGGTACGCGTAGTGGGGGATGGCCATGAACTTGGCAAGGGCGGGGCGCCCGAGGAGAGCATGGTAGGAGCTCGTCAGATCTACCACTTCAAACCAGATTGGTTCGCGGCGGAAGTTCTCCTCGGTCCCGAAGATGACGTCCAGCTGGATTTTCCCCAGCGGAGCGCAGGCTGGCCCCGACAATACGTCGTGGAACGTCATGGTAGTCGGGGCGCAGGTCGCTTTCGCGAATGCCCAGCTTCTCCAGCGAGGACTAGTAGAGGAGGTTGAGGCTGCTGCCTCCGTCGATGAGGACGCACGAGAATCGGCAGGTGCGTGCGTTGGAGACGATGAGAGGGTCGAGCACCATGGCGTAGCCCCCGGGAGTCGGCAGATGCTCATGCTGATCTGCCCGGCTCCAGGTGATGGGGGTTTCCGACCAGTTCAGGTACTAGGGGACCGAAGAAACGATGGCGTTGACCTCCTTGGAGCGTCGCCTGCGGTTGTCCTTGTCGTCCTGCTCCGTCTCGAAGATGTGGTAGGCGGCGTGCGGCTGGGGGTAGCCATTGTTGTTGTTGCCGCCGTTGTTGCCGTTACCATCATTACCGTCTCCCCTAGCCGGTGGTGGGGGTCCACCCGGTGGGGGAGGCGGGAGACGAGGCTGGTTGCCCTGGTCCTTTAGCTGGCGGGTCCAGCTGCAGTTCCGGGTGGTGTGCGTAGCCGGTTTGAAGGGACCGCTATGCCACTTGCACGGGCCGTCAATCATCTGGTCGAAGGTGAGCCAGGGCTTCTGCCTTCTTGCGTCATTAGCCGGTGCATCGGGCGCAACCTCCACGGCATTGACTTGCCGCGCGTGGTAGCGAGGCTTCTGTTGTCCGGCCTGGTGGTCCCCATGGAACCGGTTGTCGTTGCCGTGGCGTCTAGAGGATCCGGCTTCACCAGCCGGCTCGGACGGTCGCGAGCCGGCTCCGTGGGAGTCGGACGGCTGTCCGCGTTTACTCGGAGGGGCTTCTTCATGGCAGCATCCGTAGTGGCGTACTGGTCCGCAACCGTCATGAGCTCCGCCATGGTTTTCGGCTCATCACACAGTAGCCGGTGGCGAAGCATGGTGCCCTCTCGGCATCCTTCGATGAAGAAGCTGATGGCTTGGCTCTCCAGGATGCCCTCGCAAGTGTTGCGGAGCTCCATCCACTTGGCGAGGTACTCGCGGTCGGTCTTGCGTCGCCCTGGACACACAAGGCCAGGTCGCGCGGGTGCCCTGGACGTTTGTACGTGCCGTTGAAGTTGCAGACGAACACCTTCTCGAAGTCAGGCCAGGCGTTGATGCTGTTGGGCGCAAGGCTATTGAGCCATGTCCTTGCCGACCCGGTTAGCATGAGAGGGACGTAGCGCACAACTATGCGCTTGTTCCCGTGGGCGATGCTGACTGCCGTAGCGTAGTCGGTCAGCCAGTCTTCCGGCTTCATGTTGTCGTCATTTTGGGGTGTCTCGGCAGGAGAATTTATCCGGAAACGGCTCGTTCCGGATGTGGGGTCCGAAACAAACCGGACCGATAGAATCTTCCTCCTCCGTGACACGTGCTTGAGCGAGGAGCTCGATGCGGCCGCGGGCATCCGGACAATCCGGGTTGGGCGCTCCCACCCGGCCCAAGAGACGGGTGCCGGCTGGTCTGGGCGCTCCGGCTGGCGGTGGGGGGAGGTGGCGGGTTGCTGTTCACCGTCTGCTCCTGGCACGGCTGGCCCCTGTTGCCCGAGCTGCGGCGCCTGCTGCGGGCCCTGGGCGGCTGAGGGGAGGACGCCTGCTGGGTGTCGCGCGACGCGCCCCTGCTGTTGGCAGGTAGCTTGCTCCCTCTGGAGTAGCTAAGGTCTTCCTACGTCTGCCGGTTGGCGCCGGCCTGCTCGTCCGCGGCGCGGAGGAGCTCCTGCACGCGAGCATGCTGGCGGGCTCGCTCCTCGCCCTCCAGGCTGGGTAGTTCTTCTGCTGCGGCTCGCGCCACGTGCAGGTTCATGATGGGCGTGCTGTAGGTGGGCCGTGTGAGGGCAGGCGCGGGATCCGGTTCCCCGTCCTTCTCCATCCTACTGCCCAGCTCACCGCCTAACGCCGCATTCGCCGCGGCTTGGCTCCTTGGTAGCCGGAGTGAGGCCGGCGCTTGGTCGCATTTCGCCTAGCGATCTCAAGTTGCTTGCGGGCTGTTGCCAGTTCCATGGCCTCCTGGAGGAGGATCTGTCTCTCCATGGTGAAGTTGGCCTCCGCTTCCTCCGGGTTGTCCCCGAGGTTAACCGGCGTCAGGAGCCGATCAATGGCATCCTCCACCGGGTTCTGAGGCTGCGGGGGAGCGGAAGTTCCGACCTCGCCCGCGCCTTGCTCCCGCGGCTGGCGGGGATGCGAGCTGGATCCGGCCATCATGACCTCCACGCCGCGAGGTGCGGCGGAGATGCTGCCGTCTGAGCACGGCAGCCCCGCGACAGAGACGATTTCCCTAGGGAATAGCAGGACGGTGTCGTTCGCTGGGAAGGAAGTTCCGGCGAAGCAGGAGGCGTTGTCGATGACGCAGTCCAACTTGCCAAGCGTGAGCACCAGGCCGGAGGCCACGCGCTCACCGGCTGAAGTGCGGGGTCCCGTGCGGAACATGACTCCGGTCGAAGCCATCTGCCCCATGGTGGGCGCCAACTGTCGTTGTATTGGGAACGGCAGTACCTGAGGAGGTTAGATAGAGGTGTGGGGACTAGCAGGGAAGCTATCGATAGAGTCCGCAGGCGAGATTGGATACAAGCGAGCGTAGCAGGACGCAAGAAGTACCCAGGTTCGGGGCCCTCGTGGTGAGGTAAAGCCCCTACTCCTGTCTGATCTGTCTATGTGGGATATACGAACTACAAGTGCTCCTTGAGCTGTATTCTTTATCTACTGCCTTAAATGCACTGAGACCAACCCTTTCTACTGAGGCCTTGCCTCTCCTTATATAGGCAAAGAGGCAAAGGTCTCGCTGGCTAGTCCGACTGGCAGGCCCCACAGGCGGGTCCCAGCCGACTAGTCATCTACAGTATCCAGTATGGCTTGTCTTATCGGTGTATGAGCGGTATGGCGTGAGGTACAGTGGACGCCGTGGAGCCCGTCATCGACAAGCCACTATTCCAGCGGCCACCACGCAAAGTCTTCGGTATGGGCAGGTGGTTGCCTGCCTTGTCATCGTATAGGGCGACGTGCACTGATACGCACGCCGTCATCTGTCTCTCGATTGGGTCCGCCACGCTGCGTATCCGGCCGTCTCTGCTGATCCGCCATCGGGTGATAGCCGCCCGCCCTGTCTGTCTGTCCAGATCTGGTCAGCCGGACGTGATCCGACTGTCCTGTTTCTTATTTGGATGGGGTACCCGGGGATCATCCCCCTGACACCCAAAATATATCGAGCTCGTTGGGGAACCCCAAGAGGAAGGTATGATGAGCACAGCAGCAAGTTTTCCCTCAGTTATGAAACTAAGGTTATCAATCCAGTAGGAGCAAGGAAACACCTCAAAGGTGTTGCTAGCTGGACTTTGGCAGGGCGCACTACCGGCGTCAGCAGCAACATGGAGACCTGCTCAACACAACCACAGAACTTTGCCCCAACTTGCGATGAGGTTTTCAATCTCACCGGTTTTGTTGAAAACAAAGGATTAAACGTATTGTGTGGAAGAAAGTAATAGTTTGCAGAAAGTAAACAGAAAGCAGTAAACAGTTGATTGTAGATTGATGGTAAAAGAAAGGATCGGGGTCCATAGTTCACTAGCGGTGGCTCTCCTTAAGATAGATGACATGTTAGGTGAACAAATTACAGCGGGGCAATTGACAAACATCGAGAAAGCATACATGCATATACTACTCATCTTGACTCTTTTGAGATTCGATTGGGAATTACAACATTATACATAGACCGTAATCCAACTACATCTATGACTAATAGTCCACCTTCAGGTTATCATCCGAACCCCCTCCAGTATTAAGTTGCAAGCAACGGATAATTGCATTACGCATTGCGTGTAAAGTAAACAATACAATTGTTCTATGAACAAAGGATTGTTGTTTTCTCCCTAGTAGCAACATCACATCTAGTACCTTAGAGATTTCTGTCAGTTCCCCAGATTACTAGAGGCATGAACCCACTATCGAGCATAAATACGAACTCTTGGAGTTGCTAGCATCTACTTGGCCAAGATAGCTACTAACAATGGAAAGCACGCAAGATCACAAATAACAAAGACATGGTAGAATCAATAATCAATCTGAAATAACATCTCAATATCCATCGGATCCCCGCAAACACAATATGTAGAATTACAAATATATGATCTTGATCATGAACGGAGCTCACAAGATCTAAACATGATAGCACAAAGGAGGAGAACTAGCCATCTAGCTACTACATGGACCCGTAGTCCAGAGATGAACTACTCATGCATCACACCGGAGGCTTGGATTGTGATGAAGAAGGCCTCCAGGGTGAATTCCCCTCTCTGGCAGGTTGCCGGGAAGAGCTTCAGATCCCTCCCGATCTAGGGATGGAGATGACGGCGGCTACAGACTCTTTCGTGGAATTTTGATCGAGTACTTAGGGTTTCTATATCAGAGACATCTTATAGGCAAAAGGGGAGGCCGAGGAGGTGTCGGAGGCGACCAGACCACCCCCTGGCGCGGGCCAAGCTGGGCCACGCGGCCAGGTGGTGTGGCGGCCCCCTGGCCCCTCTCTGTCTCGTATTCTGGCTCCTTGTGTCCCTCGGTGAAAAACTGACTTTGCAAGACATTTAGTCCAAGAAAGTGTATAGAAAGTACTCCAAAGTGTGGACAAAACACAAGAAAGTAAATAAAACCAAACGTGGAACATCAAAAATTATGGATACTTAGCAAAGTATCAACATACCCAAGCTTAAGTCCTGCTCGTCCTCGAGTAGGTAAGTGATAAAAAGAAAGAATCATTTTTGAGGTGACATGCACCATCATAAACTTGATCAAAGTATTTGTAAAACATTGATAGCTGGGATCATAGTACTTGAATCATAACATGAAAGATAAAGTTCTAACAATAAGACAAAGCAACTATGTTGCAACATGAAAAGGCACAAACAAAAGATTCATGAATAACAATGCTTTGCAAGACGTTTGTTTGTTTCACATAAAGAAAACATAGCATAGTGGCATTCATCTTATCCCGCATAGAGTAGCAAACATAAATGCATAGGACACCTTCAAATTTCATAAGAGTGACTAGATACAAATAGTTTAAAACAAGCAATATCAAAGTTATGCATCAATCAACAAGTCTTGGGACAATGCACATAGAACTAAGAATGACCACTATGCTCTCAAAGTAGGTGCATAAATATAGAAGGTGGAGACTCAACATAAAAGTGGAAGAAAGGCCTTCATAGAAGGAAGTTGGGATTCAAGTTTCATAAAGAGCTTCCAAAAATAATGGTACTTGTTAGCTTCCGGCTCTCATTGCCCCTATCATAAGCATCTTGAAAGGATTAAGGTTAAAGTGAACAAACTATGGTGTATATGCTTGACGACGTATAAGTTGGAAATCTCATGTCCCTTGAATACGAGGGCCGCTCCTCATGCTACTCAAGTTTAGTTACCGGTAAGTTCTTGTCATAGTAAGTACATGTGTATCATAGAGAACTGCCAACGCGGTACCCCTTGCCCGGTGATACGGAAGAATCCTCATATAAAAATGACAAGGCAAGCAGACAACTAGCATCTTAGAAATCTTCTTATTTACCATGGGAAAATGGTTTTTTTTTCTCTCTTTCCTCTTTTCTCATATCTTTTTTTTCTTTTTCTTTTTTCCTCAATATCTGACTCTTTTTTTATAAGAAGAATGCTTCATAGACAGTTCATTATGGTTACACTACAGGTTTCCACCATGACAACATGGATTAGACCAGCGGCCCAGGCGTTTCTCTAACACACATACATAACTCCATGGACTTACAAGCTCCCCTTTCATTTCACATCGATGACATCCATAGACAAAAGAGCATGATATCAACTAGGTACAAAATACAAGTGCAATGTTGAAAGCGTTCCCCATGACAGCATGGTTCTGCTAATCCCCAACATATAAGTGCAAGCATATACAACATAGACGACACAATGGTTCAAGTTTATTAAGGGCAAGAAAAGTAAAGTGTGCCATCAAGTTTGTGAGAGCTTTATCACTAGTTTTCTCATAACAAGTTTAATTCGGGAGGTAAACAAAAGCACGAATGTACTTGGAATACTATATGCTAATAGGTAGGTACGGTGGACTCTTTGGAATAACTTTGTTCTAGGAGTTGGATGCATGAGCGGAACTCATACTTGGTTATGGAGGCTAGCAAAAGACTGGGAGCGACCGACTAAGAGAGCAAATAATGGCCATAATCATGCAGAGCGACAAAACATCATTGATCAAAGCATAAAGTGATACTACAAGTTGAAAACTAAAGGATCATCAAGGCTTATGGTGACTTGGGATAGTCATAACATGGTGTGAGCATGTGCCAAGTCAACCCAAATAAAGCATCAAAGGAGAATACCACAATACTATGCTTTAATATGCTGAAACAACGCATGATTCTTCAAACGCACATTAAGCAATCTCAATTGTTTCTAACAAGTCATGCTACAGCAAAGAATACTAAGCATAAAGCCAAAACAATATCAAGCATGGCATGACAAAGCATAGGACATAGTCAAAAACAAGCTCTCTTTACCACTTAAGCATGAGCTTTCCTACTCTTTTCCAATCCAAACCAAACTTTTTGAAAACCAATGTATGAAAGAGGGGGTCCAACCAATTTATTCATAAAACAAATAAAACCAAGCAAATGAAAAACCAAAACAAAAACAAAAAAGAAGACGCTCCAAGAACAACACAATTGTGCAAGAAACAATAAAAATGAAGTGTTTGGAAGAAACCTGAGATTTTTATTGATGAAGAAGGGGATGCCTTGGGCATCCCCAAGCTTTGAAGCTTGTACTTCTTGGATATTTCTTGCGGTGACATGCTTGGCATCCCCAAGATTGAGCTTTAGTCCATCCTTCATCTCATTACTCATTCCTTCCATACACCTGAAATTTTTCCTTCATACAAAACTTCACACAATCTTTATTAGCAACATTAGTGCACTCAAGATAATAAGTCTTTGGGTTTAGTTTCAACACCAATAAAACTTCCATTAAAACACAAGCTACTGTAGCAGTTTCCTCAAAAAGCTCAATTCCCCAAAAGAACTCAAAAAGGAACCAACAAGAAGCAAATGCAAATAATGGCAGAAATCTGTCTAAACAGACCAGCAGGTAAAGACGAATTTTTTCGAAGATGTTCTGTTGCCCAAATCGAAAAGTGTTGAACTAACGAAAGTTAGAAAACAACCTGGGACAGAAGCACAAAAATTCAAGCCTCAAAATGACGTACAGATATTTTACACGGATTTTTACGGTGAAGAACAGAAATCTGTTTCGGGACAACAACTTTCCGAAACATTACTTCTCTCTCATTAGAGGTTACTCTTAGCACAAAAAGCAAATAAAAAGGATAAGGAGCGGTTATTACAGAAGTAATAACTTCCAAGACTCATCTAAAACTTTTGTGTTATCTCCCAATAAGTACTTTTCTTTAATGCCTTTAAGTTAGGCATAAGAATTTCGATGATGCTCACATAAGAAATATGAATTGAACTAAAAGAGAGCATCAAGAAGCAAATTCAAAACACATTTAAGTCTAACCCACTTCCTATGCATAGGAATCTTTTACGCAAATAAATTCACACAGAACAAAGTGATAGGCATAGGAAGATAAAACGAGAGTAACTTCAAAACTTTCAGCAAATAGAGAGGTGTTTGAGTACCATGAAAACTTTTACAACCATATTTTCCTCTCTCATAATAATTTTCAATAGCCTCATGAATAAACTCAACAATATAACTATCACATAAAGTATGCTTTTCATGATCTACAAACACATACTTTTTATCAAGCTCAAAAATAGTGGGATTAAAACCTTCAAATCCACTTTTAACAATCTTATAACAAGATGACTGATCAATCTCATTTTTAATAGTAGTAAAATTAATATTATCAACCAATATAGGACCATCATATAGAGCTTTATTATAAACATTTTCAAAAGAATCCACAGGAACATAACATCCATCCTCCTTTGGTAAGCATGGGGGACAATCAAATAATGTAAGGGGTAAAGAGTTACTCTCATTAGAAGGTAGGCATGGGTAGATCCATTCTTCCTCCTTTTGATCATCACTCTCCTCCTCTTTTTCATCCAATGAGCTTCTAGTTTCAGCAATTTCTTCTTCCATAGGCTCCTGCAAGGTATTAGTCTCTTCCGTTGGTGGAGAGCATATATTAAGATATTCAAGAATATATCCATTCTCTACCTTGTAATTATCAAAGCAAAATTTAAGTATATCATAAACCACATATTTATAAGGTGCATCATCAATATTTTCAAGCAAATAAGCAAGTTCGAATGCACCCTTCCAAGCAATAAATTCTTCAATTTGTTCCACATCATAAAAGTCATAATTTCCCTTAACATAAGAAGATATGGTAACATCATCATTATACTCACATTGAAAAGGGAGGTATTTATACCTCTTACAGCAACAAGATTTATCAAAGCAATAAGTAACATTATAAGTAGAGCACACGTTACTAGCAATGAATACAATTTATTAATACAATAGATAATTGCATTACGTATTGCATGTAAAGTAAACAATACAATTGTTCTATGAACAAAGGTCTGTTGTTTTCTCCCTAGTAGCAACAGCACATCTAGTACCGTAGAGATTTCTGTCACTTCCCCAGATTACTAGAGGCATGAACCAACTATCGATCATAAATACTAACTCTTGGAGTTGCTAGCATATACTTGGCCAAGATAGCTACTAACAACGGAAAGCATGCAAGATCACAAATAACAAAGACATGATAGAATCAATAATCAATCTGAAATAGCATCTCAATATCCATTGGATCCCCGCAAACACAACATGTAGAATTACAAATAGATGATCTTGATCATGAACAGAGCTCACAAGATCTAAACATGATAGCACAAAGGAGGAGAACCAGCCATCTAGCTACTACATGGACCCGTAGTCCAGAGATGAACTACTCACGCATCACACGCTTGCATGGTGATGAAGAAGGCCTCCAGGGTGAATTCCCCTCTCCAGCAGGGTACCGGCAAGAGCTTCAGATCCCTCCCGATATAGGGATGGAGATGACAGCGGATACATACTCTTTCATGGAATTTTGATCGGGTACTTAGGGTTTCTGTATCGGAGGTATCTTATAGGCGAAAGAGGAGGCCAAAGGGGTGCCGGAGGCGGCCAGACCACCCCTGGCACGGGCCAGGTTGGGCCGCGCGGCCAGGTGGTGTGGCAGCACCCTGGCCCATCTCCGTCTTGTATTCTGGCTCCTTGTGTCCCTCGGTGAAAAACTGACTTTGGCTTTTGTCCCGTCCAATTCCGAGAATATTCATTTTCTGACTTTCCTGGAACCAAAAACAGCACAAAACAGGCAGCTGGCAATGAGGCTCTTGTTAATAGGTTAGTCCAAGAAAGTGTATAGAAAGTACTCCAAAGTGTGGACAAAACACAAGAAAGTAGATAAAACCAAGCATGGAACATCAAAAATTATGGATACGTTAGCAACGTATCAGTCATGGCCATAATTTATGATGTTGTGTCCGCATTTGGTATATCAGTGCATCTTGGTAAATCAACGAATATGTCTAGTTCCAAATTTGAAGTTTACTTTCGAATTTCCAAATTGTCCCCTTTTTCGAAAAATTAGGGACGAAATTAAATATATGTTGAAATAAAGCCATTCGTTCGCAAAGTGCAATGTTATGTGCATTAGTTTCCATGGTAAAACATAAACTGTCAGAGATCCTCCACGAGCTCCTCCGCACCTCCACCATGTCAGAGCTCCCTGCGGGGGTCCTTCCCCTTTGCCGTGATCCTCGGAAGGCTAATGACCCACAAGTATAGGGGGTGTATCGCAGTATTTTCGATAAGTAAGAGTTTCGAACCCAACGAGGAGCAGAAGGTGCTGGCTACTGGCTTGGAGCAGGAATTCTCTGTAAATACTTAGCAAATGGATTTTTAGGGTTTTTTGATAATGCAAGTAAATAAAGTACGAGTAAATGAAAGACAATAATAATAAATGCAGCAAGTGGCCCAATCCTTTCTTTAGCAAAGGACAAGCCGGTTGTATTACTTAAGATGACCAAACATTCTTGAGGACACACGGGAATATTGTCAAGTGCTTTCGCTTCATATAGTTGATTAATCTTCTTTAGCTTTCTAAGTGTTGTGTGGGTGAACCTGTGCTAATGTACCGACCTTCCTAGGACTAATACATACTTGTGATTATACCCCTTGCAAGCATACGCAAGTACAAGAAAGTAATTAAGGTAGAAACCTAACCACAACTTTAAACTCTAAGACCCTGACGTCCCTTGTCCAAAGGTTTCCTAATGGGGTTCAGGTTTCTATCACTCCGGCAACCCCTACGATTAGTAGACAAATACACAATGCATTCCCCTAGGCCCATATAGGTGAAGTGTCATGTAGTCGATCTTCACATGACACCACTAGAAGAAGTACACCACAACTTAATTAACAAACCATTGAATCTTTCTCAACACAATTCCACTACTAACAACATGACTTCTCCCATGTCCTCAAGAACTAAATGAACTACTCACAAGACATCATATGGATCAAGATCAGAGATGAAATAATGGTATATAACAATCTGAACATAACAATAATTCAATGGTTCCACTCAATAGCATCAACTACAAGGAGTAATGAACACCAGGAAAGTTTCCCCTAAGAACTATGCAAGATTCAACCCAATTGTTATAGTGGTATGAAGTGGTGATGATGGTGCTGATGAAGATGATGGTGGTGTTGATGATGATGATGATCCCGATGAAGTCCAGCTTGATGGTGGTGTTGATGGCGACGCTCTCGCCTCTCCAAGAAGGAATGCCCCCGGCAAAATTTTGTCTGCCGGAGAGATCTTTCTCTCTCGATGTTTTCCGCCCCACAGAGGCGGCGGAATCTTTCTATGGTTGCTCCCCAAGTCTTAGGTTTTCGGGAGGATAATATATGCGAGAGGGGAGAGCAAGGAGTGGACCAGGGCGGCCACACCACCTGGTGGCGTGGCCTGGGGTGGCCCGTGCCAGGGGGTGGTGTGGGCCCCCTATGGCCCATCTCCACTTCCCCTTCTAGCAACCTTCGTCTTCTAGAAAAATAGAATTTTCCATGTATTTTCCTGGATTTTCCGATCTTTGCGAATTTCGCCTCTAAACAGCACCTTTTCCATCAGAATCCTGACTGCAGCGGTCCATGCTCCAAAAGTCATCAACCATGCAAAAACAGATGAAATTACATAAGTATCATCTCTTAATATGAATATATCAATGACTAACAGTAAATTATGATATAGAATAGTGATGCAAAATGGACGTATCAACTCCCCTGAAGCTTAGACTTCGCTTCTCCCCAAGCGAAACTGACCTCAATAAACATGACCTCAGGTTTATGGAGTGAAGAGTCGATAAAAGAATACGGACAAGAAGCATCACATTCATCAATACATAAATCATAATAGAAGACAACTCACTATTATATAACTTAACTTGCAATAAGTAAAGTAAACACAATAAAGATGCATAAAGTAAATCATAATTGGTAATGGCAAACTTAGCTCTTGTTCGAAGAATAGTTGACAATTTGCAAGAGTTCACAAATAAAGGGTTTTCAATGATAGCCTTCAAAGTAATAAACACTAATATAAGAGCAAAGTGTAAAACAAGGAAAATAAGAAACATGATTGAATAAATCATCATATGAATGAATGAAACACAACAACTCAAAATACATGCTAAGATAGAAGGGAGTAGGTTTACTGACTCAACTAAAAAAAACTAAAAGAAAGGCCCTTCGCAGAGGGAAGCAGGGATTTCAAGTTTCATAAAGAGCTTCCAACAATTATGATACTTATTAGCTTTCAGCTCTCATTGCTCCTATCATAGGAATCTTTAGGTGATTAAGGTTAAAGTGACACAACTAAGAGGATATGCTTGACAAGTTATAAGTTGAAATCTCATGCCCCTTACTTACGAGTACCGAACCTGGTGCTACTCAACTTCAGTCTCAAGTAAGCTCTTGTCATTGTAAGTACATATGTACCATAGAGAACCGCCAACGAGTACCCCTTGCACATGATACAGGAGCTATCCCATAATCAAAATGACAAGGCAAGCAGACAATGAGCATCTCAGCGATCTTTTTATTTGCTATTTGCATAGGTTTTTATTGAGGATGCTTCATAGAATGCTCATTATGGTTATGCTGCAAGTTTCCACCATGATTAGGCATGGCTTAGGCTAGCGGCCCAGACGTTTCTCTAACACACATACAAACTCCATGATCTTATAAGTTCCCCTTTTATTTCACACCACCGGGATCCATAGGCTAAAGATCATGATATCAACTAGGTACAAAGTACCAATGCAATGTTGAAAGCGTTCCCCATGACAGGATGGTTCTGCTAACTTCAACTTATAAAGCGCAAGCATATACGCAACAAAGATGGACACAATGGTTCAAGATTATTAAATGCAAGAAAGTAAAGTGTGCCATCAAGTCCGTGAGAGCTTTAATCACTAAATTTCACACAACAAGTTTAATTCGGAAGGTAGATAAAAACATGAATTTACTTGGAATAGCAATAATGCTTATGGGTAGGTACGGTGGACACAAATGGCATAGGTTTGGTTTAAGGATAGGATGCACGAGAAGAATTCCCTCTCAGTACAGGTTTTTGGCTAGCAAGGCTGGGTAGCAAGCATAAGAGTTGAAGGAAACAAACAAACATACAAATGATAAAAACAAACATGCAATCTTCCTTGGAAGCACAAAAGATCTTAACTAGAGAATACTAAGCTTATGAGCAAATCAAGAAAGAAAGATGATGAAATTATATTTCTTTAAGAGTACTTTTATCTTTTTCATTCAACTCTCAAAAATAGTGTTGCTACTGATCGAGCCAGGTTTGCCAAAACCAACTAAATTAACTCAATGATCCCAAAGTGATACCAATACTAACGACAAGATCAATCACATAACCATGAATTGAAAACTAATATAAGATATGAAAAAGAGTAAATGATAGAACTTCTCATTAATATTCCATAACGGCAACTCACACCAAGGGATACATAGATATCTAACGAGAGGGGGGACACTTCCACAATGCAAACCATCCTACATAATAACTTCTCTATTCATGATATGACTCTACTAAAAAGGTAAAAAGATAGAAGATAGTGATGTGATACCGCGGCACTCCCCCAAGCTTGGAATAAACCAAGGGGGTGCCAAAACCTGATGATGAATTACTCCTTCGGTGGTGGTGGTATTCCCTTGATGAACTTTTTGATTAGTTCCCCAAGTCCTCAATCTCGAAGGTGAGAGTATGAATCAACTCCGAGTTTTGCTCAATGCGGCTCATGATCATGTCGGGTTGCGAATTCTAGCTTTTGCGATTCTTTCCCCACTCTTCCTCCTTGAAGTCTTCTTTTCCTGCATGGTTAGAACGAGGCATATCCCAATTGGAGGGTAGTTTCTCCTTGGGCATATTCTGGAATTGATGCTCATGGATGAGGGTATGGAAAGGATTCTTGGTGCGTGGAGAAGGTGATCGTGGAGCCAAGCAGTGACGCGGAGGCTTCCCTCCAGTTGACATCTGTGCAGTCCTTTTGACCTTGGCAGGGTTCACCAACACTCCAATGCTTGCAATGGTAGTGCCGGTGTGTGGATGCTGGCTTTTCTTTGCTTCCTCTTCATCTTCACTCTTGATCTCCTTCTCCTGCCCGGGGTCTTGGAAATCTTCCTCCATAGGCTCCTTTCCCTTATCCTTGGCGGAGACCATTGTGCTTCTAAACTTTTAAGAATAGTTCCTGGCAGAAACAACTCGAAACAAAAACATGACGAGAACACGATATACGAACCTCGGGGGATCCGGGGGATTATATATTACGGAGTTTTACAACAAAAGGAAGGTATTGGGAGAAAACAGGTCGGAGACGGAGTCCGAGGCGGCCACACCACCTGGTGGCGCGGCCAGGGGGGCCCGCGCCACAGGGTGGTGTGAGCCACCCAGGCTCCATTTCCGTCCCTCTTTCTCTTTGTAGCTTTCCTTGTTGGATAAAAACTACAAAAATATAACTGGACAGATTTTTCGCGGAACTTTTCTTACCAGAACTGTTACCTATTCGAAAACGAATTCTACAGGTCTCTGAATTTGGTATTTAGTAGATTCTTCTGGAGTCACTGCTTGAATAACATCAATATCTTCATCTTCATACACATGTTGCTTGAGTCATGAAACCTTTCACTTTCTTATTACACCATTTCCTCCACTAACCTAGAAATTTCTTTCTCACAAAACTCCACATAGTTCTCATTAGCAACATTATTATAAGTGAGGTAATCAACCTTTTAAGTTCAATTTCAACTGAAATCCATCAAAACATAAGCTACTGAAACAACTCCTTTCTAAAGCCCAAAAGAATTCAAAAAGGAAATCGATTTAAGAGGGAAATGTAAGAGTGGTCAAAATCTGTCAAAACTGACCACCAGGTAAAGACCAATTTGTTAGAACATCTTCTGTTGCTCAAAGAAAAAATTGCAAAACTAACGAAAGTTAAATATCAACCTAGGTCAGAAGCAAAAAAAATTATAGCTCAATCCGAAGTACAGAGATCTTTCACGAATTTTTACGGTGAAGCACAAAAATCTGTTTCGGGACAGCAACTTCCCCAAATATTACTTCTCTCTCATTAGGGGTTGATCTTGACACAAAAACCAAACAAAAAGGATAAGAGAGGTTATTACCAAAGTAATAACTTCCAAGACTCAAATAAACAAAAACAAACTGAAAGCACAAATATATTGGGTTGTCTCCCAAAAAGCTCTTTGTTTGTAGCCATTAAGATGGGCATGATAATTTTAATGATGCTCACATAAGAATATGAATTGAAGTGAGAGAGAGCATTAAGAAGAAAAAGTGCACATGTTTAAGTCTAACCCGCTTTATATGCAAGGGAACTTTGTAAGCAAATAAATTGTTGAAACCAGAAACTACAAGCATAAAAAGGCAAAACAAGTGCAAATAAAATGAGGAAACTTAATATTATTGAGATGCATAAGAACACTTTTCCCTCTCTCATAATAACTTTCAGTATCATGCATAAACTTAACAGTATAACTATCACAAGGACTATCATAGCAATGATCACTTATTCTAACAGAAAACACAGGAATACTAGTTCTCATAATACTACTTCGTGAAACAATATTAGAGGTATCCTTACAAAGGATAGTGTGTCCTTCTTCTACATATTTAGTGACAAAGTCTTTCAAATTTGCTATTATAGGTTCATCATCCATTTGTTTATCAGGTCCAATAGCTTTATTTGTACTTTCATTAACCATACTAGCGATCATAGAATGTTCCTTTACCTTGACTGGGAAAGGAATTTTCTCAATGTAAGGTTGAGATAAAACATGATTAGTAGTATAAACTTCAGTATTTTTAGCAGGAACACTGTTAATAATATCTTTATAAGGTTCATGATACTTATTCCACTTCTTTTTAGGAACTTCAATATAGGAAGCAAAAGCCTTAAAATAAGTTGCAATAGCTTGAGAGTCTAGACCATAAGCATTTTTAATATTTTGAAAGTCATCAGTTCCCATAAAAGATTCAATGCATTCATAATCATAATTTATACCTGACTTTCTTCCTTTATCATTCTCCCATGCTTCAGCATTATCTTGAATACGGTCTAGAAGATCCCATTTAGCTTCTTCCATGCGAGTGAATGATCCAGCACAAGAAGCATCCAATAAATCCTTATCATGAAGAGAAAGCCTTGCATAAAAGTTATTGATAATAATATTGTTGGGGAGCTCATGAATGGGACATTTGAGCATTAGTAACTTCAATCTCCCCCAAGCTTGAGTTGTACTCTCTCCATCAAGAGGCCAAAACTTATATATTTGATTCCGATCTTTATGAATCTCACTAGGAGGATAAAACTTTGAATAAAAGAGAGGTACTACTTCCTCTCATTCAAGAGCTTGACCATTCTTCAGCAGCTTATACCATTCCTCAGCTCTTCCTTTCAGCGATAATGAGAATAACTTCTTCTTGACTCGATCTGTTGTAATACCTGCACACCTGAACAACCCGCATAATTCGTGTATAAAGAGAAAATGATCACCAGGATGGAGAGTTCCATCCCCAACATAGTAGTTATCCATAACACAATCAATAATTCTTGTAGGTATTTTAAAAGTATCATTCTCGGCAGGTGGTGGTTCATCTACTACCTTAGCAGTGGTAGTAGCATTACGAAATAAGAAACTCAGCGAATTATCCATAATGAAAATAAAGTAACAAACAGAAATAAACAATACTCACAATAGAAGTTTCCTTTACCAGTTCCACTCTCCAATAGCTCTTCACTCCCTGGCAACGACGCCAGAAAATAGTCTTGATGACCCACAAGTATAGGGGGTGTATCACAGTATTTTCGATAAGTAAGAGTGTCGAACCCAACAAGGAGTAGAAGGTGCTGGCTAGTGTCTTGGAGCAGGAATTCTCTGTAAATACTTAGCAAACGGATTTTTAGGGGTTTTTGATAATGCAAGTAAATAAAGTATGAGTAAATGAAAGACAATAATAATAAATGCAGCAAGTGGCCCAATCCTTTCTTTAGCAAAGGACAAGCTGGTTGTATTACTTAAGATGACCAAACGTTCTCGAGGACACACGGGAATATCGTCAAGTGCTTTCGCTTCATATAGTTGATTAATCTTCTTTAGCTTGCTAAGTGTTGTGTGGGTGAACCTGTGCTAATGTACCGACCTTCCTAGGACTAATACATACTTGTGATTATACCCCTTGCAAGCATCCGCAAGTACAAGAAAGTAATTAAGGTAGAAACCTAACCATAGCTTTAAACTCTAAGACCCTGGCGTCCCTTGTGCAAAGGTTTCCTAACGGGGGTTCAGATTTCTGTCACTCTGGCAACCCCTACGATTAGTAGCCAAATACACAATGCATTCCTCTAGGCCCATATAGGTGAAGTGTCATGTAGTCGACGTTCACATGACACCACTAGAAGAAGTACACCACAACTTAATTAACAAACCATTGAATCTTTCTCAACACAATTCCACTATTAACAACATGACTTCTCCCATGTCCTCAAGAACTAAACGAACTACTCACAAGACATCATATGGATCAAGATCAGAGATGAAATAATGATATATAACAATCTGAACATAACAATAATTCAATGGTTCCACTCAATAGCATCAACTACAAGGAGTAATCAACACCGGGAAAGTTTCCCCTAAGAACTATGCAAGATTCAACCCAATTGTTACAGCGGTATGAAGTGGTGATAATGGTGCTGATGAAGATGATGGTGGTGTTGATGATGATGATCCTGATGAAGTCCAGCTTGATGGTGGTGTTGATGGCGACGATCTCCCCTCTCCGAGAAGGAATTCTCCCGGTAGAATTCTGTCTGCCGGAGAGATCTTTCTCTCTTGGTGTTTTCCACCCCGCAGAGGCGGCGGAATCTTTCTGTGGTCGCTCCCCAAGTCTTAGGGTTTTGGGAGGATAATACACGCCAGAGGGGAGAGCCAGGAGTGGACCAGGGCGGCCACACCACCTAGTGGCACGGCCTGGGGTGGCCTGCGCTAGGGGGTGGTGTGGGCCTCCTATGGCCCATCTCCACTTCCCCTTCTAGCAACCTTCGTCTTTTGGAAAAATAGAATTTTCCATGTATTTTCCTAGATTTTCTGATCTTCGCGAATTTCGCCTCCAAACAGCACCTTTTCCATCAGAATCCTGACTGCAGCGGTCCATGCTCCAAAAGTCATCAACCATGCAAAAAAGATGAAATTACTTAAGTATCATCTCTTAATATGAAATATATCAATGAATAACAGTAAATTATGATATAAAATAGTGATGCAAAATGGACGTATCAAAGGCCGAGATCTGGGAACCCCTCCCCGTGTTCAATGAATGGGGAATTCACCCTGCTAGCCATGAGGGGAAGCGAGAGAATCCCCTAGGCCTGGTGTCCCCTATCCCTGACGAGGGGGTCATCATGTTGCCTCTGAAGAAGCCGCGGAGGCCAGAAGCAGGGCCAGCGAAACCGTCCCTTGGGTGCCGCCCCATCGGAAACACGCTCGGTCACCCACCCCGAGGGCACCGGTGGGGAGGTGTCTTCTCATCGCAAGGCTGCTGCGAGAGGAAGCAGAACCTTGGGATCGGTCGAGGCCTTCGTCCTGCCCGGTGCGAAACAAGGAAGATGGGGCTCCCTGCTCCTCTCTGTCGGTGCCTTCAGGTAAAGGTCAATCGACTCAGGAGCGAGATCCTGTTTCTCTTGATCGTGGGATTTCATTACTGAACTATTTCATGGTTCGCAACGATGATCTTCCCTAGAAGAGGTAGGATAAATGGACCTCGTCCCGGAAAGCTCGCTCGGCGGCTCGCAGCAGCAACCTCGTGGTCCACCTCGTGGACGCTCCCATCCCTCTGGCAGCCTCTAAGGAGGCGGGAAGTCGTCACGCCGACATGCGCTCACCCCTGCCCTGTTCTTTTGGCTACAGTAGGCAATGTGTCGGGCGGATACCCTAGGCCGGACATCCCCTGGCCGCAGCCCTGCCAACAGAAGGGGCGTGCGGGGCATCACCCCTGCGGCTGATGCCACCCTTCCTTTAGAGCCCCTGAGGGAATCCGCTTCCATCGCCATGGGTGAGGCCTCATACGCGTGTCAGGCCGTCCGAGAGGCCCCCCTGGCCGTGAACTTGGGTGAGGGCGGAGCTCATGGGTCGGCTTTGGTGCCTCTTGCTCCCTCTGGCTATAGGCCCCAGCTCCCTTTCGAGGACGGTCATGCCGAGTCCCGGGCGCTGGTCCTGGCCACGCCGAAGCTTCTGGGTTTCGGCCAATCGAGTGCTGGGAAGGCTCATTTCCAGTGTTCGAGGAGAACTGGACCGGTTCTTGGGGGACGCCACGAGGGGGGACCTTTAGCTTGCATTGGACCGGGACCAGGATCGGCTCAGCGAGGCCCAAGGGGTGACGACAGCAGTGCAAGAGAAGGCCTGCCTGTCCATGGAGGCTGCGCTTCAGGACGCCTCATCACGGACAATGAAGATTATTGCTGATGCAGAGGCACGTTTTTATTCACAGGAGCATGTTTTAACCGCTTGCGACAAGTCTGTTTCCTCATGGGAGGCATCCATGGCCGAACACCTGCGCAAACTTCATGCCCAACTCTGATGTGGTTATCATCCTAAGTGATGATAGAGATTGGCAATGGAACTTAGGGTTCCGATTGTACAAGTCACTATAGTATTAACATCCCATGACATCAGTGATTCTAGCGCCGTATATTACGTGTTAACCATGAGATTTGGAATGGGACGGAGAAGTCAGCTGGACCTTCTTCCTTTCATATGGAGGCAATATGACCTTATCGTGACGTTGTAATTCCTTGTGTGGATCCAACATATGGGTGGGCACCCTTAGGCCCCACGGTTTTGTTATCTAGATTATCTGTGAGCGGCTGCTAGAGGTATAGTCAGACCTTTATGGAGCTTTCCAGGGGCATAACCGGCTCATAGAGTCTTCGGGAACTCATCAGGGTTATAGATTGCCCAAAAGGGGGCTTAACAGAGATGGAGCTCAGCCTGGAGGATCGTGCATACATATGGGGTCACAGAGAGGGGCAGTGATTGGCTTGGATCACCTACTGGGCCCCATATCACGGTATTGTGGACGGGAAAGTATGCCCGGTTGTGCAACAAAGAGTTGATCTCTCATGGGTAAAGCAACGCACCTCTACAGAGTGTACGAACTGTAACTTGTTACTCCCTATTCCGGGAAGGAGCTACGAACGCGGAAGGAAAGGAACTCCATGAAGTTCTGGTCAACCTGTGAAGGCTGATGGGCATAGTTTTTGATAATAAAATCAATATTTGAAGAAATGTTTATGAAAATTGCATCGAGCCAAGGACTGATGGTCTGAGGTGGTAGATAGAGCATCAAACTTCCCACCTTGCATATAATGAACTTGCTGGGTAACGCTGTTACTCACTCTTTCCTTTGAACCCCTGCTTAGACTCTAAGAATCCAGAAGACACTTCGATGTATGCAGCTGACGGGCATGAGGATGTCTACTACGAGGATCCCGACTTGTCCAAAGGAGTTGAAGGGGTGGACTACGATATACGCTATGGAGTGGAGGGCAACGAGTCCGAGTAGTTGCCTTAGTTATTAGTAAACCAATTGAGCCGAGCAACAGGAACTTTATAAAATAAGTTGTTGATCTCAATTAAGAGTATGAGTTTGAACTTTATATCTTCCGCTGAAACTACTTAAGTTTGGTTTGTAATTTTGTAACACTTGAAGTTTGGAACTCCTGGTTTGTAATAATAATGAAGTGTGTATGATTTTAATGTGGACCCACAATGTTTCTGTTGTACCACTTTGAGGGATGTGATATTTACAGAACGGTGTTCTGTGGATGTCATGTCAACGACTATAGCGTACTACACATGTAGTGGTATGCTGGGTCACTGCACTTTCCCTGTCGGGACTATAATAGCACTTGACATGTTCGCCCGTGTTTGTTCGTGCGTTCTTGCTCCTTGGCTCCTCAGGGAGGTGACCCTTGAAAGGAATATGCTTGAGAGGCAATACTAAAATGGTTATTATGTTATTCTAGGTTTATAATAGATGCTTATTTCTCATGCTATAATTGTATTAAAAGGTAACATTAATACATGTGTGTTTAATAAACAAGTAAAAGGTTCCTAGTGATGCCTCTCATTACACTAGCTTATTGATTAACAGATGATCAAGGTTTCCGGATCATGACATTGGATGTTGTTGATAGATTGCAAATGTATCTATAATTTTTGATGTTCCATGCTTGGTTTTATCCACTTTCTTGTGTTTTGTTCCAACTTGGGAGTACTTTTCATATGATTTCTTGGACTAACCTATTAACAAGAGCCATAGTGCCAGCTGCCGTTTTTCTACTGTTTTTGGTTCCAGGAAAGTCAGAAAATGAATATTCTCGGAATTGGACGGGACAAAAGCCAAAGTGCCTATTTTTATGGAAGGGATCAAGTGCCAGAATACGAGACGGAGAAGGGCCAGGGAGCCACCACACCACCTGGCCGCGCGGCTAGGCCTGGCCCGCGCCACGGGGTGGTGTGGCCGCTCCCGGCACCCCCTCGGCCTATCCTTCCGCCTATATATTGCCCTCGAGATGAAAACCCTAAGTACCCGATCAAAAATCCACGAAAGAGTCTGTAGCCGCCGTCATCTCCATCCCTAGATCGGGGGGGATCTGAAGCTCTTCCCGGCACCCTGCCGGAGAGGGGAATTCACCCTGGAGGCCTTCTTCATCACAATGCAAGCCTCTGGTGTGATGCGTGAGTAGTTCATCCTTGGACTACGGATCCATGTAGTAGCTAGATGGCTGGTTCTCCTCCTTTGTGCTTTCATGTTTAGATCTTGTGAGCTCCGTTCATGACCAAGATCATCTATTTTTAATTTATACATGTTGTGTTTGCGGGGATCCGATGGTTATTGAGATGCTATTTAAGATTGATTATTGATTCTATCATGTCTTTGTTATTTGTGATCTTGCATGCTTTCCGTTGTTAGTATCTATCTTGGCCAAGTAGATGCTAGCAACTCCAAGAGTTAGTATTTATGCTCGATAGTGGGTTCATGCCTCTGGTAATCTGGGGAAGTGACAGAAATCTCTAAGGTACTAGATGTGTTGTTGCTACTAGGGAGAAAACAACAGTCCTTTGTTCATAGAACAATCGTATTGTTTACTTTACACGCAGTTCGTAAAGCAATAATCTGTTGCTTGCAACTTAATACTGGAGGGGGTTCGGATGATACCCTGAAGGTGGATTATTAGTCATAGATGCAGTTGGATGGCGGTCTATGTATTATGTTTAATTCCCAATCAAGTCTCAAAGGAGTCAAGATGATTAGTATATGCATGTATTGCTTTCTCAGTGTTTGTCAATTGCCCCGCTGTAATTTGTTCACCCAGCATGTTATCTATCTAAGGAGAGCCACCTCTAGTGAACTATGGATCCCGGTCCTTTTTCTTTACATAAAATCTACAACTGTTTACTTGTTTGTGTTTACTTTCTGCAAACTTTTACTTCTTTCCATTCGATACGTTTAATCCTTTGTTTTCCGCAAAACACGGTGAGATTGACAACCTCATCGCAAGTTAGGGACAAAGTTCTGTGGTTGTGTTGTGCAGGTCTCCACGTTGCTACTAGCACCGGTAGTGCGCCCTGCCAAAGCTCAGCTAGTAACACCTTTGGGGTGTTTCCTTGCTCCTACTGGTTAGATTAAACCTTGGTTTCATAACCGAGGGAAAACTTACTGCTGTGCTCATCATACCTTCCTCTTGGGGTTCCCAACAAGCTCTACGTCAAACGACGAGCACATCAAGATCTTTTCTGGCGTCGTTGCCGGGGAGTCAAGGACATCTTCACAAGGGGAGTCCCTCATAACCAATCTCTTTACTTTGTTGTTTTTGTTTTGCTTAGTTTTCTTTTTGCTTTGTTTGCTTGTTTTGTTCTTCAAAAACACAAAAAAAAATAGTTTTCCTAGTTTGCTTTATTTATCAAAAACACACAAAAATTAAGTCTCCTTTAGTTGTCACCTCTTCCTTAGCTCACCATGTTGATCCCCACATTCACCATGAAAGACCTTCCAATTGGTAGTGGTTCTATAATTGGGAAAGATAACATTGAAAAATTATTTAATCATGTTAGTAAGCATGAAGATACTGAGGATAGATCCCTTGTAGAACTTGCTCCAAACTATGAGATTGCTGCAGCTTCTTTAATTCACATGTTAGGAGCTAGGTTTGTTAATCTCAACCCCTTAATGCAAGTAATGTTTCTTAAGCTTAAGGAAATTGAAGACCCTGAAAAGAGGGATTTTATACTAGAAACTTTGTTTAAGGAGTTCTATGATGTTGCCAAGGAAGCTAGAAAAGTTTTTGAACGTTTCAATATGCTAGGCTCATGTGTAGATGTTGTTGGTACACGAGAAAACATGAACAAAACCGAACCTAATGGGGAGGAACCTAAGATACCAATACCCTTTAAACTAGTAGCAATACATGATGCCATAGAAAAGAATCTTGATTGGATTGTTCCTACAAACCCTTTTAATGAAAATGGTGAACCTAAAAGCATTGAGAGAGGATCCTATAGAACTTATTTGGATGATATACCTTGCCTTGTTGAAAATATTTCTGGTATTGATCTTAATGCTTCTTCATTCGAGAACACTTGATCCTTTTTCTTGCTTCTTATGCCTAACTTAAAGGCGTTAAAGAAAAGTACTTATTGGGAGATAACCCAAAAGTTTTAGATGAGTCTTGGAAGTTATTACCTCAGTAATAACCTCTCCTTATCCTTCTTATTTGCTTTTTGTGCCAAGAGTAACCTCTAATGAGAGTGAAGTAATGATTGGGAAAGTTGTTGTCCCGAAACAGATTTTTGTGTTTCACCATAAAAATTCGTGAGAGAGCTCTGTATGTCGGATTGAGCTGTAATTTTTTGTGATCCTGAACCAGGTAGTTATCTAACTTTCGCTAGTTCAACACTTTTTGATTTGAGCAACACAAGGTCTTAGAAAAAATCCGTCTTTACCTGCTGGTCTGTTTTGATAGATTTCTGCCATTTTCTGCATTTGCTTCTTGTGGGTTCCTTTTTGAGTTCTTTTGGGGAATTGAGCTTTTTGAGGGAAGTGCTACAGTAGCTAGTGTTCTAATGGAAGTTTATTTGGTGTTAGAACTGAACCTTAAGACTTATTTATCTTAAGTGCACTAATGTTGCTAATGAGATTGTGTGTAGTTTTGTATGAAGGAAAATTTTCAGGTGTATAGAAGGAATGAGTAATGAGATAAAGGATGGACTAAAGCTCAAGCTTGGGGATGCCACGCGTGTCACCCCAATAAATATCCGAGAAGTACAAGCGTCAAAGCTTGGGGATGCCCAAGGCATCCCCTTCTTGATGAATAAAAATCCCAGGTTTCTTCCAAACGCTTCATTTTTATTGTTTCATGCACAGTTGTGTTGTTCTTGGAGCGTCTTCTTTTTCGTTTTCGTTTGCTTGGTTTTCTTAGTTTTCTGAATAAATTGGTTGGACCCCCTCTTTCATACATTGGTTTGCAAATGGTTTGGTTTGGAAAAGAGTAGGAAAGTTCATACTTATGTGGTAAAAAGAGCTCGTTTTTTACTGTGGCCTATGCTTTGTCATGCCATGCTTGATATTGTTTTGGCTTTATGCTTAGTATTATTTGCTGTAGCATGACTTGTTATAAACAATTGAGATTGCTTAATGTGCCTTGGATGAATCATGCGTTGTTTTAGCATATTAAAGCATAGTATAGTGGTATTCTCCTTTGATGCTTTATTTGGGTTGACTTGGCGCATGCTCACACCATGTTATGACTATCTCAAGTCACCATAGCCTTTATGATCCTTTAGTTTTCAACTTGTAGTATCACTTTATGCTTTGATCAATGATGTTTTGTCGCTCTGCATGATTATGGCTATTATTGCTCTCTTAGTTTGTCGCTTCCAGTCTTTTGCTAGCCTCCACAACCAAGTATGAGTTCCACTCATGCATCCAACTCCCTAAACCAAGTTATTCCAAAGAGTCCACCATACCTACCTACTAGCTTATGCTATTGCAAGTATATTCATGCTTTTGTTTACCTTCCAAATTAAACTTGTTATGAGAAAACTAGTGATTAAAGCTCTCACGAACTTGATGGCACACTTTACTTTACTTGCCCTTAATAAACTTGAACCATTGTGTCGTCTATGTTGTATATGCTTGCACTTATTTGTTGGGAATTAGCAGAACCATGCTTTCATGGGGAACGCTTTCAACATTGCACTTGGTACTTGTACCTAGTTGATATCATCCTCTTTTGTATATGGATGTCGCGATTGTGAAATGAAAGGGGAGCTTGTAAGTCCATGGAGTTATGTATATGTGTTAGAGAACGCATGGGGCTGGTCTAATCCATCTTGACATGGTGGAAACCTGCAGCGTAACCATAATGAGCTGTCTATGAAGCATTCTTATTATAAAAAAAGAGTCCTATATTGAGAAAAAGAAAGAAAAAAAAAGATACTATGAAAAGAGGAAAGAGAGAAAAAAGCACCATATTCCCATGGTAAATAAGAAGAATGCTGAGATGCTCGTTGTCTGCTTGCCTTGTCATTTTGATATGGGGATTCTTCCGTATCATCGGGCAAGGGGTACCCTGTTGGCGGTTCTCAATGATACACATGTACTTATGATGACAAGAACTTACCGGTAACTAAACTTGAGTAGCATGAGTAGCGGCCCTCGTATACAAGGGACATGAGATTTCTAACTTATACTTCGTCAAGCATGTACACCATATTTTTGTTCACTTTAACCTTAATCACTTCAAGATGCTTATGATAGGGGCAATGAGAGCTGAAAGCTATTAAGTACCATAATTTTTGGAAGCTCTTTATGAGACTTGAATCCCTACTTCCTTTTATAAAGGCCTTTCTTCCACCATTATATTGAGCCTCCACCTTCTACCTTTATGCACCTACTTTGAGAGCATAGTGGCCATTCTTAGTTCTATGTGCATTGTCCCAAGACTAGTTGATTGATGCATAACATGATATTGCTTGTTTTAAACTATTATATCTAGTCACTCTTATGAACTTTGAAGGTGTCCTATGCATTTATATTTGCTACTCTATGAGGGACAAGCTGAATACTATTATGCTATGTTTTCTTTATGTGAAACAAACAAACGTCTTGCAAAGCATTGTTATTCATGAATCTTTTGTTTGCGCCTTTTCATGTTGCATCATAGTTTCTTTGCTTATTGCTAGAACTTTGTCTTTCATGTTATGATTGAAGAACTATGATCCCAGCTTTGAATGTTTTGCAAATACTTTGATCAAGTCTTTGATGGTGCATGTCACCTCAAAAATTATTCTTTCTTTTTATCACTTACCTACTCGAGGACGAGCAGGAGTTAAGCTTGGGGATGTTGATACATTGCAAATGTATCTATAATTTTTGATGTTCCATGCTTGGTTTTATCCACTTTCTTGTGTTTTGTTCCAACTTTGGAGTACTTTTCATACGATTTCTTGGACTACCCTATTAACAAGAGCCACAGTGCCAGCTGCCTGTTTTCTGCTGTTTTTGGTTCCAGGAAAGTCAGAAAATGAATATTCTCGGAATTGGACGGGACAAAAGCCAAAGTGCCTATTTTGCCGGAAGGGATCAAGTGCCAGAATACGAGACGAAGAAGGGCCAGGAGCCACCACACCACCTGGCCGCACGGCCAGGCTTGGCCCGCACCAGGGGGTGGTGTGGCCGCTCCCGGCACCCCCTCGGCCTCTCCTTCCGCCTATATATTGCCCTCGGGACGAAAACCCTAAGTACCCGATCAAAAATCCACGAAAGAGTTCAGAGTCCCGTCATCTCCATCCCTAGATCGGGAGGGATCTGAAGCTCTTCCCGGCACCCTTCCGGAGAGGGGAATTCACCCTGGAGGCCTTCTTCATCACCATGCAAGCCTCCGGTGTGATGCGTGAGTAGTTCATCCTTGGACTACGGATGTCGTGGTGGTGTCACGGCAGATGCCATGGATAGGCTAAAGGTGGGGACTAAATGCACTAGGGAAATCCAGGGAGGGATAGTGTCGTGATTCCACGCACAGTAGCTTTGTATTCAATTCACTTCCAAGGTTTACAAGTGCTCCTTGAGATGTATTGGGGAGAGGAGGAAGAAGAACTCTCTTACTCTCACCACTCGCTAGCTCTCAGTCACTTGCTAGTAGAACATAACCTCTAAAGACTAACCCTGTCAAACTCAACCATTTCTACAGAGGCCCTAGCCCTCCTTATATAGGGGTGGCTAGGTCTCCAATTAGGGCATATGTGGAGGCATATTCCCAGGGAATATGCCTCTTCCCAAAATAGTAAGCCGACCGGGTCGCTTTTCCCCCGCGTCATCCATGCAGAGGCTACGTGAGCCTCTGTGGCGCCCGCGTCAGCCCACATTGGCATCATCACCTTTGTCGGCCACGCCTCGGTGGTCCTGCCTTTGTCCGCTTCGCTCATGCTCTGCGTACAGAGGTCACCTTTGACTAGCGAGATACCTTCCTTCTCCTACAAGCTTGATATGACCCGGATCGTACATAGTTGATCTGGCCACCCCTGTTCCTGCATACAACTTACGGCTTAAGTCAGTTGAGACCCAGTTAGGTGGACATCCCCTGGTCCGGGTTACCCCGTGATTCGGCCTGCCTTGAGGTGACTCGGCCAGCATTCACTTTGACCTTGCCGTACCTCGGCTAACTCGGCCTTTATACCCCAGCCTGACCCTACCCGGAGGCATCCCCCCAACATTAGTCCCCGAAGCTAGTGCGGTCTTTGCAGCCTTAGCTACTAAGGCCACAGCAGGTTCAATTTCACTGAGCTTTGTGTTCCTTTTCCGAGTTACCTCTTATCTCGGATCTCATGGGTTTACTTTCCCTTGGCACATTCCAAGTTTTCACTTGCTGGCCGGGTTACCACATTCTCATCCGGGTCATTCTTCCTTCTCTCGTACGCTTCCCCACGTGGAGGCTAATCATTACTTTGCCTCATTTTAAGGGCCAAACGATGAATAGCCTTGATTATTGTTAGGAGTTACTGTGCGCATGTTACGTCACGCCTGCCTCCTCGTTAACTGTATCACTGCGTCGCGTCATGGGATCCGCTACGCCCCGTGGTCCTTCGTGTGGCTCATCGCTGATTGGTCAATCCGGGTTATACACGGCCACACGATGTGGCCCGCCCATGAAATGCGATCCCACTACCCCTTACGGGAGCGGTTAAATAGGGGAGGGGCGCGCCCCTTGGGTCATTTCCCTGCTCCCTCGCCCCTCTGCCTTTGCCTTTTCCTCTCCTTCTCCATCGACAACACCGCCGCCGCCGCACCTGAATAGTTGCGCCGCCGCTGCGCTGCCTCCACACGCACCAGCGTCACCGCCGCCTTCGCGCATCTCTTCCGCCACGGGTCGCTGCTAGTCTAGGCCACTGCCGCCCACCGCCGCTAGCGCCAGTGAGGGCAGTGACCTCGAGATGACAGAAGAAGAGCTCACCGTTGCCGAGTAGGAGATAGAAGAAGACGCAGCGACCACCGACCGCGGCGCGTGGGCTGGATCTTGGGTCTGCCAGGACGACCTGGATTGGCTCTATCGCACCAGGCGCATCCCGGAGGGTGTCACTTCACGCCTCGCTTCCGCAGAGCTTGCCCCCTCACCCAATCCGGGTGAGTATGTGGTGTTTCTTTCTCATTTCCAACGCGGATTTGGTCTCCTAGTCAGTAATTTTTCCACGTCTGGCTAAACACATACGAGCTCCAGCCGCACCATCTTCCGGCTAATTCCATCACTTCTCTCTCCGCCTTTGCCTCCACCATCGAAGGTTATGCCGGACTGTGGCCCACGAAGGAGCTCTGGATCCGGTTCTTTGGCCTTCGCCGAAACGTGATTCCGAACATCCAGCTTGACCCAGAGGACAAGCAGCTCACGCAGTTTGGTGCTGCGTCAATTTCTCCTTGGAGGCTGTCTGTCTTCCCCCGAGTCACTGGGCTGGACTCTTGCAAGGGATGGGCCCAGACTTTCTTCTATGTCTGGAACGACACTACTGAGGATCTGATCCGGCTGCGCCCTTACGCTCCGGGTCCTCCCAATCCGGAATTGTGGGACGTGGTCCCCAAGAAGCCCACCGTCCTGGCGAACCAGGTCAACAAGAGGTTCCATGAGTTGAAGGATCTCAGATTGTGCAATGATGATACCATGATCACGTTTGTCCGCAACCGGATCCCCCCCTTCAGAAACGCACACATAAAGCCTGTCACATGAGCTGGGGCCACGACCCCAACCGGACCTCGTCTTTCGAGTTGAGCATCACAGAGATCTACCGCTGGGTCAAGGCCCTCTTCACCACCCACAAGGACTTCTCCTCTGAGTGGACGTGGGGAATGGAACATTATTGCCGAGATAGGCTTCCTCCCGTGGTAAGCTTCATGCCGCAAACTTTCTCCGAATTAAATCGTATGTCGGTCGCTGTTGTATATTTAACTCTGTTGTTTTTTCTTTCCCTTAGCAATTCCTTCAGCAAACTATCGAGGATGGCACCATGCCCTCCCTCAAATGGGCGCCTGACCGGGATACCACTGACGAGGAGGAACCAGATCAGGAGATGTTCCTTCCAATGGCCGACGCGACCAAGCGACCCACCGGTAAACTCTCTTCCATTAGAGATTGGCCCGACGATGAAGATGACACGGATGTTGAGGTGATGGAAGCATTTGACGTTGTCCCCCTTTCTTATGCTTTTCTGGCATCAGCTAACCCCGGTGGGCAGATCCATGAGGACCCTTCCCTTGCCATGGGTGATCCTGTTCTGGTTGCGCCGAAGAAGAAAAGGGGAGCCAGATCAACTTCTTCCTCCGGACCTTCTCAGCCAGCCAAAAGGCGAAAGAAGTCCGGGACAAAACTGCCACCAAGCCTGCAACCAAGGCCCCAGCACGAAGGGCTCAGAAGCCGAAGGAGCCCCTGACCTCAGATGAGTAAGCCTCTTTTCCCTTTGCCATTTACTTATTCTTCTATCGTTATAGTTTCTCATCCGAAACTGTTTGATTCGGCAGGGCCGCGGTGGAGGTCCCATAGAGTGGATCCGGCATTGCCTCCCCGCTCCGACATAGCCCTTCTCCCCCTCGTGGCGACGATTCACTCCCGCTGAGCCCAATCCCGGAGGGTTCAGCGGCTGCTCCGGGTTCCAGCCCACCTCGTCAAGAGGAGGGCAACCCTGGAGCGGGGAGGCCCCAGCTCTGCCACTTCACCGGCCACCACTCGGCTCAGCTACCACCGAGGTTACCTCAGCACGTCCACCGAAGAAGAAACCAGCATCAGTACCAGCACCAACTCAAGCACCAGCAGCAAAAGCAAGAGCTACAGCACCAAGCCCCTCCGCCTCGTCCGAGTGTTCCCAGTCTCGGCGAGAAAGCACCAAGGCAGCTCCCAAGGGTAAAACTGCTGCAACAACTTCCACTTCTTAGCAGCAACCTAAGGGCAAGAAGGCCCCTGACGCCACCAGTGCAACGTCCATCGAGGCTGGACAGCGCACACTCGCGTCCATGCTTTCGAAGAAAACTCCACCACCGAAGGACGCCCCTGCTGCGAGCCAGACGCGCCTTCGGTTTGCACCAGCCCTGCTCTTGCCCAGTTGAGAGGAGGGAAGCACATGCCAAGGGCCTAGTGGCGCCCCACATGCTCGAGAGGAGCGATACCCTCGACCTTGATCGAGTTTGTGAACAATGGAACAAGGCGAGTTAAATCCCTAACGATGATCTCCGGAGAAGTTCGGTCCCGAGTTCTTTGCTCAAATGAACACAGCCGCTAAGGCAATTAACCTTCTTGGGTCGGATGATGGAGGTGCGTTACTTCACCTTTTCCTTAGCATGTTGTAGATATTAGTGATATAACCATTAGTCCCGAGCCTCCGGGAGTAACTTGTTACTCGGCCGGATCCTCCATAGAAATCTAACATAGCAACATGATAACTACGAATATGCACACACCTATAGCCGGGTTAAGTTCCACTTGCACCGGATTTTTACTGATTGAATATGCACACACCTAGAGCCGGGTTAAGTTCCACTTGGCCCGGATTTTGTACACTTCGAATATGCACACACCTAGATCCGGGTTAAGTTCCACTTGGCCCGGATTTTGTACACTTCGAATATGCACAAGACTAAGCTATATTTTTGTACTCTTTTCAGGTGACCACCAACCGTCGGAGCGCCGAGTTTCAGCGTCTCCTGGACACTCACAAGATGCTGCGTGCAAAGCATAACGCACTTCTCACTGAACACGAGAAAAGGGGTAAGTTCTTTTCTTGATATTTTTCCATGTTTTCTTCCTCTTTTTCTGCTGAACTAACCCATCATTCGGTTTTCGCAGCTGGGGTGGAAGCTGAGAATATCCTCATGAGGAAGAATCTTGACCAGATCAAGGGTAAGTTACTTTTGTGCGACCTTGCTATGCTTTTTATCTCCTTTTCTCCTTGGCCCAGAGAACATTCATACCTCGGATTTGCCGGGTCAACAAACTATTTCAGCATCTCTTGAAGATAGTGTGCCCGTGCCTGATATGATGTTGTATTTTCTCGAATAAGCAGGGCAGCACCAGGCCGAACTTAAAAAGAAAGACGATGAGCTTGCCCTCTGTAACATCCCAAAACTTTAATCCAAGGTTATCAAGATCAAATCATCCAAAAATAGGGTTAACAAAAACTTTTTCAAATTTAAAATGAAAGCATTCATATATGTGTGCATTTAAAATAGGAGTTGTTTGAATTGCCATGATTGATTGATCCAATGCTTGTAAAATGTTTCTTAGGTGATTTAAATATCATCTACATCATTCCCAAACTTTTACTAAAGAAAATCAAATCAAAAATTATTAAAAAGGAGGAATGGTCATTTTGGCAAATTTCACTCTCATGCCTACTTTGGCTATTCCTAGTACTCAAAACTTAACAGAAACAATTCTTGATCTTTCCACCCCTTGCTAGTACACATAATGAGGTAGCAAGGCCCACCTTTGGATCCGCTAAAAACATTCCGTTAACTATTTTAAATGACAGTTTAAAATTGAATCTAATGCATATGCATCGATCACCCCTATTTCAAAAACCATCTATTTGAGCTCCACTTTCAAAACCCTTGCAACCAGAGACTACCTATCACTAGTGGAGATCACTCAAAAATTTTGAAACCAAAATTCAAAACTTTCTTTCATGCGGCCATTTAATCAAACACTTGGCATGCATAATCTCTACTCTAATCCTAGCTTACTGTTTACTACAGGGTTTTGCCCCCAAATGACCTTCATTTATCTCCTCTGTGCCCTCTTGATCTAACCAAACCCCTAACACCCCTCTCCCTTGTCCCTAGTCTCCATGCCATGCCATGCCGAGCCATGCCTCGTCGGCCAACCCTTGCCCCGCTGCAGCAGACCATTCCCTCTTTCCTCGCCATGTCTAGGAGGTAGCCAGGAGCTCACCGCCACCCCCTGTCCCTTGCCCGAGCCCAGAGCAGCAGTGGACCACCGAGCACAAACTGCGCCTAGTGCCACTGCACCATGCCAGTGCCATCCCTAGAGCGCTCGGTCCCACTTCACTGACCGCCCCTTAGGCCAATCGAGCCCGAATCGAGAACACCCCAGACACCCTCGCTGGCCGCCCAACGCCTCACAGCCACCGCTCGTCGTGGACAACGCCGCCTCTGCCTCTCAGAGTGCCACCTCACCCAGACCGCGTACCACCGCCCCTACGGCCGCATTCAATTTCTAGAGCACCGCCAGGGAACTTCCCATTGATCGCCACCCCCAGCCATGCCTCTACCCCGCCGTAGCCATGTTGCCACCATCAACTGCCCATCTCGCTCGATCTCACCGTCGGGCCTATAAAAGGAGCCCTCCCCAGCCTCTTCTCTCCACACCATTCCACTCCCCTCACCTCTCTGAACCTCACCCACCTCCAGCCGGCGCAAGGCGAGCTCTGCCTCACCGGAATTGGAGCTGGAGCAGCCACGGCAGGAGGAGAAGGGTGCCGTTGATTGCGACCACCCCAAGCTCCGCTGCAACCGTGCCTCGCCTCGCCGTCATCTTCCACGTCGTTTGCCCACCTCGCCAACCCTGCTTTAGCCCTGGTACGCCCCCAGTAGACCCCCACCGAGCCGTTAGGGTTCGAGCTCGTCGGTGACCTGTTCATCATCGACGATGACCCTCAGCCGTTGATCTCGCTTCTAATCCTACGGCCCATAGAGCGCGTACCGTTTTGCGTTTTAAGTGCCACTGACAAGCGGGACCCCCTGTTAGTTGAGCCCCGCGCCGCGGAGCGCCACTGGGCCGGCCCATTTCTTTTCCCGCGCTAGCCCACCCATTCAAATCTAGATTTTTATTTTTAGATTGAATCTAGTTTATGTCCCCTAGTTTAAAATTCAATTCAGAGAGTTTTATAAATCCAAATTGCATGAAACTAATTTTGTCTGAAAGGTATGGAAATGATCTATCCAAGCCCGTTGGATTTAATTCAATTAGAGTTATAGATCTCTCCTAATAAAAATAACAAAACGGAAGCTTTTGCAACTTGCAACATTTTTATAAAATCAACCAAGTTAGCTTTTGAGTTGATTCCAACTCTCAAAAATCACATTTCATCATACATATCCAAATATGTAATAATATTGAGGTTTACATGCAGTGACTTTGGACTAGTACCAAAATAATGCTATATAGGCATTTCTAGTCACTTTAAATCATTAAATAATGAACTTAAACTAAAGTAATATTGATCGAACCTTTTAAATCTCATTCCCACATGTTAGAATATGTGGTGATGACATGTGGAAACATGATCCCATATTTTCAGTGGTGAATATTAAATCTTAGTTAAAATTTTAATGAGTAGAAAATACTTTTCTAAAATAAAAAGAAAGAAAGTATTGAATTGAACTTGTGATGCTTGTGATGATAATAGATCATCAATTGTGTGTGTTAGAATGCTACTTAGCCTAGTTAAGTATTGTTTGGTGATTGTGAACTCCCTATGTATTGTTATAGAAGATAGTACCGACCAAGCTTACGAGGAGGAGGAGTGCTATCAAGACGAAGACGAAGAAAACTTCAACCACTGCACCAACCAAGGCAAGCCACCATTAACAGTGCAAGCTACCCTTAGCAAGCTAGCAATACCCAAGATTAACCCTTGCAAGTTTAGTATTTAGCAAACTAGAATCAAACTAGATGGTGTAGCAAAGATGCCTTAAGCATGCTTTGATCACACCCATTTGACTATTAGTACCCCAAGTCTTACTTACAAGTTTTACTCCCCTTAGTACACAAAGTTCTTTACTTGTTTTGAAGGTAGCATAAAAAGTATAAAACTTGACCTACTTAGAAACCTTTAGATATCATTCGATGGCATGAGATTGATCCCATCCGTCCACCTTAGTGAACACTCTTAACTTAGTATTTTAGAGTAGATCCAAAACTTGAGTCACTTTAGATGGGAACAAATGGGTGAAAATGAATTGTGAAAACCTTGGAATGATGAGTCATTCTATTGAGATGTTTTGACATGTGTTGAGAAACACAACTGGTTTATGATGATGAAAATGATGAGGCATGAGCCTTAACCCTTTTATAAAACTGATGGTTGGATTTGGATGCGATACCATTCCAAATTTACCGTACAACCATACTACCTGAATTGGGTAAGGCTTAGCTGGAAATTTATATGTAGTAGTATTAGTTCCCTCACGGGAGAGGTTTGAGCTGAGGCTACCTCTCATGATGTCCACCTATGTAGTGCCCAAGATGACTGATGGTCATGGTTGGGAGGCCATGCTCATAGGAGAGGTGCTTATACTAGGGTGTGTAAAGGGAAGGTTATGTTTGATTATCTGCATACTAAGTATGATGATTCAGCGTTACCCCTGACAGATGTATCGAATCTTGTGGTGAAAGTGTACCACCTCTGCAGAGTGTCAAACTATTCGAATAGCCGCATCTGTGGTTATGGACAGTTGGAATGGCAATACTGTTTCGTTGTCAGATGTTTTCTAAATAACTTGAGGTGAATGATGAACCTTGACTTGACCACAACAGGGTTGTGTTATGACAATAGTTTCCCCAACTTAAGTGATTCTAGAACTTTACTTTATCTTTCTTTGCTTTAGAACTCAGCTTAGGTTTCAAACTTAACTTTATAGTTAAACTTAGCTCTAGCACTTGAACTTAGAATTATACTACTTGTCCGTGGTAGTTTGCGAGTACTTAAAGAGTACTCATGGCTTTTGTCCCTGGCTATTATCATGGCCAGACTATGAAGGAGATTATCAAGATGATGGTCAGCAGGACGGCTATGATAACTAGGACTATCTGCCTTTCGCATTGCACCCTCGAAGATGGACCCCACCGCTACGCTTATCTTTTATTTCCGCTGCTTGTTGTATTAAAGACTAGATCATGAGATCCTTATTTGTGTAAAACCTTATGTATGGTTTGTAATGGATGATGTACTGTGATATCCAATCTGTTATGTCTCGCAAAAATGGTAATCCTAGGATTGCGAGGTATGGCATAACGGGCATCTGGGATTAAAAATCCGGGTGTTGACAAGTTGGTATCAGAGCCTTCCTGACCATAGGAGACCCTAGTTAGAATGGACGTTCAAACAAAAACTTAGTTTCAAAACCAAAGTGAGTATTTCTGAAAAACTATTTCCCCTCTTACCCTTGTGAATGCATTCTTTCTCAAAAATTCATGTTCCTCAAAATTCTTACATCACTACTTCAAATTTGACACACTTGATCACTTCACTAACTTCCTCATCCTTAATTCTTGTAGATGGAGACTCAGTTCAGCAAGTTTTACCAGTTGGGAAACAGAGGTCAGCTAATCTTCGAGAGGGATCTGGATTCACTATCGGAGTTACTCGGACGCCCACATCCGGAGTTTCTTGAATCTCAACTTCCAGGACCCCCAGGAGGAGACCTACAGTGGCTAGTCACCACGGATCTTCGAGGAAGCATCAAAGCACCAACTTCTGGGAGAATTCAGTTCTCTGTGAGAGAGAACAACTGGTTAGATGGATTAGCCAGGGCAATGCATGAAGCTCTCACACGTCTATGTGCCCTCAGCGTCAACAAGATCCAAGGAACCCGTTTTGCCCACTATGCAAGACGTGACTTCATGGGAATGCCGATGGAGATGCCAAGTCACCCAGAGTTGAGGCGTCAAGTGGAGAACCTTGACTTCTTACTTCATGACAGACAGCAGGAACTAGACAATGCCAGGGAGTTAGCCAACCAGAACCGTGCCATCACCGACTGTAAGGCCTGACTTTCGTGACCGCTTCGTCCAAGATTGCTGCCTCTTGCCGCCAGCGTGCAAAGAAGGATCGCACCATCGCCCGCCTTCGTAAGAAGGTGGCCGACCTCGAGAAGACCGTCAAGGAGCAGGAATCTCAGCTTGCCGCCAAGGAAGAAGAAGATGAGGGTGAAGACATCCAGGGAAATATGGATTCTTACCTCAGCAACGATGATGACTTTCTGGAGGAGGATGCTGTGGACTTCTACACTGATGATAAAGACTCCGACTTCATCGACGATGAGTAGATGCACTAGAGCACTGTCATAGCATGAGATGTATCATCTCATTGTATCGTAGCTTGCAGAATGGTTCTTCAAACCATCTGTTTTCCCCTTTGATTGTTGTGGTGTGTGTTGTATCGGGTGCTTGCTTGCATGAATGAAAATGAAGATAGTTGAAAAAACCCGAGTCTAACTCAAATTTTTAGATTTGAAAAACCCAAAACCATGAACCTTAGAATTTCCCTCTTACCCCTATATCTATCTCAATCTTAAGATGACTCGTGGAAACCAAGGAGGGAGCAGCTCGTCGCAGGACCCAATGCTGCAGATCTTGCAGAATCTCATCACAGACCGTGAAGCAAGCAGGGCCGAGCGTCAAGCCAACTTAGCAACATTGCAGCAGATCGCCCAAATGGCTCTCAACAACCAAGGACATGGAAATCAGGATCACCAAGGATCCAAACTCAAAATCTTTCAGAACACCAATCCCCCAATCTTTAACCAATCTGAAAACCCATTAGATGCTGATGACTGGTTATAGACCATGGAAAACAACTTAGAGGTGGCCAGAGTTGATGAGAATGAGAAAGTTCTCTTCGCCACCCACTATCTGGCGGGAGATGCAAGATCTTGGTGGAATAGCATCCGCAATATGAACCATGGCCAGGTGATGACCTGGGAAGCATTCATGGTCAAGTTCAGTCGCACCCACGTGCCGCAAGGTCTTGTCAATAGGATGAGAGATGAATTCCGCGAATTGAAGCAAGGAAGAATGACTGTGGTGGAGTACCATGACAGATTCTTGTCACTTGCCAGATATGCACCGGATGAGATCAACATGGAGGCCAAGAGGAAGGAGAGATTCTTAAACGGACTACATGATGAGATGCAGACTGTCCTCGTCAACATCCGTTTCGATGATCTTGAAGAGCTAGTCGACTCTGCCATTCAGATGGAAGGGAAGATTAACCAGACAAACGACAACCGCAAGCATCGTATGATGCAACAGTTTGGATCCAGTAGTCACCAGAAGTACCGTCCCAACCCCTCACCAGGATATGCACCAAGGAACAACCGACCCCCAAATTCTCGCCCAAGCTACCCCAACCGTAGCGGAGGCAATGTGAAGTCTAGAGGAAACAATCACAACTCCGGTAATGCCAACCATTTCAACGGTGCCCCTCCCAAGAGCAACAACAACAACAACACTGCACCCAGAACTGGCAGCAATGTTGTGCCTGTCGCAGTCAAGGACAAGTCCCAGATCACTTGTTTCGAGTGTGGAGTGAAGGGTCACTACTCCAATGAGTGTCCCAAGAAGACTGCCGCCAATGCCCCTGTGAATGCCCCAACTCAGCAGCAGCGTTGTGTTCAACCAGGAAGGAGATTTGCCCTGTGGAACCCTCACAATCAAGAACGGTCGTCTCTTCCACATGAATGCAGAAGAAGCCCAGGAAGCGCCAGATGTAGTGTTGGGTATGTTTTCTGTCAACTCAGTTTTAGTAAGAGTATTGTTTGATTCTGGAGCATCGCATTCATTTGTCACCGAAGAATTTGTATGCACTAGTAAGATTCACCCAACCAACCTGAAGCATGTCATGATAGTTCAAATCCCCGGTTCAACAACAAAAGCTAGAAAATTTTGCAAAGTTGTACCTATCAGAATACATGGGATAGATTTTTATGCCAACCTAATTGTACTTGGAACCAAAGGATTGGAAGTAGTACTAGGTATGGACTGGATGTCAAGGCATAAAGGATTGATAGACTGTGCTAAGAAAGCCATCACCATGACCAGTAGTTCGGAGTAATGAGAGCATATCTCTTAAACCTTACCCCGTCAATTCAAGTGCAACAAGAGTGTAGCCCTGCCCACCATTGACCAAGTCAGAGTAGTCTGTGAATACCCCGACGTATCCCCAGATGAATTGCCAGGTATGCCCCCGGATAGGGATATTGAGTTCATTATTGAACTAATCCCCGGAACCGGACCTATAGCCCAGAGACCATATACCATGAACCCCTCAGAATTAGTGGAACTGAAGAAGCAGTTGGATGCCATGTTAGCCACAGGCTTGATTCAGCCAAGCGCATCGCCATGGAGATCACCAGTGTTATTCGTTGACAAGAAAGATGGAGGCAACCGTCTGTGTACAGATTATAGAAAGTTGAATGATGTCACCATCAAGAACAAGTACCCTTTGCCAAAGATAGAGGATCTATTTGATCAGTTGACTGGAGCCCAGGTATTCTCAAAGATTGATCTTAGGACTGGTTATCACCAACTTAAGATTCGTGCAACGGATATTCCGAAGACCACCTTTACTACTCGCTATGGTTTATACGAGTATACGGTTATGTCTTTTGGATTAACCAATGCCCCTGCTTATTTCATGAATCTCATGAATAAGATCTTTATGAATTTCCTAGATAAGTTTGTAGTTGTGTTTATTGACAACATCCTTATCTACTCTAAGTCAGAAGAAGAGCATGAGCAACATCTGAGAATCATCCTAGAAACCCTGAGAGAGTATCAGTTATATGCCAAGTTTAGCAAGTGTGAGTTTTGGCTGAAAGAAGTAGGATTCCTAGGACATATTGTGTCTGCTGGAGGAGTCTCTGTTGATCCCACCAAGATCAAAGATGTCGAGGAATGGGAAGCCCCAACCAATCAAACCCAAGTTTGTTCATTTCTCGGATTAGCAGGATACTACCGCAAGTTCGTAGAAGGATTCTCGAGCATAGCCCGACCAATGACCCAATTGTTGAAGAAGGACAAAAAGTTTGAATGGACAGACAAGTGTGAAGCCAGTTTCCAAGAGCTGAAGAAGAGATTGATATCAGCCCCAATTTTGATCATGCCAGACACCAAGAAGCCGTTTGATGTGTATTGTGATGCATCCAAGATTGGCCTAGGATGTGTATTGATGCAAGAAGGCAAAGTCATCACTTATCTTTCTCGACAATTGAAGCAACATGAGCAGAACTATCCGACCCATGATCTTGAGCTAGCAGCTGTGGTTCTAGCATTGAAGACATGTCATCATTATTTGATGGGTAATCACTGTGAGATTTACTCAGATCATAAGAGCTTGAAGTATATCTTCACTCAGAAGGAGCTGAATATGAGGCAAAGAAGATGGATAGAGTTAATCAAGGATTATGACCTTGACATTCACTATCACCCCGGCAAAGCCAATGTGGTAGCGGATGCTCTTAGAAGATTGCCGTGTAGGCTTAACACCATGATCAAAGAAAAGCAACCAAGTTTGTATGAGGAGTTGGAGCAGTTCAGGACTAAGTTAGTTAGCAAAGGATTCCTAGCTAGCATTGAACTTCAACCCACTTTGATTAGCCAAATCAAGGAAGCCCAGAAGGGGAATGAAAGTATCGACGGAATCAAACGGCGTATTGGTACAGGAAACATACCTGGATTCACCGAAGACGAAGAAGGAGTACTGTGGTACAAAGGACGTATCTCTGTGCCAGCAGATTTAGAGCTAAAGGAAGTTATCATGAAGGAAGCTCATGATACTCTTTATTCTATCCACCCAAGAGGAACAAAGATGTATCGGGATTTCAAAGAGCAATTTTGGTGGCACAAGATGAAGAGAGAGATCGGAAGCTACATCGCCAAATGTGACATCTGTCAAAGAGTCAAAGCAAAGCATCAGAGACCTGCAGGATTGTTGCAACCATTGCAGATTCTGGAATGGAAATGGGATTCCGTCGGAATGGACTTTATCACCGGTTTACCTACTTCTAGTAGGGGAAATGACTCAATCTGGGTCATAGTTGATAGACTGTCCAAGGTATCCCACTTTATACCTGTAAAGACAACCTACCAGAGTGCAAAGTTAGGAGAGCTATACATTGCTAAGATTGTTAGTCTGCATGGAACCCCCAAGACCATCGTCTCAGATCGATGAACCCAGTTTACTTCAAGATTTTGGCAGAAAGTTCAGGAAGGTTTAGGAACCAAGTTGAACTTCAGTACCGCTTATCACTCGCAAAAAGATGGACAGACTGAGAGAGTCAACCAGATCCTAGAGGATATGCTTAGAGCTTGTGTGTTGGAATACGGATCAAAATGGGAAGACTGCCTGCCTTTCGCAGAATTATCATATAACAACAGTTATCAAGCTAGTTTGCAGATGGCACCATTTGAATTCCTATACGGAAGAAAGTGTCGTACCCCTTTGAATTGGTCGCAAGTAGGAGAGAGTCAGATCTTTGGACCCGACATTCTCCGAGAAGCAGAAGAGAAAGTTCACAAAGTCCGTGAGCACCTCAAGACCGCCCAATCCAGACAGAAGAGCTATGCCGACAAGAGAAGGAGAGACCTGACTTTCAATGTCGGAGATTTCGTATATCTCAAGGTTTCACCATTGAAGGGAACTCAACGCTTTAGTCTGAAGGGAAAGTTAGCTCCCATATATATCGGACCTTTCAAGATTCTAAAACGCTGAGGAGAAGTATCGTATCAACTGGAACTGCCTGAAGAGATGTCAGCCATCCACAATGTATTCCATATCTCGTTACTTTGCAAATGCTTGGAAGTGCCTGAGAAGAATGAAGTTTTCAAGAACATCGATCACAGAGCTGTGGAAATCAACAATGACCTGACCTATCGGGAAGTACCCAGTTGTATCTTAGAAGAAGCCTACAGAACCACCAGGACTAGGAGTATCAAGTTTCTCAAGATTCAGTGGAGCAACCATACCGAGGAGGAAGCTACTTGGGAGCACGAAGATTACATTAGAACAGAGTTCCCAAATCTCTTTAGTTCCTAGTTTTCTTTGTAAATCTCGGGACGAGATTTTGTTTAAGGGGGAAGGTTTGTAACATCCCAAAACTTTAATCCAAGGTTATCAAGATCAAATCATCCAAAAATAGGGTTAACAAAAACTTTTTCAAATTTAAAATGAAAGCATTCATATATGTGTGCATTTAAAATAGGAGTTGTTTGAATTGCCATGATTGATTGATCCAATGCTTGTAAAATGTTTCTTAGGTGATTTAAACATCATCTACATCATTCCCAAACTTTTCCTAAAGAAAATCAAATCAAAATAATTAAAAAGGAGGAATGGTCATTTTAGCAAATTTCACTCTCATGCCTACTTTGGCTATTTCTAGTACTCAAAACTTAACAGAAACAATTCTTGATCTTTGCACCCCTTGCTAGTACACATAATGAGGTACCAAGGCCCACCTTTGGATCTGCTAAAAACATTCTGTTAACTATTTTAAATGACAGTTTAAAATTAAATCTAATGCATATGCATAGATCACCCCTATTTTAAAAACCATCTATTTGAGCTCCACTTTCAAAACCCTTGCAACCAGAGACTACCTATCACTAGTGGAGATCACTCAAAAATTTTGAAACCAAAAATCAAAACTTTCTTTCATGCGGCCATTTAATCAAACAATTGGCATGCATAATCTCTACTCTAATCCTAGCTCACTGTTTACTACAGGGTTTTGCCCCCAAATGACCTTCATTTATCTCCTCTGTCCCCTCTTGATCTAACCAAACCCCTAACACCCCTCTCCCTTGTCCCTAGTCCCCATGCCATGCCATGTCGAGCCATGCCTCGCTGGCCAACCCTTGCCCCGCTGCAGCAGACCATTCCTCTTCCTCGCCATGTCTAGGAGGTAGCCAGAGATCACCCACCCCATGTCCCTTGCAGCAGTGGACCACGCACAAACGCGCCCAGTGCCACGCACCATGCAGTGTTGTTCCCAGGCAGCTTGGTCCCCTTCGCCGCAGACCGCCTTGGCAGCAGCCCACGCCCGCCGCTCCGCCTCGACCTGGAGAACACCCCAGACACCCTCGCTGGCCGCCCAACGCCTCACAGACACCGCTCGCCGTGGACACCGCCGCCTCTGCCTCTCAGAGCGCCACCTCGCCCAAACCACGTGCCACCGCCCCTACGGCCGCATTCAATTTCTAGAGCACCGCCAGGGAACCGCCCATCGATCGCCACCCCCAGCCATGCCTCTACCCCGTCGTAGCCATGTCGCCACCGTCAACTGCCCATCCCGCTCGGTCTCACCGTCGGGCCTATAAAAGGAGCCCTCCCCAGCCTCTTCTCTCCACACCATTCCACTCTCCTCACCTCTCTGAACCTCACCCACCTCTAGCCGGAGCAAGGCGAGCTCTGCCTCGCCGGAATTGGAGCCAGAGCATCCGCGGCAGGAGGAGAAGGGCGCCGTTGATTGTGACCACCCAAGCTCCAAAATCGTGTCTCGCCGTGTCGTCTTCCATGTCATTTGCCCGCGCCGACCAGCTGGAGCCCTGCACGCCTGATGAGACCCCCACCGAGCCGCTAGGGTTCGAGCTCACCGGCAACCTGTTCGTCGTCGACGACGACCCTCAGCCGTTGATCTCGCTTCTAATCCTACGGCCCACAGCGCACGTACCGTTTCGTGTTTTAAGTGCCGCTGATAAGCGGGACCCCCCTGTCAGTTGAGCCCCGCGCCGCGGAGCGCCACTAGGCCGGCCCATTTCTTTTCCCGCGCTAGCCCACCCTTTCAAATCTAGATTTTTCTTTTTAGATTGAATCTAGTTTCTGTCCCCTAGTTTAAAATTCAATTTAGAGAGTTTTATAAATCCAAATTGCATGAAACTAATTTTGTCTGAAAGGTATGGAAATGATCTATCCAAGCCCGTTGGATTTAATTCAATTAGAGGTATAGATCTCTCCTAATAAAAATAACAAAACGGAAGCTTTTGCAACTTGCATCATTTTTATAAAATCAACCATGTTAGCTTTTGAGTTGATTCCAACTCTCAAAAATCACATTTCATCATACCTATCAAAATATGTAATAATATTGAGGTTTACATGCAGTGACTTTGGACTAGTACCAAAATAATGCTATATAGGCATTTCTAGTCACTTTAAATCATTAAATAATGAACTTAAACTAAAGTAATATTGATCCAACCTTTTAAATCTCATTGCCACATGTTAGAATATGTGGTGATGACATGTGTCAACATGATCCCATATTTTAAGTGGTGAATATTAAATCTTAGTTAAATTTTTAATGAGTAGAAATTACTTTTCTAAAATAAAAAGAAAGAAACTACTGAATTGAACTTGTGATGCTTGTGTTAGAATGCTACTTAGCCTAGTTAAGTATTGTTTGGTGATTGTGCACTCCCTATGTATTGTTATAGAAGATAGTACCGACCAAGCTTACGAGGAGGAGTGCTATCAAGACGAAGACAAAGAAAACTTCAACCACTGCACCAACCAAGGCAAGCCACCATTAACAGTACAAGCTACCCTTAGCAAGCTAGCACTACCCAAGATTAACCCTTGCAAGTTTAGTAATGAGCAAACTAGAATCAAACTAGATGATGTAGCAAAGATGCCTAAAGCATGCTTTGATCACACCCTTTTGACTATTAGTACCCCAAGTCTTACTTACAACTTTTACTCCCCTTAGTACACAAAGTTCTTTACTTGTTTTGAAGGTAGCATAAAAAGTATAAAACTTGACCTACTTAGAAACCTTTAGATATCATTCGATGGCATGAGATTGATCCCATCCGTCCACCTTAGTGAACACTCTTAACTTAGTATTTTAGAGTAGATCCAAACCTTGAGTCACTTTAGATGGGAATAAATGGGTGAAAATGAATTGTGAAAACCTTGGAATGATGAGTCATTCTATTGAGATGTTTTGACATGTGTTGAGAAACACAACTGGTTTATGATGATGAAAATGATGAGGCATGAGCCTTAACCCTTTTATAAAACTGATGGTTGGATTCGGATGCGATACCATTCCAAATTTACCGTACAACCACACTACCTGAATTGGGTAAGGCTTAACTAGAAATTTATATGTAGTAGTATTAGTTCCCTCACGGGAGAGGTTTGAGATGAGGCTACCTCTCATGATGTCCACCTATGCAGTGCCCAAGATGACTGATGGTCATGGTTGGGAGGCCATGCTCATAGGAGAGGTGCTTATACTAGGGTGTGTAAAGGGAAGGTTATGTTTGATTATCTGCATACTAAGTATGATGATTCAGGGTTACCTGCAGGATGTATCGAATCTTGTGGTGAAAGTGTACCACCTCTGCAGTGTCAAACTATTGAATAGCAGCGTCATGTTATGGACCGATTGGAATGGCCATACTGTTTCGTTGTCAGATGTTTTCTAAATAACTTGAGGTGAATGATGAACCTTGACTTGACCACAACAGGGTTGTGTTATGACAATAGTTTCCCCAACTTAAGTGATTCTAGAATATTACTTTATCTTTCTTTGCTTCAGAACTCACCTTAGGTTTCAAACTTAACTTTATAGTTAAACTTAGCTCTAGCACTTTGACTTAGAATTATACTACTTGTTAGTGGTAGTTTGCGAGTACTTAAAGAGTACTCATGGCTTTTGTCCCTGGCTATTATCATGGCCAGACTATGAAGGAGATTATCAAGATGATGGTTAGTAAGATGGCTATGATAACTAGGACTATCTGCCTTCGTCAGCATTGCTTGTGCCCCTGAAGATGGACCCCACCGCTACGCTTATCTTTTATTTCCGCTGAGATCCTTATTTGTGTAAAACCTTATGTATGGTTTGTAATGGATGATGTACTGTGATATCCAATCTGTTATGTCTCGCAAAAATGGTAATCCTGGGATTGCGAGGTATGGCATAACGGGCATCTAGGATTAAAAATCCGGGTGTTGACACCCTCCTCCGAACCAAGGATGATGAGATCGCCAAGCTCAAGGCAAACATGAAGAAGTTGAAAGCGCAGCACCAATCCGAACTTCAAAAAGCTGGCCAGGACTATACTGAAGAGCGTGAGCGTCTCAATCTCCAGATTGCCAAGGACCGAGAACTTCTCTAGGAGGCCGACGTCAAACTTGAGTCGGCGAATACTGAACTTGTGCAGCTTCGCAAAAGGCGTGATCACTGTACCAAGGAGTTGACCCGGATCCACAGCCATATTTCACGTAAGCTCCTTCCCCTCATCCGGCATATTTCTCAGGGTTACTTCACATGTCTTTTCTTTACCCGCTTCTCTTGTCTTGTTTTCAGGCAAATTTCCAGAGGGCAATGCCATTGCGAGCACCGCTGTTGCTAAGTTCCGCCGAGAGAGGGGTACCCCCATTGCTCCTGACGCTGAAGAGATTCCCTATGACATGGAGGACCTGTTGGTCAGCTTGTCTTCTCGCGTGGAAATCGTGAAGAACTATGGCAAGGATATCCTTGACGTTGCAATCCGAATCTTCAACACTTTTTGGCCTGCAGAAGACACTCCGGAGGGAACCGTAGTTCTTGTTGATAAGTTGATGGAATGCGAGACCCAGCTCGACCTTTGGAGGGAATCCGCTGGACGTATCGGAGCTGAGACCGTTCTCCACTACATGCTTACGTGGTACGAGAAGATCGACCTCAACCTCCTAGCGTGCATGCGCACCGGATCCAAATGGACCAGTGACCCGGAGTGGGTAGCTCGGCGTAAGGCTTGCGCCCATAGCCTCATCGAATATGCTCCCATTCATGAATGGAATGAGGGTCCAAGCTTCCTTGGTGGCACGGATGATGGAAATGCTGAGAACGTTGAAGATGGCTCGGATGAGGACGAAGAGGACGATGCCTCGAACATCGAAGACAGCGAAGATGACGCCGAACTTCCTCCTCCTGCTGCTCCTTGAGTGAAAAAACTTTAAAGTTTATCAGATCCCCAGTATGCCAAGTGGAATTGTTTCCAGTACACAAGTGATATTTTGCTACTAAGTTTTTATGCTGGATTAACTTGGGCGTAGTCCCCGAGTTTCATTTTCTTGTTCATCCAATCTTTTGGCTCGGCTCGTGTCTACCTTGATTCGGTTTTACGACTTACGAATCCGAGCTTTAAAAATTGTCTTAACAATACTTGGAAACTTTAGGCTTAGCTCAAAATAATTCAGCATAATAACTCGAAAGTAAACACAAGGTTAGTCCAAAAAACAAACGTCGGCTCGATTAAGTTCTTTTCCTTAGTCGTTTTTCATGTGCTACGCAATTTCAAACTTGTTCTCTTGCTTGCCATGAAGCCAATTCTTGTTGGACAGCAGCAAGTCGAAGAGTTGGGTTCTTGGTGCTCACACATTACTAATCCGGCCTAAGTAGAACAACTTACGCCAGCCGACGTATAAACAATAAATACAGAAGACAATAATCATTATTAAGGCAGTCCCGGAGTTACTGCTCGAGGTGCCAACATTTCATTGATAAGCTCATTGTCGGCATACATACCGACATGTGAGAGACTCGGATACATACACTTCTCTGCTAAGTGTAAAAAGGACGAAGTAGAGCTACATTCCATGGGTGCTTAGATTCCTCGCCGGACCTGTCCGCCTTGTTCTTTTCCTGTGGTTTTGCATCGATAAGATAGTAAGAATCATTGTGCAATGCTTTGCTCACAATGAACGGCCCTTCCCATGGGGGGATAACTTATGCATGCCAGCAGTACGTTGTACCAACCGGAGTACCAGATCACCTTCCCGAATGACTCGGGGGTTTACTTTCCGGCTATGATAGCGTCGAGGATTTTGCTGATATATGGCGGATCTGGATAATGCTAATTCTCTCGCTTCTTCCAGCAGATCAACATCATTTTGCCGGGCTTCTTGCACTTCGGCTTCTGTGTATTGGGTGACCCTAGGCGAGTCATGCTCTATGTCGGCTAGTAATACAGCTTCTGCCCCATATACCAGAAAGAATGGCGTATAGCCTGTTAATCGATTCGGAGTTGTTCTTAAACTCCACAATACCGCTGGTAGTTCTTCTATCCAGCACCCCACTGATCTTTGCAGCGGCTCAACGAGCCGGGGTTTTATCCCGAATAATACCAATCCGTTGGATCTTTCCACTTGTCCGTTCGATGCGGGCTGGGCTACCGAGGCAACGTCCAGCCGGATCTTCTTATCTCGGCAGAATCTTGCAAGTGCTCCTTCAGCAAAATTTGTGCCATTATCAGTTATGATACTGTGAGGATAACCGTATCTCAAGATGATGTCTTTGAGAAATGTCACGGCCGTAGCTCCATCACATTTTCTTATTGGCTTTACTTCAATCCACTTTGTAAACTTATCCACCATGACCAAACTGTGAGTCATATTTCCCCTTGCTAGTTTGAACGGGTCAACCATGTCCAAACACCATACGGCAAATGGCCAAGTGATTGGTATGGTCTTGAGCTCCGACATTGGCATATGTGTCTTGGTAGCGTACCTCTGACAACCATTGCATTTTCTTACCAAATCCTCTGCTTGTTCTAAGGCACTTGGCCAGTAGAATCCATGCCGGAAAGCTTTTGCTACCATGGCTCTAGACGAGGCATGATGCCCACATTCCCCTTGATGTATATCTCGGAGGATGTCAATCCCTTCTTCCGGGTCAACACATCGGTGGAGGACATTAGTCACACTCCTTTTGTATAGCTTGGAATTGATGATCGTGTATGCCTTTGCTCTCCTTTGAGTTTGCCTGGATAGCACCTCCTCAACGGGTAAAGTTCCATCTTTCAGGAATTGAAATATAGGTAGTGCCCAAGTTGTTATTGCTCGTACAGGGAACACATCCTCATCAATTTCCATCTGATCCACCGGCATAACTTCAACAGGATCACGCTGAGCAGTCCCCGGGTCTTGCGAAGTAGTCCCCGGGTTCGCTGAGGCAGTCCCTGGGTTTGCTGAGGCAGTCCCCGGGTTTCGCGCACCACCTCCCATGTCAATGTCCATGGGCACAGCTCCGGATCCTCCGGGACACAGATTGAGTCGGTTTCTGGGGACGGTCTGATGGATGGTTTTTTGAGGTGTTCTAATGCTACACCCAGTGGAATTTCTTGTCGGGTTGATCCGAGCTTCGACAATACGTCGGCAGCCTCATTTTCCACCCGGGGTACATGGCAAAAATCGCATCCCTCAAAATAACCAGATATCTTCTGCACATGGAATCTGTATAGTGCCATGTTTGGATCAAGAGCGTCCCACAGCCCCGACACTGGCTGAACTACCAAATCCGAGTCGCCAAAGCATTGGATCCGACGTATCCCAATTTATTTTGCCACTTTGAGCCCATGCACAAGTGCTTCATATTCGGCGACATTGTTCGACGCTGTGAAATGGATCTGTAGCACATATTTCAGTTGGTCATTCTTTGGCGAGGTAAGCACAACTCCGGCGCCTAACCCGGTTTTTGTTTTTGACCCGTCAAAGTGCATTCTCCAGTAGTTCGGATCTGGTAGTGGTGGTTCATATTGCACCTCAGCCTAGTCCACAAAAAAGTCGGCCACAGCCTGAGACTTGATTGCTTCTCTTCTGTCATATTGTGGCGCATAAGGAGCTAGCTCAATTGCCCATTTTGCAATCCTTCCACTCGCATCCTTGTTACTCATTGTCTCGGAAATTGGGGCTTCACATATTACTTTGATGGGGTGCTCCTCAAAATAATGTTTTAGCTTATTTGCCGACATATATAGTCCATACGCCACTTTCTGATAGTGCGGATAATTTTGCTCTGAGGCTGATAATACCTCGCTCAGATAATACACTGGCCTTTGCACTGACTTACCCTCTTCGTCGTGCTCTACCACAATTACTGCACTTACTACTCGGTTGGTTGTGGCTATATAGAGCAACATTGGCTCCTTTGACAGTGGAGAGGCTAACACTGGTGCAGTGGCTAACATTTTCTTTAATTGGATAAAGGCTTCATTGGCCTGCGGCGTCCAAATGAACTTGTCCGACTTTTTCATGAGTTGATAGAGAGGCAATGCCTTTTCTCCCAACCGACACACAAACCGACTTAACGATGCCAGGCAACCAGTGAACTTCTGGACATCGTTAAGACACTTCGGCAGTTCCATTCGCTCTATGGCCCGGATTTTAGTTGGATTGACTTCGATACCTCGGCTGGAGACAAGAAATCCGAGTAATTTTCCAGCCGGGACACCGAAGGTACATTTTTTCGGGTTAAGATTCATCTGAAACCTCCTTAGGTTCGCGAATGTCTGCCTGATATCGTCAAGGAGCGTTTTGCTTTCCTTGGTCTTGATAACTACATCATCCACATATACTTGTACATTTTGACCAATTTGGTCGTGCAAACATTTTTGCATACATCTTTGGTACGTTGCCCCTGCATTACGTAAACCAAATGGCATGGTGTGGTAGCAATAAGCCCCATACGGGGTGATAAATGCAGTCTTTATTTGATCATCCGGGTTCAGAGGTATCTGGTGGAAACCAGAATATGCATCAATGAATGACAACAGATCACATCCAGCAGTTGAGTCTATGACCTGATCTATCCTTGGCAGTGGAAATGGATCGTTTGGACACGCCTTGTTCAGGTTCGTGTAATCGATACACATACGCCAAACCACTGCCACATTCGGATCATCCTTCTTCTTCTCCACCAATACCGGACTAGATAGCCAATCCGGGTAAAGAACTTCCATGATAAATCCTGCTGCTAGTAACCGAGCTATCTCATCTCCAATGACTTTTCTCCTATCTTTGGCGAAGCGGCAGAGAGGTTGCTTCACCGGCCTTGCTCCGGGTCTCACGTTCAAAGAGTGCTCGGCCAACTCCCTCGGAACACCTTGCAAGTCCTGTGTGGACCAAGCAAAAATAACCCGATTCTCATGGAGGAAGTTGACAAGCTCTCTTTCCTATTTATCATTTAACCCGGCACCAATTGTTACGGTGCGCTCTGGGAACATATCATCAACAGGCACTTTCTTGGTATCCTTTGTGGCTTGGAACGAAACACTACCATGCGGATTACTCAACGCCGGCATATATTGCTGCGCGGACTGAGCCAACGCCGCCACCTCTTGGATTTTTCTTTTCTCTTGCGCAATCAAGAGTGACTCGGCTAGGTTAGACCCGGCTGAGGCACACTCAATGGAACGTCGGAAATCTCCAGCAATGGTAATTACTCCATTTGGCCCGGGCAACTTCATCTTCAGATAACTGATGTGGCAGCTTGCCATGAACTTGTTCAGTGCTGGTCTTCCGAGTAACGCGTGATACGCACTTTCTAAGTTCACCACTTCAAATTCCAAATTCTCAGTTCGGCAGTTATCTCTCGTGCCGAACAATACGTCAACCCGGACTTTGCCTATGGGCTCACAAGAAATGCCTGGCACGATGCCATGGAAAGTTGTCCTTATAGCTTGGAGCATGTTCTCCGTGATACCCAACTTGCGCATTGTATCCGCATACATGATGTTAATGCTACTGCCATTGTCAATCAGTACCTTTGAGAACCTCACATTGATGTTAGGCCTAATGAATGTCGGATCCAGCACTAGCGCATACGAACCAGGACTTGGCATAAGCTTGGGATGATCTTTGATGCTCCAGGTAATTTCATGGTCTGACCAAGGCATATACCTCGTCACTGCTGGCATTACCACATTGACCTCCATATGTCGGTGCCGCAAGCTCTTTCTGTCTGTGTCCTCTGTGGTGAACACACAGTAACTCTGATGATGCTCCCTGTACTCATTTCTCCCCTCGTTTCCGGGGTACCTCTGATCCGGTTGATGCTGGTCTTCCACTTGATGCACTGCATCCCTTCTCTCATGGTTATCATAACTCGGCGGAGGGGGAGGCAACATTAGCTGTTGCGTGTTCGCTCCGGAGAGCAATTGCTGCCGGGGTAACTCCTGCCGAGGTTGATCGTTCGGAGGTGCCTGAGCATTCCCCGAACCACCTTGTTCTATCTTACGCATCCACTAACATTGCCTTGTTGTATGACCCGCTGGGTTACTCGGATTTGGCGTGTGAAATTTACACGGTTGATCCAACATCGACTCATAAGTATACCTCGGACGATCCTTCTTTTACTGCCACTATTTCTTCTGCTCTGGCGTCCAAGTTTTCTTGCCATCATTTCTCGGTGTCCATTGTTGGCCTCTAGTTTTCTGACGTTGATTTCCCCCTGCTCCGGGCTGATCTTGATTCACAGCAGCAACTTGTTGCGAACTATACCGGTAATCCGGTCTGTCATCTCTTCTTTTACCCCGGTAGTCATTCCTCCGGGATGACCCGGCTCCATCTCTCTGGTAGCACTCCTCGTTTGACACGAGCCTAGGTTGAGTCGGATCACCCAAAGCATACGAATTAGCAATCCGGATTGTATCTGCCAACATAGTTGGCATATCCCTTTGCAATCTTTGCCACAACATGCTTGCATATCTGCATCCTTGCGCAAACCATGCTATGGCCTGTGACTCTATCACACCCTCACACGAGTTTCTCACGGTACACCACCGGGTTAAAAACTCCCAGTCCGTCTCGTTCGGTCTCTTCTTACACATAGCTAGGGTCTGTGGCCTATTTGGCCTATGATACGTACTTGAGAAATTGCTGATAAACATTTCCTCAAAATCAATCCAGCAGTTAATACTTCCGGGTGGCAAATTGTTTAGCCATACCCTTGCTGGCCCCTCCAACATCTGGGGTACGTATCTCACAGCCCATCTCAAGTTGCCTGTAGCAATTTTCACAGTTGTAGCATAGTTTATCAACCAATCTTCCGGCTTCGTACTGCCGTCATACGTCTTTGTGCCTCTAGGTAACTGGAAGTTAGGTACCGGAGGCTCCTTCATGATCCGGGGCCCAAAACACACAGGACCCAGGGGACCTTGACATTCAATCTGTTCCGACCTATACAGCCGATCCAGTTTTAATCTGGCATCATCAGGCATCAAATCCCTGCTTCCCAATCTTGACCCTATCACATGATAGTCCAGCCTTGGGTATCTTGCGTTCACCATTTCCGAATCTCCATCGTTATACCGGTCTTGCTCTCGTGGAGCACCTCTCTGTTGCATACCTCGGCCGGCACTTTGCTCTTGCCTTGGTATATTCCGCTGCTGCGGTTGTCCTGCTCCTGCCGAGTTGCGCTGTCCGGCATTGCCATTTACAGCGTTTCCTTGACCGGCATTGCCTTGGTCACGGTTACCTCGGCCAGCTTCACCTCGGCTCACACTTTGTCGATCGTCATTTCTCTGTACTTCTTTTCCTTTCCCTGCCCTTGTCGGGTCATATGGGACGATCTATTTGTTCCTCCTGGCCGAGGTTACTACCTCTTCTCTCCTAGGACCACCATGAGGAGACGATGCAGCTCCAGCGGATTTCTTCGGGTTACCCATCGCTGAATGAACGATCTTGGAGGCCCCATCTCTCTCCAGGTTAGCCCTGAGCAATTCCTCGTTTTGCCTGTTCGCAATCCAAACCAACTCATTGACCCTATCTTGTTGTCTTTGGCGGGCTTCACCCGTCAGACCTTCTAACTCAGATGCAACTGCATCTGCTGCCCTGAGGTTTTTTGCCGGGGTACTATATTTTGGCAGCCCCACAGACAAATAGTTCTCAGATTCCTCAATCCTAGTATCACCCTCTTTGTTCATTTCACTCATGAGATTTATCCCCTTCACTTTTACAGCATCTACTTTATTTACCTTTGCGTACTCACGCAGTGTCATGTTCAACGACTGCTGAGCCGCGGCTATCTTTTTTGCACCCTCTAGAATTTTTTGCCTAGTTTCCTCTAGCTCGGCTTGAGCCTGAGCCGGATCTACCACTGCTGCTACAGGGTTTGCCAAGCTATCCATCGCTTCCCACAGCACATTCTCTGGCCTCTCTAGTGGAGGACCTCTACCTTTCCTCGGTGCCTTAGGCGTTACCTCCGGATCTGGTGCCGGATCCTTGCTTGCCAACGCCGAGAGCGATCATCATCACCTCGGCCGCAGTCTAGGGAAGCGGTAATCACCCCGTGAACCACGCTAGGGGGTGGCTCGCCTGCCTCGACGACGTGCTGCGGATGAACGCATGACACATCGATAGCAACGTAGACCTTGCGCGCGCCGAGCTTGACGAAGAGGCCGTTGCACGGAAGTGGACGCTTGCCGAAGCAGCCAGCATTGTCGCTGACAAAGTCCAGCGCTCCAAAGCACTGAACGAGCCCGGAGACAATGCGTTCGCCGGTGCCGATGAGGTTTCCCATCCGAATCTTGACCCCTGCTAGCGCCGCTATCCCCACGGTGGGCGCCAACTGTCGTGGTGGTGTCACGGCAGATGCCATGGATAGGCTAAAGGTGGGGACTAAATGCACTAGGGGAATCCAGGGAGGGATAGTGTGGTGATTCCACGCACAGTAGCTTTGTATTCAATTCACTTCCAAGGTTTAAAAGTGCTCCTTGAGCTGTATTGGGGAGAGGAGGAAGAAGAACTCTCTTACTCTCACCACTCGCTAGCTCTCAGTCACTTGCTAGTAGAACATAACCTCTAAAGACTAACCCTGTCAAACTCAACCCTTTCTATAGAGGCCCTAGCCCTCCTTATATAGGGGTGGCTAGGTCTCCAATTAGGGCATACATGGAGGCATATTCCAGGGAATATGCCTCTTCCCAAAATAGTAAGCCGACCGGGTCGCTTTTCCCCCGTGTCATCCATGTAGAGGCTACGTGAGCCTCTGCGGCGCCCGCGTCAGCCGACATTGGCATCGTCACCTTTGTTGGCCACGCCTCGGTGGTCCTGCCTCTGTCCGCTTCGCTCATGCTCTGCGTACAAAGGTCACCTTTGACCAGCGAGATACCTTCCTTCTCCTACAAGCTTGATATGACCCGGATCGTACATAGTTGATCCAGCCACCCATATTCCTGCATACAAGTTAGATTCCTCCATCCGACTTACGGCTTAAGTCGGCTGAGACCCAGTTAGGTGGACATCCCCTGGTCCGAGTTACCCCGTGATTCGGCCTGCCTTGAGGTGACTCAGCCAGCATTCGCTTTGACCTTGCCATACCTCGGCTAACTCGGCCTTTATACCCCGGTGTGACCCTACCCGGAGATATCCCCCCAACAACGGATCCATGTAGTAGCTAGATGGATGGTTCTCCTCCTTTGTGCTTTCATGTTTAGATCTTGTGAGCTCCGTTCATGATCAAGATCATCTATTTGTAATTCATACATGTTGTGTTTGTGGGGATCCGATGGATATTGAGATGCTATTTCAGATTGATTATTGATTCTAGCATGTCTTTGTTATTTGTGATCTTGCATGCTTTCCGTTGTTAGTAGCTATCTTGGCCAAGTAGATGCTAGCAACTCCAAGAGTTAGTATTTATGCTCGATAGTGGGTTCATGCCTCTGGTAATCTGGGGAAGTGACAGAAATCTCTAAGGTACTAGATGTGTTGTTGCTACTAGGGAGAAAACAACAATCCTTTATTCATAGAACAATCGTATTGTTTACTTTACATGCAGTTCGTAAAGCAATAATCTGTTGCTTGCAACTTAATACTGGAGGGGGTTCGGATGATAACCTGAAGGTGGATTATTAGTCATAGATGCAGTTGGATGGCGGTCTATGTATTATGTTGTAATGCCCAATCAAGTCTCAAAGGAGTCAAGATGGTTAGTATATGCATGTATTGCTTTCTCGGTGTTTGTCAATTGCCCCGCTGTAATTTGTTCACCCAGCATGTTATCTATCTAAGGAGAGCCACTCTCTAGTGAACTATGGATCCCGGTCCTTTTTCTTTACATGCAATCTACAACTGTTTACTTCTTTGTGTTTACTTTCTGCAAACTTTTACTTCTTTCCATTCGATACGTTTAATCCTTTGTTTTCCGCAAAACACGGTGAGATTGACAACCTCATCGCAAGTTGGGGACAAAGTTCTGTGGTTGTGTTGTGTAGGTCTCCACGTTGCTACTAGCACCGGTAGTGCGCCCTGCTAAAGCTCAGCTAGTAACACCTTTGGGGTGTTTCCTTGCTCCTACTAGTTCGATTAAACCTTGGTTTCATAACTGAGGGAAAACTTACTGATGTGCTCATCATACCTTCCTCTTGGGGTTCCCAACGAGCTCTACGTCGAACGACGAGCACATCAGTTGTTAATAACAAGATCACACTATTGATTGAATGATGTGAGGAACATACTCCCAAAGTATAGTAACACGATCAAGCCATTATGTTTACACTACTATAACATCATTCAAAGTAACCCTAATCCTTAGACCATGAGATCACGTCAATCACTGACTCCGGAAGAGTATTTTGATTGCATCAAACGTCACACCATAACAGGGTGGTCATAAAGGTGTCGTCAGATACTTGGAAAGTTTTAGTTGAGGCTCGTGGATCGAGCGTGGGATTTGTCCAGCCAGATGATGGAGAGATATACTCAGGGCCCTCTCGGTGATATCACATTGACATAGCTTGCAAGCAAGTGATAGTGATCACTCACAATGTCATATCACGGGAACAACAAAAAGAGTACTTGTTAGTAATGGGATCGAACTAGGTATGGATGATATCGAATGATCGGATCTCGGACAAGTAAAATATCACGAGACAAAAGGAATTGGATATTGCGAATAAAAGGTCACGCGATCACTATGCCATCACATGAACTGGTGGGAGTCATTATGGATCTCTAGGTCCCACTAATGATTATTGATCGGAGAATGTCTCAATCATGTCCACACAGTTTTCGACCTGTAGGGAGACACACTTAAGGGTAGTCGACAAAAATTGAGTGGATAGGGAACACAGGAGAAGATAGTGGACATCGCAGGAATTTGTTCTGTCGAATCTACCGAAATGGTTTCAGGGTATCAAAACAAAGCAATGGATTGAATTACTAATGTGTTCATTAAATGAAGTGTTCATTAAATGAGTGACATTAAATCAAGTGAGTTAAAAGTGGTTTTGATGAGAATACTCTTGATTTTTGAGTGGAAAATGAATGGGAGAAGAGTTTTTATGTGAGTGGAGAGTCCTCCACATAAATTGGGGAAGAGGTGGGGGTAGTCACATGGCTATGCTCCATGCCCCCTTAGGCTTACCCTCGCCTATATAAATCCCCTTCCTCCCCTCTCTCTCACACACATTCACCCCTCTCTCATATGACCTTTGGTTGGCATCTTCTCCTTCTTGCTAGCCTTGTCCATTCCCATAGAAAAGGTGCTTAGGTGATGCCCTACTCAAGATCTTCCCCTCTACCATCTCTACCATGGTGTAGCATTGTTGGAGTTCACAGGGATCCGCTACTTCCGCAGCCCGACTGGAGCGAGGGTTTGGGAATCATCGACACACCATACGTGTGACCGACTACGGAGGTGCTACATGTGCAGCACTGTCATCGCGTCCTTGAGGATGGTCGAGTACACTCTACACCAGCCACATCTGTTTGCAGGAATGTTATCCCGCGTTATGGTCTTCGAGGGTGAGTCCATATGAAACCGTTACATGTATCTCCTAGATATGATCTTGGTAGTTGCAATTGTAGGAAATTTTGTCGTTTTCCATGCAACAAACCCCATCAACCCTGCACTGGCCCGTCGACCCCTCGCGGTGGTGGTCTAAGGCTCTGGCAGCATTTGAGTCGCCTGAGGTGGGATTCCTCATGGGATGCCTCGCTTCCCTCTCCATGAGAGGTCTGCGAGGCTTGTACCTATCATGTAGGATCCTTGTGGGGGTAACCTATAGGCTCTGTATGTTCGGTTCCATATTGTAAGCCCCTCGAGGGGGGAGCCGTAGGACGCATGCTTTCCCTGTATAGTCCCTCAGGGAGGAACCGTAGGTTTCGCATGGTGAATGCTTTCCTTGCGCGTGTCATGTGAGAATTATCGAGCATTGGGAACCGTGGGTGAGGTGACTTGTCGCCGGAGCTAGTCCGTAAGCCAGAGCTCGACACTTTAGGCCTAAGTGTCAACTGGAGGTGGCGCTGGCGGCATGCACCATTCCTAGCCCCTGCTCACACGACTCGCACAAGGGAAAAGGCACCACAGAAAAATGAAGAAGCAATGAAAACCATAGTGTAGAACACTGGAAAAAGACAACTATTCTTGAGTTTTTCACACAGTAGAGGAGAGGAAGAAAAAAGGAAGGCTCGTTACTGGCTCTAGTAGAACTCAGGGGTAGTACTTGCGGAGGTGCTAGATGTTCCACGCGTTAGGGATTTTAACCCCCCCCCCCCTTCGTCTCCAATCACACCGCCCCGGGCCTCGAGATGTGGGCGACCCGGAAGGGTCCATCTCGCATCGGGGAGAGCTTGTGGAGGCCCTCGCGAGAGATAAGCCACCGAAGGACGAGGTCCCCCACCTCTAGGGTATGGGCTCGTACATTGTGGTAGTGGTAATGGTGTAGCGCCTGCTAGTACCTAGCAGCCCGAATGTTTACCTTGTGGTGGGACTCCTCCGGGAGGACGAGGTCTTCCTACTAGAGCTCCTCTTGTGCAGCCTCGTTGAAGGCCAGGAACCATGGGGACCCGTGCTTCAGCTCCGCGGGAATAATAGCTTCATCTCCATAGACGAGGAAGACCAGGGTCTCTCCAGTTGGCTTGGTCGTAGTGGTGCAGATGGACCACAACACACCTGGGAGTGCGTCGGTCCAGCCTCGGCCGCACTCCTTAAGTTTGCAGCAAAAGCTCCTTGTCTTAAGTCCCCTCAACACCTCTGGGTTGGCCCGTTCAGCTTGTCCATTGTTGCATGGGTGTGCAATGGAGGCATAGCAGATCTTGGTCCTGATGTCCTTGTAGTAGGACTTGAATCTCCCACTCGTGAACTGGCTGCCGTTGTCGGTGATAATGCGGTTAGGCACACCGAAATGGCATACCAGTCTACAGACGAACTTGACTGCTGATCTTTCTAGGATGATTCTGATGGGCTCTACCTCAGCCCACTTGGTGAATTTGTCGATGGTGATATAGAGGTACCGGTAGCCCCTGGTGCTCTAGGAAAGGGCCCCGGGATGTCCAGCCCCCAGACTGCGAACAGCCACAAGAGTGGAATGGTCTACTTTGCGTGGAATTGGCAGGCCTCACAGGACTTGACCAGCTCTATGGCGTCATCAAGTGCCATGAGCCAGTAGAAGCTATTGCGAAAAGCCTTCCTTGCGAGGGTGCGCGTGGGGAGTGGTGGCCACATTACCGGGCATGGATGTCAGCCAAGAGTTTGCGGACCTCCTTGGCTAGGATGCACTACATGGCCACACCATTTGGTCTACGATAGTAGAGCTCCCCATCCACCATGCAGTACCTCTTAGCTTGGCCTACGAGACACTCCGCCATGTCCTGATTATCTGGCACGGTGTCATCCTTCAGGTAAGCCTTGATCTTGGTGATCTAGTATTTCTCCTCAGCGGCGAGTGCCAAGACGAGGTGGTCTCCTGAGGGTAGTCCGGAATCCAGGGCGGCGGGGTAGGGCCTCTAGAGCGCTATCCTCGCCCTTACTTGGCGGAGCAGCAGACGGCTTGAAGAGCCTCTCCTCAAAGTCTCCTGGTTGTTGTGGCTCTCGGTGAGACGCGTGCTTGGGGATCTCATCATCAACCTAGTTTTCTCCCCGTGGGAGGTGGAGCAGATCCATGCCTAGGAAGTGCTTTTATAATCTTCTGACCTCCTCCAGGTAGGCCACCATGTGCTCCTCCTTGGGCTTGTAGCTTTTGTTGGAGAAGTTGACAAGGAGAAAGGAGTCTCCCTGTATCGTGACCCGCTTGATGCCGAGGGCGATGACAGCCTTGAGTCCTGCGATTATACCCTCATACTTGGTGAAGTTGTTGGAGCACTTAGCCTCATCGTTGAACTGTAGTTGTACGACGTAATAGAGCTTGCCGCCAGTTGGAGACGTGATTACCACCACTTCCCTAGCTCCATCGCCATTGAACGCCCTGTCAAACTTTACTACTCACCACCCCGAGGCCAGCTTCCCAAGTAACTGGGACATCTCCTCCCTAGCTTCGCTTCCATAGGATCCGTCCACTCCACGGTGAACACCGCGAGGGCCCTCCCTCGGGCGGTGGGAGTGGTATAAACATCAGCTTGAAATCTTGCAGCTTGATGGCTACGGTGACCCAGCATACCACTGCATGTAGTAGTATACTATAGTCATTAACATAACACTCACGGAACACCATCCGCAAATATTACTTCCCTCAGAGTGGTACAACAAAAACATTGCGGGTCCAAATTACAAATAATCACATATTATCATTAAAATACCAAAAGATCAAGATCTTTGAATGGTTCAAACTTACAAACCAAATAACTTACTTAATAAGTTCAGCGGAAGAACGAAAGACTCAATAATAAGGAAGACATGAGCTCAACAGCTTATTCTATAGGGTTCGTGCTGCTCGTCTCAACCTAGATAACTATGTTCCGGCCTGACACCTACTCTGACTTGTTGTCTTTATCTCCATAGTGTATCATGTAGTCCACCCCTTCGACTCCATCGGACAGGTCCGGTTCTTCGTAGTAGATGTCGTTCTGGACTTCTGTAGCATACACCTGGTTATCCTTATGCTCCTCAGAGTCTATCAAGGGGTTCAAAGGAAAAGGTGAGTAATAGCGTTACCCAGCAAATTCATTATATGCACGGTGGGAAGTTTGATGCTCTAACTACCACCTCACACTATAAGTCCTTGGTACTATGTAGTTTTTGTAAACATTTCTTCAAAGATTGATTTTATTATCAAAAACTATGCCCATCAGCCTTCACAGGTTGACTAGAACTTCATGGAGTTCCTTTATTGCCACGTTCGTAGCTCCTTCCCAGAACAGGGAGTAACATGTCACTTTTATATCCTCTGCAGAGGTGCGTTGCTTTACCCATAAGAGACCAAATCCTTGTTGCACAACTGGGCGTACTTTCTCGTTCACAATTCCTTGATGTGGGGCCCAGAAGTTGATCCAAGCCAATCACTGCCCTTCTCTGTGACCCCGCATGAAGACACGACCCACCAGGACATGCCCCACCTCTGTTAAGCCCCATATAGGACCAGCTATAACTCTGGTAGGCACCTGAAGACTCTATGAGACGGTTATTCCCTGGCAAGATCCGTTAAAGGACCGGCTATACCACTGACAGCCTCTCAAGATAATCTAGACACCAAAATCACGGGAAACGAAGGGGTTCCACCCATGTGCTAGGTTCTCAATGAGAAATCCTCAACCTCATGATCAGGTCATCCGTCCATGTGAAAGGAAGAAGATCTAGCTGATTTCTCCATCCCATTCCAAATCTTATGGTTAACGTGTATTATACGGTGCTAGAATCACTAATGTCATGGGTTATTAATCCCTACTTGTTTAGCAACTAGAATCTTAGATTCCATTGTCATTCTTAGTATTTACCACCACTTAGGATGATAATAGCATTTCATTAGTTTGGGAAAATACTTACTTTTTGTCTCTTTTAGAACATAGGTGATAATGCACAATTTTTAAATACTTTCATGAAGACTCTTCATAGGACATGAGCAAGTGATGAACTTGCCTTGTTACTGCAAGGTAGTTACTAGTGAAGTCAGATGCTTCCACTTGACCTTGAGCTCTTGTTTCTACAAAACACCATTATTACCTAGTAAGGACAATATTTAAAGAAGCAATATGCAATGCATAGTAATGTCACACAATGATTTATTATGTTTCTTCTTTGCATGCTTTACCCACCTTATAAAGGTTTTATATTTCTTTTAATTAATAAAAGAATGTAATAATCAATGACTCTTAACTTCACATAATTCTTATATCTAATATTTTTCTGATAACTAGTGACATTCTAAGAGTTTAAAAATAATTTTATTTAATTTTTAACTCTTTCTCTTATTTTCTTAAAATTCCAACAAGGAATAAAGATTTTATTTTTAACAAACTTGACTTGTTTTCCAAAAATAAAAATTAGTATTTTTCTATAATAGTGTATCCATTTAGGATCATAAAAGTGAATTTTGTTCAATTTTAAGTATTTTATTTATTTTTATAAAATTCCAAAAGAAATAAATACAATAATTATAATAGACCTAAATTAATTACTTAAAATTACTATCTATTATTTTTATTGGGTAGAGGGTATTTTTATAAGTTTATAGATATATTATTTATATTTTTAGGATTTTTATTTATTTTCCTAAAGCTTATATTATTTTAGGGGTTTATTTGTAAATATCTATTTTTAGAATAAGTCATTTCGGACATGGGCCTGGCCCACTAGGCTAGCCTGGCCCGGCCCAACCTAACCCGGCCCGCCTAGGCTGGTCAAAGACCACCTGGGTTGTACTGGGTAGCCCACCGGCCCAGTACCCCCACGGGTTCACTCTCTCCCTCATCTCTCTCTCTCTCTCTCTCTCTCTCTCTCTCTCCCTCTCTCTCTCTCGCGCGCGCGATTCCCCTCACTCGCTTGATGCTGCCACCGCCGTTGCGCGTGATTCCAGCCAAGACCAGCCGTTGTGGCTGCTGCTGTTACGTAGGACAATGCCGTCGACACCGTTGTCCTAGCCGACTCGACACTGGTGCCCTCCGCTGGCCGAACTGACCCCTGCCCATGGCTAGGGTTAGGGTTGGCCACCCCGGTGCTTCTCCGACGATGCTCTAGATGCTCCTGGTGCGTTCCCCCTCATCTCCGGCCGCTTCCAACATGCTACAGGCGCGGGTTGCAGCACCCCTTCGGGGTGCTCCCTGCTCTATCGCTCCTCTGCCGCCGGCCTCCTCTCTACTTCCTCTTTAATCTTCTTGCGAGGACCTTGAGTAAGTGTTCTATGCTCCTCTATGTGCTCTAGTATGCCATGCCATGCTTGACTACTGTGACTACCCCCTGTTAGGGTTCATCTTTGAACCTAGGGTTCAGTACCCCCCTTGAAGTGATGTTCAGTTAAGTTTCTAGGGTTGAGATGATTGTGTTACTCTCCTGGATAATGGCATGTTTAGTGGTGCGTGTTATACTCACTGTTGAGCATGATTTGATTAATCTGTCAGTGATCACTTTGCTAAACTTGTTGGTGTTACCCTGTTCTCTGTCAGTTATGCTCTACTGATATTGTTGGTGTTACCCTGTTCTCTGTCAAAGAACCTACTGTGAAATCATACTTAATTTTTATGTGGATGCTCATATTGCAGCTGATGTGAATCCATTTTATTGGGTTGTGACTCACTATTATGCTAGAGTTGGGATGTTCTCTGTTGAGTATGCATGGTTACTCTTTTAGTTAACACTTGTTGTTTAATTATAGACATTTAGTTCTCTTGTCAAAGAACATGTTGTTGAGCAAGTTTAAGTTGATATGGCTATCTGTGTGGCTGTGATTATGAGCTTACTCCTTTTGCGTGATGGTGCCTTACTGCTGGCTGATGTTGCTTAGTCTGATGCTTCTTGTGAAACATTTTAATGGTCAAAGGCTTTGCCTTATGATAGATGTTGCAATACTGCTATAGATGATTCCTAAATCATTTAGGAAAATGATTAAATGTTTTTAATAGATGATGCTTAGGCTTATTCTCAAGAAATAGTAGATCTGTTGGTATAGAGGTGTTATCCGGTTTGGGGATGTGCCATGTACCAATAGTGGTGATGTGTAATGATCTAGTTAAAACTAGATCCCTGGTCTATGATGCTGGTCTGAGACCATCCTCAAGTAGAAACCACTTGATTCTTTACTTCATGGCTCAATGCTTATGTGTTTATCATGTACTTGCATGATCAGATCTATATGATTGCATATATGAATATGCCATGAATAACTATTTGATTAAGAAGGGGTGGGTTATACCCTTGTAGCCTGGTGCTGGTTGCTTCTGCCTACTCCTTTGGCTTGCGATTTCTCCTCGTTGTGATGCTACTCCTTTGTGACCTTGCTGTCCACCTAGATCCTCCCCCTTCCTCAGGTCACCATCCTTGCTGGTGTCTTCCTGGGTTTTTTTGTGGTGGAAAGTGGCTGATTTGGGTGGTGTGGGTTGCAAGAACCTGTAGTGTTCTTGTGTGCTGGTGACAAACTGGTGTTTGGCTATGTGGAATGGGTAGCAAAGCGCTGATTTGCACTATGCTGCTGGGTTTTAAACCCCTCTCTTGTTCCCTGCTGTCGACACCTCAATGCATGCATTTAGGTGTGTGAGCAGCTTCATTGTTGCTCTAACTGTGGATGAGATTAAGTGATTTGACTTTAAACCCCCTCATCAATTTGCTAATCCTTATCTTGGTGAAACTTGCCCCTTCCAGCCAAGGAGGTTGTTCTAAGGCTTAAAATATGTAAAGAACAAATTCTACACTTGCTGGTTTTGTCCCTTCTTTAAAAAGAATTGGCTCAATGATGTTTAGAAAACAGTGCATTTCAGTGTTAATAACTGAGAGCAATCTAACACTAACCCCCCTCCCCACTTTGTTTTATTCTATCTCTGTCTTATTTGCAGGTACAAGTTCAGGTCAAAGATTAAGAAGATTTAGAGTAGGCTTAGTTAGGATTAGTCTGTTAGTTTTCAATTGTAATCTTTTTCTTTTCCTCTTTTGTAAAGACAATGTAATATGTGTTTATTATTAATAAAGCTTTGATTTCCTTGAATATTGTCTCTATAATGTTCCTTCTTCAAATAAATATATATGTATTCATTTGTTACTTGTGGAAAAAGGAAAGAATAAAGAAATACTGTTTGAGTTATACATTTCTATTGATCTCAATTTCATTTATTGTTTTATAATTGGTTAATACTCAAACAATAATAATAACTAAATATTTTTGGAAATCAAATAAACATTATTATTTCTAGTTCACTATTATTTTTACCTTATTCAAATATGAATTCAAATTATTCATCCAAATTAATAACATCTCCCAAGGTTCATGTCAGAATTCATAGCAAACACTCCTGAGAGCTAAACCCTAACTCAAAGTTGTGAAAGAAACTCTGATCTCCCTAGGGTTTTGTTTAGCGAAAAATTTACCCCAATTTTACAGATGAATGCATGCACATGAAATTTTTCTATTTCTAGCATTTGTTGGTTCCTAATTGTTGGAATATTACAATGGCCCACTATGCTACGTGTTGTGCAGTATGGGAACTTGCTGACTACCCGGATGGGGTGGCCTTGGAAGTAGTGGCGGAGCTTCCGGGATGCTACGAGGAGTGTGTAGAGGAATTTCTGTTGCATCATGTGCCGTTCTCGGGCATCTCGGAGCACCGTGCTAATGAAGTAGATTAGACGTTGTACCAGCTTCGTGGTCCTCGTCGGGGCTTTAAGGGCATCCTCAACCCGGGGATTCATTCCCCCGTGCCCCGACGCGATGTCACCCTCTTTAGGAGCCCCATCCCCTGAGCCCTCGCGAGGCCTAGAGGGTCGGGCCTTCGTTGTAACTTTCTCTTCACGCTCAGCCACGAGGATGATGCTCGCTGTCTGCAGGGTCGTTGCTAGATACAACAAGGGCTCGCGCTCCCTCGGTGCCACCATGACCGAGGGCTGGTGAGGTACCTCTTGAGGGATTCGAAGGCCTTGACTGCCTCCGGGGTCCACTGGAAACTGCTAGACCGCTTCATGATTTTGAAGAAGGGCAAGGCCTTCTCGCCTAGCTTGCAAATGAAAATCCTGAGGGCCGCTAGGCATCCCTCCAGGAACTGCATGTGCTTGAGCCGCTTGGGTAGCCGCATTTCCTCAGTGGCTCACATGTTATGTGGGTTTTCCTCGATGCCTCAGTGCGACACCAATAAATCGAGGAGCTTCCTCGATGGGACCCCAAATACACACTTGGTGGGGTTGAGTTTGATGTTCACCCTATGCAACTTATCGAAGTTGTCCTTCAGGTCCGCCACTAGTGTGTCCTTCTCGCAAGTTTTGACCACGATGTCGTCGATGTAGGATTTCACGTTTCCCCATCTACATCCCCAGGGCGATGCACATCAGCTTTTGGAAGGTGGCGCCGGTGTTCTTAAGGCCGAATGACATGCAGGTGTAGCAGTAAACCCCGTAGGGGGTGATGAAAGCTGTTTTTCCTCGTCCTCGCGGGCCATCTTGATCTGGTGATAACCCGAGAATGCATCGAGGAAGCACAGCAGGTCACAGCCCGCTGCCGAGTCCACTATCTGGTCGATCCGAGGGAGCGGGAACGGGTCCTTAGGACACGCCTTGTTGATATCGGTGAAGTCGACATGGAGACGCCCCCCTCCGGTGGTCTTTGGTACCACGACCAATCCACATGGAGGACCTCGCAGACGAGATGCGCCTTGACCAACTTCTCCATCTTGGCAACGATGAACTACTGCTTCTTAGCTGATTTCCGCATCACCTTCTGCTTCACGAGGCGCACCATCGGGAATAATCTAGATGGTGCTCGATCACCTCTCGAGGCAACCTGGTCATGTCTGACGGGTCGAAGCAAACATGTCCATGTTGACACACATGAAAGCGACGAGCGCCTCCTCCCCTTCCCCGTGAGGGGCGCCCCAATGGTGATGGTGGCGCCTGGGACGTCAGGGTCGAATGGGACCTTCCTGGTTATCGCACGCTCCTGGGACAACAACGGCTTCTTCTTTCTGGACACGTCGAGGGAGGATGTGACTTCCCCCTCTAGGGGCCATTGGCTCGCCTCTAATGCCCTCGGCCATGTCCCTGGACAGGGGCAGCCTCTTGGGTGTGGGGGGTTTTGTACCACCTGGCTCCGCTTCCTCCTCAGGGTAGGCAGCTGCCGCCCCCTTCTAGGCTTATTCGAGGGAACGCCAGGCCTCCCCCTCATCATAGTGAACCATGAGAGGACATACTGCACTGTCCGACATCGTGATTATGTTGTAGGTGTTGTGGGTGACGGCCATGAACCTCGCTAGAGCTGGGTAGCCCAGGATGGTGTTGTATGACAGTCTGATGCGGGCGATGTGGAAGTTGATGAGTTCGGTGCGGTAGTTTTCGCTTGTCCCGAACATGATGGGAAGTTGTATCTGCCCGAGGGGCATGGTCTTGCCTTCCGACACCCCCACAAACGGCAACGCCAGTGTCAGACGGGTCAAGGGCACCTACATCCGCCAGAACGCCTCATTCAAAAGCATGTTCAAGCCGGCTCCACCGTCAATGAGGTCTTCGCCATGGTGACGCTGTTGATGGTGGGGGAGCATACCATGGGTATGGCACCCACTGAGTGTGTGGACTTGGGGTGGTCGCTGATGCCAAAATAGACCGGCTGCTGCGACCATTCAAGTCGGGCGGTGGTAGCACCAGGGCCTTGCCGCCGCTAACTCACGGTAGAGCTGCTTGAAGTGCCTCCCTGTGGCTGGGGCCTGGGAGCCTCCCAAGATGCACGTGATAGTGTCGGGTATGCCTTAGCGCAGCGAGGCATGGTAGCCCGATGGCCCCGGCGCTGGCCCCTAGGCATGGTGGCCAGTCGGGAACAAGCCATGTTTTGAGTCGCTCGGGAACTCGACGAGGCGGGCGTGCCACGCCTTGCGCTTGGAAGTGGCGGGGACGTGTCAGAGCATCATCCGCTCCTCGCGCAGTGCGCTCTCCCGTGTTGGGCTGCCCGAGAAGACTCGTTGCTCAATCCCTGCATCGGAGCTCGACGCCGTACCTCCAAGGTCAAGGAAAGCCTCTGAATCGCGCCTCAGCCCCCTACCTGACGCACCAAATGTCAGAGAAAGAGTCCCGTGTGGGAACAAGGGGTCCAACAAGCCCTAAGTTCGAGAGGAGGCTGAATCACGCATTCCAAGCTTCCCAACGACGGTGAAGGCGGCTGATACGTCATAAACGTATCTATAATTTTTGATGTTCCATGCTTGTTTTATATCTAATTTCTTATGTTTTGTCCACATTCTGGAGTATTTTTATACATTTTCTGGAACTAACCTATTAACAAGATGCCATAGTGCCAGTTGCCTGTTTTTTGTTGTTTTTGGTTTCAGAAAAGCTAGTAAGGAAATATTGTCGGAATTGGACCGGACAAAAGCCAAAGTCAATATTTTACCTGAAGCAACACGGAGTCCAGAGGGGAGCCGAAGAGGAGCACCAGGGCGGCCACACTATAGGGTGGCGCGGCCATCCCTAGGTGTGCCGCTACCTGGTGTGGGCCCCCTAGTACTCCACCGACCTTGCCCTTCCGCCTATAAAAGCCTCCTGGGACGAAAACCCTAAGGACCCTATCAAAAATCCACGAAAGAGTCTGTAGCCGCTGTCATCTCCATCCCTAGATCGGGAGAGATCTGAAGATCTTCCCGGCACCGTGCCGGAGGGGAGAGTTCACCCTGGAGGCCTTCTTCATCACCATGCCTGCCTCTAGTGTGATGCGTGAGTAGTTCATCCCTGGACTACGGGTCCATGTAGTAGCTAGATGGTTGGTTCTTCTCCTTTGTGCTACCATGTTTAGATCTTGTGAGCTCCGTTCATGATCAAGATCATCTATTTACAATCTTATATGTTGTGTTTGCGGGGATCCGATGGATATTGAGATGCTATTTCAGATTGATTATTGATTCTATCATATCTATGTTATTTGTGATCTTGCATGCTTTCCGTTGTTAGTAGCTATCTTGGCCAAGTAGATGCTAGCAACTCCAAGAGGGAGTATTTATGCTCGATAGTGGGTTCATGCCTCTAGTAATCTGGGGAAGTGACAGAAATCTCTAAGGTACTAGATGTGTTGTTGCTACTAGGGAGAAAACAGCAATCCTTTGTCCATAGGGCAATCGTATTGTTTAATTTACACGCTTTGCTTAATGAAATTATATGTTGCTTGCAACTTAATACTGGAGGGGGTTTGGATGATAACCTGAAGGTGGATTATTAGTCATAGATCCAGTTGGATTACGATCTATGTATAATGTTGTAATGCCTAATCAAATCTCATAGGAGTCAAGATGATTAGTATATGCATGGTATGCTTTCTCGGTGTCTATCAATTGCCTCGATGTAATTTGTTCACCTAACATGTCATATATCTTAAGGAGAATCACCTCTAGTGAACTATGGACCCCGGTCCAGTCTTTTACCATCAATCTACTATCTACTATTTACTGTTTTACTGCTTACTTTCTGCAAGCAATTACTATCTTCCACACAATACGTTTAATCCTTTGTTTCAGCAAAACCAGTGAGATTCACAACCTCACTATAAGTTGGGGAAAAGTTCTGTGGTTGTGTTGTGCAGGATTCCAAGTTGGAGACAACACCTTGGGGTTGTTTCCTTGCTCCTACTAGTTCCATAACCTTGGTTTCATAACTGAGGGAAAACTTGTTGATGTGCTCATCATACCTTCCTCTTGGGGTTCCCAACGAGCTCATCATATTTTGAGCCATCAGCAGCGATGCACGGACACGACAGAGAGGTTGACACGGGTTTTTTACCCAGGTTCGGGACCCTCCTGCTTGGTTGTATTGCTCGTGGTGCATCACGAGGGTACAGAGTTAAACCAATGTGTAGGGTTATAGATTGTCACATTCTACGCCCACTAAGGTAGGAGAAGGTCTCCTTACATAGGTCGGTCGGGCCTCTTCCCCCCAAGTGCTGGGCAGGAAGGGTCACCACAATGCCATGCCTTGAAGACCTAGTCTACGAGACTGCTTTCTGTGGACCTAGCCTACACCGCTTCGGAGACACTCGTCCTCCTTGTGTCTTCGGTCATGGATGACGTCCGATCCCGGGGATGTGTCGCCTCTGGGCCCCTTACACCGAAATGGAGAGACACCACCTTAGTTGTCGGGACCTTTATTAGGGACACCTTTGACTACCCGAGACCCATTGGACGGTACTAGGATGACATCCTATTCTATGCTCCTTTCCAGCTTGTTTCCTTTCGCGGCCAGGCACGTGCGCCTCTACCCTCGCGAGGGGGCCACCTCCGAGGCCCTCACGAGGCACCCGGATGAACCGTCTGAAGGCCCAGCCGACTAGGGACTCAGGGTACTCCTGGTTCCCTTGGTCCGACCGGGAGTAACATACTCCCCAAGATTCTTTTAAGCCATGGCTCTTTTATTTTTGGTATTTTTGAATAAGAGAAACAAATAAACAAGTAAATAATTTTTTGGATTTTCAATAGATAACAAAAAGTAAACTAATAACAAGAAATAAACTACAAACAAAATAAAAACTAAAAACAAGGTCTCTAGTGATCTCACCACGATAGCTAATTGCTTTCCCCACAATGACGCTAGAAAAAAGGGTTGATACCTTCGATCCGGATTTACCAATCACTATAGTAGCTTTTTCCCTAGTAGACCTTGGTTAAAATGAACTCTTAGGAAACAATGCTAAAAGGAAAATAATAAGGCATGTCTACAAGACTTGTTTCTTTGTTTTACCTTCATCCACCAGACCTATCTAGTTTACTTTATAATGTGGGTTGTATCATTGGATGGAGATAGGCCAAGGTTGAAGATTCACCTATAGCTGCACATCATATGGGATAAAGGTAGTAATACACATATTCATGTGTAATGATTAAATATGGATAAAATTTGTGGGAAGCACATCTTGATATACTAGAGCCCCTGCGAGTCACAGACATAGCAATAGTCTTTTGATCCAACTGTTTGCACCGTGAAGCACCGAGCTACAAACAATTAGTAAGTGAATACACAGATCAAAGCCTTAAGAAGTGATGTTGCTGTTGTTCCCCAATGGATCGCTAAACAAAGACCATACTCCCCTTTCTGTCACTGGGTTTCCTATGAGATCGCCGCTAACCAAGTATTTCATCTCGAGCCTTTATCAATCTCTGGGATCTTGGGTACCTACAAGTCCATAGATCACTAGATTTTCGAAAATATTTAACCCTGCAGGGGTGTACAACTTTACCCACACGTACCAACCGACTCTTAATGCCACATGATTAGCCCTCTTCCTTGGAAGGCCGGCAGAGGGTGGTTGGCCATGACCTTTACCTTGCTTTCACCGAGACCACAAGTCACTCACTAAGGTGGGTTCCACCATAAAGGGTCAAGTCCCAAAGCTGGTCCCTAGAGATGTGAGTCAGGGTTGGTTTATCAGGGGCTCTATCGACCCCAACCAACCCAGGACAGGCTTACCTACCTGTTATGATGCACCTTCACTCGCCAAATCTTTCAAAATGTTTTCTATGCATATGTTGAATGGAACGTCCGAACTATGTGACTCATGGAATCCACTAGGCAAGTTAGTCAGTCGAGGGGTTCCCAAACCCCGTGTGGTTGTACGCTTGTCTCGGTTCTAAAGGCAAGAACTTGGTTCCTAGTGGTGGCGAGCATGGGACTACAAAAACCACATCCCACTATGGCCTCCCATACAAGCCTTAACATGTTTAACCTTTACCACTGATCTCACCTTATTAGTATACCTTGTTCTCATGTCATACTAGATTCTCTGCATTGATACATCATCTGGATGGACCAACACTGACAGCTAAGCATGGCTAAGCAAGACAAATATATAGGCACTAGCAGTACACATAAGCCAAACCAAGTTATGCTAGGAGCAGTGGACCAGGTAATATAAACTCAAAGGGAGTAATGCAACAGATAGGATACTCTATCTATCGATAAAAGACCACAGTAGAATCATATGCACCATGGCAAGAATTGTAATGCTTTCAAAATCACAGGATTATATAATGGTAGGGCTATGCTTGCATTTTCCTATTGATGACCAAAAATTAGATATTTGGAAGCCTTGTGCTTGACTTGATTACAGTTGTTCAAGTATTGTTCGTCGATCTTCGATGGTGTTGATCTCGGTCTTTAATCTCGACCTCGATATCGTATTCTACCGCGAAGAAGCAAAACACCAGAAAGAGAGGGAAACAATCAACACATGGCATCAATGCATTTCTCAAGCAAGGATGACGATATGACAAGTTAAATTGTATTGAAATGGAAAGCTAAGGCATGCTTAACCATTTTAAACAGGGTCCGAGGGGTGCAAACCCTAAAACAGTGGGAACCTCAGAGTCACCTATGAGGTTCAATTGGTTATTCTAATTAAACTTGACATTTTAGTTGTTGAACAATGCATTATTTTGATGCTAAAGTGTAGATCTTATTTATCTGAACATTTTGATATATTATACATATTTTTCTAACTTATAAATAATTAGTTATTAATCTTATAAGATTATAACATTTTCTGAATTTATTAAACTATTTAAAAGGGTTTATTGTGTCAGTGTGACGTCATGCTGATGTCAACACAGAAACCTAACTCTTTTACACATATGCCTAGGCTAGCCACAGCCACCAATGGCTAGGGCCAAGGGCTAGGTCATCATGCCACGCAGGCAAGGCTTGGTCAACATCCACGCAAGCGACACATCAGCGACCACATCGGTGACACATCATCTCGCCGGACACCGCGGCAGACGATGGTCACCAGCAGTCATAGAGGGCTCGTGAGGAAGCGAGGATGCACCTGTTCGAACGAGGGGAGCGGGGCAAGTCTAAGGGCAGCGGCGCCGCTCCTATTTGGTCACCCAAGCGACCTGCACGGTGACGACTAGCAGTAGCGCACGACATCACATGTTGATAGCGCGAGACAAGGTGAGAGGAGGACGAGGGATTAGTGTTGGGGCACCAGTGGATCACCATGAAGACAATGGAGGGATTGGTGAGGTGAATAGCGGTCGGAATCAACGATGAAAGAGGTTGTCGAACCTCGGGAGACGAGCTCGTCGGAGCCAGCTAGGGATGTGCGGGCTCGATTCCTTCGGCAGGGTGACGCTACATAGCACGACGGAGGTCGTGGGCGCATCATCTTGGCTCGGGGCGACCTCTAGTAGCGGTGCGACATGGTGACTAGCGGCGGTTAGGGTTCGGTCCCGAGGGGATCACGAGAGAGAGGGCACGGGAGCGAGCGTGAGTGAATGAGGGTGGGAGAAGACATGCTCGTGGTGGCCTTCTTCTCCTCTCCGGTCTACAGCGGACAGCGGTGAGCGAGCAGCGCGGATCGACGGCGGAGGCGGCGACAGGCAACAGGTTGCTGTCGTCGACGAAGATGATGAGGGGAGAGGAGGCCGAACCGGTACGGGCCAGGGACGGGCTACACTTGGGCCACAGTGGGCTGCAACAAAGGTTCAGGAGAGGGAGAGAGTAGCTGGGTTGCGCGGCCTGGTTGCTCTGGTTTATTGTTTTTAACAAAACCCTTTTTCCATTTGCTTTTTCTCTTTTCCATTTTATAAACTCTATTTTAAATAGGTCTTGAATATTTCAGATACACCAGAGGGTTGGTAAAACTATAGAGATATTTTGGGGACCTTTTAGTCCATTTGGGCTCCATGTATTTTCTTTTTTCAAATATTTTCAAAACCCTTATGAATTCCTTTTAGAGAGAGAGGATAAATAGCTAGGGTTTTAGGGTTTCATTTTTATTCTTGTTTGAATTTTTGTCTTAGAAATATAATGATGCTCATGAATGCACAATCAACACTAAATATTATTTAAGTAAAAATAGGGTGTTACCGCTCATCCCTATTGGATTTCCCTCAATTTCTAGGCACTGTGTACTTAGGATCTCCCTGTTCTAGGGTTGTTGAGTGTTTCTAGTAGGTTTTGGTAGTAACTAACATGTTCTAAGTTCTTATATTAGGTTTTGGGTCCTAGTTACTAGTGTTTGTTAATTATCTAGGTTGTTGTGTATTGATCTCTGGAATTAGGGTTCTTAGCTTGCTATTAGTGCTTGTTTAGAGTTTATAAGTGAAATCAAAATCCACAACTCAAGTATATTTACATGGTTTGTTGCATTACAGTGTAGTGTGTCCAATTATATCTTACAATTCCTGTTAATTTTTACTACATCTATTAACACCACTGTCAGTGTTACTTGACATGATCTGATACTTAATTGTACTTGTGTTGTTGTAAACACTTCTCTTAGTTAATTGTCTTGATAATAAAGTTTGATTTGGAATGACCATTATTTTTCGTCAATGATCATGCTTCAGTATAGTTTATATGTTCTTAATTGTGTTAAGATGGTTTTACTGATGCATTACTTCAGTATTCATACATTTTCCTATACATGCAATTTCTACTAATTAGAACGCAATAGAGTTTCTTTCTAGTGGATATTGCAGTTGGAGGAAAAGTTTGTGTTACTTAGTTTGATGTATTAGCTTAGATTCCTTTGAGTGTAAATTAAATTGTTCTTATTAAGGATTGTGCACTGAGTGTTAATCCATATTCTTCATATGTGTTGACTTAGGAAGGACACCGCAATCCGACTATATATAGCTAGCCGTCTTTAGGGTTTAGGCTTTGGATTTTTTTAGACTAAAAGTTAGCCATCATTGCAACTTCGCCAATGCTTGAGTCTCGCAGAGGTCTCTTGTACTTCACACCTATATAGTATCCCACCTTATTCAATATATCTTTCATCTTTATTCGTAATATCTTGATTATAATATTAGTTTCGATAATCTCCAGGAAATTTGCCTAGAAATTGCATTGGCGCTTATGCTCCCACGTGTAGTCCTATATGTATCTATCATCTGTTTTAACTCCTCTCACATTCTTCATATTTAGTGTTCGAGAATAATAGACCGTACGACAGTTTATTAGTTGATTATTCATATTCCAAAAGCAAGTACTGCACCCAATTTGCAAATATAAGTGAGGCACACAATAGCATCTTGTAATTTACAATGCTCATCATTAAACCATCCCAACATTGGTGAATAAAAATTCATTGCCAAATTATGAGCTACAGCGCACTTAGATAAGCATTCATGCAACAAGCTAGTTGGCTCAAAATCCATACTAATATTGAAGGTCATATCAAAATGATCGAGCATATACGCATATTTATCTTCAATTAAACAAGCAACGTCACCACACGTGATGCAAATCCTATGCACCATAAAAACACCGTCTATATTATAATCTCTCACCAAATAAAAAGTATAACAAGGGACGTAAACACTCTTCAAACATGTGGTTTCAGCAATTTTATTTCTAGCACGTGATAAGGACATAGGAGCATCCATTGAAATAGACCACAACGAAGTAGCAGCATTAAAATTATCTAACATTTCATCATGTCTAACCAACATTATACTATCCAAATCAGATACAATAGCCATGTCACATTGTTCAGTTTCAGCCTCAATAAAATTAATAGGTGTACTCATCTCACTAGAAGAATTCAAATCAGCAATAGATGCACTCAGAATAGTCGATATCTCATTTATACAATCCTCTAAACCATGTACATTCTTATTAGCAAAAATCCAGTAGCGATCAGTTCATTAGTTGGAACCATATCAATAGAAGAATTAACTTTAGCAATAGACTCCCACACAATTGGTTGTATCTCGGCTACTTGATCAAATGGTAAGCCTACAACAATGATGTGTGTGCTCGGTCCAACAAGTGTCTCGGTTATTTGATCACATAATACATTCAAACCAATAGCACACTCATCTACAACTAGCGGTATGACCAAATAATTGGCTAGCTCAACACATGGCATATTAAAATAGACGGAGGTGCACTCATCTCACTAGAAGAATTCAAATCAGCAATAGATGCACTCAGAATAGTTAGTATCTCATTTACACAATCCTCTAAACCATGTACATTCTTATTAGCAAAAATTTCAGTAGCGATCAGTTCATTGGTTGGAATCATATCAATAGAAGAATTAACTTTAGCAATACTCCCACAAAATTGGTTATATCTTGGCTATTTGATCAAATGGTAAGCCTACAACAATGATATGTGTGCTCAGTCCAACAAGTGTCTCGGTTGTTTGATCACATAATACATTCAAACCAATAGCACAATCATCTACAACTAGCGGTGTGACCAAATAATTGGCTAGCTCAACACATGGCATATTAAAATAGACGGGACATTGATCAATGTCACATGTATGGACAAAATTGGTATCTTTCCAATTACCTAGCAGGTTCGCTTCCAGAGATGCAAATACTGCTGGTGAAGACGCATCATAATTTTGTGGTTGCGTGACCCCTACAAATGTGGCCCCCATGGTAGGTGGAGTGGTCAGAGTGGAAACCTTCTTTGACTTTGACGACAGTGAGTTCATCGCGCGCTTATTAGCCTTATGAGCACATCTTATCTGCTGTTTAGCTTTACAAGCAAGAAGAAATAAATGATCAACAGAATAAATTTTTTCATGCATAAGTATGTCCTAAATATCACAGTTTGAACCTCTCCAAAATCTATCTATAAAATTATCTTCACGTTCTTCTATAAAGGAATATAATATGGCAGTTTCTAAAGCACCATAGTATGTTGTTATGGTGTTACTACCTTGACTTAAATTTTGCAATTATTTAACCATGTCACAAGTATAATAGATGGAGCAAATTTATGTCGTGGAGCAAGTTTTAAATCATGTCAAATAGTAGGTATATAATCAGGATAGAAGCGACAATAATTATTCCACCGTATAGAAGCAAAATCAGTGAATGTACTAATTGTGGCTTTTATTCTCTTTCGCTCACAAAATTATGGAAAAGAAATATATCATTTATCTCAAATTCCCATTTATTATATACATCAGGCTTATAACAACCATTAAATGGTGGCATAAAAATGGTAACCTATGCATTCTTCGATTATACAGACTGTTTCGAAAAGACTACAGCTCGTTACTACTATGGCGGCCCTCCCACCCCCTCCACCGTAGCCTCACCGGATCTTCCTCACCGACGATCTCCCACGCAAGTGATATCCTCCCAATTTCAATCCAACCACTCTACTCCCCTCTCTCCGGTGATCATCCCGTCCCCAACCTGGCATTGGAACGCTAGGTACTCGGTCATTTCAGATCTTGACTGAGGCTCCGAGAGCCTGGATGGTGCGCTCTGCATCTGGTCCAACTGGATCACTGTTCAAAATTCCAAAGGAATTGGAATCGTTGGAAGACCTCTTAAAGAGGGTGAATTGATCTCCTCGGGATCTGAGGTATTTTTACAAACGCACGTCGCTACTGTCGGATCTTGCACCATCACGCCATTGGGTGACCATGCATGCATTTTTGCGCCCCCCGAGGTAGGTACGTAATCAGGCACATGATCCTCTTTTGCCGCTGTCAACCTTGGAGGTGGCTGCTGGTGAGGCCTCGTGGCAGCCAACGCATGCGGGTTCTGATAGTGCTAGATCTTTGTCCCTAAAGGATCTGGATCGAGGCAGAATGAAAGCTTATTATGGATCTTTAGATCTCTATCGCAGTAGCTTGAAAGCTTATCTATATAATGCCCGTGGCACTCGAATTGGAAGTATTTTCTTGAAATCTCGGGCAAATTTTAGTATTGGTTATAAACTATCTTTTCTAGATCATGTGGTTAGAATTGGGCTGAGATTACCAGACACCTTGGAATCCTCAAATAAGAAAGTGGCTCAAGATAATGAATCTGTTCAGTCCTACGCTGCTTCTGATTCCAGGTTATCTGCTGAAAGGTTAATTCAAAATGAGGCCAAAGTTCATGAAACTGCTAACGGACTACATGGAGATGAAGTGGATTTTCTTTCGGTGCATTAGTATTTGATATTGGGTTTGGACTTCTCTCATGGCAGCAACTTTGCTAAAGATGTCAAATATAAGTTTGGTACCAAAGTGTACCCTACTGATAAATCTGGTCATTTTGTTCTGGTTGTCTCTTTTGGTCGAGCTTCTTTTCGTGTAGATGAGGATCATGTTATCTTAGCTCTTGAGGCAGCTCTAGGAGGATTCTGTGGCGAATTAAAAGTATCGCTGATCAAAGATAGAGTGTTCTCCTTCTGCGTGTCCTCTAAACTTGTGGGTTTTCATGTTATTAATTGAGAAATTTGCATGTTCCATTTTAAATGTTTCTTTTATCTGTGGGGAAGAGGAGGATCTAATTGGCAACGAGAGTTTCATGATTGGCAGAAAGACTGTAATGATGAATGGACACTGATCAGTCCCTCGAGGAACAGATCACAACAGGGTACTAGTGCTATACAGTGCCAAAGGACTAAGTCTATTTTGAGATCTGCTAATGCAATGAAAACGAAGCTTCTTTTTGCAGATTCCATTAACTATCCTGTAGAGGCTATTCTGACCCCAAAGCCAAGGACAAACAAGTGGCGTCCAATATTGTTCCAAATGTGGCTGTGAGTTCTTCTCTTCAAACTAATCCAAATCAAGCTACTAACCTTGTCAATGAGAAACCGATACAGGAGACTGCATGCAGTTTGATACTTTTAACTGTTCAAAATCAAGTTCAGAGAGACGCACCGGTCTGTTGTCCTAGTGCTGATGCAGATAAAGGCTCTGATTCTGAAGATGAGGCCCTATCGGAGTCCACTAGGCTAGAAGAGATAGTGGATGATATTGCGTTCCGTTTCTAGGATTGCCGAAAGTGTCTCGGTATGGGCCATACATTTGAAGAGTGCATGAGACAGATTCGGTGCCGTCAATGCTTCCATTATGGCCATATTGCCCGGGGCTGCCTTAAACGATTCTCGAAACGTCAGCAATGATGGGTACCTAAACATGTAAGTGTTAGGAATATAGGAACAGGTACCTAAACAAGTAAGTGTTGGGAATATAGGAATGGTCCAAGCGGAGACCATGTTGACTACACCCCCGTCAATACAACTTCTAAACAGAGCCCTATACAGAGCTCTCCGTCGTCATCGCCTCCACATCCACCAGATCGATCAAAGACAATGGCCAACTTCGAGGTCGAACCGCAACACTGGTTGCCGTGGGGGCACCAGATCATTGATGGTGGAGGGACGCGTCTATCGCATACGTACTACTATGCTACCCAGGACCCTCCGCCGCAATACCAAGCCTGGTACGTTGCAATCATTGGACCAAAGCCGCTGGCAGCTCTGCAGGAACAATGGAGAAATCAGGTTCATGAGTTCTTGCTTGGTCCGCTGAACCGCAATGGGGTAGAATATCAACCTAGCATGTTTGGTGTCGGATTATTTCAGTTGAGTGGACCCAATGTCTGTCGTGCCCTAGTGCAATCTGGCAGATACATTAAAAAATAGGGCAATTAATCTCGAAAACCTGATAGATGTGTAAAAATTAACCTTACAGCTATGTTTGAAAATATGGCAATTGATTTCAAAAAACATGGTAGGTGTGTCAAATTAACCTGGTAGCTGTGTTAAAAATAGGGCAATCGATCTCGCAAAACCTAATTAACCTGACAACTGCATAAAAAAATATGACAATTGATATTAAAAAACCCTGATAGGTATGTCAAATTAATATGGCGGTTGCATTAGAAAATCTGGCAATTGAATTCAAGCAGACATTTACATAAAAAAAAACCAACAACCGTGTTGCAGACACTCTATTTGGGAGTCTAGTACAAGAGCTAAAAATGTTGTACAGAGTACTGCCTACCATTTAATCTAGAGAGGCAATACACGCTCAGAAAAACTAGAGAGGTCACGAGTATGAAATCTGCAAGATATAGTCTACCGTAGCATGCAGCTTTTTAGGTGTCTACTGCGTGCATGTGCGTGCATGCTTTCCGTACGCTGGTCAAATGCTGATCAAGGGATGACAATACGTGAAATCGCCCAAGTGAAACGGAAGCGTGCGGAAGTTTTTTCGGCTTCAATTACGGCCGCCGCTCACAGGGACACCAATATGCGGCGCCGCTCTATATAGCCCTGTCCAACAAAAAAAATGTTTCTATATCATCTTTTATGAAAAAGCATGCACCAAAATGGGAGGGCAGCACCGAGATAAAAACATAAGCCAACGTATAGGAAATGTAGAAGGGCCAATAATATTAAACCGTGAGAAATGTATAAAAGGAGTGGCATTTTTTCACAGTTAAATGGGTTCTTTGGGAACATACCGTGAAATAAAGGTGTCAATGGTACTTACTTACTTATACAGATAGAAAAGTGAACGAAGAGGCAGAGAAGCCTTGGGATGGACTTAAAATCTTGAAGGACTGCCTCCACTGGCTGGAGATTATAATCTCTGGCTTCCCATCAAGCAGCATTTCAGCTGGATCCTCCAGGAGTGACAGGTTCTCGATTTGATAGGTTCTCAGATTTACACGCACCTTCCTTGGATATAATTCATTGTACTCATGGTGAGGAGTCATGGTGGAGCTGTCAACTAGATAACTCAATGAACAGAACCGCCCATTGTCCAGGGAAGAGAAGCAGGGCCCTGCATCAACTTCATGCCCCATGTATCTCAGCGGAAGCACAATGATGGATAACTTAAGAGCATGGTCCTTGCCAGAATTTGCGACACAGATGTGGTAAGCATTGACAGGCCCGTCTTTCTTAGACAAACCAAGGAAGATAGAGGAGCATTGCAGAGCTGCACATCCGAAGAAAGGCAGCCTCTCGTCATCGACCTTGTGCCATTTGAGTGAGTTGGTGTCAAATGCATGTGTGCCCCAGTTTTGATTGAACGATACCAAGATGTAGGGGCCGACCACCGCATATGACATTACGATTACAATCGGCAGCATATACTGGTATTCAAACGGGGAGAGCTTCCAAGGTAAGCATGGTGGATTTGGCAGGGCACACCAGGAGCTTCAAACCATGGTGCATATACTCTGGCTTTGGAAAGATCAAGTACCTCAAACCAGGGTGGGAAGTCGGGATCACGAATCCAGGAGGGACTCCTACACATGGAGTAAACGCAGTCCCCCACGGCCGTCAGCACAGGGTTCCATTTAGCTGATTTGAGAATCAGCCCGGAGATGGTCTTTCGCGTATTGGTGTCGAAGAAGACCGTGTCGCCGGAAGCACCCCCGACGCCGACGATCCACGCGCGGAACTTCGACCGCACGGCGGCGAAGGTCTTACCGCCCGCGGCCATCTCCAGGTGGGCCGCGCGGCGTAGGCTCTGGCGCCGGAGTCTCCTGCTCGCCGGCGACGCCTCGGAGGGGGCGACTACGTCCATCTTGTACACGGAGAAGGGCTTGGAAGCCTTAGCCCAGTCCCAGTGGCATGCCACAAGGTAGGCCGAACGACAGCGTACCTCATTCGAATCACCGCCGACGACACCCATCTGATTGAGGCATTGTGTTTCTCCCACAGATAGATCGCCATCCCCTTGGCCCTCATCCGTTTCTTCCAGCATCAGATCTCCGATGGATGGCTTGTGCTTGTCACGGGAAGACCCAGTTGCTTCTCCATCAAGGTCCAGCGTTTTCCTCTTGCCGCGCCCCATCAAGCGCCCGCCGCCGGAGGATACTTAGGGTTTCTGACTTTCCTCTCGATGATTTTTTTTTTAGGGGCTCCTCTCGATGAATATGATAGGACACGAATTGCCTATGTAGGCTACAACGACAAAAAGGCCATTTCCTCATCGGACGGCCCAGCAACAAAAAGGGCCATGTCCACCAACACCGGGTATTTTTCTAGTTTCCTCTGTTCTCGAGACTAGTAAAAGCGTGCACCAGACTTCTGGAGCTTGTACAGTTACCTAGCCATGGCGAGTAGGGTTTCCCCTACCTCTCCGGCGATCTACAGTTTTTGGCGGCAGGTAGGGATGACAGTGGGTACCTATTGGGGTATCTTTTATCCTACTTCTATATCTATACACAATAATAAAGAAAAGAATGTTTCTCGGGCCTCGATCTCCTTCCATTGGAGCAGACTGTGCCTTGCGCGCCGGTTCCCCTACGGTGCCCATACCATGTTGACTCACAAGTGTCAACCATGGTCTAGCTCGCCAAGATCCACTACTAGATACCGTCGTCTAGCAGCTTGATTTGGTAGTCGGTGAGCGGTGTTGTCGAATCGAGTTAACCAGGAGGACGTCGCCGCCATGATCACATCAACCCGTGGATGGCCGCTGCATCCACATCCACCAAGATATGTAATCCCCTCATTCTCCTTCCCCAAACCTGGTTTCCCTACGGTGCCTATACCATATTGATTGACTGGTCTAGCTCGCCAAGATCCACTACTAGAGATCGTCGTCTAGCAACTTGATTTGCTAGTCGTTGAGCGGTGCTGTCGAGTTGAGTTAACTAGGAGGACGTCGCCGCCGCGATCACATCTGTGGATGGCCTCTGCATCCACATTCACCAAGGTCTGTAATCCCCTCATTCTCCTTCCCCAAACCAAGCCCCTAGCTATCTGTCTCCGTTGATTCAATAATTAGCCCGCGGAAGGTGCTCTACAGATGTTCGATCTATTTGTTAGCTTTGGCATGCAATGCACTCTGGCCAGGGTAGGTACATTACGAAGGCATATGCTGTCCTGTCTCGCAAAGTTCACCAGCTTAGTACAGAGCCATGTCGATCTTATTTCCCTATCTCGTCAAATATAAATCTATGCCATCTGAACTCATTAGTGATATGTGGATACAGAAACTGGTTGACAAATATTTGATAAAACATTTAGTAACTTTAGTTTCTCACAGAAAGAACAATGTAGCCTTTGCCATGAGACCATTGGCTACAAGAGTTTGAAATATTTAATATTTATACTATTAATATACTCCCTCCATCCCAAAATAGATGTCGCGAATTTGTCAAAATTATCTAGACACTGTTTATTATATAGATTCGTCCAAATTTTGACAAACCTCGAAACAAGCCTACGTCCCGCTTTATAAATAAAGCAATATTCTGATACAGCCAATATTCCACACCCAACGCCTCGGACCGAAGCCAAACAGATAAGAAAAGGAAGACATCTTTGAGAGGGAGGGAATAGCATTTTTTAATACCTAGCCCGTGCAGATGCACGTGTTAATGACTACTGCTATACATGTACATGTACAAATACGTTCAACACTCCCCTGAATCAGCGACGGCGACGGCGCGTCGCGCCACCAGGTGCGACCGTACAACCTCGATTTAGGACGGAAGGGCCATGCGCCTCCCGGTTCGTGGTTCATTCCTGAGTGGTAGGCGGAGGATAGATTCGATCTTTTTTGTCACAGCTCGGATAGATCGGATGCTGCGAAATAGCGTACAACCTTGATGAAGGAAGGCAGGGCCATGCGCCTCCCGATCCGTGGTTAATTTCCGAGTGGCAGGCCGAGGATAGATCCAGTCGCTTTTTCCATCACAGTTCTGTTGGATTGGATGCTGCGAAAAGCATGTACTCTCTCCGTCTTAAAATAGGTATCTTAGGTTTTTAAAATTTGGATGAATTTATATATTAAATAGTGTCTAGATTTACCTAAATTTTGACAAATCTCAAATATTTATTTTAAGAAGGATAGAGTATATGCGTATCGTACAGATCGCGGCATGATGTATTTTTTAAGATTATAAGACAAAAGGACGAACTGAAGCTAGGCTTGCACGGGTTAATTAAATTTGGGAAAAAAATTAGATTGCGTCAATGTTTTCAGTGAAAAGCTGACATACACGACTTTTGAGAAAACTAGTTCATTTTTTTAAACTAGGCTAAACTAGAGGGTAACCTAAAGGTTTCAAAGTTCCATATCTAGCTGCAGATTTTTTTTAATTTTTTTTTTCAAATTTAAAGATTAAAAAAAGAAAAAACACTAGGAAGTATATAATAATAGACCCTGCTACGTGACGCAGCCGCATAAGAGTGCGTCGCGTGCGGCGGCCCGTCGCGTGCGGCGGCCCGTATCCTTCAATCGTGGGGACAACCAAACGTGTCAGAATCCAGTTGTCCAGTTTCATTTACGTCGATGCAATCTAAACACGCTTGTCGCTTGTCAACTGTTCTTGCCTGCATGTTTCCACGGGTCACTACAAAATAAGTACCAGTACACAGATATAACTAAGCTTGTCACATCATGTCTCTATAGAGCGTCATTCGACACAAACAGTCAATAATGGTACTAGTTGCCAGATTACTCAGATCCGTCTGCCAATTTACTAATTGCCAGATTAAGTAGTCTCACTATCTGATTAAGCAATCCTAACTATCAGATTAATTATTCCTAATTGCCGGATTGCCAAATTAACTATGACTAATGACGAGATTGATTAAGCTAGTTGGCAGGTTCAATTGTTTACTCTTAGTTTTTATAATGAGATGTATCTTAGCATGTTATGCTAGGAGAAATAAATGGTTAAAAAACAACTTCTCCAATGCATTCTTTTTAAGTGGTATCTCTACATTTAATGATTTAGAGGGCATATATGTATTTGATTGGTCTAACAATGTTTTTCCTATGATTTCGTGCAAGAGATGTTTCTTAGCTAAGAGCAAGAACATTAGTATAGCCAACTGTTGGCTATAAGGTAGTGCCATGTCATCTATAGTTAACTTAATATTCAACATATACAATAGCAAACTATAAAAATATACTAGATAATCAATACTTGGCCCACCATTCACTCTCACAAAATGTCTAGAAACACATGGAAGAGCTAGCTCTTGCATGAGAGCCCACTTTTTTTTCTCTCTCCACTTCTCTCCTCCAACTCAGTATAAATATATATTTAATGGCTTATAGCCAGCTGATGTCACCCTATTGTACTTGCTCTAAGATACAATCTTAATTTCTTTCTTCATTAACTATAGTGCCACATAAGCAAAGTGTCTAAGATATAGCGTTAAGAACCACCCACTGCGAAAGGCCTTATTGCCTAATTGCTGGATTAGTTGGCCTAATTGCCAGATTAGTTGTGCATAGCCGCCAAATTAATTATGCCTAGCCACCAGGTTCAACTATTAATATTCTGTATTAATTACTTTCTAGTGGCCGGATTAGTCAAACGTAATTGCCAGGTTCATTTGGTACCAATTACCATTAGCTCTATAGACTGCAAAATTTTAGTTGTTGTCAATAAATCCATCGTACCTCCAAGAAATGCACATACAACTAGAAATCGCTCCAGATTGAGTCCACACGCAAAAGTCAAGGAGTATCTCAGGGAAGAAATCAGGGGCACGATATAGCTGAGATATAGGGAAAGAGGAAAACTTTGGGCACCCAACACGCTGGTCGCTGATGACCCACAAGTATAGGGGGTGTATCACAATATTTTCGAGGGAAGTGAAACCCAATTTATTGATTCGACACAAGGGGAGTCAAAGAATATTTATAAGCCTTAACAACTGAGTTGTCAATTCAGCTGCACCTGAAAACAATCTTGCTCACAGCAGTTTATCAGTAGCAACAGTTTTATAGTAGGAATAGCAAAGTAACAGCAATAGTAAAGCAAAGATAGTAGTAACAAAAGCAGTAACAGTGGGATTTGAGTGCGGTAGGCATAGGGATGGATGAACGGGCGTTGCATGGACAAGACAATTCACATAACAATCAGAACATAGGGCAATTGCAGATAAATAAGATAAAGCATCCAAGTACTAGACAATCCTAGGCATGTGTTCCATATATAGTCATACGTGCTCGCAATGAGAACTTGCACAACATCTTTTGTCCTACCAGCCCGTTTGCAGTGGGGCCTCTAGGGAACTACTGGTAATTAAGGTGCTCCTTTTAATAGAGCACCGGAGCAAAGCATTAACACTCCGTGAACACATGTGATCCTCACATCAAAGCCATTCCCTTCCGGTTATCCCGAATTCTGTCACTTCGGGGCCATAGGTTTCGGACAACAACGTGTGTATATAACTTGTAGATAAGACCAAAAACAATACTATCATAATGAATCAATAACAAGTTCAGATCTGAAATCATGGCACTCGGGCCCTAGTGACAAGCATTAAGCACAACAAGTCGCAACAAAGTCATAAAGCACTAATAGAAGATACTAGGCACCATGCCCTAACAATCTGATGCCATTACATGAACAATCTCATCCAATCCCTACCATCCCCATAGCCTACAACGGGGGATTACTCACTCATAGATGGGGGAAACATGGATGGTCGATGGAGATGATGGTGGAGATCGATGGAGATGGCTCGGGGGCACTTCCCCGTCCCGGCAGGGTGCCGAAATAGAGACTTTCTGTCCCCCGAATCTCCCCTTCGGTGGTGGCGGCACTGCGGAACTTCTTCTGAAAAAACGTCGAAACCCCCCGGAGTTTTTAGGTCTGAAGGCTTCTTATAGGCGAAGAGGGAGACCGAGGGGGTTCTTGGGTCCACCACACCATGCCCTGGCGCGGCCAGGCCCAGCCCGCGCCTGGGGGTGGTGTGGCCAGCCCCTGGCCCTCCTCCATCTCGTATTCTGGCACCTGGAGTCTTCTGGAAAAATAGGCACTTTGGCTTTTGTCCCGTCCAATTCCGAGAATATTCATTTTCTGACTTTCCTGGAACCAAAAACAGCAGAAAAGCAGACGGTGGGCTTTGTGGCTCTTGTTAATAGGTTAGTCCAAGAAATCATGTGAAAAGTACTCCAAAGTGTGGACAAAACATAAGAAAGTGGATAAAACCAAGCATGGAGCATCAAAAATTATAGATACATTTGCAATGTATCAACATCCCCAAGCTTAACTCCTGCTCGTCCTCGAGTAGGTAAGTGATAAAAAGAAAGAATAATTTTTAAGGTGACATGCACCATCAAAGACTTGACCAAAGTATTTGTAAACATTCAAAGTTGGGATCATAGTACTTCAATCATAACATGAAAGACAAAGTTCTAGCAATAAGACGAAGAAACTGTGATGCAACATGAAAAGGCACAAACAAAAGATTTATGAATAACAATGCTTTGCAAGACGTTTGTTTGTTTCACATAAAGAAAACATATCATAGTGGCATTCAGCTTGTCCCTCATAGAGTAGCAAATATAAATGCATAGAACACCTTCAAAGTTTACAAGAGTGACTAGATACAAATAGTTTAAAACAAGCAATATCAAGGTATGCATCAATCAACAAGTCTTGGGACAATGCACATAGAACTAAGAATGGTCACTATGCTCTCAAGAAAGTGCTCAAAGAATAAGTGGAGACTCAACAAGTAAAAGAAAAGGTTTTGCATAGTTTGAAAGGCTTCCAAATGCTGAAAGTATGGTACTCATTAGCTTTGAGATCTCATTGCCCCTGTCATGAGCATCTTTAATGTGGTTAAGGTGAAAGTGAGGTCCAATCTGAGTTATATGCTTGACAGACTATAAACTAAAAATCCCAAGTCCCTTGAGTACGAGGGCCGCTCCTCATGCTACTCAACTTTAGTTACCGATAAGTTCTTGTCATCGTAAGTATGTGCGTACCATTGAGAACCGCCAACGAGGTACCCCTTGCCCGATGATACAGAAGAATCCCCATATCAAAATGACAAGGCAAGCAGACAATGAGTATCTCAACAATCTTCTTATTTACCATGGGAAAATGGTGCTTTTTTCTCTTTCCTCTTTTCATAAAACTCTTTTTTTTCTTTTTCTCAATAGCTATCTCTCTCCTTTTTTATAAGAAGAATGCTTCATAGATATCATTATGGTTACGCTGCAGGTTTCCACCATGTCAGCATGGATTAGACCAGCGGCCCAGGCATTTCTCTAACACACATACATAACTCCATGGACTTACAAGCTCCTCTTTTATTTCACACCGACGACATCCGCAAACAAAAGAGCAAGGTATCAACTGGGTATATATTTACAAGTGTTGAAAGCGTTCCCCGTGACAGCACGGTTCTGCTAATCCCCAGCCTATAATTAGCAAGCATATAACTTTCATGGAGAGTTCACAATGGTTCAGGTTTATTAAGTGCAGGAAATAAAGTGTGCCATCAAGTTCGTGAGAGCTTTACTAACTAACTTTCTCATAACAAGCAAACATTTTATTCGAAAGAAAACAAGGCATATTGAATATGAACAGAAGTAGCAAATGATGCTAATAGTAGGTATGGTGGACGCAATATTTGGTTTAAGGGAGTTGGAAACATGAGTAAAACACTCAGTGTAAGTGAAGGCTAGCAATAGTAAGGGAGCGACAAACGAGAGAGCAATAATGGTCATAATCATGCAGAGCGACAAAACATCATTGATCAAAGCATAAAGTGATACTACAAGTTGAAAACTAAAGGATCATAAAGGCTTATGATGACTTTGGATAGTCATAACATGGTGTGAGCATGTGCCAAGTCAACCCAAATAAAGCATCAAAGGAGAATACCACTATACTATGTTTTAATATGCTAAAACAACACATGATTCATCCAAGGCACATTAAGCAATCTCAATTGTTTATAACAAGTCATGCTACATCAAAGAATACTAAGCATAAAGCTAAAACAATATCAAGCATGGCATGAAAAAGCATAGGCCACAGTCAAAAACAAACTCTCTTTAACACTTAAGCATGAGCTTTCCTACTCTTTTCCAAACCAAACCAAACTATTTGAAAACCAATGTATGAAAGAAGAGGTCCAACCAATTTATTCAGAAAACTAAACAAACGAAAGCAAACGAAAAAGAAGACGCTCCAAGAACAACACAACTATGCATGAAACAATAAAAATGAAGTGTTTGGAAGAAACCTAGGATTTTTATTGATGAAGAGGGGGATGCCTTGGGCATCTCCAAGCTTTGACGCTTGTACTTATTGGATGTTTCTTGGGGTGACACGCGTGGCATCCCCAAGCTTGAGCTTTAGTCCATCCTTCATCTCATTACTCATTCCTTCTATACACCTGAAATTTTTCCTTCATACAAAACTTCACACAATCTTTATTAGCAACATTAGTACACTCAAGATAAATAAGTCTTAAGGTTCAGTTCTAACACCAAATAAACTTCCATTAAAACACTAGCTACTGTAGCACTTCCCTCAAAAAGCTCAATTCCCCAAAAAAACTCAAAAAGGAACCCACAAGAAGCAAATGCAGAAAATGGCAGAAATCTGTCAAAACATACCAGCAGGTAAAGACGAATTTTTTCGAAGACCTTCTGTTAATCAAATCAAAAAGTGTTGAACTAACAAAAGTTAGATAACAACCTGTGGCAGAAGCACACAAATTCACACCTCAAAAAGACGTTCAGAGATTTTACACGAATTTTTACGGTGAAGCACAGAAATCTGTTTCGGGACATCAACTTTCCCAATCATTACTTCTCTCTCATTAGAGGTTACTCTTGGCACGAAAAGCAAATAAAAAGGATAAGGAGCGGTTATTACTGAGGCAATAACTTTCAAGACTCATCTAAAACTTTTGGGTTATCTCTCAATAAGTACTTTTCTTTAACGCCTTTAAGTTAGGCATAAGCACAAACTAAAATGGATAGAATAAAAGTAAGCGGAGATAATCATGGTGAAAACATTGTTTTGTTCAATGAAATCCTTTTGTTAACAAGGTTGATCAAGTCTTGCTACCAAAACAATTGCATATGAGACAAAACTTTGTATTCCACTAATGATTATGTTACCTCAACCTTGATAGCAATGGTCCCAATCATAATAGTTTCAAAATTTTCTCTTGGTATGGGATAATATATTTCTCCAACTTGAATGCCTTCAACATGTTCAATTGAATTCAAACCATAAGTCCTTTCAATCTTCTTGGAGAAATAGACAGTATGTTCCTTGTCATTAACATTGAAGGTCACCTTTCCTTGATTACAATTAATAATAGCTCATGTAGTATTAAGAAAAGGTCTCCCAAGAATAATAGACATATTATCATCTTCGGGCATAAAAGTTTGAGAGGATGCTCTCATAAGAAATATGAGTTGAAGTAAAAGAGAGCATCAAGAAGCAAATCCAAAACACATTTAAGTCTAACCCACTTCCTATGCATAGGAATCGTGTATGCAAATAAATTCGCAAAGAACAAAGTGACAGGCATAGGAAGATAAAACAAGAGTAACTTCAAAACTTTCAGCACATAGAGAGGTGTTTCAATACCATGAAAACTTCTACAACCATATTTTCCTCTCTCATAATAATTTTCAGTAGCCTCATGAATAAACTCAACAATATAACTATCACATAAAGCATGATTTTCATGATATACAAGCACTAGAGCTTTATTATAAACATTTTCAAAAGAATCCTCAGGAACATAACATTCATCCCCCTTTAGGCATGGAGGACAATCAAATAATGTAAGGGATAAATAGTTACTCTCATTAGAAGGTAGACATGGGTAGCTAATCCATTCTTCCTCCTTTTGTTCATCACTCTCCTCCTCTTTTTCATCTAATGAGATTTTAGGTTCATCAATTTCTTCTTCCATAGGATCCTGCAAGGCATTAGTCTCTTCCATTTGTGGAAAACATCTATTAAAATATTCAAGAATATAGCCATTTTCATCCATGTAATTATCAAAGCAAAATTTAAGTATACCATAAACATCATACTTATAAGGTGAATCATCAATATTTTCAAGCAAACTAGCAAGTTCAAATGCACCCTTCCAAGCCATAAATTCCTCAATTTGTTCCACATCATAAAGGTCATAATTTCCCTTAACATAGGAAGATATGGTATCATTATCATTATACTCACATTGAAAAGGGAGGTGTTTGTACCTCCTACAACAACAAGATTTATCAAGGCAATAAGTAACATTATAAGCAGAGCACACATTTCTAGCAATGGTATACAATCTATCAATTTGTCCCCATAAGTGTTTCCCTTTTTGTGATAGGCGGTGTTCCTTATAATAATATTTTTCATCTTTCGTGAACCCACCTTGCCAATAAGATTCAGTTTCAAAGAAACCAACCATTGACAACAAGCATGATAAAGCAAGACAATAACAGACCAACGAAAATAACAACTAGAGTAGGAACCAATTTTTTTGTATTTTTGATAAAGAAACAAGCAAACAAGGAGAAAATAAACTTATCTTGAACAATAGTGATTCCAAGTGGACTTGATAAATAAAGCTATGCTCCCCAGCAATGGCGCCAGAAAATAGTCTTGATGACCCACAAGTATAGGGGGTGTATCGCAGTATTTTCGAGGGAAGTGAAACCCAATTTATTGATTTGACACAAGGGGAGCCAAAGAATATTTATAAGCCTTAACAACTGAGTTGTCAACTCAGCTGCACCTGAAAACAATCTTGCTCACAACAATTTATCAGTAGCAACAGTTTTGTAGTAGGAATAGCAAAGTAACAGCAGTAGTAAAGCAAAGACAGTAGTAACAAAAGCAGTAACAACGGGATTTGAGTGCGGTAAGCATAGGGATGGATGGACGGGCGTTGCATGGACAAGACAATTCACATAACAATCAGAACATAGGGAAATTGCATATAAATAAGATAAAGCATCCAAGTACTAGACAATCCTAGGCATGTGTTCCATATATAGTCATACGTGCTCGCGAGAACTTGCACAACATCTTTTGTCCTGCCAGCCCGTTTGCAGCGAGGCCTCTAGGGAACTACTGGCAATTAAGATGATTCTTTTAATAGAGCACCAGAGCAAAGCATTAACACTCAGTGAACACATGTGATCCTCACATCAAAGACATTCCCTTCCGATTATCCCGATTTCTGTCACTTCGGGGACATAGGTTCCGGACAACAACGTGTGTATACAACTTGTAGATAAGACCAAAAACAATACTATCATAATGAATCAATAACAAGTCCAGATCTGAAATCATGGCACTCGGGCCCTAGTGACAAGCATTAAGCACAACAAGTCGCAACAAAGTCATAAAGCACTAATAGAAGATACTAGGCACCATGCCCTAACAATCTGATGCCATTACATGAACAATCTCATCCAATCCCTACCATCCCCATAGCCTACAGCGGGAGATTACTCACTCATAGATGGGGGAAACATGGATGGTCGATGGAGATGGCTCCGGGGGCACTTCCCGTCCCGGCAGGGTGTCGGAACAGAGACTTTCTGTCCCCCGAATCTCCCCTTCGGCGGTGGCAGCGCTGCGGAACTTCTTTTGGAAAAACGTCGAACCCCCCCGGAGCGGCCAGGCCCAGCCCGCGCCTGGGGGTGGTGTGGCCAGCCCCTGGCCCTCCTTCGTCTCGTATTCTGGCTCCTGGAGTCTTCTGAAAAAATAGACACTTTGGCTTCTGTCCCATCCAATTCCGAGAATATTAATTTTCTGACTTTCCTAGAACCAAAAATAGCAGAAAACAGGCAGCTGACACTGTGGCTCTTGTTAATAGGTTAGTCCAAGAAATCATATGAAAAGTACTCCAAAGTATGGACAAAACACAAAAAAGTGGATAAAACCAAGCATGGAGCATCAAAAATTATAGATACATTTGCAATGTATCAGTCGCCGGGCTCTTAATCGTGCTTGTCCTCAACATCCCTCCTCGCAATCGAGGGCGACAACCTCCTAACGCTGTTGACGGTGGCAGCTTCTTCCTCACACTTGACGACATCATACTCCCAGGTCTCCGCTCTCCGTGTTACGTGCTCGTCGGCAACGGTCTTCCCTTCTCTCTCCTCCAACTCAGCACAAATATACTATTTAATGGCTTATAGCCAGCTAATGTCACCCTGTTGTACTTGCTCTAAGATACAATTTCAATTTCTTTCTTCATTAACTATAGTGCCATATAAGCAAAGTGCCTAGGATATAGCGTAAGAACCACCCATTGTGAAAGGCCTTAGTTGGCCTAATTGCTGGATTAGTTGTGCATAATCGCCAAATTAATTATGCTTAGCCACCAGGTTCAACCGTTAATATTCCGTATTAATTATTTTCTAGTGGCCGGATTAGTCAAACGTAATTGCCAGGTTCAGTTGGTACCAATTACCAGATTGATTAGCTCTATAGACTTCAAAATTTCAGCTGTTGTCGATAAATCCATTGTACCTTCAAGAAATGCGCATACAACTAGAAATCGCTCCAGATTGAGTTCACACGCAAAAGTCAAGGAGTATCCCAGGAAAGAAATCAGGGGCACGATATAGCTGAGATATAGGGAAAGAGGAAAACTTTGGGCACCCAACCCGCTGGTCGCCGGGCTCTTAATCGTTCTTGTCCTCAACATCCCTCCTCGCAGTCGAGGGCGACAACCTCCTCACGTTGTTGACAGCGGCAACTTCTTCCTCACACTTGACGACATCATACTCCCGTGTCCCGGCTCTCCGTGCTACGTTCTCGTCGGCAACGGTCTCCCCGCTGCGTGCTCTACGCCTCCTTTCATGCTCATCGGCGGCCTCCCTACTTCATGCTCGGTGGTGGCCTCTCCGCTAACCCATGGACAACGCCTCTTCAATCTTTATGGCGGCAGCCTCCTGGTGCCTGCTCGGCGGTGCGACCTCCTGCTCTCGCGCCTTTCCAGTGCAGCACCCTGAAACCCCCGCCACAGGAGGCGCTCTTCTGTGGCTATCACTGCAAGAGATTATGGATTGTGCAGCGTGGAGAAGTTTGTCAGGGATGAGGATAAGATGGACCAGGAGAGCGGTTGGTGGGGCCACCATGGATGCAATCCTCTTGTCACGAATCTTTGACGGGTCGCACGGAAGAGCCGCTGGTGCGACGCTTCTTGTTATCTGTTCCCTATAATAATTTATGAACGGTGTAATTTTGAATGGACCAATATATCTTGCTGTTTTTCTTGTTTTAGGGTTCTGGTACAACGCATGGTTTCTTCCCGGGTTAAAATTTACCTATCGGACGGCCAAACATGTCACTATTACACCTACAAGGCACATCGTCGAATCTCTAAGTTTTGGTTTGTTTTATGGACTATAGCCCATGGTTTTTTGGTATCTCGGTAATGGAGTCATTTCGTGACCCATTGATCCAATTATGCCCATTTTTTTTGGAAAACCCAATTTTCCGTCCAGTGCGGGCCAAAAGGGATTCGGTGAGGTGATGAACCCATCTAATGTATCCGTCTTCTCATTTTTTCTATTTTCTTTTTAATGTGTCCTTTTTATTTTTCCTTCTTTTTCTCTTTCTCTTTTTGTTTTCGTTTATCTTTCTATTTATTTTTTTGTTTTCTTTTATTATTTTTATTAAAAAATGTTTTTGTTGTGAAAAAATATAGTAGTTTTTTCTTGTTCAAATAAGATAAATATTTTATTAAAATATCTCAAATAATATAAACATTCATATTATAAAATCGTTCAAATAAGATAAATGTTCTTATTTGGAAAACCATTCAAATGAGATTTTTTTATTGAAAAACTGTTTAAATAACATATATGTTCATATTAAAAGTTATTAAAATAAGAAAAAGTTCTTAATTAGAAACCATCCAAAGGAGATTGAAAACCCGTTCAAATAACATAAATGTTTTTATTTGAAAATCCGTTCCAATAATATAAATGTTGTTTCTTAGTAATTTTTATTTGATAGATGTGGATATTCTATTATTTACAACCCATTTTTTCTTCCATTAATATATATTTTTATAAATAATGAAACAAAGGGAGTGAAGGAAATAATTTCAGTATTGTTGAAATAGGTTTCAAAATTATTTTAAAAATTGAAAAGTATATAAAAAGTCAGCAATACTATACAATTATAGAGGTCATGGCTAAATAGTTAAGTACATATGTTGTGCTGACCTCTAACGTTAGCTATCAAATTTGGATCAATAGGATGCCAAGAAATTCTTGAACCATTGGACTGAGTTCTTCGGGTATCTCTTGAAGTTATCCTTGTAGTCGACGAAGTACAACCCAAACCTCGAGGTGTATCCAGCTGTCCACTCCCAATTGTCGAGAAGGGACCATGCAAAATACCCAAGAACATTGCAACCATCCTCCCTGCAGAAATTACACTTTTAGCTAACCGATTCACGTATAGCAAAAAGGTTTTAAGTGAGTACCTTATGGAATCAGCTAAATTAGTAAGGTAGTCATTGTGGTACTTGATCCTCTTTGAGTCCTTGAGGGCCTTCTTGATGGAGATGAAGGGACTGTTACCGTCATCCATCCCTGATTAAAAAGAAAGAGTCTCATGTCAAAGGCACATTAGTTATATTTGGTTGAGAAGACATCCTTGATAATTATGCCCATAAACTCTAAGCAGCCTGTTCTATATTTTGTAGTGTTGTGCTAATCAAATTGACAAAAATCATGGTGTGCATGTACTTGCCATTTTCAGTGATATAGACAGTTGGTGTGTTGTATCTGTCTTTGACATAGTTCATAAGTCTCCTCATGCTGCCAGGCACAATGTACAACCATATCGAATTGGCCTGCGTGGTGGCGAATAAGAGCAGTTATTCAGTACAATTGAGTTTCAGATACCAAAATGCAACATCACAACACCAACCATTAGTCTTGCAAGAAGAAATTGTTAGATGAAAAACTTTATATTCATAACGGAAGAAGGATGTGCATGTTGCTATCATGATTCACCTTATCTCCGATTGCCTTCCAATGTCTGAAAGCTGAAAACGCATGCAAAGGTACACACATCAGTACTAAGCTAGACTCAAAATTTCAATACACAAAGGGGGAAGCTAAACTTACGGAGGCTGATAGCTCCACTGTCTGCTAATGTATCATTCAACAAGTATTTGATGACTGTAGAATGGTCCTCCTTTGTATAGAATGTGGTGTAGTGATTGATCCCCAGGAAGTCGAGTGAGCCCTTCACAAGATCAACCTCTTTTGTCGTGAACCGCGGTAGCCTTTTGCCGACCCTCGATCTCATCGTCACCGGGTAGTCGCCGAAGAAAAAGGGATCGGCAAACCTATTGATAACACCAACATCAGTTATACATGATCAGATTAGTAAATAATAATGGAGTTACTTAGTGAGGACCACTCACCATCCCAGCTGAAACTCTTGTGCTCTCTTGGTTGCCTCAACATCAGCTGTTGAGTTTGAGACAGGCTCGTACCATATGACATCTAACGAAATCCCCAACTCTCCATTCTGCTCTGCCTGCACAATAATAATGCAACAATTAAAACACTAATTTATAATATACGCGCGGTGCAAATCGTCAATCTTCCCAAAAGTTGTTCATATATATGTGGTACACTACTACACTCTAACATTTGCAATATTTACAAAGAGCAAAACTTGAGGTGACTGAACAACCCAAAAGTTGTTCATATATATGTGGTACACTACTACACTCTAACATTTGCAATATTTACAAAGAGCAAAACCTGAGGTGACTGAACAACCCAAAAGTTGTTCATATATATGTGGTACACTACTACACTCTAACATTTGCAATATTTACAAAGAGCAAAACCTGAGGTGACTGAACAAACTTATATGATACTAAAGCCTAACCTTGTACTTGTTCCTGTACATGTCTGAAACCTTGGCATGAGCTAGGATGATGTTGTGAGCAACAATGTAGGGCTCAGTGCCGGAGCTCCCTTGTTTGCAGTACAGGTGGCGGACAACGGAGCAACGGCCTGGCGCGTGGATCCCGCTGTCGTAGCCCTGCACCGCCACGGTATGTGGCTCGTTGAAGGTGATCCAACGCTTCACCCTATCCCCAAACGCTTTGAAACACGTATCCGCATATGCCGCGTAGTCATTGCTGCATTGGAAATTATTTTGGTTGTTGTTAGATCATCATTGTAGGCTTGTAGCTGGATTAATGAAAAGATCCTCTCCAAAATCAGTACACACATTATCTGCCTATCTAGTAACCCCATGTACTTGTCCTCCAGGGCCTGGGGAAGGTCCCAGTGGTAGAGGGTTACATATGGCTCAATCCCTATACAAAAAAAAAAACTAGATGACCTTGTTAGTAAACACATCATAAATTTGGATCCAGCAAATATTTTCAATAAAACTTGGACAAAATGGGTATTGATGTTTTACTTTTTAGAAAAGAGTTCACCTTTTGCCAGGAGTGCATCGATCACCTTGTTGTAGTGGTCAATGCCTGCCTGATTGACCTCACCGGTGCCATCTGAATATCACACAAGGGTATTAGCGTTTGTGATGAATTTATTAATTTATCCATGCATAAGGTTTACAATATAGCCAAATCATAATTATGAGATGCATCAAAATTGTACTATGATGCGTACTGGGGAGAATCCGAGACCATGCTATTGAGAATCTGTACGCATCCAATCCCATATCTGCCATGAGCTGAATGTCCTCCTGAAAATAGTCTTTCAGCAGTAAATTTATTTATTGTGTCAACATTTTAGCATAAGTTCACACTGATATGATATTCCACGACCACGCAGCATTCTAGAGAACAGTGGTCACCTCAAATCGGTGGTAATGGTCGACGGCAACATCGGCGTTGCTGAAGTCAAGGATCTTCCCTGCACAGGACAGAAAGGTAATTCCTTAGGCTGTATCAGGATATTAAATCATAGGAGTGGGAATTTTAGTGATAGACCAAGGTAATTAAGCTGTCAATGTTTTTTCTGTTGAGTCAGTATACAATCTAGATAGCTAGACCTTGGTATGTAGGAATATGACATGGCCGACCATCAACTGGTTAATCCTAATCGCCTAATCTTTGGTACACCTCCATGTGCCAATTGACAGTGTTCTATCAGTGTCTCTGCAAAGGAGAAAAAAATGGTAATCACGTTACCGAATGTATGCGCGAATTTGTCCCAAATTGCAGGTCCTCTTCCATCTTCTTTGATCGCTCCCTCGTACTGCACACAAAAAACATGATTTCATAAATCATTTTAATATAAGCTTATTCCAAGAATATGCAAATTATTCATGCATAATTGCGTTAATTAGATATTATTACTGGAGCCAGCAAGGCAGCAATTGTATTATTAAGTACGGTTCCATCGCTATGTCAATGATTTTAAGCAGCACGTGTTGTGAAAAAAGGGACAACCTGGCCGATTAGTCAACTAGTTTTTCATGACAAAAGTTCTATAAAAATAAGGAGCAGCAACTGTATTATTAAGTACGGTTCCATCGCTATGTCAATGATTTTAAGCAGCACGTGTTGTGAAAAAAAGGGACAACCTGGCCGATTAGTCAACTAGTTTTTCATGACAAAAGTTCTATAAAAATAAGGAAATAGTCATTGTAAAAGATAAGTGCGAGCTCTCACCTCAAAGGGGTCAGTTGCAATCAAGTTGCACTCTAAGGCTCAAGCCTTTTCATTCGACATGTCCTTATCACACTTTTTAGGCATAATGCGTGTCGATTAATTGTACTATTTGATGGGCGAGTTTGGATAATTGATTAGAACTGCACGTTTAATTCCTAGGTTCCTATCAGACATTTGATTGACTGCGTAAGTTTCACTGCACTGCATATACAAAAAAGAGAAATATTTCTACATCAACAAAGTGCTTGTCTCTAACATATAGGTTTTCAATGATCTTTTCTAGTGCATGCTGGTAATTAGATGCTTTTAAATTCATGTGGCGGTGGCTAGAAAGAATGCCTTCATCAGACACGGATGGCGCTTGATGGCTTTTTGGCACCATTTTTTGTTATGCATATCACAATGTTCGCCTAGAATTTTCTTATGCTCATTGTGCATGTGACAATAATGATACTAGGTGATTATTCGTAACTTTGGAATACAAAAAATGGATAGCCCTAAATATTATCATGTGTGTTGTAATCTTCATCTCCAAGGTAATAATTACCCTAACTACCATGTATTCTTGACACTTTAGAGCGTGTATGGACAATTGGGGATTCTCTTTGTTGATAATTCCATGTGCTGAAACTTGAAAGTGTGCATGGAACACTAGCTATACATTGTAGTCGAAAAAATGGCATGCCAAAATAGAAGTGCTAACAAATTGAGAAGATACAAACAAATTCCATGGATCATGTGAAAGGAACAAATTAATTGCAAACCGTTATGACATCGACTGCATGGAAGAAGAACAACCAACCTGGTAGGCGGAGGCGGCCGTTCCGAAGACGAAGCCCTTGGGGAAGCTCCCTCTCGTGAGATTACTACTCCCGCCGCTCCTCCTCGACGTCTGCGCCTTGCATCGTCCTAGCGGTGTCGATGCTGCCAGCATCACCACAAGCACCGTTAGTGCCGCCGCCGTGCGTTGCCATTTGTGCGCCATCCTCTCCTCCACTACACAATGAGCTAGTGAGCGTGAGAGCGTGCAGGAGACAGAGGCGTTTTATAGATTCATGGTCGGACTGTGTGAGCTTGGTAGATGTCATGCATGTTTGCTTGCAGGGAGAGAAGTACGATGTTGCTTACAGGGAGAGAAGAGTCTGATGTGCATGCAGAGTTGGTTAGCTAGGAGGGCCAAGGCAGGAAACAAATTAAATTAAGCCAAGCAAGAGTGGAGGCAACAAACACTCCCTCGTAACCTCCATTTCCCCAAACAAGAATGTTTTCACGCGGGTGCAGCATGTCCCAAGACTTCGAATCTAACTGAATCTGGTGTACGTCTGGTTAATGCCTATAGCTATAAGTCTATAACTAAACGATCGAGTAGCTAGCACTTGCTTGTCTGTAAGCGCATGTATCCATTAACCTACTGTTAGCATCCCTTGCAAGGATCGTTGCTGGGGCCACAGCTAACGCCACTATTAATTTTGGATAGCTACGAAGAAAAGTGATGGAGTACGTAAAGCGTAGAACTGCCTCAGATTGTGTTGTGTTGTTGCTCTCTAAGTTAGCTGGTGGCCACACCTAGAGGGGAAGAGGATGCTTGAAAGCTAGATGAGTTGATGGACTAAACGCAGCACAATCATCAAGTGGCATCTCTGTATGTACGTACGTAAAATATACTAGACGAACGCGCGCACTTAACCGCGCTGCCTACATGGCGTTCTGGCACAAACTAGCAAGTGATGTACTCACACGCGCTTTATTTTAATCAATAAATTTATAGTCCGCACCAAAATATTGTTGCGTTTGTATGTACATTATTCTTTCTTTCACCAGGATTTCTTCCAAAGAACTCCAGAATCGAGTATTGATGCTACAAAGGTATCAAATACATACCAAAAGAAGAAATACAGTACAAACGGCTATACATATAGATTAGCTTCTCAAATACCACGTGGAAGGGGTTTTTGAGTTCCTCTATGCTAATCACAAAAACGCAACATACATTAGCTTTTGATAACCATGTCTAAGTGATCTGATCTGAAATCAGATCCTAGAAACCTTATCATCCTTAAACTGGATCCTAGTTGCCTTGTTATTTTCTTTGGTAATATCTTTGTGTCTTCCTCTTAATACAACACCCCTCTCTTCAGTTGTCGAGAAAATTTCAGAAATAGGCTATAAGATGCTTATTTCTAAGTTGCAAATGCATTGCAAGAACCAAAATGAGAGAAAACGCAAAGAGTGTATGATGAGTGATTTCAAACATAACTCTTCCAATATTTTTTTAGTATTCTAGTGTAGAAGAATGGCAACATCATTACCAAAACAGGTATGTTGCAATCCAACATTTTTAGTTTCCACTCTACACTGACTAACCAAGTTAGAACGTGAGATCAACAATATCATAAAATCATATTTTAACCAAAATTAGCAACCAGTAGTTTCATCGGGAATAATAAACAATGGTCCTTGCTAGAAGAACAATGTGCTAGACAACCAACTCAATATGCACAAGCTAAATTCTAACGTCCAATTGATTCTACTGCCATACTGGCATTTGAATTCTGAAAATCAGATAATTCACATGAAAAGTAATTCCAAAGTAAAGCTTAAACCATGAACAATGACTAAATAACTTTTGAATCTTGCCAGGAATCTTATTCGAGCACTATCCACTAAAACTACTCGATTTGGGGGGAGGGGATATTAACCGTAGTCATCGCTAATGAGACACAAATACTAACTTGATGGGATACCAGGAATAGTACCACATGAAAATTACACATGACCAAGTTGAAATCTCATAGATAAATATATTGCTCTGGAACATTCTATTACCCACAAATGAGTTTGCCAACAAATAGCTATTTGTCGTCGTATATAAATGCATAATACTATCAAGAAACTAAATCTTAGAGCTAGCAATCTATTCAGGCTACAAATTCAAGATAGTCCACTCTTTATAATTTGATACTAATCCATACATGCACGTGATAACCTGCAAGCCAACAAACAATCCCGGTAAGAGAGTTATTTAGAAAGCTCGTGAGTAACTATTGTTTTAATTTCAAAGCTGACTAAGGAATAGCTAAGTTGTGTACAACCATGTAATGGAAGGCTCACACTGGAATAAAACTAACGATTCAACATGGAGAAAAGTACCCAGATAGACCATAAGCATAAGCAAGCATATGGAACACCATTAAAGGAAATGAGCGTACTAAGCCATAATCAAACAAAAAATGAAGGGTGAACTGAAACTTGATATCAGACATACTACACCCAAACCAAAGCTGAAAGAAGGTAGCATCGTAGGCGGTGTAGGATGAGTATTCAAAATATTCAAAAATTTATCCCAGCATAGCCCAACCATTGAAGAGGTACCGTACTGCATGCGAAAAATAATTGCAAGTAAACATCCAGATCTAGTAACCTGTCCAAACCCTATGAAATCATCGCAAGCGAAGGATAATTGCAATATGGTAATCTGCATTGTACGTCCAACCTTTGTGTAATCATTGTACTGCAAGCTTACAATAATTGTAGCCACACATAACCTCGACTGCACCAGACCTTTACTGTCTTAGTTGATGGTAACTTTAAAAATCATAACAAAGAGGATGGTGGGCTGGTGGAGTAAGAAGAAGGCAGAAACGTTGGAAAAAAATATGGCTGGAAAATAGCTTTCACCCCCATCTTCTTCAACCTATCGTTCATCGTTCACTCAAGAAGAAACTTGATCTAGATGGAGTCTCTATGCCTCAGCAGCCTTCAGCCCTCCTGAGATCAAACACAATCACTTAAATAAGAGAAAACCTTCAATTGAACAGATGTAAACTTGGTGCTTGTTGATAGAAAAGATGGAGAAGGCTAAGAGACATACATACTTATAGGTTGGTGTAGTTCATGATAGTGCCATTTCCGTTGCCCATAGATGTGAGCTGCTTCAGACAAAATCTTCTCCAGCTCAGTGAACATCAGGAGTAAGTACTTAACTACAGTTTGCATCTGGAGAAATAATTTGGGGGAATAGAGTACTTCTAGACAACGCCAAGGCGATGCCGCAAGAATTCACCGTTGCTGGAGCTAGGGCTCGGCCCTGGATGATGCCGCAACCACAGCGGTGGCAGCAGACGTGTTGATGTGCTGACCGAGGGACGTCTAGACATCGGGCTCACTCTCACCATCCACACCACCAACCCCTAGTGCAGTATGGTTCCTCCACCGTCTTCATACTATATGGCGGTGCGTGCTTCAAATTGCACTGCTTTGTCGCCCATAATATGCGCCTTGTCGATCTATGATAATTCAACCGTATAATAGTCAAGTTTAGGGTTTTCGGTGTGGCTATGTGTCCAGCGGTGATCAGTTTATGTATACATCAACAAGGCAGGTTACAGTACAAGTTGTATACAGTACAGACACTGTGTCCGAAATCACCCCCTCAACCTAAACTGCTATGTACAAGATTTAGATTGGTTTTGAATCGGTCTAACATATGCCATGTGGCTGGTTTAGTAAATACATCAGCCAACTGGTCACCTGAAGAAATAATTCTCACCTCTAAGACACCATCAGCTACTCGCTCACGCGCAAAGTGTAAGTCTATCTTAATATGCTTTGTGCGAGCATGAAATACTAGATTTACGGTTAGGTAAGTATCCCCTAAGTTATCACACCACAAAATAGGAGTACGCTGCTGAGAACGCCAAGTTCCTTGAGCAAAGACTCTACCCACTGGCTAAGGCCTTATATTCAGCCTCTATACTTGACCACAAGATAGTAGGCTACTTCTTCGAACTCCATGATGAAATATTAGATCCAACAAAGATCACAAAGGCTCTAGTCGAGCGGCGATCATCAACACATCCTGCCCAGACTACATCTATAAAAATGCTAATACCCATAGAAGGTGACTTGTGGATAGTCAAACCCGTGTTGAGAGTTCCTTTAACATAAGATAGAATATGCTTAACAGCTTCCCAATGTACCTCTAGGAGAGGAACTGGCACACCTTATTGACAACAAAAGAAATATTTGTACGTGTGAGTGTCAAATACTGTAAACCACCAACAATAATGCGGTACTGGAAAGAATTATCAGTACCCAATGGTGAATCAGTATCTCAAACCAAGTGCTCCGTAGGAACCAGATGAGTTGAAGTTGTCTTTCCTAGAAGTGTAAGATACTTCAAGTCTAAAAAAATAGTTAAGCACACCAAGATCCTTGATAGGAAAATTCTCAGAAAGAGAGTGCATGAGACGATTAATAGCAATAGGACTAGAGCCAGCAATGACAATATCATTAACATAGACCAACATATAAATACGAATACTATCATGTGAGAAGATGAACAATGACGTATCAGCCTTAGAGGATGTGAAGCTCAACTGGTGCAGACGAGTACTCAAACGAGCATACCAGGCTCAGGGTTACTGCTTCAGACTATAAATAGCATGCTGCAGCTTACAGATGTGAGATGGGTACCGAGCATCCTTAAAACCAGGTGGATTCTGCATGTAAACATCCTTAGACAAGAAACCATGTAGAAAAGCATTGCTAACATCAAGCTGATGCAGAGTCTAGCCACGAGAAACGGCAAGAGATAGAACCAAACACATTGTAGCTGGCTTGAACCACTAAAATGAACATGTCGTCATAGTCGATACCATGCTACTGTGTGAAGCCACAAGCAACGAGACAAGCCTTGTGCTTGTCAACGGAACCATTTGGTCGAAGCTTGGTTTTGAAGACCCATTTACTGCCAACAACATTGACGCCCAATGGTCGAGGAACCAAAATCTAGGTATGCGTTCGATAGAAAGCGGAGAACTCATCAATCATAGTTGCACATCACTCTGGTTCCTGAAGAGCATCCCAATGAGAATCTGGTGTAGCAAAAAAGGAACAACGACAAGGATCATAGCGAACAATACCATCGGTATAGAGCTTATCTACTCGGATGGATTCACGATTTCACGTGACCATGGAGTGACTAGTCGCATCGAGAGCATCAGTGGAGGACGTCGCAGCTGGAGGCGGTCCAGTGGAAGGCAGCATTGTCTTCTGCGAAGGATGGGACAAATCCATGGACGGCTCAACTACAGAGGCCGGAAGTGGTATGACCGCGAAGGAGAAGAGCTAGAAGGCTCGGGGGAGGCCACGCTAGGTATCGCCGATCCAAGAGTGGGCGATCGGGGCAAGGCCAGACCAGGCGAGGGCGGACCATGCGCACTGGGAGACACGCCCTATGAATGCACGCCGGGGTCCCCATGCATGTCGATCGGTCACGTGGTGGAGGGTGCAGCGCCTCCTGTGGATGTAGCGACGGGATCATGAGACAGTGAAAAATCAACTACAATCACAAGATTAGTAGACAGGTAAGATAAGTCATAATCGCACATGGTCACTCGTAGCCGGTTCAGAGGAAGGAAAATTGATGATGTGGTGAAGAGTGGGAATATCAACCGTAACTCCGGGAGTGGCAAAATAACATGCCGACTCATCAAACACGACGTCACAAGAGATATAAATGCATCATGTGGACCGATCTAAACACTTATAGCCCTTGTACATAGGACTATATCCGAGGAAGACACACAATTTGGAACGGTACTCAATCTTGTGTGTATTATACTTGCGAAGGATAGGACAACACGCACAGCCAAAAATATGAATAAATCATAATTCGGTTGTGTCTTAAATAGACGATGAACCGGAGTATCTTTTCCCAAAACGGGGGAGGGTATGTGGTTGATTAGGTAAGATGCCATCAAAAAATGCCTCATCCCCAAAACACAAAGGAATAGATGAATGGGCAAGAAGAGCCAAGCATGTCTCAACAAGATGACGGTGTTTGCGTTCGGCAACACCATTTTGTTGGGAGGTGTGAGGACACGACACCCTGTGGGAGATACCCGTGCGCTGGAAATACGTATGTAGCCTATGGCATTCGCCACCCCAATCAGACTAGACGGTCTTAATTTTCGCGTCAAGAAGACGTTTAACATGAGCCTAGAAAGCATAAAATACTTGCTCAACATCAGACTTATGTTTGAGAAGATAAATCTAGCAAAAACAAGAATAGTCATCAACAAAACTAACATAATATTTGTAACCACATAAGAGGCAATGGCCGGACCCCACACATCTAAGTGAATCAATTCAAGAGGCATAATGGAAACACGATGGGATGCATTATAACACAGTTGATGACTCTTTGCGCATAGTGAAAATTGATGTTGTTCAAATGAAGAAGAATAAGGCTCCAAGGCAGATGGGTTACCTATTGAATTTTACCAGAAACTTTGGCCTTTGGTTTTTAATGACTTATTTGCTTTATTTCAAGACCAACACATGGCATGTTAGATTTAGTTAGGTTTAACTATGTGGTTTTTAATTTATTGCCTAAGTGTGCATATGCTAGGATGATCCAATAGTATAGGCCTATTTCTACTGAATGTGATTTTTAAAATTTTCACCTAGGTGGTTAATAATAGAGCTATTATTGTAGATGATAAAATTATATCTCTAGTGAAAACTAATTTTATAAGAGGGATGTTTATCTTGGATGGTGTAGTAGTGTTACAAGAAATTATGCATGAAGTAAACATGAAAAAAGTAGATGTTGTTTCCTTTAAAGTAGATTTTGAGAAATCTTATGATAAGATTAATTGAGATTTCCTAAAGAGTGTTATGGTACAAAAGGGTTTTCCTGATAACTTTGTAGGGACGGTCATGAATTTAATTACTAGAGGTAAAGTTGCTATGGGGGTTAGTGACATGATTGGGCATTATTTTGAATCTAGAAAAGGTTTAAGTCAAGGAGATCCCATGTCTCCCATTTTGTTTCATACTACAATAGATATGTTGGATACTTTGATTAGGAATGTTGTTGATAGTGGTATGATAGAAATTTTGGCAGAAATTTTGGTAGAGAATGGGGTTTGTATGTTATAATATGCAAAAGATACTGTCGTCATGTTTAAAGATAGTATTCAGGGAGTTAGAAAGCTAAATTATATCTTATGTATTTTTTAACAGATATCTGGTTTGAAGATTAACTTTCATAAACGTGAGATTTATTGTTTTTGGTAAAGCTAGAGAGAAAGTAGAAGAGTATGCTTCTATTTTTACTTGTCTTCTCGGGAGGTTCCTTTAGATATTTAGGGACACCAGTTTACCATAGTAGACTTAGAAATTCAGATTGGGATGTTCCTATAGAAAAGGTAGAGAAAAAATTACATACATAAGCTAGTGAAAGGACACAAATGTCGCCTAGAGGGGGGGTGAATAGGCGGTTTAAAACTTTTACGATATGAGATTAACAAAGGCGGAATAAAACTAGCGTTTACTTTTTCAAGAACAAAACCTATATAAACTACGGTTCACCTATGTGCACCAACAACTTATGCTAAGCAAGACAAGCAACTATGTGATAGCTAGATATATGACTTCAGCATGAAGGTTATCACAAAGTAAAATTCATAAGTAAACAGCTCGGGTATAGAGATAATCGAGGCACGAGAAGACGACGATGTACTACCGAGTTCCTCCCATAAAGGAAGTAGAAGTTGTTATAGGGGTGGGCGGTACTAATACCACCACGCCACAAAAGGCCTCACCCTATTCTCCTGTGAACCTTGCCACAAGAGGCCTGATTCACTCCTCCACTATCAGTGCACTTGTCGGTGGCAATCCGTAACCTCTCATAAAGCTTGGGGCACTTCTCCACAACTCAATTGGAGGCTCCTAACAAACAAGCTTGAGGAAATCTCCACAACTTAATTGGAGGCCCCAAGTAATCCACAAACCTGCAAAACAACTAAACCGTTTAGGGTTCCAAGAACCCAAGAGTAAAAAGCTTCTCACCTTTCACCCAACCGAATCGTCACCGAGAAGTCAAACCAATGCACTAAATGCAATGGCAAGAACAAAATAAGTGATCAAGTCCTTCTCTCTCAAATTCCACCAAAGCTACAAAAGCTATTGGGGGAATAAGATAGGAAGAACAAGAGGAAATCCACAAAATAAGCTCCAAAGATCTAGATCCCAAGATGTTCCCCTCACATAGAGGAGAGATGGATTGGTGGAGTTGTAGATCTAGATCTCCCCTTTCAAATCTCCCCAAAAGATAGGAGCTAGATAATTTACAATATCAATTCTATGTGATACAAACTCAACTATACACATTTCCATGGCTTGTAATATACACAAAGCATATTACTCCCCCATAATGTGATAAACCATTTGTTCTCACAAGAGGCAAATAAGATACAACTAGAGAACATTAATGGACATTATAGAATTTTAATTCCTCATGAGCATGACATACCACATAGAGATTAGATAATCTTGCAATATAAATACTAAGTGGTGTTACTCATATACACACATTTTTAGGATTATGGAATACCCAAAACACACCACTTACACAAAAATGGGATAGTCCATTAATTTATCACAAGAGCCAACTAAGATGTAAAAAAGATGCAATAAGATCAAACACAAAACACACATACATGGTTTGCAAGCCAACATACACAAACAAACTTGATAACTCAAGATAAGTAAGTGGTAAGCACAACATATACAAACACATGCAAGGTACAAAACTAACACATGCACAAGGGGCGAGTAGCTTTCAATGTAAATGAGTTGAGTACATGTAACCGCAAGGAGGAGAAACGGATATATGATAGAGATATGATAATCCAAATTACTTGGCTTGAGAAAATATAATTGATGAAGTTCCCTTAATTTTTCATGATGTAGCAAAGTCTCCAATGCCCTCCACCAACATATATTGATCAAGTTTTAGCTTGTTGGTCCCCAACCAAGTTAGGTCCTAAGAAGTTAGTTACAATAGGCTTGGCAACCCAAATGGTTATTTTCTTGGAAGCACACTGGGCACCAACATATTTGGCAAACACATTGCCAACCGCATCCTTACAAAGATAATAAGCATCATCAATCAATTTAGGGTTGGATGAGGAGATACCAATGTTGCATGTGGAAGAGAGGTGACACTTCTCATGACATATGTAGCAAGTTCTTCTCTCCCTTTCTTCTCACTTCATTTCTCCACCATGGGAGAATTAGCTTGATTCTTCTTGGGAAGTGGCCTTTCTTCAACTTGAGGTATACCATGACCTTGAACTTGAGGCCACTTCCATTTTTTGCTTCTCACCAAGAGGCTTGTTCTTCAAAGGGCAAGATCCCTTCAATTTTCACTTGAAGCAAACAATGGTGGCCAAATTCTTGACTTGTTCTTGGCCCTTCATTTTGTTACTCTTGAACTTATTATTGTTAGTGGACTTGTTCATAACATTGGATTTGAATCCAAATCCACTCTTGTCATTGGGGGATTTTTGTATACTCAACATTTTGTCAAGTTTGGACTTCTCTTCATGACTCTTTACCAATTCTTTCTTCAAGGAAGTGACTTGGGCCTTGATCTCTTTGATTTCCTCTACATGGTTAGTAACAACACGAGTACTAGAGGAAGTATAAGCTTTATTGTTAGAGCAACAAGGTAGGGAATGCAATTCATCATAAGATGTAGAAATAGCATGCATGGGTGAATTACTAGTACTAGCACATGGAAATCTAACATTTTGAGTAGATATTGTGCTATTATACACATGAGGCTCACAAGATGTTACCTTTCACATAATAGCCTCATGAGCTAAGTTTAGCCTATCATGGGAGACTAGAAGATCCTCATGCGATCTTGTGAGCTTAACATGACTTTCTTCCAACTTCACATAATTGCTAGTTATCAAAGCAAGTTGAGCCTTTATCTCAACATTCTCCTTCAAAATAGATGCTTCACAAGAAATAGAGTTAGTAACACAAGAATCATCATTAATTGTAATAGGTGAGGGAAACTTGGAAAGCTCTTTTGAGTATGAACCTTTAAGTTGCTTATGTGACTCGGTGAGTTTGGTGATGGGGTTTGTCGCATAGAAAACAAAAAATCCTACCGTTGCAACCACTAAGATGATATCTACGAGATACATGTAACGGTTTCAGATGGACTCACCCTCGAAGACCGTAACACAGGACAACGTTCCCGCAAACAAACATGGATGGTGTAGAATGTACTCGACCATCCTCAAGGACGCGCAGACGATCAACACCACAAGAGGCAGCACCTCCGTAATCGGTCACACGTATGGTGTGCCGACGACTCGCAATCCCTTGCTCCAGCCAGGAAGCAGAAGTAGCGAATCCCCGGGAATTCCAATAGAGCTACACCATGGTAGTGGTGGTGGAGGGGAATGTTTAGAGCAGGGCTTCGTTGAGCACCTTTTCTAGTGGCAATGGGCAAGGCAAGGAAGGGGGAGAAGATGCCAACCAAAGGGCATATGAGAGAGGCTTATGAGAGAGTGTGTGTGGAGAGGAGGAGGAGGCCACCTCCTTTTATAGGGGGAGAGGGCAAGGCCCCCTCCTTTGCCATAGCCAAGGAGTTGCCCCCTCCCCTCCTTCATTCATGTGAATGCTCCCTCCACTCACATAATTCTCCACTCAAAATTTTCCCATTAAATCTCCACTAAAAAATCAAAGATATTTCCATTAAAGAACTTTAATTCCCTTGTTTTAATGCAACTAAATTTAATGAACACATTAACATTTTAATCCCTTGCTTTCTTTCGATACCCCGAAACTATTTCGGCAGAACAAATTTCCACGGCAGAACAAATTTCCGTAGCAGAACAATTTTCTGCGATGTCCATTGACTTCCCTTGTGTTCCCAATCCACTCAAATGCGTCGTTTAACCTGAAGTGTGTATCCCTATGGGTTCGAAAACTATGTAGACATGATCGAGACTTTCTTTGATCAATAATCATCAGCGAGATATGGAGATCCATAATGACTCCCACTAGTTCCACGAAAATCCAATGATCGTCTAAACCTTTTTCGCTGCAATCAAATTCCTTTTGTCTCGCAATATATTACTTTTCCGAGATTCGATCACTCGATATCATCTATACCTTGTTTAATCTTGTTCCCGACAAGTACTCTTTTTCTCGTTCCTGTGATATAACATTCTAGTGATCAAATCACTTGCTTGTAAGCTATATCGATGTGATATCACCGAGAGGGCCCTGAGTATATATATATTCGTCATTTTGATGGACAAATCCCATTCTTGATTCACGAGCCTCAACTAACACTTTCCAAGTACCTGATGATACCTTTATAATCACCCAGTTATGAAGTGACGTTTGATGTAATTAAACTACCTTTCCGGTGAAAGTGATTGACGTGATCTCATGGCCTAAGGACATTGAGTTACTACGAATGTGATAACAATATAAACTTGAGGACATTATCGTATTGTTACATCTACTTTGGGTGACTGTTCATCATATCATTCTCCAATGATATGACCCTGTTATTAACAACATCTAATGTTCATGATCAGGAAACCTGTGATCATCAGTTAATCAACAAGCTAGTATTAAGAGAGGATTTACTAGGAACCTTTTTTGTTTATAAATCACACATGTATTAATGTTTCCTATTAACACAATTATAGCATGAAAAATAAACATCTGTTATAAACCTAAAATAGCATAATAACCACTTTATTATTGCCTCTCGGGCACATTCCTTTCATTTGGTGAGATCACCCTTCATGACCCTACAACCATTTTTGAGGTGCTCAAAATCCTCAAGGAGTTTAGCAGAACCAACTTGAAGCTCATAACTTTTACTTTTGAGATTAATTTCCACCTCAAGATCTCTATCATGAGATTCCTTCACTCTAGATAGCTCTAGAGAAAAGTCTCCTCAAGAGATTCCTTGGTGGTTTGTTCCTATAAAAAACTTTTCTTAGATCATTAGAGAGACTTTCAAGATTTTCAATGGTGTGCTCTTGTTCCTCATCTTGAGCTTGCAATTGCCTAATAATTTTCTTGATCTCCATAGAAAAATTTAAGATTTCAACGAAGTTAGAGCAAGCAATATTATTCTTAACAAGAGCACGATATCATGTAAACAGGTAGTCTCATCCTCTTGTTCCTCATTATCCTCATCATCACGAGGAATATTAGTTTCCATGGTAGGAGATACCGTGGAAGCCTTAGACATAAGGCATATATGGGAACCAAGAGATGATGATGAGGAATTACTTGAAGCACCACTCAAGATCTTGTCTTGACCCATGGAATCTTAGGTTTCCTCTACATTGTTAGACACACGACAACTAGAGGAAATAGACGCATTTATATCATGACAACATCACAAAGCAAGCATATCATCATGAGGTCTACTGAGGCAATTTATACAAGATATGCAAGGACCATCAACACAGGCATTTAAATTATTTATAGTGTGAGAAGTGTTTATGTCCACATATGAAGCATTGCAATGAGATAGAGATGAATGATCATTAAAAATAAGCTTACTATCAACATTGCAATTTTCATCACCACTCACCATATAATTACCTTGTGTCTTGCCACACTTTGGTGAAGTCGATGAAGATGAGAAATCATCACGGCCGAAAGTGCACGCAATAGCATCATCTTGAAGTTTTGTCCATAACTCATGACCGCTCCAAAAAGGTATGATTGAAGAAGTAACTACATGACTCAAAGCATTAACAAGCACATTAGAAGCTTGAGCATCGAGATATAAGTTTTTCTCATCCTCACAAGATAGATATAGGAAACTAATTGGAGGAGAAAAACCTATATCTACAATTCTCTCCAAATTTCGGTACATGGCCCAAAAATGATTAAGCATATGAATTTTCCAAATATCATAATATGTGCCATCGAATATGAAAATTTCATTGTGCACTAATACCCTAGCCGACATATTTACTCTCAAGGCGGTGAAACCTAAAATGAGAGACCATGCTTTGATACCAATTGAAAGGAAAGAGATGTCACCTAGAGGGGGTGAATAGGCAGTTTAAAACTTTTACTAGATGGGCTTAACAAAGGTGGAATAAAACTAGCATTTACTTTGTCAAGCAAGAAAACCTATATAAACTACGGTTCACCTATGTGCACCAATAACTTATGCTAAGAAAGAAAAGCAACTATGTGATAGCTAGATATATGACTTCAGCATGAAGGCTATCACAAAGTAAAATTCATAAGTAAATAGCTCAGGTATAGAGATAATCGAGGCACGAGAAGACGACGATGTACTACCGAGTTCCTCCCATAAAGGAAGTACAAGTCGTTATAGGGGTGGGCGGTACTAATACCACCATGCCACAAAAGGCCTCACCCTATTCTCCTGTGAACCTTGCCACAAGAGGCCTAATTCACTTCTCCACTATCAGTGCACTTGTCGGTGGCAATCCGTAACCTCTCACAAAGCTTGGGGCACTTCTCCACAACTCAATTGGAGGCTCCTAACAAATAATCTTGGGGAAATCTCCACAACTTAATTGGAGGCCCCAAGTAATCCACAAACCTGCAAAACAACTAAACCGTCTAGGGTTCCAAGAACCCAAGAGTAAAAAGCTTCTCACCTTTCACCCAACCGAATAGTCACCGAGAAGTCAAACATCAATGTCATTGGGACCAAGTGGGTGTTCAAGAATAAGCAAGATGAGAATGGAACCATCACAAGAAACAAAGCAAGGTTAGTGGCACAAGGGTATGGCCAAATATAAGGTATCAACTATGCGTACACCTTTGTGCCTGTTGCTGACCTTGAAGATAGTCGTCGCTTGCTTGCATATGCATCTTTTCATAACTTCAAGCTTTATCAAATGGATATGCAAAGTGAATTTCTTAATGGTCCCTTGAAAGAGGTTGCATATGTATCTCAACCCCTGGGTTTCAAAAACACATGCTATCCCAACCATGTGTATCTACTCCATAAGGCACTCTACGGACTAAAGCAAGATCCTCGTGCTTGGTATGAGCACCTTAGGGATTTCCTACTCATGGATGGCTTTAGTGTGGGTAAGGTCGATTCCACCCTTTTCACCAAACAGGTTAAAGGGGGTGGCTTATTTATTCTTCAAATTTATGTTGATGATATTATCTTTGGTGGATCTAATGAATCTCATAACAAAGCTTTTTTCAAGTTGATTACTATGAAATTTTGGATGTCCATGATGGGGGAGTTGAAGTATTTCCTAGGCTTCATTATGAAGAAAGTTGCTCAAGGCACCTTCATCTCCCAAGATAAGTATGTAAATTACATGCTCGCGAAGTTTGAGATGACTAATGCCAATCCCATGAAGACACCCATGCCACTAAATGGGCAACTTGGTCTTGGAGAAGGTGAGAAGGACATGGATCAAAAGGTATATCACTCCAGGATTGGTTCCTTGCTCTACCTTTGTGCTTCTAGGCCGGATATCATGTTAAGTGTTGGAATGTGTGCTTGTTTTCAATCCACTCCCAAGGAGTGCCATTTGATGGCAGTCAAACGGATTTTTAGGTACCTTGTTCTCACTCCTACACTCGGGCTTTGGTATCCAAAGGAGTCAACCTTTGAACTTGTTGGCTATTCGGATTCTGATTGGGATGGTGGTAAGGTTGACCGGAAGTCGACCTCCGGGGGTTTCCAATTCATTGGCCGGTCGTTGGTGAGTTGGTCATCCAAGAAACAAAACTCCACCACCGAAGCCAAATACATTTCCACTGCATCTTCTTGTGCTCAATTGTTATGGATGAGGCAAACCTTCAAAGACTATGGTGTCTTTCTTGGTACGGTGCCTCTTATATGTGACAATAAAAGCGCAATGAAGATGGCCAATAACCCCGTCCAACATTATCGCACCAAACATATTCACATCCGCCACCACTGACCGTGTCGCAAATGGTGACATCAGTCTCACTCATGTGGGAACGATGTACCAATTGGTGGATATTTTCACGAAACCTTTGGATGAAGCCCATTTTGTCATGTTGAGGCGAGAACTCGGTATTCTATATCCCAAAAACTTGGATTGACTTATTTCTTGCACTATATTCTTTCTCTTAACTTGCCATGTAGCCTCGTCACACAGCACATGTAAGGATAGTCATCTTACCATGTATTGGTTTAATGCATACCAATGTGTCCGATATTAATTGATCTCGTGTACTTATATGGGTTCACGCATCTATCTTTGATGTGTCATGACATGTGTGCTTAAACATAGGGGAGAAATCCCCCGCAAAACATTTGTTGTGTGCATTATGATAGTTGATTCTTATTGCTTTCAAACCTATATACTCGTTGTTTCTATTTGTATTTTATTTGTTCTCTCTCCAATGGGTATATCTAGAATTAGTGTTGTTTGCATCTTGTATGTCACATGCTTCTCCACAATATTTTTCCAAAATTTCATCACACAAGACATACTTTCCATATGCACAACTCTCTCATGACCAATATTTGGATCACTCCTTCAACATCTTGGTCATCACTTGATCTTCTTCATTTTCTTCTTCCTTCAACCTTGAGACCACTATATGTCTCAAGCATTGCCTATGGATATTGAAAGGAATATGCCCGAGAGCTATATTAAATGGTTATTATCTTATTCCAGGTTCATAATAGATGTGTATTTCTGAGAGTGTAAGATGGTTTACCTAGAGGGGGGTGAATAGGTTTCTACAAAATTCTTTATAATCTTTTGCAGGTTTTAGGCTTTGTGGAATATAAGTGTGCCTAAATGCAAGACTAGGTGAGGCAACCTAGATGATGATACAAGATACTACAAGAATGAAGGCTATCACAAAGTAAATAACACAAGTAAGGGATTGGTTAAGGAATAACCTAAGCACGCGGAGACGAAGATGTATTCCCGTGTTCACCACCTTTGGGAAGGGGGCTACGTCACGTTGGATAGGTGTGAGGTTCCACGAAGGATTCCCCAACGCCACGAAGGCTCACCTTCTTCTCCGAGCCTATCCCATGAAGGAATAGCTTACTTACTCGTGGTAGACTTTAAGGTAGTCTCCAAACCCTCACAAACTTTCCACGGAGCAAATCACAAGCCGAATGCCTCCGGGCGACCCTAGCCACCTAGGGTTTCCCACAAACCCAAGAGTAACAAGCTAACTCGATGAACTCAAGGGGAATGAACTTTGGCTTGGTGGAAACGTAGATCGGGACCTCCTCTTGCTTTCTACCAAAGGGATTTGGATTTGGTTGGGTAGAATGGGAGATCCTCAAGGAATTGTGTTTCAACAATGGGATGAGAGAGAGAGCTCCAAGAATGAAATATGAACTGAATGCCTAACCTACTCAAGGTGGAAGAAGAGGTACTTATACCCAAGGGAGAAATCTAGCTGTTTAGAGCATTTTCTGCGAAGTCTGGTTTCAAGTTCGGTTGGACCGGCCCACACACCGGACTAACCGATATACAGCCCGGAAGACCGGAATCCAAACCGGGATGCTCTTAGTACGTGATCCCCGGATAGACTCGGTATGACAAACCGAGATTCCCGGTTTGCGTTCGGTTTTCCGATGCTGGTACCGGACCACCCGGTGTATAGCCCGGAAGACCAAAATCCAAACCGGAATACTCACTGTTCGTGAGACCGGATAGACTCTGTATAATAAACTGAGAATCCCGGTTTGGGTTCGGTTTTCCAGTGCTGGTACCGGACCGCCCGGTCTGGGAGCCGGTTCAACCGGCTTGAGAACGGAACTTGGTAGATATGCTATAAAATGTAGATCTCTCTCTCCTCTCTCTTTGATGATGGAACTAGTGGGTGTATGGGATGTGTATAAGGCTTAGGAATTCATCCCCAACAAGCTCATCGAGATAACCCCTCTTAATAGTGCGGTGTTCCTAAAGACTCAAGATACATATAAAAGGTAAAACTCTGGCACTTCTCTTTGTTATCGAAATGGGGGGTCTCCGATGATCTTCCAACATACCAGTGGACTAAAACCTGTTTAAGACACTAGTAGGTAGCATTAGTCTACACTAACTACGGTGTCATTGTCAACCAAAAACAATATAGGGTAAACTACCCTTTCAATCTCCCCCTTTTTGGTTGGCGAGGACAAACCGAGCTAGAGATCATAAGGATATAATACAGAGATATAAACCAAGGAATTCCATAGAGACATATGTGAGCTCCCCCATAAAGTATGCACTTGGTTGAATTTGCGTTTGAATGCAAGGTGCACCTAAATAATGTATGGAGAGCTTCCCGCATGTCTTTATGGAAGCAAGCATAATATGACAAGATATAGAGCATGGATATCAACACAAAGCTAGACAAATAATAGAAGTACACATAGTCATAGCACAATAGACATATCCATGGTTCACACACATAGCACATGCTTGTCCAACATACGGAAGTAAAGCAAATAGTTCCAACACGAAAGCGAATGGTAAGCACAATGCCATAAGAAGCAAAGATAAAGCAAAGGGTATTGTGCAAACGGCGAACCCCGGAAAACCCCGGCAAGGAACCCGTAGACCTAAATGAACTCTACTCTTCTCCCCCATTGGCATCGAAACACCAAAAAGGAAGAGGAGTAGAGTGATGCTAACGGAACCCAACTAGAAGAACGTAGGAGGCGGAGGAGGGTGAACAGGGGAATCTTCGTCTTCATGGATCTCCTCTTATTCATCATCCTCATCATCATTACAACTAGGAGGAGCAGCTGAGGAACCACTGGGGCCAACCGGAGGAAACTGACCAGGGAAGTAGCCAAAGAGCATAGCATCATCAAGTGGCGACATCTCATAGTTGACATAAGGAACTGGAGTCATCTCGGGATCATCCAATGGAGGAGTGACATGCTGGGTCACGAGAAACTCATTGTGCGTGCGCCGAGTCTCTTGAGTCATCTCAAGAGCCTTGTGGCTCACATCATAGGACGAGCGACACATCTGAACAGCCGCTTGAAGAACGTGGCAGCACCACCATTGTGCATGGGACGAGAGGAGGAGGACTCTCCAATAGGACGACGAGAACCAGCCCGAGTAGCAAAGTGAGGGTGATGATCATAAATAGCCTTGGTGTGCTGCTTGGGGAGGCTCATCACAGGAACCTCAGGAGACTAACCACGAAGAGAAAGGATAAGCTTCTCTTGTTCCACACGCTCACCCGCCATCACACCAGAAGGCACAACCTTGTTGAGCAGCTTTTGTACATATACGCAGAAAGTGGAGGTCATCTTGTCCAAAGCAGCCCGCCACAGCTCAAAGTACACAAAGTCGCAGCCATCAATCTTCCTCAACCTGTTAGGGTGACAATAATACAGGAGATTGCCAAAGTACCCACGACAGTTTGTAGTATCTCCAACTCGGGAACAAGTGACTGACGGAAGATGCTGGACAAAGTGTGATAATAGAAGTACATGCCAGAGATGCATGGAGGAACATACTCAGAATCCTTGGGATAGCAGAAAGCAAGAGAGTCAGCAGGCTTGATCTTCTCACTATGAATGCAAAAACCACCTGGCTTGCCAGAATAACCCATGACCTTAACCAGATCTGCATAGGTGTCACGAAAGCGTCGCGTGCCAGTCATCCAAGACATAGTGCGGTCTGCATCATCATGAAAATAGATGTGCAGAAGAACTGACGGATATACTCAGGATAGTAGTCTTCCTTGAGACACACAAGGTCAAATAGATCCATTTTCTTCAAGGCATCATCAACAAAACGATAATCTGAGGCAACATACATGTTGAACCAATCCACATTGAAAGCAAGAATGTTACCGCAGGAGGTGACCTTGAACTAAGTGTAAATGTGATCCCACATCAAGGCTTGAGTCTAAGTCCAAAACTTCTTGTCAATGCCAGGGTAAGTGCGGGACATGAAGCGATAGGGATTCTGCTTGCGAAGGGTCCGGTACATAGCAATCTCCATATTCTTTAGGTTTTGAGTAGGCACATCTTCTTCGTCATCCTACACGGCAGGTTTCTTACCCCTGATGGCCTTGGTCTTGATGCGACCAGAACGGGCATTATCCTCTTCCTCATGCTGCACAGACTGACTAGCTCGATGAGCCCTCTTGCCCCTGCCAGATTCCTCAGACACATACTGATCACTCACATAGTTATCATCATCTGCACCTGTGAAAAAGAGAGATAGGTTGGGGAGCACAAGGATAAGTACACATGCCATAGAGAAAAACAGAGGAAAAACTTGGATTTGGGAAAGTGCACGGTAGAAGAGAGACATTACAGAGGGATTCGGTGTCAGGGCCGGTCAGACCGGCTCCAGAACCGGACGGTCCGGTGTCAGCACCGGATAACCGGACGCAAACCGGACGACCCGGTGGCAGCACCGGTTGTCCGGACTCAAACCGGATGACCTAGTGTCAGAGCCGGTTCAACGAGGCCGGGAACCGAACCAGTCAGGGAGGACCCAAAACTGACCTATGCAATGTAATTTTTTTACCAATGACTCAATACTTGCGCAAATACAAACTTCTTAAGAGGTGTAGGCCATGGTTTGACATGGTTGGCATACAAAGACAAAGGTGGAAACCCTAACTTGGCAAATCCAGCAAGATGTGTAGCAAAACATGGGGATTTGACAAGAAAAAGGTAAAGGAGCAAGGGATTACCCGAGGACATGGCTTCTTGTGGAGGAAAGCACCAAAAGCCCTTGAGAAAGAAGATCACAAAGATGCTCACAAACCACCACGAGATGGAGGGATTCCTTCGGTTAAGAGCCTCCAAAGGTCCTTCTCCGCGATTTGGTGGCCCGATCTATGAATCCTAGGGGTGGAAACACCCTAGGAGAGGGGGGAGGTGGGAGGGGCGACAATGGAGAGAGAATGGGTCAGGGGAAGTGAAAAGGTAACTTGTGGAGGGGTGGGGGCGGCCAGGGAAGAAGAAGGGGAATTTTTTTTCAGATCCCAGTTGAGGTTCGGTCCAACCGAGATGCAAACCGGTCCGCTCGATGTATAGGCTGGTCAACCAAACATAAAACTGAATCTGCAGATTTTTGTCACGAGGAAGATTCGGTTAGTAGCCCGGTCAACCAGCTCCACAACTGGAGTACCCAGTTGGAAACCGGACTGGCAACCGAACTTCATTCAGTAAACTTCTGTCTGCAGGTTCGGATAGACTCAGTTGAGAACCGGGCTGGAAACTGGACGGTCCGGTTCTGGGGCCGGTTGGACCGGGCCAGAAACCGAACATCAGAAAAACTTCAGAATTTTTTTGTGAAAATAGAATTTTTTCGAGAATGGCATGTGCATGTATATGAAGATAGTAGACTCCAAACGGGTAGAGGAGGCAGGTGATCTAGGCATGCCTATTGGAGAAGAACCAAATCAACACACTCAATAGCAACAATATGCATGATTCGAAAATAACAAGAGCCACAAGAGACCAAAGTTGGCGGGGGATTTCTCCCCCAATGTTTAAGCACACATGTCATGGCGCCTCAAAGATAGATGCTTGGACCCATATCATGACACAAGATCAATTAATGTTGCACGCATAGGTATGCATCAAACCAAGACATGGTAAGATGACTATCCCTATGTGTGCTGTGCGACTAGGCTACATAGCAAGTTAAGAGTAGGAATATAATGCAAGAAGTGAATCAATCCAAGTTTTTAGGAACTAGAATACCAAGTTCTCACCTCAATATGACAAAACGGGCTTCATCCAAAGGCTTCGTGAAAATATCCGACAATTGGAACATCGTTCCCACATGAGTGACATTGATGTCACCATTTGCGACATGGTCACGTAGGAAGTGGTGGCGGATGTCAATATGTTTGGTGCGGCAATGTTGGACGGGGTTATTGGTGATCTTTATTGTGCTTTCATTGTCACATATAAGAGGCGCTGTACCAAGAGACACACCATAGTCTTTCAAGGTTTGCCTCATTCATAACAATTGAGCGCAACAAGATGCCGCAGAAATGTATTCGGCTTCGGTGGTGGATAGGGCGGTGGAGTTTTGTTTCTTGGATGACCAACTCACCAACGACCGGCCAAGAAATTGGTAAGCCCCGGAGGTCGACTTCTGGTCAACCTTATCATCGGCCCAATCAGAATCCGAATAGCCAACAAGCTCAAAGGTTGACTCCTTTGGATACCAAAGCCCGAGAGTAGGAGTGAGAACAAGGTACCTAAAAATCCGTTTGACCGCCATCAAATCGCACTCCTTGGGAGAGGATTGAAAACGAGCACAGATTCCAACACTTAACATGATATCTGGCCTAGAAGCACAAAGGTAGATAAAGGAGCCAATCATGGAGCGATATACCTTTTGGTCACATCCTTCTCACCTTCTCCAAGGCCAAGTTGCCCAGTGAGTGGCATGGGTGTCTTCATGGGGTTGGCATTGGTCATCTCAAATTTCGCAAGCATGTCCTTCACGTACTTCTCTTGGGAGATGAAGGTGCCTTGTGCAAGTTGCTTCACAATGAAGCCTAAGAAATACTTCAACTCCCCCATCATAGACATCCTAAATTTATGGGTCATAAACTCATCAAAAGCTTTGTTATGTGATTCGTTAGCTCCACCAAAAATAATATCATCAACATAAATTTGAACAATAAATAAGCCACCCCCTTTAACCCATTTGGTGAAAAGGGTGGAATCAACTTTACCCACGCTAAACCCGTCCATGAGTAAGAAATCCCTTAGGTGCTCATACCAAGCACGGGGAGCTTGCTTTAGTCCGTAGAGTGCTTTATGGAGTAGATACACATGGTTGGGAAAGCGTGTGTTTTCAAAACCCGGGGGTTGAGCTACATATGCAACCTCTTTCAAGGGACCATTAAGAAATGCACTCTTCACATCCATTTGATAAAGCTTAAAGTTATGAAAAGATGCATATGCAAGCAAGAGACGAATAGCTTCAAGGACAGAAACGGGTGCAAAGGTGTCCTCATAGTCAATACCTTCTATTTGAGCATACCCTTGCACCACTAACCTTGCTTTGTTCCTTGTGACGGTTCTATTCTTATCTTGCTTGTTCTTGAATACCCACTTAGTCCCAATGACATTGATGCGATGATCTTTAGGTCTCTCCACAAGAGACCAAACTTCATTGCGGGTGAAGCACTTGAGTTCTTCTTGCATGGCATTGACCCAATCCGGATCTTCTAGAGCTTCATGGACCTTGAGTGGCTCGAAGTTGGACACAAATGCATTATGGCCACAAAAGGTAGTGAGTTGCTTCTTCTTGTTGCGAGTCTCGATTCCTCTTGATATGCTTCCAAGTATATTATTGACTTGGAGTCCACTTGCTATAGAGGATGACTTGATCTTCTGGATAGTTCCTTCATGATCAACGAATTCATCCTTCGTTGGTCCTTGATCATTGACCACATCTTGAGCTTGACCTTGAGTTTGGGGAACTAGTATTTCTTCTTGGTCTTGCTCAATGGGTTGAGGGCTTGGTTCTTGTTCTTCGGTTTGTGAGAGGTATTCGTCATGAGGTGCAGTGGATGGTTCAAATTGAGTAGAGTTAGGCTCTCCTCGAGTTGGGCTTGATCCTCCCCCATCAACATCTTGATCATGAGTGTGATGTTCGATGGGCAAGATATGCCCAATTCCCATCAACTCGATGACTTGAGAGGAATATCCATCGCCTACAACATGTGGAACATCTTGTCCCCCTTGGGGACCATTATCTTCCAAAAACTCCATGTCACAAGATACTTCAACACAACCATTGGCTTTGTTGTAGTATCTATAGGCGTGAGAGTTTTCCGCATAACCAACAAAAATACCCTCGATAGTTCTAGATTCGAATTTACCGAGTTTTTCTTTCTTGTTCTTGACGAGGCACTTGCACCCAAAGACTCAGAAGTAGTTGACATTGGGCTTGTTCTTTGTGAGAATCTCGTACAAAGTCAAGTCAAAGGGAGCTCGGAGGAAGATCCGATTCGAATAGTGAACCGTGGTGGTGATGGCTTCTCCCCAAAAGTTGTGGGGTGACTTGAACTCACTCAACATAGTTCTTGCCATCTCAATGATAGTTCGGTTCTTCCTTTCAACAACACAATTTTGTTGAGGAGTATATGGAGCTGAGAATTCATGCTTGATCCCCTCATCTTGAAAAAACTCTTGCATGGTATAATTCTTGAATTCGGTGCCGTTGTCGGTCCTAATGGTCTTGATCTCCACTTCATGGGTACGTTGGGCTTGCTTGGCGGAGGTCATGAAGTACTTATAGGTCTCATCCTTTGACTTGAGAAGGAATACCCAAGTGTATCTTGAGTAATCATCAACGATGACAAGACCATACTTTCTTCCACCAAGAGTATCATATGTTGATGGCCCGAAGAGATCCAAATGGAGAAGCTCCAAAGGTCTTGACATGGCCACCTTGGATATTGATGGATGACGACTCCTCCCATGTTGCTTTCCTGAAATGCAAGCACTACACACACGATCTTTCTCAAAAGACACACCGGTTAGTCCAACAATATGTTCACCCTTTAGGAGTTGTTTAAGATTTCTCATGTTGACATGGCCAAGGCAGCGATGCCAAAGCCATCCCTCGTCAACTTTGGCCATTAGACATGTAGGAAGAGATTGAATCTCTTGCGAGAGGTCGACCACATAGAGGTCGTCTTCCACATATCCAACAAGGACCAACTTGAGATTATCACTCCTAAAGACTTTCACACAAGTTCTAGAGAAATAGGAATCATAACCGGCATCCGCAAGATGTTTTATTGAGAGTAAGTTGTAGCCAAGATTTTCAACAAGCATGACGGTCTCAAGGGTCAAGGCCTTGGAGACCACCAACTTGCCAAAACCTAGTACCTTTCCTTTAGAGTTGTCTCCAAAAGTGATGCTTGACGTTGAATTAACATCATGAATAAATTGGTCAAGCGCACTTCTACCTCCGGTCATATGATTGGTGCATCCACTATTAAACACCCATTTTGTTCCACCGGAGGCATACCCCTACAAAATCAATTCTTTTCTTTAGGAACCCATTGAGTAATGGGTCCCCTAGCATTAGCAACAAGATCTTTTGGTACCCAAATTGAGTACCACCTATAAGCATAACCATTGTGAGGGCCAACATATTTGGCATAAACATCTCCTTGGGTGCCCTTACATAGCACATAGGAGGGATTAGATTTTCCTACAAACTTGTGGTTGGGGTTGCCCCTTGTGGCTCCCCCATTCACAACATTATTCTTTACTTGGTCAACCCCCTTGTGCCCTTCACGCACAAATTTTATCCCTTTAGGCGGGTTGGCACCATTCTTGTCGTTCTTGGGGTCATACCCCATACCTTGCCTTGGAGCTCTCATTGTTTATCGAGCAAGAATCTCATCAAGAATCTTGCCCTTGGTGGTAGGTTTGAGACGCTCCATCTCAGGTTGTTCCTTCAACTTCTTATTCTCCTTAAGGAGACTAGCTTGATCCAAGGAAGAGTTAGAAGCACAAGTAATATCCTCAACAATAATAGGATCCTTCAATGTACCAAGAGCCTTCTCATAGGACACTCAAGTTGATCATGATTCTCCCCAAGTTTTATGAGCTCACGCTTGACAAGAAAATTAGCTTTCTCAAGGTTATCAAGGTCATTGGTGAGAGAAGCATGAGCAACCTCAAGTTCTTTCTTTGAAGTATCAAGCTCTTGAGACAAGGTGATAGCTCTATCTATGGTATCCATATCTTTTGCCTTATCTAGTTCATAGATTTCAATTCGTTCTTTAAGAAGGGAACTAATGTCCCTTTCCTTGCTTAGCTCTTGCTCAAGAAGATTGAATCTTAGTTTCTCATCATAAATATGAGACTCCAAACTATCAATGGTCTCGTCACGTGAATTGACAAGGCTCATTAATTGTTTGAATCTAGCACGAGCATTGCTTGGAAGGGACTTCATGATTTTACACATTTCATGTACATAGTTTTCATCGAATTCATCATCGTCACTATCATTGGTACTAACATGATCATCCAAGATGCTAGAGAGAGATGGAGGGGAAGAGATTAGCTTGGTACTCCTTGCCATGAGGCAAGTATCGACGACCTTGGGAGTGATGGAGTCATCGGCATAGTCTTTAGTGTAGTCATATGTGAAGAGTGACCCGGGTTCGGCAAAAGCCAAACTGGCCACTCCCACAACCTTCTACTCATCTTCACCCTCCGCATTGGATAGGTACTCTTGGCCAAGAAAGCCTTTGCCATCACGCTTCTTGTTCCTCTTGTATCTCTCGTTGATGGGATTTGGCTTTAATCTTGGCTTGGCACCCTCTTCATACTTGGGCTTGTCAAGTCTCTTCTCATATGAGCATTTGTCGGAAAAGTGGTCCGACTCATCACAATTATAGCAATTCCTCTTCTTCTCGCTTGGTCCGGTTGAGCTTCTTCTTCTTCGGAACTTCAAGTTCTTGGTGAAGAGAGCAACTTGAGCTAGCATGTCGTCAATGCCCTCACTATCACTCTCTTCATCATTTGCACCACTCTCTTGCACATACTTGGCCTTCAATGCTAGGGATTTAGAAGGCCCAATGGCATGGTTGATCTCCTTGATGTTTTCCCTTCATCCGCCATATTGTCGTGGCAACAAGATAAGACACTAGATCATCAGGGGAGAAGTGGCGAGCTGAATCTAGAAGTTGCAAGTTCAAGGCAAGCTTCTTGTCGGAGGCGGCAATCATGTAGAGAACCTTGGACTTGATGAGTTCATCATTCAAGTTGAACCCATCATCATACTTGTCACAACCAAGACTATCAATCTTTACACGGAGGGCAACAAGTCTCTTGTATGCTTCTGCGATGGACTCACCATCATTGTTCATGAACATGCTCATATCTGACTTGGAAACTTCATACTTGGATTTTTGGATAAGGGAAGTTCCCTCTTGGAGAATGGTAATCCTCTCCCAAAGCTCCTTTGTGGTGGGGATGTTGCTAACTTGATCATAGAGAGTGCGGTGAATGGCACTCCTTATCTTGTCACAAGCCGTTGCATTTAGTTGACGGTCATAGTATTCTTCCGGAGTGAGATCATTGGGATCTTGTGGATAGAATCCCTTGCCCACAATCTCCCAAAGCTCCACACTACAGCTGCGAAGATGAGATTCCATAGAAACTTTCCAATGAGAGAAGTGAGTTCCATCATAGTGAGGTGCGGGACCAGAGCCATTAATATGAGGCATGATATTCTTTTGTTTAGGATATATATACGAAAATGGATTAGGAGGCATAGAGGCTTTTGCCGGGTCACTCTTGCTATAAGCCTCGTTCATAGCCTCCTTACCGGTGTCCATCGGCCTCCCTTGAGGTACTACCGAAGGTCCGGAAAGCATGACCCCCTCGTCCATCCCTATAAAACGTCCCTCAAGAAAACTTATTCGAGCACGGAGATCGGAAACCGCCTTAGCTTTTTCAAGGGACTGTTTGGCAAAGAGTTCATAGATCTCCTTGACCGAATAAGTCTTTCCCTCCTCATCATCAGAGAAAACCAACTTTTCTCTTAGGCGGTAAAGCCCTTAGAAGAGCACTCGGCTTTGATACCAATTGAAAGTGTAATATGGTTTACCTAGAGGGGGGGTGAATAGGTTTCTACAAAATTCTTTATAATCTTTTGCAAGTTTTAGACTTTGTGGAATATAAGTGTGCCTAAATGCAAGACTAGGTGAGGCAACCTAGATTATGATACTAGATACTTCAAGCACGAAGGCTATCAAAAAGTAAACAACACAAGTAACAGAGTGGTTAAGGAATAACCGAAGCACACGGAGACGAAGATGTATTCCCGTGTTCACCACCTTTGGGAAGGGGGCTACGTCATGTTGGAGAGGTGTGAGGTTCCACAAAGGATTCCCCAACACCATGAAGGCTCACCTTCTTCTCCGAGACTATCCCATGAAGGAATAGCTCACTTACTCGTGGTAGACTTTAAGGTAGTCTCCAAACCCTTACAAACTTTCCATAGAGAAAATCACAAGCCGAATGCCTCCGGGCGACCCTAGGCGCCTAGGGTTTCCCACAAGCCCAAGAGTAACAAGCTAACTCGATGAAATCGAGCGGGAATGAATTTTGGCTTGGTGGAAATGTAGATCAGGACCTCCTCTTGCTTTCTACCAAAGGGATTTTGATTTGGTTGGGTAGAATGGGAGATCCTCAAGGAATTGTGTTTCAACAATGGGGTGAGAGAGAGAGCTCCAAGAATGAAATATGAACTGAATGCCTAACCTCCTCAAGGTGGAAGAAGAGGTACTTATACCCAAGGGAGAAATCTAGCTGTTTAGAGCATTTTCTACGAAGTCCGGTTTCAAGTTTGGTTGGACCAGCCCACACACCGGACCGCCCGGTATACAGCCCGGAAGACCGGAATCCAAAACGGGATGCTCTTAGTATGTGAGCCCCGGATAGACTCGGTATGACAAACCGAGATTCCCGGTTTTGGTTCGGTTTTCCGGTGCTGGTACCGGATGCCCGGTGTATAGCCCGGAAGACCGAAATCCAAACCGGAATACTCACTGTTCGTGAGCCCGGATAGACTCGGTATAATAAACCGAGAATCCGAGTTTGGGTTCGGTTTTCCGGTGCTAGTACCGGACCGCCCGGTCTGGGAGCCGGTTCAACCGGCTTGAGAACCAAACTTGGCAGAGATGCTATAAAATGTAGATCTCTCTCTCGTATCTCTTTGGTGATGAAACTAGTGGGTGTATGGGATGTGTATAAGGCTTAGGAATTCATCCCCAACAAGCTCATCGAGATAACCCCTCTTAATAGTGCGGTGTTCCTAAAGACTCAAGATACATATAAAAGGTAAAACTCCAACACTTCTCTTCATTATCGAAATGGGGGGTCTCCGATGATCTTCCAACATACCGGCAGACTAAAACCTGTTTAAGACACTAGTAGGTAGCATTAGTCCGCATTAACTATGGTGTCATTGTCAACCAAAAACATTATAGGGTAAACTACCCTTTCAATTTCTCATGCTATAATTCTGTTAACAGGAAACGTTGCTACATGTGTGTTTAATAAACAGAAGAACAGGTTCCTAGTAATGCCTCTCATTACACTAGCTTGTTGATTAACTGATGATCAAGGTTTCCTAATCATGAACATTGGATGTTGTTAATAACAAGGTCATGTCATTAGAGAATGATATGATGAACATTCACCTGCAGTAGATTTAGAAATACAATCATGTCTTCATGTTTATATTGCTATCTCTTTTGAAGTAACTCTAATCCTTAGACCATGAGATCATGATAATCACTAAATCTGGAAGAGTACTTTGATTCCATCAAATGTCACAGCGTAACAGGGTGATTATAAAGATGCCGTCGGGTACTTAGTGTTAGTTGAGGCTCATGGATCAAGCGTGGGATTTCTCCATCCTGACGATGGAGAGATATACTCAGGGCCCTCTCGGTGATATCACATTAACATAGCTTGCAAGCAAGTGATAAACATCACTAAGAATGTAATATCATGGGAATGATAAAAGAGTACTTGTCAATAACGAGATCGAACTAGGTATGGATGATACCAAATGATTGGATCTTGTAAAAGTAAAATATTGTGAGGCAAAAGTAATTGGTTACTACGAATAAGGTTCAGATAATCACTAGTTTATCATTGAACTAGTGGGAGTCATTATGGATCTCCAAGCCCCGCTAATGATTATTGATTGGATAGAGTCTCAGTCATGTCCATATAGTTCACGAACCCGTAGGGAGACACACTGAAGGGTAGTCGACGCATTTGAGTGGATAGGGAACACCGGAGAAAATACTAGGCAGTGCAGGAATTGTTCTGATAAATCCGTCAGAATAGTTTCGGTGTATCGGATTATTGCAAGGGATTGAATTGTTGATGTGTTCATTAAATGAACTACTCATTAAATGAAGTGTTCATTAAATGAGTGGAATTAAATCAAGTGAATTAAAAGAGGTTTTCATGAAATGACTCTTGATTTTGAGTGGAGAATAAATGGGAGAAAGTGGAGATCAAATTTTGTGAGTGTAGTGTACACCCACATGAATGAAGGGAATAGGTGGGGGTACCCCTCTTGGCCGTTGTCCATGGCAAGGGGCTACCCCTCCCCCTATAAAAGGTGGGGTGTAGCACCTCCTCTCACACACTCATCCTCCCTCCTTTCATATGCCCCTTTGGTTAACATCTTACTCCCCTTTCTAGCCTTGTCCATTGCCATGAGCATGGTGCTTAGGCGAAGCCCTATTCAAGATATTCTCCACCATCATCACCACCATGTCATAGTGTTGGCGGAGTTCCCGAGGATCCCCTACTTCCGCTGCCCAGCTAGAGTAAGGGACGGAAGTCGTCAGCACACCGAACGTGTGACTGATTACGAAGGCGTTGCCCCTTTGTGGTGTTGATCGTCTTCGCGTCCTTGAGGATAGTCATGTATAATCTACAACATCCACTTTTATTTGTGGGAACGTTATCCCACTTTACGGTCTTCAAGGGTGAATTCGTCTGAAACTGTTACAAGTATCTCCTAGATTTGATCTTGGCAGTTGCAATCGTAGATTTTTTGTTTTCCATGCAATGAACCCTAGCAGTGGTATTAGAGCTATGACTATGTGTAGATGCTTTTTATGGTTAGAACACATAGAGATGTTGGCATTGATGATCATGTTATTGCATACTTACGTGAATTTGGATCATGGTGGCATGTTGGGATGAAGCGGCCTAGACTAACTTTACATGTCCTCGCACATGAGACTTGTCCCACACTTGACATGCAACTTGTATTGCATAAGTGGCTCAGCGGGTGTCTATATCTCCTAGCATAGTCATGATCTAATTTACAACGGTTTTCAAGATAACTTGATTATCATCGTTGTGGTTTAAGTTCGTAGGTAGAACGGTTCTTTCCTAGAAAGCCCATAGCCACGTAAAATATGCAAAAAATGAATTAGAGACGTCTAACTTTTTTCAGGGAATGTGATGTGATATGGCCATTGATACAAAAATTGTTGTATGCAATGATATTTATTGTAAGTTAAACAACCGACGGGAGCCAAATGGTTGTCTTTATCTTTTTATGGCATGCATGTTATTCATGTATATCCGAGATATATATTGTAATGGCGGTGACATGGGTATGACTACTCGGGTTCTTATGATTGGTTACCCCGGTTACATGATGGCTCACAGCCCACTAGGCCCAAGAAGAAGGCCCAAGAAGTATATCTAATGGAAGGCATAGCTTGCTAAATAAGGAAACAGAAACCGACATTGTATTATAGTTGTAATTGTAACTTGTAACCTATCTGTATACAGCCTCAGGATCCAGCCTATTATATATAGGCTGGGAAGAGCCAATGGAGAGGCACCGAGAAAAGCCTTGGGCAATCTATAATCGATTTTTCCATAAACAATCAGATGACTTTGACTCCCTTGTTTGTCTGATCAATCGACGAAATCTCTAGCATTCTATTTTCCATGAAACCCAAAGTTCATAACCATGGGCATTGTCGAGGTTAACCCTCGTCAATTGGCACCGTCTGTGGGAAGTCCGGATGCTGGAGTCATGGATTCGGTGGCCCCCTCTCCATCAAGCAACAATCCAACAGAAGTGGCACCACGCCCACCCACCCCTATCTCGGTTCCCACCGACTTCAATGGCGGATCCGATCTCATCGTTGGAAGTTCCCACTTTCACGTGGAGGAACCCGAAGAATTTACCCTATCAACCCCAATTTTATTGGGTCTGTCGGGCCCAATAGCAGCTCCCATGGAGGTACCTAGAACTTCTATCGGCTCATCTAAAGAAATTGTGCCCCAGCCGGTAAACGACAAAGAAAACTCTGGAAACTCAGCAGATCTGGGGGATCTAGCCGATCTATGTGACGGTCTCTCCTTCGGGTCAGATGCCCAGGTAACGCCACCACATGGCTCAAATCCTACAAATAACGAACCCAAGAAAAGCGATGAAAGTATAGACTTTAGAATCAGGATGGCTGAGATTTACCCAGAAAAGAAATCACGGGATTTCACTGATCTTTCAAATAGTGTCTCCCATGGATCAGACGATGATGCTAGCAGCTCATATATAACGCACCACCAAGTGTGTGTAATCCTCGGGGATACATCAACACCACGTGACTCCAACAATAACCCTATCCTTAATCCTAGTGACATTTTATCGGAAGATAATGTAGGTGACATGGGCATACCTTACATGTACTCGAGCTTGGTATATATGGTCTAGCATGAAGAAGCCCATGACATTGCTAAGGCTCAGCCAAGATTTGGGTGACCCGGGAGACTCCGACTGCTTGCAGCACACGACAAACTTAAGATATAAGTTTAAAGGGAAAACCCTAATATGTAACCGACTCGACCTGCTATCCTGACACCTAGCTTATCTATATAAAGGCTAGTAGGGGCGGCGAGGAGGACAATCCACAACCCTAGTTTCCACACCATCGCCAGATTGCATCTGGCAGGCCCTGAAACTTTCGACTCCTCGATAATTCCAAGAGGAGACAAGCAGGAGTAGGGTCCTCTACAAGGCCTGAACCTAGGTAAACCTTGCATCCCTATGTGGTTGTTTGCTAGCTGATCAATGCCTCCAGCGCTCCCCACTTCCTCGAACCTAAGTCCATCTGTGATGGGCATTGATGAGTTAACCCCTCGTTAATTGGCACCGTCTGTGGGAACCGGGAGTGCTGATGTCGTGGCTTCCTTGGCCCCATCAACCGCGATCTACGACTCCGTAGTAGCGACGATTCGCCTCCTCTTCGGTGCCTTCGACTTCACCGTCCACACGCCAGCCACTCGCCCAGATTTTGAGTCTATGGGTGATAGGATCGGCCTGGCGATCGGGAGCCTACGCTTCCAATTTGGTCGGCTGGGCACACTTCGCCTTCCTGATCAGCCGAAGGTTCCTGCAATTTCTCCTGCATCATGGTTTCCCCCTCCTATCGGCACCCTAAGCAAACTCAATGCCCCGACTGAAGGAGTTGCCCTAGAGGCAAATAATAAAGAGTATTATTTGATATATCTCCTATATGTTCACAATACGTTTCATGCTGTGCTATAACTGTGTTAATGCGAAATGTTAATACAGGTGTGGTACGTAAACAAACCGTGTCTCTAGTTACCTCTAGCGAACTAGTTCATTGGTCATGAGGATGGTCTGGGTTTCAAGATCATGGGCATTTATGCCAATTGACAATGAGGTCATGTTATTAGTTGAATAACATGATAGACAAACATCCGACCGTTATATCTTGAATGAGATCTAGTTACAAAGTTCACCATTGATGATAAAACATACAGAACCTCGCAATCTGATCCTTTGACTGTGAGGTAATGCAAATCACCATTCCGGAAGAAGCTTAGATGGTTATCAAGAATCATATCATAATAGGGTGATCAAAAAGGTGACACCCAGGTTTTCTGAAGGGATGTGTAGAGGAGTACATATCAAGACCAGGATTTGTCTAATCCATGTAATGGATAGATACATGTGGCCATCTCAGTGTCGTTGCATTAATGAAGCTTGCAAGCATGTGACTTGGTCACGGAATGCAATGACATGAGAATGAGTAAACAAATTCATTGGTAACGAGACCGAACTAAGGTATGGGGATACCAAAGATCAAGTCTCAAATGAATTAGGTATCACATGACAAAGGGAACGGGAAACGACTATCTCACGGTTCGAGCAATTATATTCGTGAAACGCACGGGGGTCACATGGCCATCCACGTCCCTCTGTTGATCATTGATGTGAGAGTAGTCTCAATCATGTCCGGAGTGTTTCCGAACCGAAGGTTGTCGCGCTTAAGGGTAGGGACGCTTAGGGTAGATGAAGTATCATAGGAGAAATAGATAAAGAGAAACCGAAATAGTTCCGGGAAACATCCGATGGAGATCGGAAGGGGTCCGGAAGGTGTTCTGGAGTGAAGGAATAATACAATATGTGTATTTGAATATTAATTGGAGAATTAATATTAAATATATATTTTATTATTAAAGGCATCATAATGCTAATGGGCCTCACTCGAAGGGAGGCCCAATAGGGCATGGCGCCTAGGGAGAAGGGGCCAGCCGGCCTAGGCTTGGTGGGCCGCCCCAATGGGGCCCACCTAGGGCCGGCAGCTGCCCCTAGGTGGCGGCGGGTGTGGGGGTTAGTCCCACACCGCCTGGACCTAGGGTGGTGCGCCCCCCTCCTACTATATATAGTGGTTCTCCCCTCCCCCTTTGGAATTGCCCCATTCCCTCTCATTCTCTCTCTCATCCATTGAGGACTTCTCCGTAATATTGGGGAGGACCTCGTGGGTGAGTTCTCCACCTTCACACCACCATCGTGTGATCTGCGATCCGGCATCTACTTCTTCTGCTTCTCAGCTGGATCGAAGTCCAGTTGACGTCTCCTACACCAGACGTGTGACGAACTTCGGAGGCACCACACTTGGGGTGCTGCTCGTCTTCATCAATATACGCCTTCCTGCGTAAGGCGTGCCTCGGTCATCAAAGGTATGAATACCGTATCTCTCCTTCGTTACTTATGTCTGCATAGTATAGATCCTGGTATTAGTGTTCGAGTAGATAGAATTTTTTTGTTTTCTTCTACGGAACCCTTCAGTGGTATCAGAGTGGGTCTATGGGTAGACATGTCATACGGATAGAACACATAGCGATATGTGGGCATTGATTCTCTAGTTGCTACCCTCTTTAATGTTATTGTTCATATCGCGACACTGTTTGATGAAGCGGCCCCCAAACGACCTTACGTGGTGATTCACGAGACTGGTCCACGAATCAAAGTGGCTTAGGGGGTGTCTGTCTCTCTGCAGTAGTTCATATGGCATTGACATTGGAGGGCCCTGAAAAGGGAAGAAGAACGGCAATCATTGAATCTATGTTGTGGCTCCACGTTCGTAGGAGGGAAGGGGTTCTACTATGAAAGCCCTAAAGCCACGTAAAACCTGCAATAGATAATATAGATGCGTCTATTTTTATTATTGCATAGGGGCAAGTATTAAAACATGGTAATGAAAAGTTTATGAAACTTTCATTGAAGCTATTGATGATGATCATAATGCTAGATCCATGTCATAACACTTTCCTTTTGAAGTATTACTTATTGTGCTGGTATTTTTTAATTCGACGGTAGCATAATAAGATAATCCCTCACAGTATTCCAGTTATCGTATTCCCCTTGTGTGTGCACCACCAAGAAAATTCTTCGGTATGAGGCGCCCTGCGGTGACTATGGGTTAGACATATCTACGTTCGCATACAGTGGATGCAAGCCATGTTGCACTGCAGATACACACGAGTTAGAACTGGCGAGCCTAGCATGTGCAGACATGGCCTCGGAATACAGGAGACCAAAAGGTCGAGCATGAATCACATAGTTGATGTGATCGACATTAGGGAATGTCCACCTTTGATACTGCACTGATGGTCGTGACGATCGGGGGAGGTGCAGGGGATTGGGATCATGTGATCACTAAACGAGTAGAGGGATGTCCGTTTGAGTGGGAGTTCTTTTGTTTTAAGTTCAAAAACATAATTAAAAATTGAACTCATTATTATGAACATGGTCTAAACACTTTGCAAATCCATTATAGATGTGTCGCCCACCGACCTTCAACCTTAGCACTTTCCTCGAGAAGGACAAGCTAAAAACTGATGGAACCAACTTCACCGCATGGTTCCGCAATCTTAGGATCCTCCTAGTCCCCTACAAGTTGACTTATGTCATCAAGGCTGAGCTTCCGGCTAAGCCTGTAGATTCCGCCTCCCAGGACGAAAAGAATGTCTGGCAGTCCAAGGCGGACGATTTCTCCCTCATCCAGAGTGGAATGCTCTATGCCATGGAGCCGGAGCTTCAAACGCGTTTTGAGAAGATGAATGCTTTTGAGATCATTGAGGATCTCAAGGCCGTCTTTTCTCCACAGGCCCATGGAGAGAGGTATGATGGTTCCGATCTCTTATTCTCTGCTAAAATGGAAGAGCACGACAGTATTAGTGAGCACGTGGTCAAAATGTCTGGCTACGTTAAGCGTTTGAACGCCCTGGATTGCAAAATCCCATAGGAGCTCGCAATTGATAGGGTGCTGCACTCGCTGCCCCTAGCTAAAAGAGCTTTGTGATGAGCTACAACATGCAAGGGATGACTAAGACCCTTCCTGAAGTGTTTGCCATGCTCAAAACTGCTGAGGTTGAAATCAAGAAGGAGCACACGGTGTTGATGGTAAATAAGACCACCAACTTCAAGAAGCCAGGGCAAAAGGGGAAAGGCAAGGGCAAGAAGTCCAAGCGGGATGGCAAGATTGTTGCCAGTACCCCAAAGATTGCCAAACCTGGCCCTAAGCCCGGCACAACGTGCTACTACTGCAAAGGGGATGGGCACTGGAAACACAACTACCCCAAGTACCTTGAAGACAAGCGAGCCGACAAGATAGCCGCCAAGGACAAAGCTATATATGATATACATGTTATTGATGTATTCCTTACAAGCGCTAGGAGTAACACCTGGGTATTTGATACCGGATCTGTTGCTCACATTTGTAACTCTCAGTAGGATCTGCAGAGTAGAAGGCGCCTGAGGAAGGACGAGGTGATGATGCACATCGGCAATGGTTCGAGAGTCGAAGTCATGGCCGTCGGCACCCTGTATATTTGTCTATTGTCAGGATTACTATTGGTTTTGAATAAATGCTACTATGTACCCGCATTGAGTATGAATATTGTGAGTGGGTCTTGCTTGTTGCAAGACCGTTATTCGTTTAAATCAGGAACAAATGGTTGTTCAATTTATATGAATGATGTTTTCTATGTTCATGCTCCTCTGTGTGATGGTTTATTCTTACTTGCTCTTGATTGTGATATACACATCCATAGTGTTGATGCTAAATGTTGTAAGCATAGTGATGATAATTCCATGTTTATGTGGCATTGCCGTCTTGGTCACATTGGCATAAAACGCATGAAGAAGCTTCATTCAAAAGGGCTTCTTGGATCATTGCATTTCGAATCCCTTGATACATGTGAGCCATGCCTCATGGGCAAGATGACTAGGACACCATTCTCTGGGATAGTGGAGAGAGCTATAGACCTACTGGGAATCATACATACGGATGTATGTGGACCAATGAGCATCTCAACACGCAATGGTTATCGTTACTTTGTTACCTTTACTGACAACTTAAGCAGATATGGATATATCTACTTAATGAAGCACAAGTCTGAAACCTTTGAAAAGTTCAAGGAATTTCAGAAAGAAGTAGAGAATCAACTTAACAAGAGAATCAAGCATCTTCGATCGGATCAAGGATGCGAGTATTTGAGTTATGAGTTTAACATGCACTTGAAGGACTGTGGGATTATCCCACAGCTTACGCCAGCCGGAACACCATAGCGTAATGGTGTGTCAGAACGTCGTAACCGAACCCTATTAGATAGTGTGTGGTCCATGATGTCTTTAACTGATTTGTCTGTGTCTTTTTGGGGATACGCGTTAGAAACCGCCGGTTTTATTTTGAACCGAGCACCATCCAAATCCGTGGAGACAACCCCATATGAGATATGGCATGGCAATAAGCCAATGTTGTCATCTCTGAAAGTTTGGGGATGTGAGGCTTACGTAAAGAAACTACAGCCTGACAAACTCGAGCCCAAATCAGAAAAATGTATCTTTGTAGGATATCCAAGGGAAACCATTGGGTATACTTTCTACAACCGAGCCGAAGGCAAAACGTTTGTCACAAAAACCAGTACCTTTCTCGAGAAAGGGTTTCTTGCAAAAGGAGTGAGTGGAAGGAAAATTGAGTTAGATGAAATTGTTGACCCTTCTCTCCAAATTCCGAGTAGCGCAATGGAAGCTGTTCCGAAACCGCTCTCCATCATGGATGAAGAGCCCATTGATGATGATCAAAACAACGACATAGAGACTTCTGAGGTTCGCAGGTCTACAAGAGTTCGTGCCACTCCCGATTGGTACAGTAGCCTTGTAATGTCTGTCATCCTAAATGAACAGGAAGAACCTGCAAACTACAAAGAAGCTATGGATATTGTTGACTCCGAGAAATGGCTGGAAGCCATGAAATCCAAAATAGGATCCATGCATGAGAACCAAGTTTGGACTTTGGTGGATCTTCCAGAAGGCCGCAAGGCCGTGGAAAATAAATGGATCTTTAAGAAAAAGACGGATGCGAATGGTAATGTGACTGTTCACAAAACTTGACTTGTCGCAAAGGGTTTTTGACAAATTCAAGGAGTTGATTACGATGAGACTTACTATCCCGTAGTGATGCTTAAGACTGTCTGGATTTTAATAGCAATTGTTGCACATTTCGACTATGAAATTTGGCAGATGGATGTCAAGACCGCATTCCTCAATGGTCACATTGATGAAGAGTTGTATATGATGCAACCGGATGGTTTTGTTGATCCTAAGGATGCTGGAAAGGTATGCAAGCTTCAATGGTACATTTATGGATTGAAGCAAGCATCTCGGAGCTGGAACCAACATTTTGATCAAGTGATCAAGAGTTTTGGATTTGCCTAAAATCAACAAGATTTTTGTGTTTACAAGAAAGCGAGTGGGATCTCAGTTGTTTTATTAGTAGTGTATGTGGATGACATATTACTCACGGGAAACGATGTGGATCTTATGAAAAGCATGAAAGCATATTTGACTAACCAATTTTCCATGAAGGATCTAGGTGAAGCAACATACATATTAAGAATCAAGATCTGTAGAGATAGATCAAGGCACCTAATTGCATTAAGTCAGAGTACTTACATCGAAAAGATTTTGAAGAGGTTCAAAATGGAAAACACCAAAAGGGGTTTTACACCCATGATGAAGAATTGCAAAATGAGTATGACTCAATGTCCTATAACGGATGATGATAGAGAGAAGATGTCTTACATCCCCTATGCCTCAGCCATAGGATCTATCATGTATGCAATGTTAAGTACGCGACCTGATGTGGCATTAGATCTAAGTTTGATGAGCCGATACCAAAGTAATCCAGGACCGGATCACTGGACAGCTATAAAGAATATCCTAAAGTATCTGAGAAGAACAAAGGATATGTTCCTAATCTATGGAGGAAGTGATGAAGCTCTAAACCTAACGGGTTACGTGGATGCGAGCTGGAACTCAGATCATGATGACTCGAAGTCTCAAATAGGATTTGTGTTCCTAGTGAATGGTGGGGCGGTAAGCTGGAAGAGTAAGAAGCGGCCGGTGGTGGCGCAATCTTTGATGGAGTCTGAATACATTGTTGCAGACGATGCAGCAAACGAGGCTGTTTGGCTAAGGAATTTCGTCATCAAACTGGGAGTTTTTCCAAATGCGCAAGACCCCATGACGATCTATTGTGATAACACGGGAGCTATTGCAAATGCAAGGGAACCAAGAACTCATTCCACAGCTAAACACATCAAGCTTAGATTTCACGTCATCCGACAGAACGTTGACGAAGGTGAAGTCAAGATTTGCAAAGTAGATACGGAACTGAATATGGCAGATCCTTTGACTAAATCTCTCCGTCAGGAAAAGCACGAACAACACCGAGATTCCATTGGTGTTAGGTTCCTACCTATTGTAAACTAGTTTTGTTTGTACTCTAGTGCAAGCGGGAGACTAAAGGAGTTATGCACTAGAGGCAAATAATAAAGAGTATTATTTGATATATCTCCTATATGTTCATAATACGTTTCATGCTGTGCTATAACTATGTTAATGCGAAACGTTAATACATGTGTGGTATGTAAACAAACCGTGTCTCTAGTTACCTCTAGTGAACTAGTTCATTGGTCATGAGGATGGTCTAGGTTTCAAGATCATGGGAATTTATTCCAATTGACAATGAGGTCATGTTATTAGTTGAATAACATGATAGACAAACATCCGACCGTTATATCTTGAATGAGATCTAGTTACAAAGTTCACCATTGATGATAAAACATAGAGAACCTCGCAACCTGATCCTTTGACTGTGAGGTAATGCAAATCACCATTCCGGAAGAAGCTTAGATGGTTATCAAGAATCATCTCGTAATAGGGTGATCAAAAAGGTGCCACTCAGGTTTTCCGAAGGGATGCGTAGAGGAGTACATATCAAGACCAGGATTTGTCTAATCCATGTAACGGAGATACATATGGCCATCTCGGTGACGTTGCATTAATGAAGCTTGCAAGCATGTGACTTGGTCACGGAATGCAACGACATAAGAACGAGTAAACAAATTCATTGGTAACAAGACCGAACTAAGGTATGGGGATACCTAAGATCAAGTCTCGAATGAATTAGGTATCATATGACAAAGGGAACGGGAAACGACTATCTCACGGTTCGAGCGATTATATTCATGAAACACACGGGGTCACATGGCCATCCAGGTCCCTCTATTGATCATTGATGTGAGAGTAGTCTCAATCATGTCTGGAATGTTTCTGAACCAGAGGATGTCACTCTTAAGGGTAGGGACGCTTAGGGTAGATGAGGTATCGTAGGAGAAGTAGAGAAAGAGAAACCAGAATAGTTCCGGGTAACATCTGATGGAGATCGGAAGGGGTCCGTAAGGTGTTCCGGAGTGAAGGAATAATACAATATGTGTATTTGAATATTAATTGGAGAATTAATATTAAATATATATTTTATTTTATTATTAAAGGCATCATAATGCTAATGTGCCTCACCCGAAGGGAGGCCCAATAGGGCATGGCGCCTAGGGAGAAGGGGCCACCCGGCCTAGGCTTGGTGGGCCGCCCTAATGGGGCCCACCTAGGGCCAGCGGATGCCCCTAGGTGGCCGGTGGGTGTGGGGGTTAGTCCCACACCGCCTGGCCCTCGGGTGGTGCGCCCCCGCCTCCCACTATATATAGGGGTCTCCCCTCCCCCTTTGGAATTTCCCCATTCCCTCTCATTCTCTCTCTCTCATCCATTGAGGACTTCTCCGTAATATTAGGGAGGACCTCGTGGGTGAGTTCTCCACCTTCACACCACCGTCGTGTGATCTGCGATCCGGCATCTACTTCTTCCGCTTCTCGGCTGGATTGGTGTCTGGTTGACGTCTCCTACACCGGACGTGTGACGAACTTCGGAGGCACCACACTTGGGGTGCTGCTCGTCTTCATCAATATACGCCTTCCTACGTAAGGCGTGCCTTGGTCTTCAAAGGTATGAATACCGTATCTCTCCTCCGTTACTTATGTCTACATAGTATAGATCCTGGTATTAGTGTTCGAGTAGATAGAAATTTTTTGTTTTCTGCTACAGAACCCTTCACCGACAATAGTCGGGAATATGGATAGTGATAGCAGTCGTGAGTCTGATCTGGGCGATCTGGCAACAGAAGATGGAGCCTACGGCTCCAGATCTGAAAGCTACAGGAGCAATAGCTTCCCCAGCCATTACATGTGTGCCGTCATCAATACAGGCGACAACATCGACACTCGGGACAACACCGGTACCAGCGGAGGTATCCTAGTCGTGAACGGTGATCCCTCCAATGGAGCACCCACCAACAACGGGCCGGAAGGTCATCCGCATATTACTGCGAATGAACATACCCAAGAGCGCGTGCTGATCAAGCTCAATGACGCTCAGTGGGCTCGCTGCCGAGAGGCCCTGCAGGGCAACCCCCTGCCACCAAACTCGTCACAAGATATGTTGATGGGTTATCACTGGATTCTCAAGGATGAATTCAAGATCCAACAACAAGTAATCGCCCATCTCGATGCATGTAGAAGGGCGGCGGATGAGTCGAGCCTTCGGAGAGCTCAGCTCTCTTCCATTGGAGGATCCTCCTCCAAGGGTAACGATCATACAGCTGCCAAGAGACGTTCTCGACTGGCTCACCTCACCGATAAGGAGCGAGAAGAGGCCGCACGAGTCCTCGACTTCTCATCTATGATGGTGGATATGCGGGGCAATGTTCTCCCGGAAACACCGTAGGCAGTGGTAACAGCGGCCACCATGTACCTGCTCAACAACCAGCCACCGGCTGGGGACCCGTGGGCCGCCATGCACCGATCTACGATCACAGGCCTAGGGCTAGTCGAAGCTGCCCTCATCAAGGATCCAGCGTCGGAGCCAAAGAAAAACAAGGCTCTGGCCAAGCGCTACTCTTCCCCCTCCTCCAGCGATGACACTCATGACTTGTCACAATGCTGCCGCTCGCGACGGCATGACTACGACTATGACATGCGTGATGACATCACACTGCGCAAAGTCGACAAGATGCGCACGAGGCGTGCCTGTTCGACTGACTCGAAAGATGACGTGATAGAGCTCTGTGGAGCCAGCTACTTCAGCAGAGCCATTCGACAAAAGTGAATGCCAAAAGGGTTCAAACTCCCATCAGAGAACCTGAAATTCGACGGCCTCCAGGACCCGAAGATCTGGCTGGAGGATCATATTTCCTCCGTCAGGCTACACGGCAGAACCACGAGCACAGCAATGCAATGCCTCCAGCTAGCTACAGCTGCAAGGTGCTGCTCGTGCGTGGCTCAATAACCTCCCACACAGATCGATTCGCAACTGGGATGAGCTGGTCTACAACTTCGTGCGAAACTTCAAGGGCACGTACAAAAGGCCCGCATCAATCGAAAGAACTAAGAGGCTGCTACCAGAAGAATGGCGAGTCGCTGCGCTTATACATCCAAAGATGGTCCATCATCAAAAACTCTACAGAAGACATCTCCGAGGACCGCATAATCGACGCGTTCAATAGCGGCATGCGCTACAGAGAGCTTAGAGAGGAACTGGGCCGCTCAAAGCCCAAGACAATTGACCACCTGATGGAGATCGCGAATAGGTGGGCCGATGGTGGGGACTCGGTAAAAAACATTGTCCACGCAGATGATGACGAAGACCTCGGGTGCATACGCGATCGCCAAGGAAACGTCAAATGTGCGGTTATGAGGACTGTGAGGAAGTCGACTTGGTCGCGGCTGGCTACGCCGACAAATGCGACGACAACAACCGCAATAGCGGATACCGCAGTGGTGGATACTGTGAGAGCGGGAAAACCACGCAAGTGTGGCAACCCTGCACTTGCAACGAGGCACCTAGAACATCTATCCATGACAAACTGTCCAGATCGTGCAACGTGCACTTCTACATCGACAAGCACGACAGCAAGAAAAAATCCAGCCACCTTCTAAAGGACTGCCGCGAGTTCCTCAAGCTCCACGAAGGCCTGACCCAAATGAATCATGACGTGATAAACCAGAGCTATGGAGCTGCCTGGGCGTGGTGGCTCATGGAGCACCTCCACCGCCACCCGGGCCACCACCACCTGCAGCTGCGCCTATCCAAAACCACAGAGGCGAGCCATACCCATGAGCACTGGGAATCATGGGGATGATCCAAAAAGGACGCACATCAAATCGGGTGCAAAAATCAATCACTCGCCAAGTCAATCTGGCGGTGAACTCTCCACCCCCCACCACTGACTACCTCAGTAGGAGCGAGTCCTGCATTACTTTCGACAAGCCAATCTGCGTCAAGTACCTCACCCAGGCCACCGTCCCCTGGTGCTCGAGGTATAAATCGGAGGCTTCGAGATGAGTCGTGTCTTCATGGATGGGGCAGCGACATCAACCTCATGTTCGCAAGTACCTTGCGTGCCATGTGAATCCCTCTGTCATGTCTAGAAACTTCTGACATAACATTCCACGGCATTGTCCCAGGGAAGGGCGTATACCCCCTGGGTAAGATCAGTCTGGATGTCATCTTCGGAATGCCGGAAAACTTCCGGCGAGAGCGCATCGAATTCCAAGTTGTCGACTGGCCCTCACAATATCTCTGCATCCTCGGACGCATCGCGCTCGCGAGGTTCATGGCGGTGCCATACTAAGCCTATCTGCAGATGAAGATGCCGGGCCCCAACGGCATTATCACAGTCAACGGAAGCTTTGAGAGGTCCGACAACTGCGATAGGGAATTCAACAGAATCTCCCAGTCTTTCGGCATGCAAGAGGAACTGGCGAGGTTGAAGGAGTCGACAGACAACAGTCTCCCTCCTCTTAGTAATTCAAGCTCACCCGACCAATCCTTCGACATGTCGATTCACACCAAGGCGATGCAGGTCCACCCAATGGACCCGACCAAGACGACCCTCATCACCAACAACTTGAGTTCCACATAGGAACTCGCACTTGTCGAATTCCTCCGTGAGCTCTAGGAAATCTTTGCCTGGTGTCCGATGGACATGCTAGGAGTTCCCAGGGAATTCACCAAGCACTCAATCAATGTGAATTCTGAGGCAAGACCAGTGAAGCAGACGATATGTAGACTATCTGAGCCAAGGGCAAAAGCAGATGGTATGGAAGTCAACAGACTCCTCTACGCTAACTTCATAAGTGAGATCAAGGAAATCACCTGGGTAGCAAACCCCGTGCTTGTTCCTAAAAAGGGCACGAATATCCTACGGATGTGTGTGGACTTCACCTCCTTAAACAAACATTACCCAAAGGATCACTTCCCATTGCCGCGGATCGACCAGATCATCGACTTCACCGTGGGATGCGAGCGCCTATGCTTCCTCGACTCCTACTCAGGCCATCACCAGATTCGAATGAAGGAGGAGGACCATGAAAAACAACATTCATCACGCCCCTTGGCGTCTTCTGCTACACAACGATGCCTTTTGGGCTGAAAAACATAGGGGCAACCTACCAACGATGTATGCAGGCCTACCTCAAGAGCCAGCTGATGACCCACAAGTATAGGGGGTGTATTGATGGCTCAGTGTTGATGTAGAGCTCGTTGGGAACCCCAAGAGGAAGGTATGATGAGCACAGCAGCAAGTTTCCCTCAGTTATGAAACCAAGGTTTAATCGACCCAGTAGGAGCAAGGAAACACCCCAAAGGTGCTGCTAGCTGAGCCTTGGTAGGGCGCACTACCGGTGCTAGTAGAAACATGAAGACCTGCACAAAACAACCACAGAACTTTGTCCCCAACTTGCGATGAGGTTGTCAATCTCACCGTGTTTTGCTAAAAACAAAAGATTAAACGTATCGAATGGAAGGAAGTAATAGTTTGCATGAAGTAAACACAAAGCAGTAAACAGTTTATAGATTGTATGTAAAAGAAAGGACCGGGATCCATAGTTCACTAGATGTGGCTCTCCTTAAGATAGATAACATGCTGGGTGAACAAATTAGAGCGGGGCAATTGACAAACATCGAGAAAGCAATACAAGCATATACTAATCATCTTGACTCCTTTGAGACTTGATTGGGCATTACAACATTATACATAAACCGCCATCCAACGGCATCTATGACTAATAATCCACCTTCAGGTTATCATCCGAACCCCCTCTAGTATTAAGTTGCAAGCAATAGATTATTGCTTTACGAATTGCGTGTAATGTAAACAATACGATTGTTCTATGAACAAAGGATTGTTGTTTTCTCCCTAGTAGCAACAACACATCTAGTACCTTAGAGATTTCTCTCACTTTCCCAGATTACTAGAGGCATGAACCCACTATCGAGCATAAATACTAACTCTTGGAGTTGCTAGCATCTACTTGGCCAAGATAGCTACTAACAACAGAAAGCATGCAAGATCACAAATAACAAAGACATGATAGAATCAATAATCAATCTGAAATAGCATCTCAATATCCATCGGATCCCCGCAAACACAACATGCAGAATTACAAATAGATGATCTTGATCATGAACGGAGCTCACAAGATCTAAACATGAAAGCACAAAGGAGGAGAACCAGCCATCTAGCTACTACATGGATCCGTAGTCCAAGGATGAACTACTCACGCATCACACCGGAGGCTTGCATGGTGATGAAGAAGGCCTCGGTGGTGAATTCTCTCCGGGGTGGGAAGAGCTTCAGATCCCTCCCGATCTAGGGATGGAGATGACGGCGGCTACAGACTCTTTCGTGGATTTTTGATCGGGTACCTAGGGTTTTCGTCCCGAGGGCATCTTATAGGCGGAAGGAGAGGCCGAGGGGGTGTTGGGGTCGACCAGACCACCCCCTGGCGCGGACCAGGCCTGGCCGCGTGGCCAGGTGGTGTGGCCGGCCCCCAGCCCTTCTCAGTCTCGTATTCAGGCATCTGATGACTTCCGGAAAAATAGGCACTTTGGCTTTTGTCCCGTCCAATTCTGAAAATATTCATTTTCTGACTTTCCTGGAACCAAAAACAGCAAAAAACAGGCAGCTAGCACTGTGGCTCTTGTTAATAGGTTAGTCCAAGTAATCATATGAAAAGTACTCCAAAGTGTGGGCAAAACACAAGAAAGTGGATAAAACCAAGCATGGAACATCAAAAATTATGGATATGTTAGCAATGTATCATCATCCTCAAGCTTAACTCTTGCTCGTCCTCGAGTAGGTAAGTGATAAAAAGAAAGAATAATTTTTGAGGTGACATGCACCATCAAAGACTTGATCAAAGTATTTGTAAAACATTCAAAGCTAGGATCATAGTACTTCAATCATAACATGAAAGACAAGGTTCTAGCAATAAGACAAAGAAACTATGATGCGACATGAAAGGGCACAAACAAAAGATTCATGAATAACAATGCTTTGCAAGATGTTTGTTTGTTTCACATAAAGAAAACATAGCATAATAGTATTCAGCTTGTCCCTCAAAGAGTAGCAAATATAAATGCATAGGACACCTTCAAAGTTCATAAGAGTGACTAGATACAAATAGTTTAAAACAAGCAATATCAAGATATGCATCAATCAACTAGTCTTGGGACAATGCACATAGAACTAAGAATGGCCACTATGCTCTCAAAGTAGGTGCATAAAGATAGAAGGTGGAGACTCAATATAATGGTGGAAGAAAGGCCTTCATAGAAGGAAGTATGGATTCAAGTCTCATAAAGAGCTTCCAAAAATTATGGTACTTATAGCTTTCAGCTCTCATTGCCCCTATCATAAGCATCTTGAAGGTGATTAAGGTTAAAGTGACACAACTAAGAGGATATGCTTCACAAGTTATAAACCAAATCTCATGCTACTCAACTTTAGTCACAAGTAAGCTCTTGTCATTGTAAGTACATGTGTATCATAAAGAACCGCCAACGGGGTACCCCTTGCACATGATACAGGAGCTATCCCATAATCAAAATGACAAGGCAAGCAGACAATGAGCATCTCAGCGATTTTTTTATTTGCTATTTGCATAGGTTTTTATTGAGGATGCTTCATAGAGTGCTCATTATGGTGATGCTGCAAGTTTCCACCATGATTAGGCATGGCTTAGGCTAGCGGCCCAGGCGTTTCTCTAACACACATACAAACTCCATGATCTTACAAGTTCCACTTTTATTTCACACCGTCGGGATCCATAAGCAAAAGAATATGATATCAACGGGGTACAAAGTACAAGTGCAATGTTGAAAGCATTCCCCATGATTTATGGTTCTGCTAATTTCAACTTATAAAGCGCAAGCATATACACAACAAAGAAGGACCCAATGGTTCAAGTTTATTAAGGGCAAGAAAAGTAAAGTGTGCCATCAAGTTCGTGAGAGCTTTAATCACTAGTTTTCTCATAACAAGAGGAAGGTAAACAAAAGCATGAATATACTTGGAATAGCATAAGCTAGTAGGTAGGTATGGTGGACTCTTTGGAATAACTTGGTTTAGGGAGTTAAATGCATGAGTGGAACTCATACTTTGTTGTGGAGGCTAGCAAAAGACCGGGAGCGACAAACTAAGAGAGCAATAATGGCCATAATCATGCAGAGCGACAAAACATCATTGATCAAAGCATAAAGTGATACTACAAGTTGAAAACTAAAGGACCATAAAGTCTATGGTGACTTGAGATAGTCATAACATGGTGTGATCATGCGGCAAGTCAACCCAAATAAATCATCAAAGGAGAATACCACTATACTATGCTTTAATATGCTAAAACAATGCATGATTCATCCAAGGCACATTAAGCTATCTCAAATGTTTATAACAAGTCATGCTACAGCAAAGAATACTAAGCATATAGCCAAAACAATATCTACCATGGCATGACAGAGCATAGGCCACAGTAAAAAACGAGCTATTTTTACCACATAAGTATGAACTTTCCTACTCATTTCCAAACCAAACCAAACTATTTGCAAACCAATGTATGAAAGAGGGGATCCAACCAATTTATTCAGAGAACCAAGCAAACGAAAAACCAAAACGAAAACGAAAAAGAAGACGCTCCAAGAACAACACAACTGTGCATGAAACAAAAAAATGAAGCGTTTGGAAGAAACCTGGGATTTTTATTGATGAAGAAGGGGATGCCTTGGGCATCCCCAAGCTTTGACGCTTGTACTTCTTGGATATTTCTTGGGGTGACACGCGTGGCATCGCCAAGATTGAGCTTTAGTCCATCCTTTATCTCATTACTCATTGCTTCCATACACCTGAAATTTTTCCTTCATACAAAACTTCACACAATCTTTATTAGCAACATTAGTGCACTCAAGATAAATAAGTCTTAAAGTTCAGTTATAACACCAATAAACTTCCATTAGAACACTAGCTACTGAAGCACTTCTCTCAAAAAGCTCAATTCCCCAAAAGAACTCAAAAAGGAACCAACAAGAAGCAAATACAGAAAATGGCAAAAATCTATCAAAACTGACCAGCAGGTAAAGACGAATTTTTTCGAATACCTTCTGTTGCTCAAATCAAAAAGTGTTGAACTAACGAAAGTTAGATAACAACCTGGGGAATAAGCACAAAAATTGACGCCTCAACAAGACATGCAGAGATTTTACACGAATTTTTACGGTGAAGCACAGAAATCTGTTTCGGGATAGCAACTTTCCCAATCATTACTTCTCTCACATTAGAGGTTACTCTTGGCACAAAAAGCAAATAAAAAGGATAAGGAGCGGTTATTACTGAAGTAATAACTTCCAAGACTCATCTAAAACTTTTGGTTTATCTCCCAATAAGTACTTTTCTTTAATGCCTTTAAGTTAGGCATAAGAAGCAAGAAAAAAGAATCAAGTGTTCTCAAATGAAGAAGCATTAAGACCAAATTTTGTTTTCATAGGAGAGGCAAAAGAAATCTTCTCTCTCTTCTTAGGGAAGTGTTCTATACCTTTCTTAAGTGGGAGTTGATATTTAATGGTGCCTTCTTTCATATCAATAATGGCACCAACAGTTCTAAGAAAAGGTCTTCCCAAAGTAATAGGACAAGAAGCATTGCATTCAACATCCAAAACATGGAAATCAACGGGGACATAGGCATTGTTAACCATAATAAGAACATCATTAAGACTCCCCATGAGTTTCTTTTTAGCATTATCATCAAGTGGGGCATTCAAATAACAATCTTCAAGTGGTGGCAAATCAAGCATATCATAAATCCTTCTAAGCATAATAGAAACACTACTATCAAGATCACATAAAGCTTTGAAATCAAAGTCATTCACTTTCATATCAATAATGGGTTCCCAACCATCTTCTTGTTTTATAGGAATAGAAGCTTTATGTTTCATCTTTTCTTCTTTAATCTTTATGAGAGCATCAGTAATGTGTTTTGTAAAGGCCATGTTCATAGCACTAGCATTGGGAATTTTAGCAAGCTTTTGTAGGAACTTAATAACTTTAGAGATATTGCAACCATCAAGATCAAAATCAAAATTATCATCTAAAGTAGTAGAACTATTACTAGCCTCGACACTAGTGGTGGTGATAGTAGAAACACTAATGTTTCTAGCAATTTCATCCTCTCTTTCCCACTTAGCATGTAATTCAGCTAATAGTCTAACATTTTCATCAATTCTTACTTGTATGGCATTAGTAGCTACAAAGGGCTAATCATTAGTTTCAGGTTTAGCAGCCATTTTATTGATCAAAGAGGATTGAGCTTCAGACAAAGATGATATATTTCTTTCAGCATTAGAGAGTTTCAATTGTAAACTAGGAATTTCCCTATTTAGACTCTCAAGTTGATGGCTAATGTTCTTCAAGATGGTAGATTGTTCCTCCATAGTTTTAGTAAATAGTTTATTTTGCTCATATTGCATTTGCATGAAGTTTTTAGTGGCTCTTTCAACTTCTAAAATTCTTCCTTCACTAGGTAATCCAGGTTTACCACTATAACCATAAGTATTATTAGGAGGGTAGGGCCTATAATTGTTATTACCAAAAGCATTGTTCACATCAACTTGCTCCTCTTGAGCAACCAAAGAAGCTAAAGGAACATTATTTGGATCAATATGGGCTTTCCCATTCACAAGCATAGACATAATAATATCAATCTTATCACTCAAGGAGGAAGTTTCCTCAACAGAATTTACCTTCCTACCTTGTGGAGATCTCTCAGTATGCCATTCACAATAATTAACCATCATATTATCCAGAAGTTTTGTTGCAGCACCCAAAGTGATGGTCATAAAGGTACCTCCAGCAGCAGAGTCTAATAGGTTCCTTGAAGAATAGTTCAATCCTGCATAAAAAGTTTGGATGATCATCCAAGTAGTCAGTTCATGAGTGGGACAATTCTTTACCAAAGATTTCATTCTTTCCCAAGATTGAGCAACATGTTCATTATCAGATTGTTTAAACTTCATTATTTCACTTCTCATAAATATAATCTTAGCAGGAGGATAGTATTTTCCAATGAAAGCATCTTTGCACTTAGTCCAAGAATCAATACTATTCTTAGTTAAGGAATTCAACCATTCTTTAGCTTTTCCTCTCAAAGAGAAAGGAAACAATTTCAGCTTAATAATATCACCATCTACATCCCTATGCTTTTGCATCTCACAAAGTTCAACAAAGTTATTTAGATGGGCAGCAGCATCTTCATTACCAATTCCAGAAAATTGTTCTCTCATAACAAGATTTAGCAAAGCAGGTTTTATCTCAAAGAAGGTATGTTCAGGCACAGGTGGAGCAATAGGTGTGCTCATAAAATCATTGTTGTTGGTGCTAGTGAAGTCACACAACTTAGTGTTTTCAAGAGTAGTCATTTTTTTGTGTTTTCAAATAAGAAAGCAAACTAGTAAAACTATTTTTTTGTGTTTTTGATAAAGAAAACAAGCAAACAAAGCAAAAAGAAACTAAGCAAAACAAAAATAACAAAGTAAAGAGATTGGTTATGAGGGACTCCCCTTGTGAAGATGTCCTTGACTCCCAAGAACGGGCGTAAAAATGCTTGAAGGCTCAGTGTTGATGTAGAGCTCGTTGGGAACCCCAAGAGGAAGGTATGATGAGCACAACAGCAAGTTTCCCTCAGTTATGAAACCAAGGTTTAATCGAACCAGTAGGAGCAAGGAAACACCCCAAAGGTGTTGCTAGCTGAGCCTTGGCGAGGCGCATCTGGGTGCTAGTAGCAACATGGAGACCTGCACAACACAACCACAAAACTTTGTCCCCAACTTGCGATGAGGTTGTCAATCTCACCGTGTTTTGCTAAAAACAAAGGATTAAACGTATCGAATGGAAGGAAGTAATAGTTTGCAGAAAGTAAACACAAAGCAGTAAACAGTTTATAGATTGTATGTAAAAGAAAGGACCGGGATCCATAGTTCACTAGAAGTGGCTCTCCTTAAGATAGATAACATGCTGGGTGAACAAATTACATCGGGGCAATTGACAAACATCGAGAAAGCAATACAAGCATATACTAATCATCTTGACTCCTTTGAGACTTGATTGGGCATTACAATATTACACATAGACCACCATCCAACTACATCTATGACTAATAATCCACCTTCAGGTTATCATCCGAACCCCCTCCAGTATTAAGTTGCAAGCAACATATTATTGCTTTACGAATTGCGTGTAATGTATACAATACGATTGTTCTATGAACAAAGGATTGTTGTTTTCTCCCTAGTAGCAACAACACATCTAGTACCTTAGATATTTCTGTCACTTCGCTAGATTACCAGAGGCATGAAACCACTATCGAGCATAAATACTAACTCTTGGAGTTGCTAGCATCTACTTGGCCAAGATAGCTACTTACAACAGAAAGCATGCAAGATCACAAATAACAAAGACATGATAGAATCAATAATCAATCTGAAATAGCATCTCAATATCCATCTGATCCCCACAAACACAACATGCAGAATTACAAATAGATGATCTTGATCATGAACGGAGATCACAAGATCTAAACATGAAAGCACAAAGGAGGAGAACCAGCCATCTAGCTACTACATGGATCCGTAGTCCAAGGATGAACTACTCACGCATCACACCGGAGGCTTGCATGGTGATGAAGGAGGCCTCCAGGGTGAATACCCCTCTCCGACAGGGTGCCGGGAAGAGCTTCAGATCCCTCTCGATCTAGGGATGGAGATGACGGTGGCTACAGACTCTTTCGTGGATTTTTGATCGGGTACCTAGGGTTTTCATCCCGAGGGCATCTTATAGGCGGAAGGAGAGGCCGAGGGGGTGCTGGGGTCAACCAGACCACCCCCTAGCACAAGCCAGGCCTGGCCGCGCGGCCAGGTGGTGTGGCCGGCCCCTAGCCCTTCTCTGTCTCGTATTCTGGCATCTGATGACTTCCGGAAAAATAGGCACTTTGGCTTTTGTCCTGTCCAATTGCGAGAATATTCATTTTCGGACTTTCCTGGAACCAAAAATAGCAGAAAACAGGCAGCTAGCACTGTGTCTCTTATTAATAGGTTAGTCCTAGAAATCATATGAAAAGTACTCCAAAGTGTGGGCAAAACACAAGAAAGTGGATAAAACCAAGCATGGAAGATCAAAAATTATAGATACATTTGCAATGTATCATGTATCACAGTATTTTTGATAAGTAAGAGTGTCGAACCCAACGAGGAGCAGAAGGTGCTGGCTAGTGGTATGGATCAGGAATTCTCTGCAAATACTCAGCAAACGGATTTTTAGGGGTTTTTGATAATGCAAGTAAATAAAGTACGAGTAAATAAAAGACAATAAGAACAAATGCAGCAAGTGTCCCAATCCTTTATTCAGCAAAGGATAATCCGGTTGTATTACTTAAGATGACCAAACATTCTCGAGGACACAGATTACATCGAAGTGCTTTCGCTTCATATAGTTGATCAATCTTCTTTAGTCTGCTAAGTGTTGTGTGGGTGAACCTGTGCTAATGTACCGACCTTCGTAGGACTAATACATACTTGTGATTATACCCCTTGCAAACATCCTTAAGTACAAGAAAGTAATTAAGGTAGAAACCTAACCACAGCTTTAAACTCTAAGACCCTGATGTCCCTTGTGCAGCGGTTTCCTAATGGGGGTTCAGGTTTCTGTCACTCGGGCAACCCCTACGATTAGTAGCCAAATACACAATGCATTCCCCTAGGCCCATATAGGTGAAGTGTCATGTAGTCGACGTTCACATGAAACCACTAGAAGAAGTACAGCACAACTTAAATATCAAACTATTGAATCTTTCTCAACACAACTCCACTACTAACAACATGACTTCTCCCATGTCAAGAACAAAACGAACTACTCACAAGACATCATATGGATCATGATTAGAGATGGAATAATGATGTATAACAATCTAAACATAAACGATAATTCAATGGTTCACTCAATAGCATCAACTACAAAGAGTAATCAACATCGGGAAAGTTTCCCCTAAGAACTATGCAAGATTCAACCCAATAGTTACAGCAATATGGAGATGGTGATGGGGGTGCTGATGGTGATGATGGTGGTAGTGATGATGATGATCCCGATGAAGTCCAGCTTGATGGTGGTGTTGATGGCGACGATCTCCCCTCTCTGGGAAGGAATTCCCCCAGCAGAAATCTGTCTGCCAGAGAGATCTTTCTCTCTTGGTGTTTTCCGCCCCGCAGAGGCGGCGAAATCTTTCTATGGTCACTCTCCAGGTATTAGGGTTCCATGGAGATAATATATGCCAGAGGGGAGAGCTGGAGGTGGGCCAGGGCGGCCACACCACCTGGTGGCACGGCCTAGGGTGGCCCGCGCCAGGGGGTGGTGTGGGCCCCCTGTGGCCCATCTCCACTCCTCCTTCTAGCAGTCTTCGTCTTCTGGAAAAATAGGATTTTCCATATATTTTCCCGGATTTTCTGATCTTCGCGAATTTTGCCTCTAAACAGCACCTTTTCCATCAGAATCCTGACTGCAGTGGTCCATGCTCCAAAAGTCATCAACCATGCAAAAATAGGTGAAATTACATAAGTATCATCTCTTAATATGAAATATATCAATGAATAACAGTAAATTATGATATAGAATAGTGATGCAAAATGGACGTATCAACTCCCCCCAAGCTTAGACTTCGCTTGTCCCCAAGCGAAACCGAGCTCAATAAACATGGCCTCAGGTTTATGGAGTGAAGAGTCGATAAAAATAATACGGACAAGAAGCATCACATTCATCAATACGTAGATCATAATAGAAGACAACTCACTATTATATAACTTAACTTGCAATAAGTAAAGGAAACACAATAAAGATACATAAAGTGAATCATAATTGGTAATGGCAAACTTAGCTCTTGGTTGAAGAATAGTTGACAATTTGTTGGAGTTCACAAATAACTGATTTTCAAAGATAGCTTTCAAAGTAGTAACCACCAAGATAAGAGCAATGTGCAAAACGAGGAACATAAGAAACATGATTGAATAAATCATCATATGAATGAATGAAACACAACAACTCAAAATACTTGCTGAGATAGAAGGGAATGGGTTTACTGACTCAACTAAAAAGTAAAAGAAAGTCCCTTCGCAGAGGGAAGCAAGGATTTCAAGTTTCATAAAGAGCTCCCAAAAATTATGATACTTATTAGCTTTCAGCTCTCATTGCCCCTATCATAGGCATCTTTAGGTGATTAAGGTGAAAGTGATCAAATACGAGGATATGCTTGACAAGTTGTAAGTTGAAAATCTCATGTCCCTTGAATACGAGGGCCGCTCCTCATGCTACTCAAGTTTAGTCACCAGGTAAGTTCTTGTCATAGTAAGCACATGTGTATCATGGAGAACCACCAACGGGGTACCCCTTGCCCGATGATACAGAAGAATCCCCATATCAAAATGACAAGGCAAGCAGACAATGAGCATCTCAGTAATCTTCTTATTTACCGTGGGAATATGGTGCTTTTTCTCTCTTTCCTCTTTTCTCATCTCTTTTTTTTCTTTTTCTCTTTTTCTCAATCTCTATCTCTTTTTTTATAAGAAGAATGCTTCATAGATGCTCGTTATGGTTACGCTGCAGGTTTCCACCATGATAGCATGGATTAGACCGGTGGCCCAGGCGTTTCTCTAACACACATGCATAACTCCATGGACTTACAAGCTCCCCTTTCATTTCACACTGACGACATCCATAGACAAAAGAGCATGATATCAACTAGGTACAAAGTACCAGTGCAATGTTGAAAGTGTTCCCCATGACAACATGGTTCTGCTAATTCACAACTTACAAAGCGCAAGCATATACGCAACATAGATGGGCACAATGGTTCAAGTTTATTAAATGCAAGAAAGTTAAGTGTGCCATCAAGTTCGTGAGAGCTTTAATCACTAATTTTCACATAACAAGTTTAATTTGGAAGGTAGATAAAAACAAGAATTTACTTGGAATAGCAATAGTGCTAATAGGTAGGTATGGTGGACACAAATGGCATAGGTTTTGGTTTTAGGAATGGATGCACGAGAAGAATTCCCTCTCAGTCCAGGTTTTTGGCTAGCAAGGCTGGGTAGCAAGTATAAGAGTTGAAGGAAACAAACAAACATACAAGTGATAAAAACAAACATGCAATCTTCCTTGAAAGCACAAAAGATCTTAACTAGAGAATACTAAACTTATGAGCAAATCAAGAAAGAAAGATGATGAAATTATATTTCTTTAAGAGTACTTCTATCTTTTTTCATTCAACCCTCAAAAATAGTGTTGCTACTGACCAAGCCAGGTTTGCCAAAACCAACTAAATTAACTCAATGATCCCAAAGTGATACCAATACTAACAACAAGATCAATCATATAACTATGGATTGAAAACTAATATAAGATATGCAAAAGAATAAATGATAGAACTTCTCATTAATATTCCATAATGGCAACTCACACTAAGGGATACATATCTAACGAGAGAGGGGACACTTCCATAATACAAACCATCCTACATGATAACTTCTCTATTCATGATATGACTCTACTAAAAAGGTAAAAAGATAGAAGATAGTGATATGATACCGCAGAACTTCCCCAAGCTTGGAACAAACCAAGGGGATGCCAAACCTGATGACGAATTACTCCTTCAGTGGTGGTGGTATCCTCTCGTCATCGTCCGACTTCCAAGGTAAGGGCTCCCCGTCAACAAAGGACATCGCGGTCTCCAGCATCCTGAAACTTGCAACAACACTTATGCGTTTAAACCTAACCTCGTACTCACAGTTTTGATTTTGAACGTCGTAGAGTTGTGCTTGCAGTTTGTTGGTTGTTTGGCAGAGTGAGAAGACTTCATCCGTGATGTCGTGGAAATGGCCACGGCAGTCGCTGCCATAGGCAGCGATTGAGAGTTTCGTGAGGAAGAGTTGGCGGCCATCTGCGGTGCGAGATGGGGGCAGGTGCACAAGGGTTTACCCAGGTTCGCCCCCCCGGAGGGTAAAGACCTACTCATGCTAGGTTAGATTATGAGAGAGCGAGTTACAAGGGCGGCGAGATCGGCGGCTGGGCGGCGAGTCGCTTGAGGGGGTGTATGATGGAACGTAAGTCTCTACTATACCCTAGGGAGGTTTATATATGAAGCACCTCCCAGGGTTTACAAGTTCCCCCGAACAAGATAAGGATCCGGGAGCCTTTGACCTAATCCGACTGGGCCTCTGCTATGCTTCTGGGCTTCTAGTCGCCAGTCGATGGGCCTCTTCTTTCCTCAAAGTCCAGTCACTATCCTTCAGGCGTACTCGCGAGCCTTCCGGCCCACTCGAAACCCACTGCTGAGCATACCCCCTTAGGCATATCCCCTTTAGTAGTCTCCGAGGCCATTGTTGATGTAGGCGTAGGTGTTCTTTGGTGCTTGAAGTAGGCGAGCCCAATTTGGGCGCCTAGTCGAATCGGTGATGGACTCTATTAATGCCGAGGAGAATTTCTCCACAGCTCCACTCGCCACTTTAATGAACATCATCGTTGCCCAGTCGTCATTTCGGCGAGAAGAGAGATTGGCGGGTAGCGAGTGGATCACCGAAGCTGGACCGTCAACCTCAGTCAAACTACCCATTGGAATTTCCAACGGTAACTACGGCGCAATTACCATGGGTAACGGCTATCCCGATTTTGGCGGGTGACCTTTCCCATATAAGGGGAGTGATGGATCTGCTTTGCGACCCTGCTTCGCATTCTTCATCCTTCCTCATTTGCTGTTCCTCTCTGCTCGCCCACGACCTATTCTCTTCGCATTGCGCGATTCCGCTTCCCACTCAATGGCGCCTCCCAAAGGCTCGTGGGGAAAATCCAAGTGCTCCACGGCCCAGCTGAAATCCTTCGAGGACGCCGGGGTGCTTCGCAAGGGGAATTGGCGAGTTCATCTGTTTCACCAGTCATCTCGAGAGGGGCTTAGGGTTCCCCACTTCACTCTTCTTCCGCCGCTTCTGCGCATACTACACGATCAAGCCCTTGGATCTTGGTCTGCATAGCATCGAGCAACTGGCGATCTTCGTCGCCTTCTGCGAGTGTTACCTCGGCTGTAAGCCTTACTTCCCGCTATGGCTGGAGATCTTCCACGGCCACATCGGGCGCGAGGCGTCTAGCGGATTGATGCTGGCCGCAGGCGGGGTCACCTTCCAGTTGAAGCCGAAGGCCAACTTCGTCAAGCTTCTCCTGCCAAAGAAGGCCGCCAGCGAGTGGAAGAAAAGCTGGTTCTACGTCAAGGAAGCCACTCCCTTCGGCGAGGTTTCCCTCCCTAAATTTGTTGCCGAGAGGAGCGAGCCCCGCCGACTGGCGCCAAAGAAGCTCCCTGAAGATCAGCGGATGGCCGTCGCGGAGATGATGGACCAGATCCAGATGCTGAAGGACCAGGGGTTGATTCCGATCAACCTCTAAAATTGCTGGCTTGGGCGGCGCCTGGTTCCGCTGGCGGTTCGTCCATGCTGGATGTACGAGTACAGCGGGAAGCTTGATCCCTCTCGCACCAGCAAGGAGTCGTGGGAGGCCGACGATTACAAGGCCGCCCTGAAGAAGATCACCGACGCGGAGTTCACGGGTGTGGCGGTCGGAGTCGCCCCGTATACTCCTGTGAAGAATGAAGCCCCTACAGTAAGTCTTCTTTCCAATTGCTCTGTTTGTATTCCAATTTTGTTCTTTTCACTCGTCGTGTTTCTGACTCGCAATGGTTCTCAGCTTTTTTAGGTATTGGAGGGTTGGCTCCCTCCGCTCGATGAAGAAGTCCCCCAGGAGCTGGAGGAAGATTCCGAGGGGAATCCTTCCGATAGCGATAGGGAAGACGAAGAGGTCGCTCCCCCAGCGCCTGTGGCTCGCAAGACCCGAATGCAGAAGCAGTGAGAGGTCGAAGCAAGCCGCAGCCTGGACGAGTTCGAAGAAGGCGACGAGGTCGCACAGCAGACGTCCTGGCGCACCGCCACGCCTTCGAAGCCCCCACACCGGCCCAAGTCACCAGCGAAGAGGCCCGCGTCGCCAGTCAGGTTGTTAGTGGTGTTCGGGTCGGACGACAACTCCGACGGCAAAGGGTCTCCTGAAGTCTCGCACAAGGTCCCGAGGGCCGCAATCCCGATGAAGGGGTTGGAGGGCGAGGACACGGAGGTGGTGGTAGAGACGCCCCTGGCTTCAATCGCGCCGTCGACCTCGGGGGTCCCAAGCCAAGAAGCCACCGACGTGGTGCCGCCCAAGTCGCCATTGTCGTCGAGGGCAGCGGCGTCGGAGCTAGAGATCCCAGCGACTGCGGCTTCATCGTGAAGGAAGCCTTCGGTTTCATGGGCTTCAGATGTATTTGAGCAGGGTCTCAGTCGCAAGCTTGGTCCCGAGTTGGAAAAGCCTGCCCATATCAGTACCGGTCTTCGCGTTCTTCCAATCGCCAAGTAAGTTACACTTCCTTATCCCAATTTGCTTTGCATCTTTCGTGTCGTGGTTGTGCTGATTAGAAGGGCTCGTGCAGGTCGGGGGCTAAGAAGATTGGGCGCCCTTCGGTGGCCAAGATTCCCCCGGCCACTGTCACAGGAGAAGGTGACCTCCTTAGGAAGAGGAAGGCCTCCGAGGATGTCGTGACTGCTGAAGTCGCGAAGAAACAGAAGGGCGGCGCTGACAACGCCGTGACCGGGGGAAGCGCCACGGAGCCAGTTGTTGCGCTGCTCGTCGAAGAGGGGACGGCGATCGAGCTAGCGCCTACACCGCCCAGAGGTGCGGCCCGGCCAGCGCCCCTGCCAGGGCGTCGGCGACATTCCCTCGCTTTATGGCGAGGGGGTTTCTAGGCGGTGCGGACGCGCAATCTCCGCAGTTTCCAGAAATCATGGACGCGGAGATTGAGGCCCGCCATGGGCGCACCTCCTTCACGGTCCCGTCGACTGACGCTGCTGACCTTCACAAGATGCTCGGTGCTGCCATTCAGGTATGTCCAGTCCCCGAATTCCTAGTCGCTGAATTTCAGCGGTTGGGAATTGTCTTTATCCTCATATATTCTCCAGTCCCCGAGTTCCTAGTCGCTGAATCGCAGCGACTGGGAACTAGTTTTGGTTTTTCTTCCTTCTCCAGTCCCCGAGTTGCTAGTCGCTGAATTTCAGCGACTGGGAACTGGTCTTGGTTTTCCTTCCTTCTCTAGTCCCCGAGTTCCTAGACTCGGAACTGGTCTTGGTTTTTTCTTCCTTCTCCAGTCCCTGAGTTCCTAGTCGCTAAATTTCAGCGACTTGGAACTGGTGATAATTTTCCTCCCGATGCTTAGCTGGTCTTGTTGTTTTGCAGGGGTTGCAGCGGGAGCCGACTGATCGGCAGGCTGCGCGAGAGCGTCTGGAGCGTGACTTGTGCGAGGCGCAGGAGGTGAACCGGAAGCTTCAGGAGAGGATCGGTGAGTGTTTGACATTGTTCTTCTTTGCTTGTTGTGAGCTAGTTTTATGCGATACTTTGACATCTCCACTTGCAGACGGTTTCCCGGCTGAGGTCTCCAAAGCCCGTGAGGGGTATGTCCCACTCGCGGAACTAGACACGGCGAATGAGTGAATGGCCTTCTTGGTCAAGGAGTTGGAGGATGCTAAGGCGGCCTCAATTTCTTCGGAAGAATGGGCGAAGGCTGCCGTCGCTGCCGCTGAAGAGGAACGCAAAGCCACGGACTCCATCATTGTGGGACTACATAACGACCAGGCCGCCTTGGAGAAGCATGTCAAGGAGAATTGCTGCAAGCTACTTGGTGAGTTTCTGTCATTGCTTTAGCCTTTTGTCCGGTCCCCGCTTTGGGGGTTTCATTGTTTCGCTAATATCTGACTTTGTAGCTGTGGTAGGCCAAAGCGACCCGATGGTGCAGACTTATACTGCTTTGTAGTGCGTAACTGCCATGGTGAATGCGGCCACAGCCTCGGCGTTGTGTGTCCAGGCAGCTCTCCAAGGCATGTCTCCCACCGAAGTCATCCCTGGGGGGCTCACAGAGGTGTGGCGCTATCTGGAGGAGGTGCCTGCGGTTGTGGAGTGGATGATGCGCTCGGCGTTCAGACGCGGGGCCGCCACGACGTTGAGCTTGGGTCTCGCGCATTTCCCTGATGACTTCGATCTTGACGATGTCATGAGTGGCTATCCCTCGGTGACCGGCACGGTGGAGATGTCGGAGGTGCTGAAGCTGACCGCGAAGGCTGCTCCTTATGCTGATCGTGTCTTGGCGATGGGGGATCTGCTGCCGTACCAGGAGACGGTGTTGGCGCCTGGCTACCCCGAGCCGGAGCACCGCGACATGAAGTCGGAGCAGCCCTTCCGGTCGTCATTGGCGAAGTCGCTGACAACGTATCCGACGAACCCGTGGCATCCCTTTGTGCGCGTCAAGGGTGATGGTGCTTCTTCTTCGTCGGGGCCTGTGTAATGAGCAAATGTAAAAGTTGTAATAGATGCTAGGTGGCGAACATTTGTATGACTTTTGTAACCCGTGTCGCAGGGACTTGGTCGACTTGTGTTTTATTAAGGTAGTGTTTTGTTCAACAATTTGAGCGAGTCCCCGAGCGCGTCCGCCCTTTAATGGGGTATAACTTGACTATGTATTTCTATGTGTTTGCCTTGTTTTTGCGTTTGTTTTTGCCCTTCGCGTCTCCTGAGCAGTGAGTTCCCGAGTGCGGGTGAGGTTCGTTTGTGAATGAGTCCCCAAGCATTGTGCTAGACTGTATTGGTCGTGATCCTGTTGCAGGTTACGAATGCGTTGTTTGTAACGCGTCTCCTCCCCTGGCCCGGAGAGCCAGTCGCTTGGCGAGCCCTAGGCAGCTCTCTTACTGGGTGTGTTCCCGAGCCGCGTGGGGTCCCCGTTTTGCGGGGTCCCCGTGCGTGGTACTTAACCGTTCGAGTCGCTTTGCGCGAGGGTGAGGGGGACAGGTCGCTGTGAGAAGCGTGTGTCGGATGTCTTGGCCTGGCGGGCCAGTCGGGCTAGGCGACTCCAATGGCAGCTCCGGGTTGGCATTTTTCGTGGACGACCCAAGGCCCGGATTTTTCTAGTGCCCTTGTGCCGCACTACTTGGCCGTGCCGGTCGCTCGACCAGAGGTTGACTTCCGTAGGTAGCATATTGCTAGTATGTACGAGTGCGAGTGGCACAAGAATATGGCGAGTGGACACAATTTGTGCGATCCGAATGAATTTCATTATATATGCCGATGGAGTACAGTGTGAGGTTCTAAGTATAGAACTTTCTGAGGAGGTTTACATTCCATGGCCTCCCGACCTCCAATTGGTCGTCACCCCGTATGTCGATGAGGTAGTAGGCGTCGTTGCCAAGGACTCGGCCTATGGAGAATGGCCCCTCCCATGGGGGGGATAGCTTGTGCATGCCCTTTTTATCTTGGACCAGTCGTAGGACCAGGTCGCCTTCCTGGAAGGTGCGAGTTCGCACTCAGCGGCTGTGATAGCGGCGAAGTCCCTGCTGGTATATGGCGGTGCGGGAGCGAGCCAGGTCGCGTGCTTCGTCGAGTTGATCAACGCTGTCTTGGCGGGCTGTTTTGTTGGCCGTCTCGACGTAGTTGGCGACTCGAGGGGAGTTGTGCTCCAGGTCTGTTGGCATTATGGCCTCCGCGCCGTACTCCATGAAGAAAGGCGTGAACTCTGTTGATCGGTTGACGGAGGTGCAGATCCCCCATATCATAGAGGGGAGCTCGTCGACCCAGCATCCTGGGGTGCGCTCGAGGGGCACCTGTAGTCGCGGCTTGAGACCATGGAGGACGCTCTGGTTGGCGCGTTCTGCTTGGCCGTTTGACTCCGGGTGGGTGACTGATACGAGGTCGAGTCGTATGCCGTCCTCCTCACAGAATTCCGCCATGGCCCCCTTGGCGAAGTTGGTGTTGTTGTTTGTGATGATGCTGTGTGGGTAGCCGTACCGGTAGATGAGTTCGCAGAGGAACTTGGTAGCCGTCTTGCCGTCGCACTTCTTGATCGGCTTGGCCTCCACCCATTTGGTGAACTTGTCGACTGCGACCAAGAGGTGAGTGAAGCCCGATGGGGCCTTCTTGAACGGGCCGACCATGTCCATGCCCCATACGGCGAATGGCCACGTGATGGGGATTGTCTTGAGCACCGAACCAGGAAGGTGCATCTGGGTGGCGTACTTCTGGCATCCGACACATCTTTGGACAACGTCGGTGGCGTCGGCGTGTGCGGTGAGCCAGTAGAAGCCGTGCCGCATGGCCTTGGCGACTAGCGACTTGGTGCCGACGTGATGGCCGCAGTCGCCGGTGTGGATGTCCTGGAGGATCTTGCGGCCTTCCTCTGGCTGTACACAGCACTGGAACATGCCGTTCACGCTGCGCTTGTGGAGCTCGCCGTTGATGATGACGAAGGATTTGCAGCGGCGTATGACCATTCGCACCTCTGTCTTGTTGCTTGGTAGGAGTTTGTGTTCCAGGAAGGCAACGTATGGCGCTGTCCATTCGCTAGGTTCCACAACCATGGCGACTAAGGCCGGTTCTGGTTATAGTGGAATCCCGACGTCGATCTCCTTCGGTGGGCTGATGAAGGGCTTGTGGATGATGTCGAGGAAGGCGCCTACTGGTGGCGTCTGTCGAGCCGACCCGATGCGGGAAAGTGCGTCCGCCTCCTCGTTTTTGCGCCAGTCGATCCACTCGACGGAGTAGCCGTCAAAGTGTCCTCCCAGTTGGTCGACAGCCTGGCGGTATGCTATCATTGTTGGGAAAACAGCGTCGCATGTCCCGGCCACTTGGCCGGCGACTAGGTCGGAGTCGCCGTAGCATCGTAGGCGATTGATGTTCATCTCCTTGGCGGCTCTCATGCCGTGGAGGAGGGCCTCGTATTCCGCCATGTTGTTGGTGCAGGGTGTGAAGTTGAGGTGGAGCACGTAGCGGAGCTTGTCTCCTTTGGGGGAGGTCAGTATAACCCCAGCCCCCGTGTCATCGGTGTTCTTGGAGCCGTCGAAGTTGAGCGACCAGTAGTGTAGGTATGGGAGCTTCTCTGGCTGTTGTGCCTCTTCCCAGTCGGCGAGGAAATCGGCCAGGGCCTGCGACTTGATCGCTTTTCGGGGCTCGTATTTGATGGTGTGGACGCCGATCTCGACGACCCACTTGGCGACTCGCCCAGTCGCATCGCGATTGCGTATGATGTCTTGCAGGGGCGCGGAGGATACCACCGTTATTGGGTGCTCATGGAAGTAGTGTGGGAGTCGCCGCTGTGCTCGGAATACCGCGTACACCAGTTTTTGGTATTGCGGGTAGCGCTGTCGTGAGTCTGTTAAGACATTGCTAATGTAGTATACTGGGCGCTGTATGGGGCGCTCCTTGCCCTCTTCTGGTCGTTCGATGACCATCACGGCACCGATGACCCGATTGGAGGCCACGACGTAGACGAGCATTGGCTCTCTGTCGAGTGGTGCGGCGAGTAGTGGTGTCGCGAATAGCACTTCTTTGAGTGCTTTCAGTGCGTTGTCGGCCTATGCGTCCCATTGGAACGTTGGGTTCTTGCGCATCAGGCGGTATAGTGGCATTGCCTTCTCGCCTAGTCGGGGGATGAAGCGACTGAGAGCCGCGACTTGCCCTGCCCACTTTTGGACGTCGTGCAGGCACTCGGGTTTCCCGAGTCGCGCGATGGTGTCGATCTTGGTGGGGTTGGCCTCAATGCCTCTCTTGGAGACTACATACCCCAGAAGTTGTCCAGTGGGTATGCCGAAGGTTCATTTTCCGGGGTTCAGCTTGATGTTGTACCTCCATAGATTTGCGAACGTTTCTGCTAGGCCGGCGAGCAGTTCGTCCTGGCGGGTGGATTTTACCACCACGTCGTCGATGTAGACATGGATGTTGCGGCCAATTTGGCTCGCTAGACACTCCTGCATGCACCTCTGATATGTGGCGCCTGCGTTCTTGAGGCCGAATGTCATGGCCGTGTAGCAAAACGCGCCGAATGGCATGATGAACGCTGTCTTCTCCTCGTCTTCGACCGCCATCTTGATCTGGTTGTAACCAGAGTAAGCGTCGAGAAAACACAGCAACTCTCATCCCGCGGTCGAATCGATGATCTGATCGATGCGCGGTAGGACGAACTCCTCCTTCGGGCAGGCGCTGTTGAGGTTGGTGTAGTCTATACACATTCTCCAGGTGTTGTTCTTTTTGAGAACCAGGACTGGGTTTGCCAGCCACTTGGAGTACTTAATTGGCCGGATGAAGCCTGCGGCTAGCAGGAGCTGGACCTCCTCGGCGATTGCTCGACGACGTTCTTCATTGAAGGGCCGTGGCATTGTTTCTTGGTCGCACTTTGGGGTCGGCATTGAGTTTGTGCTCAGCGAGTTCCCTCGGGACACCTGGCATGTCAGATGGCTTCCATGCGAAGATGTCGCGGTTCTCACGGAGGAACCTGATGAGCGGGCTTTCCTATGCGCCCCGATGGTGACCGTCTGGCTGGAGTCGCCTGGGACGAGCTCGACGGTGCGGGTGTGCGTGGTCGCCTCGAACGTGGAGTTCGCGGCGATTGGTTTCTTCGGGATGGTGGGATCGGCCTTTATGATGTTGCCCGCGTATTTCGCGAGCTCCTCCGCGTGGTCAGTCTCCACGGTGATGACGGCGTCGGCGAGCTCGGCGCCTTTTTCCTCGCATTCCACGGCCATATCGGGGTCGCCGTGGACGTTGATGATGCCGCTCGGCCCGGGGAGCTTCATCATGTTGTAGGCGTAGTATGGGGTCGCCATGAACTTTGCGAATGAATGGCGGCCCAGGACGCAGTGGTAGGGACTACGGAAGTTTACCAGCTCGAAGACGATCCTCTCCATGCGGTAGTTTGCCGGGGTGCCGAAGGTGACTGGCAGCGTCACCTTCCGACCGGGGACGATGCCGTGGAAGGTCGTCAGTGTTGGCTCGATGGCTATTTCTGGGAGCTGGAGCCTTTTGAAGGTGTCGAGGTACAGGATGTTGATGGAGCTCCCACCGTCCATCAGCGTCTTGGGCAGCCAGTAGTCGGCCACCTTTGGCCTGACCACCAGGGCGACTCGCCCTGGATACTCGATTCTTGGCGCGTGGTCCTGGTGACTCCAGGTGATGCTTTGCTCGGACCAGTTTAGGAAGCGGGGGATGTCGACTTGCGTCACCGCATTGACGGCAACCGCACGGGCGAGTACCTTCTTCTCACGCTTGGTGCCGAGCCCGGTGAAGGTATGAACCGACCCGACAGCGGTTCCGAAGCCGCCGCCGTTCCCGTTGTCCCGCGGTTGGTTGTTGTTGGGGTCCTCCCTTGCACATCTTGCCTTCTCGATCTCTTTGAGAGAGTGGAAGTCGGCGGTGGTGTGGGTGGCTAGTTTTCCCTCCCTATTGTGGTAGATGCAGGGCTGATTAAGCAAGGCGGTGGGGTCGAATTTCGGCCTCGTCGCGTTGTTAGTATGATAGTTCAGCATGTCGCGATTTCCTCCGTCGCGGCGGTAGTTCTTGTAGTCGCGTTGGCCGTAGCCGGCGTTGGCGACAAAGTCGACTCGCCCGTCGGTCCGGCGCTTGCCGGTGATGCGGGTGTTGCTGTAGCGCATGTCGCGTAGTCGTCCACTGTCATGGATGCTGGTGCGCCGTCTTCCTCCTGACTCGTCGTCGGAGTCTTGGTTGGGATCTTCCTCTGCGTAGCGCTTGGCAATCTCGAGGAGGTCGGGGATGTTGTCGAGCGTCCGGTAGACCCTCTTGATCTTGGCGACCGGAGGTTCATACCGGCACGCGTTTTTGAAGCAGTGTATCACCGTGTTTGGGTGGATGCCGGAGGCGTTTACCCACAGCTCTTGCCACCTTTGGATCCACCGGCGGGTCGACTCGCGTTGTCCCTGGATGCATCACTCCAGGTCCTCGATGGTGGTGGCGCGGGTGTAGGAACCCTCGAAGTGCCTGACGAAGGCATCCCACATTTCTTCCCAGGAGTCGATGCGGTCGGCGGGTAGTGTATTGATCCATTGTCGGGTCGCACCCTCCATCATCAGGGGGAGGTAGCGAGCGGCGAGCAGGTTGGTGTGGCATGCGATCCCCATTGCCATGAGATATGTGTCCAGCCAAACGGCGGGGTCGTACGTCGGGTCGTATTTCTCGATCTCCTTGGGGGCCTTGAAGTTGGCAGGGTATTTTTCCCCGCGGATCATGGGTCCAAAGAATTGTAAGCCTGACTCGACTGAGTGAGCCTCTTGGCTCCGGGTCGCCGCGGTTGGCGAGGGTGTGTCGCAGGTCGTAGGGCTGGCGCGACCGCCACGCCTGATTGTTGATGATGTGCGTTCGGGCGTCGAGTGGTTGCCCGTTTGTGGCGACGGTGTTGTTCTTAGGTCGCGGCTCGTTGGTCAACAACGCGGGGTTGGCGGCTCGCGGTTGGTTTGCCAGTGGTTGGGGAGGTGCAAACTATCGCGTTGGCCACGGTTGGGTGGCCGCTTAATGTCGCCCTGCTTGCTGACGAGCGGGAATACATCCGCCCACGCGGATCTACTCCCGCGGCTTGTTGCTCGACGGCCCTGACGAGTAGGGCCTTGGCGTACTGGATCTGTAGCGCGCCATCGCCTTGGACATCGAGGTTGGCAATCGCAGCGTCGGCCGCGACGACGTTGTCCATCGGGGTGGAGTACAGTGGTAGCCCGTTGGCGTCCCGGGCTTGAGGCGAGATGATGATGCGTGGTTGGTTAGGTGGGGGCGCACGGCCCGTGGGTGGTGGAGGGGCCCCATTCGCCGGTGCTCCAGGTGGTGGTCTTGCGGGGTTGCCTCCTCCTGGCGGCGCGTTCTCGCCGTGTTCGCGCTCGGTGGCGCGTGTGGGGTCGCCTTCGTCGTTGAAGTTCAGGACGCGGCCCTGACATCAGGGTTCAGGCGGATCCTGATGCGGCGCTGGTGATAGAGTGACAACTCCTTCGCCGTCTCTCGTTCGAGGCGGTATTTCTCGCGCTCGGCGAGTTCGTTGCGCTGCGCCTCCTGGAGCCACAGGCGGGCTTGTTCCACCTCCGTGGCCGTCGCGGTCGACGGAATCGGCGTGGAGAACGGATCTGGCGGGGCGGCCGCGCTTCCCGCCATGTAAATCGCGTTAAAGCGATTGGATCTGGCGCGAAGATCCTCAGGGGATTCCGAGCTGGAGTCGGAGTCGAAGATCCCCAGTATGGAGGGATCCTAGAAATCTTCGGGGTTGGAGACTCGCGTGATGCAGTCCTCCTGTGACGCGGCGGTGATGGATCCGTTGGCGATCGCGGGGTCGCGAGTCGTCGTTTAGGGCGTCGTCGTTGGTGGCGACGTTGGTCTCGACCGCGTCGCTAGTGGTCGAGTCGTACTCGGTGACGAGGCCCCTGATGGACCGGACCTGCTCCTCCGAAAGCAGATCACGGTGTGGAGGCGATCCGTCGACGATCACGGTCGCGGCTGGGTCGACCGTGCCGGTAAAGCCGATGAAGAGGTTGATGGAGCCGATCGGCATCACCGCAGCGTGTGTGACCGGACGCGACGTCGGGATGTAGCTGTTGGGCAAGATCTGCAAGATCCCGCCAAAGGCGATCATGCAGCCGGTGGCGAGCGGCCGCTCGATCGGCGAGTAGGGTCCCGCCACAGAACTCAGGCCAGTCCCACTATGCCTCACGATGGGCGCCACTGTCGTGGAAATGGCCACGGCAGTCGCTGCCATAGGCAGCGATTGAGAGTTTCGTGAGGAAGAGTTGGCGGCCATCTGCGATGCGAGATGGGGGCAGGTGCACAAGGGTTTACCCAGGTTCGGCCCCCGGAGGGTAAAGACCTACTCCTGCTAGGTTAGATTATGAGAGAGCGAGTTACAAGGGCGGAGAGCTCCACGGCTGGGCGGCGAGTCACTTGAGGGGGTGTATAATGGAACGTAAGTCTCTACTATACCCTAGGGAGGTTTATATATGAAGCACCTCCCAGGGTTTACAAGTTGCCCCCGAACAAGATAAGGATCCGGGAGCCTTTGACCTAATCCGACTGGGCCTCTGCTATGCTTCTGGGCTTCTAGTCGCCAGTCGATGGGCCTCTTCTTTCCTCAAAGTCCAGTCACTGTCCTTCAGGCGTACTCGCGGGCCTTCCGGTCCACTCGAAACCCACTGCTGAGCATACCCCCTTAGGTATATCCCCTTCACTTGAGCTCAGCAGTCTCCTTTTGGTGCTCGGCGGTGAGTTTGGAACAAACCTTATGGATGATATCCACTTCGCGCTCCGCCATCTTCTTGTACCTAAAGACTTCTTGCTCCAGTGCTTCCATCCTATCTTCCATACTTCCTTCACCCTTAGGGCCTTGAACCTCCTTTATCCGTATGTCTCCATCTTCAAGCAACAACTTCTTGGGATGAATCTTCAACTCTCTGATGTAGGGGTTGATGATATCCGTATGTAGGGGTTGATGATATCCGTATGTCTCCATCTTCAAGCAACGAGGAGGCGGATATACTCGCAAACACCGGCTCCACTTGTGCCCCAGTACCACCTGGAGTATTTTTAGAGCGCATCTATGAGTGCTCTGTCAAGCAAAAGGCTCCAGAGCATAAAGCCAGCACGTCAAAAGACTCAGGGGCTACGCCACCCGATGAGCCAAAGGCACTCGAGGACATGGATCCAGATACAAGACTCTAAGGCCCCATGGAGGTCATGGTGATCGAGCCATCCTGGACACAACCATACATCACGTACTTGCTCAACAAAAGGTTGCTAGATGACATGACAGATGCACGTCATATAGGACGACGATCCAAGGCTTTCGCCCTTATCAACGGAGAATTGTAAAAGCACAGCATCACAGGAGTCCTTCAACGATGCGTCTCCAACGGAGACGGAAGAGCCATCCTCCTTGAGATACACGAAGGCACTTACGGCCATCACGCCGGTAGTCACGCCCTCGTCGCCAAAGCTCTGCGATATGGATTCTACTAGCCAACAGCAATGCATGATGCCAAGGACATCGTCCAGCGCTGCAACGCTTGCCAACGATTCATGGACAAACTACACGCACCTGGCGCAGAACTCAGGCCAATACCTGTGGCCTGGACCTTCATGCAATGGGGACTCGACATGGTCGACAAGCTCCAGAAATCTTCACCTAGAGGATACGTCTACCTCCTCATCACGGTCGACATATTCACCAAGTGTATTGAGGCCATGCCGGTGACAAACCAATCAGGGGCTAGCGCCGTTAAATTCTTCGAGTCCATCGTCTTCTGGTTCGGGGTGCCACATAGCATCATCACGGATAATGGAACAAACTTAACCTCGAATGAGTTCTAGGGATTCTGCGAAAACCTGGGAATCAACATTAGCTACGCCTCAGTGGCGCACCCTTAGACCAACAATCAAGTCAAAAAGACCAACGGCCTCATCTACGGTGGCATCAAGAAAAGGCTCCTCCGGCCACTCGAAAGAGTTGCCGGATGCTGGCCCGAGGAGCTACAATCAGTACTATGGAGCATGCGCACAACTCCAAACAGCACCACGGGCTATACTCTGTTCTTCATGGTACATGACGGCGAGGCGGTACTACCCGCAGAAGTGAGCTACAAAGCCCCACGGGTCGTAGCATACATCAAGGTAGAATCAACCCTCGCACTTGAATACTCCACTGATCTCCTCGATGAGGTACGCGAGATTGCAGTAGAGAGATCCATGATCTACCAGCAAAACCTCCGCAACTACCATAGTAGAAGGCTATACCCATGGTCCTTCATCGAAGGAGACCTGGTCCTGTGATTGAAGCAACAAGGGCACCTCAAGCTCGAGTCCCCTTGGGAGGGACCTTATGTGATTACCGAAGTAATCCCAGGTGGCACCAACCGCCTTAAAGACGTAGAAAGCAGAGTCGCATACTCCAATCCCTAGAACGTCGCGCAGCTATGTCGTTTCTACCCTTAGATGTTTTTACTTTACAAATAAGGCTATTCAGCCAGGCTACTTAGCCACACATTGTACCTCCTGATATTCTGCGAATAAATAAAGCTAAGTGCCTCTAACTTTGTGTTTTCTATTTTACTTGCACATCTCTCGGGGGGGGTGCCACCCTTTCCACCTCGTTACACGAATAACACAGTAGCCTGAGTAGCTGACATACTATCAATCGAACCCTTGGTAAAACCAACCCAGCTGCAACGCACCTGATAGGTTGTCAAGGTGTTGAGATGAGTATGCGTCAGGCTAACAAAAAGGAACTGCCAATAACAAGCTACTCAACGAATATACAATCTAGCAAGCTTCTACATATAAACGGGTAACAAAAACACCCGGGACACTTATACGAACTTTACAACACCTATGCATCTATGTGCAGGGTCATGCTACTCTACTGCCGTAAAAGGAGAACATTGGTATGTTCTTCGAAGAACTCGACGATATCTTCGGCTGGCTGATCAACCGCCCGATAATGTGGCACCATGTTCCATGCCATTCCTACCGGTGGGGCGGTGGTCCAGCGGCAACAGCTGCGAAATCCATATCAGGCTGATGCAGGCGAACAAGCGCCAATGCAGCCTTAGCACCTACGACTAACTACTGAAGCACGCACTCGTGGACCGTGCTGACATCTTGAAACTTCTTTAGCAAAGCTAGCAAGCTTGAAGGCACCACATCCAAGGGGAACATTGCCTGAAAAATATGCTTGAGGCACGACTTCGACTTCTTCAAGTAAAGCAGCACCTGCGATGCACGGTCCTATAGCGTCGCCAACACGACTACACGATCGCGATCAACCCAAAAGTACTCCCTAGCTTCCAGCTGCTCCTTGGTCAAGCAGTTCAGTCGAATGGCGACTCGATCCCTTTCATCCTGCGGATGACGAGCGCTAACAACTGCAAAAAGTAGTACAAAGCGTAAAGACAAAGTGCCATCGCGAGTGGCTAAAGCTAGAGAACTAACACTTAAATTTCTCATTCAACTGAGCCACCTCGCCCAAAAGGTACTTCTCGCGCGCACTGGCTTTTCAGCTTTCGACTTCCACACATCCGCGCTACCATGGATCATGGGAATCTCTCACTCCAAATGTTTTATGTGGTCACGCAATCAAGAGAGCAGTGACAGCTCCTCCACCTTTGGACATGGTCACACCATGGTTTCATCGGTGGGAGGTGATTCGGGAGGACCACTCGAAGGACCCTATTACAACCAGGGAAACAGGCATAATAAGACCAACCATTCATAAATTAACAAAAGAAAACATCCAAGTTCAGCGAGTCTCAAAAGGGGTACCCCCACAAGGCACAATTCAATAGAGGGAAGCTAGATTATTACAAAAGGCAGCTAAGAAACAGTCTACAGCTACGCGTTGGCACTCGGGGGCTTCCTCGAGTCTGTGGCAGTCTCCGACGCCACAATCTTCTCGGCTACAGCCTCTGACGCCGTGGCTTTTGCCATCTTCAACCGCCTCAGCTCTGCCAAATACTTGGCGAGTGTCTCAATGAGAGAAGGCCCATATTTATTGCAACTAGTGGCAAAGGGAGCAAACACTACCTGCTGGCCATCCACAGTGACCGGCATCACCAAGGAGACTCTTTTGGGGCTGAGATCAACACCATGAGCTTGCCCTATCGCGAGTCCCATGGTCGCTCCAACCCCCCGCTGAGCGTTCTTGAAGTCCATGGGCACGCCTCCCGTGAAGGACTCCACCAAGCCATTGAGATCCTCTATCAGCTTTGCCTTGGGGACCATCTCCTCTCAAAGACGCCCAAGCATTCCCTTGGCCTTCTCGAGCGAGTCCTTGACGGAGACACTGCAGTCTTCGACTACATCCATAGCGCCGGCCAAAGCATCCGAGCGGGACAAAGCCTGGGCGTCAAAATCCATGCCAGCAGCATCTACAGAACATGCACATGAGCACAACAACATACAGGCAAAGTACATGGCAAAAAAATGATGCAGCATCGTACCTGAGAGTGCCTTAGCAATAGAGAAGAGTTGTTCCACGAACACTTTTTCCCTATTAGCTGCGGAGGAATGCAAGTGTTCCTTGCGTTTCTTCAACTCCTCAAGAGCTTCGTGCGCCTCGTCACATTTCTTCTCTGCCGTGGCAAGTCCCTTCTAGAGGGAGTCGACGTGATGAAGAAGATCATTATGCTCACCTGCAAAGGATAAACGGAAAAACTTGAGCTCGCCAGCTTCTGCACAAGCAGAACGGAGAAAAAAGTGTAAACTCACCTTTGAAGGCACGATGACGGGCTTCCAGCGAAGCATGCTGACGGCCCAAGGAAATGATTTGTTCGGCGAGGCGAGTAGATTCCTTCAAGATAGGCTACAAAAAGAAAAGTGTGAGCATCAACCAAATTTTGACTGCCAACGACAAGAAAACTCACATGTTCCTCCAGGGACTCCGAAGTTTCCTTCTGAATCAATGTTCGAGCAACCATCTGGTGCCCCCCAGCATGGGGGTAACTCGAAGAATTGGCACCGGAGTGGGCCACCACCGGAGGAGAACGAGATCACGCCGCCATCTCCTTGTCTTTGGAGTCTACGACTCTAGTCTCCTTGACAAAGCGACAGTCATCAGACGATGACGACATCTTTTGACTACAAAAACATCTAGAACTACTTGAGAAGAACAGATGTTGGGAAGAAAAGACGAACTCGCAAGAATATAAAAGCATACCCGTCAAAATTGTCGAGGTCGAAGGAGTTATCGGGTGCCTCCTTCGGTATCCTCAACTTCTTCTGCGAAGGAGGAGCCATAGCGCGCATAGGCACGGTAGGAATCCGCTCCTCTGCCACAGTAGGAGGACTCTCCGGCATCATAGGTGATGAGGCATCCGAGTTCTTGCTTCAGGAGCGCTTGCGAGTCTAGTTCCCGCCGGACTCGGGGGCTTCCTGTTCTTCCTCCATAGGGACAGTGGATGACTCTCACAGAATGAAAAACAAGACGAGATCACAAGAAATCTACCTCAGGCGGAGGATGACTCTCACAGAACGGAGGCACGGCTGAGTCACCAGGGAGTCTCTCCTTGGCTATGTACTTGGTCAGCAGCAGAAATCTCTTGTCTACTTCACACGAAGAAATGTTCTCTGGCGAGATGCGAGTGGCATCATCAACGCTAGTCTAGCAGCACATTGGATGCACCCTAGCCTGCAGCGGCTGCACTCGATGGCGCATCCAGGTGCGAATGAGGTCTACGCCACCTACTTCCTAGCCTATGCGGCGTTCAAGGTCGCAGACCCGCTGGTACAAAGTATCTGTTTCCTCGGCTTCGCCGGGCATCACCTTGTTCTTCCATGACCTCCGTCTCTTGCATGCTGCCACCGGATCAAAAGGCGCGAGTCCGAAGTGTTCTTCATCAACCTTTTGGTCGCGAATGTAGAACCACTTCTCCCTCCACCCTTGGACAGATGCATTGAAGTTGATGGCGAAATATGTAACATTGGAGTTGACATGAATCCCGCAGCCTCCTATATCATAGACTACCAACCCAGAGCCCGACTGGCATTTCAGTTTGAAAAGTTTTTTGAAGATCCCAAAGTGTGGCTTGATTCTAAGCCAGCACTCGAAAGGGTGATGAAGCAAGCGATATGAAGGATGGAGTTTGGGGTCAGCTGATCTAGCTGGAGCCAGTAGAAGCAGACTAACGCCCTCACAAACTTGTGAAGGGGGAGAGAAAGACCACGAATGATAAACGCAAGGAACATCACCCGAAATCCGGCGGGGGGACTAGGGATTACCTCGTCGCTGGGAATCCGGCAGTCATCTTCAGCAGCAAGGAGAGCACCATCTTAGTGCTAGTTGAAGAGATCGGTGTCCTTGATGGTGGTTAGACGCCACGACCCATTCGTGATGCGCGTGACGGGGCCCTTCTTCTTTCTAGCCGTGGTGGCGATTAAATGGCAGCCGCAGATCCAGCGGCAGAAGCACCTTTCTTCTTCCCCATCTGGCGCTTACGGTGGGAGCGCAGAAAGTAGCTGGGAAAGGTGCGGAGGCCGTCTAGCGCAGCAAGGAGGTGCGAGCAATGGAACAGCAAGGAGCAGCAATGGAGGAAGCGTGCAAAGGAAGAAGATGAGTTGTGGGGAAAATTACCACATAGCAAACCCCTACTTAACCTCACCAGAGATGCAATCCAACGGCCAGCAGTACACCATCCAGACGCATGGCACAAATCGATATCGACGCGTGGCAGTGTAAACCGTGAATCGTCGCTCCACTCCTCCCATTAAGTGCAACAATCAAGGAGATGCAGTTAAAACCGAAGATTACACACGCCTGGTCAAATCCAAGTCAGAAATGGGGCCCACTTTTCGTCACGTCACGTCAAAACCGCTCACGCGGGCAACTGAGATCATCTCATCGTCAGCACTAATGTCATTAACTCCAGCAGGAGCACCTTCTGACTACTCTAGTCCTTACTCGAGTCTTTGACTCGACCAAGCACTCGGGGGGCTACTCCTAATAGGAGCGTTAGCCACGCACCCGATGAACTCTATAGATTTCCAAGCATTATGACAATATGTTTTCCACTCAAAACCCTTCACTCGAACCAACGGTTCGACTGTGGACTTAGGGTTACTCCCATAGGGAGGTGCTGGAAGCACATTCGTCTGAAACAAGCAAAATACAACAACAGTCGCAAAATATTTATAGTACCCACTCGAGTCTACGACTCGAATGGGCACTCAGGGGCTACTCCCATAGGGAGCGCTGGCCACGCACCCTATGATTTTTTATATACAAATGTGTGTTGATTGCATCCACACTCGAAAGCAACGGCGACTCCGCCTCATACTTTCCCTGCAAAGAGACTGCATCTCCTAGGCCACCCAAATCATCTACGCGATGACAAATTTCGGATGCCACGCTTGCAGCGTGAAGATAAGACCTAAAGAAGGCCTGGGAACATACGTGCTGCGCTCTACCAGAAATAATCCGTGCCTGCAGGTATGATGAAATAAGCCTTGATGGACACGTCGGGTGCTCACACTTATACACTGGGATTCGATTCTATAAGACCTCTGCGGCCTAAGTCGAATTACGCCAGCACTTTTCTGAATTCGAGTCTGGGGACTCGAGTTTGAGTAGATTGCGTTCTTTTGCCCTAAGGCGGTTAACTGATCCTGATACATCGGGTGAATCAGGCACGTATATCAACAATCCCTATGATATAAATTAGAGCACTCGAAAACATGCTCGATTGTGCACTCGAAGGCTTCATAAGTCTCCACTCGAATCTACGATTCAACCGGACACTCGGGGGCTACTGACATGGGCATACCTTACAGGTACTCGAGCTTGGTATATATGGTCCAGCATGAAGAAGCCCACGACGTTGCTAAGGCCCAGCCAAGTTTCGGGTGACCCGGGAGACTCCGACTGCTTGCAGCACATGGAAAACTTAAGATAGAAGTTTAAAGGGAAAACCCTAATATGTAACCGACTCGACCTTCTATCTCGAGACCTAGCTTATCTATATAAAGGCTAGGAGGGGCAGCGAGGACGACAATCCACAACCCTAGTTTCCACACCATCACTAGATTGCATCTACGCACCCCCTATAACTTTCGACTCCTCGATAATTCCAAGAGCAGACAAGCAGGAGTAGGGTCCTCTACAAGGCCTGAACCTGGGTAAACCTTGCGTCCCTATGTGCTTGTTTGCTAGCCGATCGATGCCTCTAGCGCTCCCCACTTCCTCGAACATAAGTCCATTTGTGATGGGAATTGATGAGTTAACCCCACGTGAGTAGGAAACCCTGGAAACAAAGGAGACCCACCCAACAATCGTGACACACAAGGAAGAGAAGGAACGCGCGACGGTGAATGGCTAACTCTCTGGTTATTCGTGAAAACATGGAAAAGAGCAAGAGATGCAGTTTTAGGAGAAGTCCCAATGATAGCAGAAGCAACACGTGAGGACCTCATGGCATACTAGTACGAACTCCACCACAAGAAGAGGGATTTGCTTAGGATGCAGAGACAACTCGACAAAAAAAAGGCTAGCCGACGAATCCAGCCTCAAACGGTTGCAACTAAGCTCTATCCGAGGATCAGGAAGCGTAACTAGAGGCGTGCCACCAAGAAGAGGAACTTCACGATTACAGAATATTCCTGAAGGAGAAAGAAATAAGATGGCCTGAAACCTCTATCTATCGTTTATGTTGGTATACCAAGAGGGACACATAAGAGCAAAAACAGCGCAGGACGCAATCGTCGCCACCCATACCTATCTAATCACAACTCAACCTGCACCCGATGATCCTCGTGCAGCGCTCCATCAACCCTCTCTCATGAACCTTGGTATGGTGGGAGCATCACTTGCACAAGGAGAACAAGGAGTCACACAACAACCTGACAGATCCCCACACCATCGTGATACGTCCAAAACGTATCTACTTTCCTGAACACTTTTGCTATTGTTTCTCCTCTAAACTTGTGTGATTTGGATGCAACTAACACGGACTGACGTTGTTTTCAGCATAATTACTTTGGTGTCTAGTTTTTGTGTAGAAAATCAACTATCAGGAAAAATCCCAGAAAATATGCCAAACATCCTATTTCACCAGAAGACTCCGGGAGCCAGAATATGAGATGCAATGGGGGGGGCCAGCCACACCACTCAGACGGCCGGGCTCAGCCATGCTGGGGTGGTCCGCCGCCCCAGACACCCCTTAGTCTCCCTCTTTGCCTATAAGATGCCTTCTGACCTAAAAACCTAGGGGGGTCGACGTTTTTCCAGAAAGAGTTCTGCTCCGCCGCCACCACCAGATTCCACGATTAAAAACCAGAAACTCCATTCGGGCACCCTGCTGGGACGGGGAATTGGAGGAGATCATCGCCATCATCGTCACCATCGCTTCTCCATCAACCATCCATGTTTCCCCCATCTATGAGTGAGTAATCCCCTATTGTAGGCTATGGGGATGGTAGGGATTAGATGAGATCATTCATGTAATGGCATTGGATTGTTAGGGCATGGTGCTTAGTATCTTCTATTAGTGCTTTTTGACTTTGTTGCGACTTGTTATGCTTAATGGTGTCACTAGGGCCCAAGTGACATGATTTCAGATCTGAACATGCTATTGATTCATTATGATAGTATTGTTTATGGTCTTGTATACACATATTGTTGTCCGGAACCAAAGGCCCCGAAGTGATAGAAATCGGGATAACCAAAGGGAATGGCTTTGATGTGAGGATCACATGCGTTCATGGAGTGTTAATGCTTTGCTCCGCTGCTCTATTAAAAGGAGCACCTTAATTGCTAGTTGTTCCCTTGAGGCCCCGCTGCAAACAGGCTGGCAGGACAAAAGATGTTGTGCAAGTTCTCATTGCGAGCATGTATGACTATATATGGGACACATGCCTAGGATTATCTAGTACTTGGATGCTTTATCTTATTTACCTGCAATTGCCCTATGTTCTGGTTGCCATGTGAATTGTCTTGTCCATGCAACGCCTGTCCATCCATCCCTATGCCTACCGCACTCGAATCCTACTATTTACTGCAATTGTTACGGCTGTGTTTACTTTACTACTTCTATTACTTTACTATTTCTACTACAAAACTGTTGCTACTGATAAACTGCTGTGAGAAAGATTGTTTCCAGGTGCAGCTGAATTGACAACTCAGTTGTTAAGGCTTATAAATATTCTTTGGCTCCCCTTGTGTCAAATCAATAAATTGGGTTTCACTTCCCTCGAAAATATTGCGATACACCCACTATACTTGTGGGTCATCAAGACTATTTTCTGGCGCCGTTGCCGGGGAGCATAGCTTTATTTATCAAGTCCACTTGGAATCATTATTGTTCGCTGCCATCCATCCATCATGGGTAAGTCTCGTGATGGCAAGGTTCCTATTTTACCATCCACTACAAGAAGAGGTACGGTTCTGAACACCTCTGTTGCTCTTGATTCACCGTCTGTTATGAGTAAGCTCCTTACACCACCACATACACATGCTACACACACTGCTACTAGTGCTGAATCTGAAACTTCTGATACTTATGATGCTGCTTCTACTGTGCTTGATAAGAGTGGTTCATTAGGTCCTTTCCTAGATGCTACGATTGCTAGAACTATAGATAGAAATATTGAAACTCCTAATGAAGACACTACTACACCTGTTAGTTCACCTGAGTCTAGAGAGAGCTATTATATCGAAGACGGTTATATAGAGATGACCGATGAATTTATTAAAGAATGTCAAAACACCCATGATAGGAGTGCTATTAAGAGTCTCCTTGAGAGGCGTACTATAAAACCCAAATTGTCTCCTAATGCTAAGTTTGATGCATCTCCCATAAACATTAAAGATAAAGATTATGATTTTTCTCTTGATCTATCTTACATAGCTATTGTTGAGACAGAACCTTTTTGTGGGACTAAGAATGAAAGTGCGGTAGCACATATGACTGAGCTTTCTACCATGAGTGGCCTGTTTTCTGATGATATTAAGATGCGTACTTACTTTGTTGCTAAGATTTTCCCCTTTTCATTGAAAGGAGAAGCTAAAACTGGGTTTAGTAATTTACCTCCTGGATCTATTAATAGCCATGATTGCTTGATTAGTACTTTCCTGTAGAAATATTTTCCTCCTAGTGCTAGACATGCTATTTTGCAGGAACTTTTTGATTTTAAACAGGGAGAAAAAGAGATATTGCCTGAATCATGGGCAAGGTTTTGTGCTTTGATTCATGCACAAATGGAAGTCCATTACCTAAGAATGAGCTTCTTGATATATTTTATAATGGACTAACCGAAGAATCTAGGACATACCTAGATAGTTGTGCTGATTGTGTTTTCAGGAATAGGACTCCCAAGGAAGCTGAGGAATTAATGGATAAAATAAGCAAGAACTATGAAGATTGGACTCCTCCTGAACCAGCTATACCTGAAACAATTATACCTGAACCAGCTATACCGGCGCCTATACCATCATCTAAGAAGTGGGGAGTTATTGAATTAAATGATGAAGTGATGAAGGAAGCTAAGAAATGTCTTAAGGAGAAGGGAATTAAAGCTGGAGATGTCAAGAATTTACCTCCTATAGAAGAATTATGTAAGCCAATTCCCCACTCATCCACTATTGAGGTACACTCTCTCCAACACTTTGATGAAGGTGATATCCCTTACTCTAAACCTCCTGATCAATGCTTAGAAGAATTCAATATTTTTATTGTTAAGCAAGATAATTTTAATAAAAGGGTGCAAAATCATCTAATGGAAAACACTAGAGCTATTTTTGAGTTGAAGGATATTGTGGAAAGAACCTCTAATGATGTTAAAATTATTGTTAAACATTTTCAAATGGTTCAAACTCAGATAGATCAACTTATTAAAGTGCAAAAAGACTTGCTAGTTATTGCTACCAAAGAAAATAATGCTTATAAAATTAGAACTAGAAGTGGTGCTGCTACCCAGGATCCTCTATATCCTAAGGGGCATCCCAAAAGAATTGAGCAGGATTGTCAACAAGCTGAAAATAGTGGTACTACTCGTAAGAAAATAAAAAAGAAACATAAAACTATTGTAGAACCCTCTGAACCTCCTAAGATCCTAATAGTATATCTGTCTCTGATGCCGAAACTGAAAGTGGTAATGAAGAAAATGATGTTCCAGATAAAGAAAAAGTTGAAGAAGAACCTGAAAAGCACACTAAGAATACTAAATACACTAAAGAAGATTTTATTGTTAAGAAACATGGTAGTGAAAGAGAGCCTTGGGTCCAAAAACCTATGCCTTTCCCTGATAAGAAACACAAGTCAAAGGAAGATGAACACTATAACAAGTTTTGTGAGTGGATGAAACCTTTATTCTTGCAAATTCCTTTGACTGGTGCTATTAAGTTGCCTCCTTACTCAAAGTATATGAAGGATATTGTCTCGAATAAAAGGAAGATCCCTAATTAATAAATCTCTACTTTGCTTGTTAATTATTCCTTTAGTGGTAAGGTTCCAAAGAAACTTGGAGACCCAGGGATTCCAACTATCCCTTGCTCTATTAAGAATAGTTATGTTAGAACTGCTTTGTGTGATTTGGGAGCTGGAGTTAGTGTTATGCCTTTCTCTCTCTATAAGAGACTTCAACTAGAAAAATTAATACCAACTGATATATCTTTACAAATGGCTAATAAATCTACCACTATTCCTGTTGGCATATGTGAGGATGTACCTGTTCAAGTGGCTCATAATTGCTTGATATTAACTGATTTTGTTGTGCTTGAAATGCCTGAAGATGATAATATGTCTATTATTCTTGGGAGACCTTTTCTTAATACTGCAGGAGCTATTATTAATTGTAATCAAGGAAAGGTGACTTTCAATGTTAATGACAAGGAACATACTGTCTATTTCCCCAAGAAGATTGATAGGACTTATGGTTTGAATTCAATTGAACATGTTGAGGGCATTCAAGTTGGAGAAATATATTGTCCCATACCAAGAGAAAAATTTGAAACTATTATGATTGGGACCATTGCTATCAAAGTTGAGGTAACATAATCATTAGTGGAATACAAATTTTTGTCTCATATGAAATTGTTTTGGTAACAAGACCTGATCAACCTTGTTAACAAAAGGATTTCATTGAACAAAACAATGTTTGCACCATGATTATCTCCGCTTACTTCTATTCTATCCATTTTAGTTTTTGCTTTCGTTAGTTTTCTTTTTTGTTGTTAGTTGCTTGCATGTTAGAGTGTCTTAGAACTTTTGAAGTCCTAGCCTTGTTTTGTCTTTGCATCATTCCAAAAAATCTTTCTGTCAGAAAATCATTCATCTATGCCTGAAAATTGCTCAAAAATAAAGTGTCTTGAAAAATTCTAGAAAATTCATATTAAATTTTTACATGAAGGGGCAGAGGAGTGCCTGGAAGGTACCAGGGGGCCCACCAGGCAGGCACACCACCTGGTGGCGCGTCCAGCCCTGGGGAGCGCCTGCCTATGGTGTGGGCCACCCCGGTCCCTCCACTCACTCTCTCACTTGCCACTTTCTTCTCTCTCCCGAGTAAACACCAGTTCATTGCTCGAAATCACGTTCTTGTTGTGCTTGCCCTTGATTTTTCGATCTCCTTGCTCAGCCCATCTTTGCTGCTGAAATTTGGAGCATTTATTCTCCGGTATGTGACTCCTTTGCTTGTCCAAGTAGATTTGTGTTTAGTGGTTTATATCTTGAGTATTTTGCTGCTGTAGGTGACAGGTTATGAGAGCTTGTAAGCTTGTTTGATGCTTAGAGATATAGTTTTGATGCATGTTTAGGCCTCATACAAGTCCCTATGAGTAGTGCCCTTCATTAATTCACTTTGCAATCACTTGTTTAATAGATGTTTAAATTTCAGAATATCAAACATGAACAACCATACCTTTGGAGAAATATTTGAGAGGGATGCACCAAGGAGGTCAAGGCCCTCAAGATCAGCCTCTCAGTTTAGGCCATCAAACAACGAAGATCTCATTTCACCTTGCATTGGTAATGAAGGAGATGATGGGGATGCTCACCCATCTACTTTTCCTTGTTTTACTTTCTTACAAGCTACAGGGATTCTTGATGATTTCTTGCTACTGATTCAGAGGGTTGGTTTGACCTCATACATGCAAGATGAGAGTGAGCAATACGCTATGCTCACCAAAACTTTTGTTGGGAGCTTCGTGTTTACTAACACGCCCTATCAGTCAACTGTCTCTTTCAGAATTTATAATCTTCCCTTTACCATGCCATTAGAAAGATTTTGTAGCATTGTAGGTGTGTGCATGATGGGGACCGTGAAGAAGATTCAAGGGCAACCCGCCGATTTGCTGGAGCTCTACCGAGGGGTGACCAATGATGATGACCGCGAGCTCAGCGCAGAAAGATAAGAAACATCCAACTCCCTGCTCTTAGATACTTTGCATATTATCTTGCTACTAGCGTTCTTGGTAGGGAGAATACGAGTAATATCTCCAACTATCATTTAGCCTTCCTTGCTGCTGCGCTTAACAATGACACTCGGTACAACCTTGGCTCGCTTATTGCTCGCCACCTAGCTGCTAGGGGGCCTATCTATGGGGGCATCATCGCTTCACGTATGGTCAATGCATTAGAGCTTTCTGTGGATCCCAATGATACTATATTGGCACCACAAAGGCTTGACCTTGCTGCTATGAAAACACATCACTTTGTCACTTCTGATTCTGATTTGGACAGTTTAGTATATAGGATGTTGTTTACTGACGGGGATGAGAGGGAGATCCCTTTTCTGCAATCTACTTTGTTTAGTGTTCACTGGAGGCCGTGGTCGCACTCCAAGGAGGAGGTGGACGAGCAGCTCCGCTTGCTGGGTTTCCACAGGCAGCACCAGGAGGATGTGCCCACCTACGATTACTCTGCGCATTATGGTGGGGTGTCCTCGAGCTTGCACCAGGACGAGGGTACCTCCTCACCGTACTACGGAGGCGCTCCATCCTAGCTAGCTTGGGATTGATACCCACTTAGGCCAAAAGCCTAAGCTTGGGGGAAGGTACACCGACATCACACTCATCTCTATATCATTTTGCGTCGGTACTTTGTATATTCATGTTTGTTCTCTTTTTAGTTGTCGTTCTCTCTTTTCTTTTACTTTCTTAAAACACAAAAAGACCAAAAATATTTCTGTTGTTTCTCTTTGTTTGCTTCTTCTTTTGGCCTTGGTTTGCTCTTTTTGCTTTGTTTGAACTATTTGAAAAACCCAAAAAGATTTTGCTTCGCTTGTTCTTCCTTTTTGGTTCTTGTTCTAAAAAAACGAAAACACCAAAAATATTTGTTGTTCCTCTTTGGTTTTGTGAGTTTGTTGCAGGGTTTAGTAGTCCGCAGTGGAATTTGGTTTCATATTATTTTTCAAGCCACACAAGTGAAGGGCAATAATGAGGATTAATGACAACTTGAGGTGTGGTAAGAGGCTGGTAACGAACTCTATTTGTTTTCATTTTTGTACATATACTCGTCATTGTGTGCATGCTTAGCCTGTTCGTGTAGGGTGTATGTTATTTATGGATGCTTAGTAGTTCTTGCTTTCATATGATTAGTTCCAGCTTGCTAATAGTTTGTAGCATGTCATATGAATGTTTGCTTGCATTACTCTATTCATAACTTGGTATGACACCGTGGTATCCTCCTCTGAATGTTTCATTTGAATTGACTTGGCACATGCTCACGTATGCATATGACTGAAATAATCAGTTAAGCCTCGATGAATTATTTTGCCTTGAGGGTCTTGAATCACTTTCATGCCATGATTAGTCATGTTTTGTTGCAAGCATGATTATGACAGCTATTGCTCTCTCATTTGTCGCTCCCTTACTATTGCTAGCCTTCACTTACACTGAGTATGTTTTACTCATGTTTCCAACTCCCTAAAACCAAATATTGCCAAAAGTGTCCACCATACCTACCTATTAGCATCATTTGCTATTTCCATGCATATTCAATATGCCTTGTTTTCTTCCGAATAAAATGTTTGCTTGTTATGAGAAAGTTAGTTAGTAAAGCTCTCACGAACTTGATGGCACACTTTATTTCCTGCACTTAATAAACCTGAACCATTGTGACTGTCCATGAAAGTTATATGCTTGCAAATTATAGGTTGGGGATTAGCAGAACTGTGCTGTCATGGGGAACGCTTTCGACACCTGTAAATATATACCTAGTTGATACCATGCTCTTTTGTTTGTGGATGTCGTCGGTGTGAAATAAAAGGGGAGCTTGTAAGTCCATGGAGTTATGTATGTGTGTTAGAGAAACGCCTGGGCCGCCGGTCTAATCCATGCTGTCATGGTGGAAACCTACAGTGTAACCATAATAAGTATCTATGAAGCATTCTTCTTATAAAAAAGAGAGAGAGATAGCTATTGAGAAAAAGAAAAAAAGAGATTTGAGAAAAGAGGAAAGAGAGAAAAAAGAAGCATTTTCCCATGGTAAATAAGAGGATTGCTCAGATACTCATTGTCTGCTTGCCTTGTCATTTTGATATGGGGACTCTTCCGTATCATCGGGCAAGGGGTGCCCCGTTGGCGGTTCTCTATGATACGCACGTATTTACGATGACAAGAACTTACCGGTAACTAAAGTTGAGTAGCATGAGGAGCGGCCCCCGTACTCAAGGGACATGGGATTTCCAGTTTATAGTCTGTCAATCATATAACTCAGATTGGACCTCACTTTCACCTTAACCATATTAAAGATGCTTATGATAGGGGCAATGAGAGCTCAAAGCTAATGAGTACCATACTTTCAGCATTTGGAAGCCTTTCAAACTATTCAAAACCTTTTCATTTCCTTGTTGAGTCTCCACATATTCTATGAGCACCTTCTTGAGAGCATAGTTGTCATTCTTAGTGTAATGTGCTTGTCTCAAAACTTGATTGTTTGTGTTATGACTTTGATGCTTGTATCTTTGATATCTTTACTTCTAGTCTTCACCTGAACTTTAGAGGTGCCTTGGCATTCACAATAAAAAGGCAAGTGAGATACCACTCTATCATACCTTGTTATGAGCAGTGTAATGTTGCTTATGTTTATGTTTCATGCTACTTATTATTTTTGAGTTGGAATCTCTTCATAGCTTGCAATGCCTATTAAGTAAACTTAGTTGCATACTCCTTATTATGAATTGTCTAAGTAGTTGATCACATGCTGAGAATATATATATCATATGAAGCAAATGTGTTCGTGAAAGTTTCTTTTATCGCACTCAGTTTTCAACTGAATTGCTTGAGGACAAGCAATAAGCTAAGCTTGGGGGGAGTTGATACGTCCAAAACGTATCTACTTTCCCGAACACTTTTGCTATTGTTTCTCCTCTAAACTTGTGTGACTTGGATGCAACTAACACGGACTGACGTTGGTTTCAGAAGAATTACTTTGGTGTCTAGTTTTTGTGCAGAAAATCAACTATCAGGAAAAATCCTGGAAAATATGCCAAAAATCCTATTTCACCAGAAGACTCCCGGAGCCAGAATATGAGACGGAGTGGGGCTGGGGCCTAGCCACACACCTGGCCGCGCGGGCTAGGCCTGGCCGCGCCAGGGGGTGGTCTGGATGCCCTAGACACCCCCTTAGTCTCTCTCTTCTCCTATAAGATGCCTTCTGACCTAAAAATTTAGGGGGGGTTCGACGTTTTTCCAGAAAGAGTCCCGCTCCGCCGCCACCACCAGATTCCGTGATTCGGAACCAGAAACTCTGTTCTGGCACCCTGTCGGGACGGGGAATTGGACGAGATCATCGCCATCATCGTCACCATCGCTTCTCCATCGACCATCCATGTTTCCCCCATCTATGAGTGAGTAATCCCCCGATGTAGGCTATGGGGACGGTAGGGATTGGATGAGATCGTTCATGTAATGGCATCGGATTGTTAGGGCATGGTGCTTAGTATCTTCTATTAGTGCTTTTTGACTTTGTTGCGACTTGTTATGCTTAATGCTTGTCACTAGGGCCCAAGTGCCATGATTTCAGATCTAAACATGTTATTGATTCATTATGATAGTATTGTTTATGGTCTTACCTGCAAGTTGTATACACATATTATTGTCTGGAACCAAAGGCCCCGAAGTGACAGAAATAGGGATAACCAGAGGGAATAGATTTGATGTGAGGATCACATGTGTTCACAGAGTGTTAATGCTTTGCTCCGATGCTCTATTAAAAGGAGCACCTTAATTGCCAGTTGTTCCCTTGAGGCCCCGCTACAAACGGGCTGGCAGGACAAAATATGTTGTGCAAGTTCTCATTGTGAGCACGTATGACTATATATGGGACACATGCCTAGGATTATCTAGTACTTGGATGCTTTATCTTATTTATCTGCAATTGAAATGGATCGTATGGGCACCTAGAGGGGGTTGAATAGGTGCTACTTCAAATTTTAATGCTTTTTTCAATTTTAGGCTTAGCACAAAGGGTAAATTCTCTAGATATACTATTAGGTGGAATTTCCCTATATGCAAACCTATCTACTAGAGAGTAAAGAGCGAGTGGAAGAGGAACGGGTAAACCATAGTGAAGCACGCGGAGACACAGGATTTGTTTGACCGCAGTTCCTTCCTTGTTAAGGGAAGTACGTCTGCGTTGGAAGGGTGGGCGGTACTAAGACCACCACGCCACAATAGGCCTCACCCTGTTCTCCGATGGATCCCGCCACCAAAGGCCTGATCCACCTTTCCACTATAGGGACCCTTCGAGAGTGCGTGCCTTTACACAACTAGCGGGGCACAACTCCACAGACAACTTGGAGGCTCCCGAAATGACAACAAGCTGCCACAAGAACAAGTTATCAATAACAAAGAACAAGATCTAGATATTGACAAGAATACTAGATCAGGGATTTCTCCAAATGAATGGAGAGGAGTTGATGCGCTTGATTCGTGATGACGATGACGATTCTCTCCTCCTTCAATTCCCCCAAAGATCGAAGCCTTCGGGTGGTTGAAGTGGGAGATCTAGAATGGGAGCTCTTGCACAGTGTCTGAACAATTTCGAGTGAATCAAGAGTTCTGAACGTTGGGAAGGAGGGATATTTATACCCCCTTCCAAAACCAAGCCGTTGGATACTTTGGGGGCCAGATTATCCGGCCCAAGTGAGGGCCGGATTATCCGACCTGGGGAAAACTCCGCCCCAGACTCAGAATATCCGGCAGATAGTCCGCCCCCTCTCTGAGTGTCGCGTAGAGCTTGCCCTTGATCATCTTCTGGGGGGCGGATTATCTGGTCCCATGTGAAGGCCAGATTATCCGGCCTGGGAAGGAAAAATCGCCCCAGTTCGGATTTTCCAAGAGAAAATCCGACCGGACTCTAAGTGACGCGCCTTGGCATGCTTTGCTCAAATTCTGGGAGCCGGATTATCCGGCCCATGCGATAGCCGAATTATCTGGCCTAGGGAAGAAAAACCGCCCCAGTTTGGATTTTCCGGGCGAAAATCCGCCCCCTCTCTGGGTGACGCACCTTGGCAGCCTTTGATCAATGAGGTAGGCCGGATTATCCGGCCCTTGGTGGGGCGGATAATCCCCCCCCCAAACCTCTTGCACACTTAGCGCACATGAGAAATCTCCAAGTATTGTTATCTAACACACAAAACACAGGAAAACATGAAATGTTCTTTCAATCTCCCCCTTTTTGGTGTTAGATGACAATACTAGGATTTGTAGGAAAGGATCACAAGACTACCAGCAATAAACATGGAAGAGACTTCCCCTCAATGTGTGCATATTAGAATTTTGCATTTGAATACAAATGCACACAAATAGGTGAATCTATTCCATATACATATGAACAACATAATCATACCACCGAGATAGAAGAGAGGCATCCTTGAAATAGCCACAATTATCAACGTGATAACCAATATAAGCGCCTTCCTTGATAAAGATTTCCAGCATAATAGGATATGAATAGATGAATCCATAAGCATAATCCATGAGATAAATCCAGACAACCACCGTCATAGAGTCTCAAACAAACCACAAATCACAAATTTAAAGTTCAACACTAAATGGGCATAAGCGAGAAAACGAAGAATAGGAAAAAAATGGAAGTGCTTATGCCCGACCCATGCAAATCCTCGAAGACCCTAATAGAACTACTTCTCCCCCTTTGGCATAGAGACACCAAAAAGGAAGAAGAGCGATGCTAGCGCCCCAAGGGATCACTCGTAGTCCTCGTCCTCGTCCTTGTTCCCATCCTCGTCCTCATCTTCAAGCTCCTCGGTGTAATCATCCTCATCATCAGCAGTGGCCGCAGAGGGGAACAAGTGACACTCCAGCTCTCCATAGTTCAGCCCGGAAGAAGAGTTCCACCGAGCATATGGTGTGGGAGGGGTAGGAGCCGGGGATCACCAGAAGCACCGGACACATGGTGAAGGATGAGCTGCTGAGAGTGAGCCAACTCATGGCGCTGCTTGTACGCCTCGTACTGAACCTTGCGTGTGTCCACTCTCATGCAAAGGATGTGCCGCTGGAACCAGTTCAGCTGCTTGATCTCACGAGCAACGGGAGGCACTAGAGGCCTGCGAGCATCCCGCATGAGACCCTCAGGAGCAGAAGAGGGGTGAGAGGTCTTCCGAACCTTGGTGTAGATCTTCTTGGCCTTATGCACAACATCAATGTTGAAATCTTCAGAAGGAAGCATGTGCCTGATGAGCATCATAATGTAGGGGGCATAAGGAATGGACAGCCGGTTGAACATAGCATCAATCAATTCATGGTAGATGAAGTCCATCACATCTAGCTTGTATTGCACGGACTCATCCTCGCACGAGGCAACCTCATGAGAGAAAGCAAGGAGTTGAACAAGGTGACCACGGATGCTATCATTGTTGCCTCCACTTGGAGTGATGGAATCACGAAAGAGACCGACCAAAGCAGCATAGATAGGAGCCAGACCAGCAAGAGTGCCCACAATGCCATTGTCCATAGTGCAAGGAGAGAGAGTTGCATATTTGTTGGGCTTCAGCTAAGTGATGATACGGTGGCCACTTGCCCTATCCCTGCTACGGAAATTGTATCCAAGAACCTCAGCAAACACACGGGAATAAGCAGTCATAGGCCTGTAATGAGTCATCCACTTCATAGTGCGATGCTCATCACCACAAATAACCAAAGTGGAAAAGAACTGCTTCACCACCTCAGAGTCATATGAGCACTGGAGAGACATGAGATGGTGCAGCCCCATCCGCTCAGCCACATACATGGCATCCACAAGGTGGGGCTTCTCCAAAGCCTCAGCAAGAACCAGCGGGTGCATAGGCCTAATGTTCAGCCTGGCATACACATCTTCAAAAATACCTTTCTGTTCAGCACACCAAAATCGAGCATCCCCCAGCTCATCATCATGAGGCAACTCTGCAAACAAATCACGGTGACGGATGGAGGAATAGGTGACTGGATCCAAAGCCATGTAGTTGATCTTGGGCTCCTTGCCCTTCCTTTTGGACACCCCCTTTCTAGTCCTCTTTGCTTGTTCAGCCATGCGCTTCTCTTTGTTCTTTCTTCTCCTCAACTCAACCTCATCCACTAAGTTACCTTGTCCGTCGTCCCAAAAGTATTTACCGCGAGGGCGGCGCTTGTAGGTCTTGGGAACACTAGAACCACCTGTGAGGAGAACAAGGGTGATAGCATGGGGATAAGCATACACACAAGTCCAGGAGAGAGCATGGAAAAAGTAGTCAAAAAGTTCATAAGACAAATCTACTCAATGCACATAATATGGTGAAACTGAACCAGAGTTGAATCTGTCAGGCCGGATTATCCGGCCTGGCCAGGGGCGGATAATCCGGCCCTGGCAGAAATTTTCTACTTCACCTAGATTGAATGCAAAAAAGTAGATCGGGCCTAGAAACTGCAAGACTACGATTTCTATGCGAAAAACATCCTTCTAGACAACGATCCACCCAACAAATAACACATCTAGCCAAAGATGGGGAGAGAGAGAGAGTTACCCTCACTCATTGGAGGAAGAACGCGGAGGAGAAGGTACCCAGAGGCGCGGAGAAGAAGATCCAGGGAGGCCCGAAAAATCCAGTGGCCGGAGAGGCTCCGGGGAGGGTGGGGGACGGTAGGCGGCGGCTAATGAGGAGGAGAGGGTTGGGGGAGAAGTGTTGCTTGTTATGAGCCCTTCCCCCCGATCCCTTCCCTTTAAGACGAAATCCGCCAGGGCAGATTATCCGGCCTACACTTGGGCCGGATTATCCGGCCTCAAATCTGAATTTCTGTTGGACACAAATTCAGGCCCGCGCGCCCCCAAACAACACCCCCACAAGGTGTACAAGGGACTTGTGTGCAAGAATAGATGGTTTAGGGGTATGGAGAGGCTTAGGATTAAGAGAGCCAAACTGAGATGGTACTAGACACTCAAAATTGCAAGAACCAAATCAAATAAGAGCCAAAATTGAGTGTGATTCCCATAAGAACATGAGATGAGCAAAAACAACCAAAAAGATCCATAAAAATCCAATTCTCCTCAAGGGAGAGGGCGGTGGCCGAAGCCACCTTGTTGGAGTGTATGGTGTGACACCGCGAAAATATATCTTGGGTTCACGCCAATACTCATCAATAAGCTCACATATCACAAAATGATATTAAGAGAAATGATTTATCTTGCTTTTGGCATTATGGGGGAGGGTTAGCCCAATTAATTAGGACCACACTCCCCCTATATCCATGCCCACACCTAGACCAAATAAGACTGAGATGTACGAGTGGGTGCATGGGTAATCAAGACAAACTGCTGGAATCAATGATATTTAGTTCATTCCTCAAGTAGCAGAATCTTGCTTCATCAAGTGGTTTCGTAAAAATATCAGCAAGTTGGTTCTTCGTGCTCATAAAAGATAGATCAATATCGCCTCGAGCAACATGGTCTCGAATAAAATGATTCCGAATCTCAATATGCTTTGTCCTTGTGGTACCGGATTATACGCAATTTGATTGCACTTTCATTATCACATAAAAGGGGCACTTTGTCACAATTGACACCGTATTCCTTTAAATTTTGCCTCATCCACAATCACTGAGTGCAAGCACTAGCAACAACAACATATTCAGCTTCGGCGGTGGAGAGAGAGATACAATTCTGCTTTTTAGATGACCAACACACTAGAGATCTGCCCAAGAATTGACAAGCTCCAGAAGTGGATTTCCGATCATCCTTATCACCAGCCCAATCTGAGTCAGTATAACCACATAGAGAGAAATTGGAGCCCTTGGGATACCATAGACCAAAGTTAGGGGAATGGACCAAATATCGAAAGATCCTCTTGATCGCCACTAAGTGGCTTTCTTTAGGAGCTGCTTGATACCTTGCACACACACCCACACTCAAAACAATATCGGGTCTAGATGCACAGAGGTAAAGAAGAGAGACGATCATGGACTGGTATACCTTTTGGTCCACATCTTTACCATGTGGGTTAAGTTCAAGATGACATTTTGTTTGCATCGGAGTGGCGACACCATTAAGATCCGTCATCTTGAATCTCTTGAGCATGTCTTGGATGTACTTTGCTTGATTGATGAAGGTTCCTTCTCTAAGTTGCTTGATCTCGAATCCAAGAAAGAACCACAATTCCCCCATCATAGACATCTCAAACCTGTCAGTCATAAGCTTTGAAAATTCATCATTAAAAGCTTTATTAGTAGAACCAAAGATGATATCATCTACATATAGTTGGCATACGAAGAGCTCCCCCTTAACCTTCTTAGTAAAAAGAGTGGGATCGATTTGCCCAACTTCGAAGCCACGGTCAAGCAAAAGCTCTTTAAGGTTCTCATACCACACACGTGGGGCTTGTTTAAGGCCATAGAGTGCCTTATCGAGTTTGTAGACATGGTTCGGGAAGTTAGGATCCTCAAATCCCGGGGGTTGCTTTACATATACCAACTCATGTAGAGGACCATTAAGAAAAGCACTCTTGACATCCATTTGCTGCAATTTAAAATTGTTATGGGCAGCATAAGCAAGAAGGATACGGATGGACTCAAGACGAGCCACTAGAGCATAGGTCTCGCCGAAGTCAATGCCCTCAACTTGAGAGTAGCCTTGAGACACAAGTATCGCCTTGTTCCTCACAACAATGCCATTCTCATCTTGCTTGTTTTTAAATATCCATTTAGTGCCGATAACATTGCGGCAATCTTTGGGTTTCTCCACGAGTTTCCAGACCTTGTTGCACTCAAAATTATTCAATTCTTCATGCATAGCAACAACCCAGTCCGGATCTTCAAGAGCTTCAAAAACTTTCTTGGGTTCCACCATTGATATGTGAGCTTGATGCTCACCAAAACTTGCCAATTCCCTTCTTTTAGAAACCCTTCGTCGAAGGTCACCTACAACCTTGTCGAGGGTGTGACCCCTTAACTCAAGGTTTCGATCAGCACGAGCCTTGCAACGAAGTTCAATAAGCTTGTTGTCTCTTGGTGGAATAGTTTCATCACATGAATCTTCATTGGAATCATTTGCTCGACCTTGATTAGAATCTTGGATAATAGTAGTAGGCAGTGATGAACTGTGCCCTTGAGGTGAGTCAGCAGCCGTAACAGGAGACTACTGAATAACAGGTGAGTCGGGGCCGGATAATCCGGCCTGGGAGAACTTGTAGCAGCTTCATCAGGCTGCCTGGGACTTGCTTGAACTGTCGAGGGGCCGGATAATCCGGGGTCACCCGGAAAATCTGCCCTAGAGCTTGCAGCGATTTCTTCAACACCAGGAGCAATTTGGTCGTCAGGAGAGGGGTGGCCGGATAATCCGGTGTCAACCGGATAATCTGGCCTAGAGCTTTCTGGAACATCTTGACCTTTAGCAGTTGATGGAGATGGTGTAGAAGTTGCTCCCGTGGTTGGAACATGTTGAGTATGTGTAGATGAGGGCTCTACATGAGTAGAGCATTGTCCTTCCTGATCTGCCACAAGGGGTTCCTCAATGGGGCGGAAAAATCCCACACCCATTCTTCTTATGGCATCTTGGGGTATTTCAACATCTGCATCACAAACACCAACTTTCTCCACACGGGAACTGTCATTTTCCTCGAACACCACACTACAAGATTCTACAACAGTTCCGGAGAGCTTATTGTAGACTCTATAAGTGTGGGATTCGGCACCATAACCAACAAAAATGCCTTCTAGAGCCTTAGATTCAAACTTAGATAAACGAACTCCCTTGATCAGAAAGAAACACTTACACCTGAATACCCGAAAGTATGAGATGTTTGGCTTGTTACCGGTAAGTATTTCATACGGAGTCTTGTCCAAGATCTTACGGAGGTATAACCGGTTGGATGAATGACAAGCGGTAGAGATTGCTTCAGCCCATAAGTTATATGGAGACTTGAATTCGGTTAGCATTGACCTTGCCATGTCCATTAGAGTCCGATTCTTCCTCTCGGCTACACCATTTTGTTGAGGGGTGTACGCAGCGGAATATTGATGTGTAATCCCCTCTTCACTTAGAAACTCATTTAAGGTGTAGTTCTTGAACTCAGAGCCGTTATCACTTCTTATAGCCAGAATAGGGACGTTGTGTTGACGTTGAACCTCGTTGGCGAAGTCGATGACCGTTTGTTGAGTTTCACTCTTCAACTTGAAGAAATAAACCCAAGTGTATCTTGAGTAATCATCAACGATCACAAGACAGTACTTCTTCCCACCGAGGCTTGCATGAGATGGAGGTCCGAAGAGGTCCACATGTAGGAGCTCTAAGATCCTTTCTGACGAGATAATAGTCTTCCTACGATGAAGAGAGTCATGCATTTTCCCTTCAACACAAGCCCTGCAAACACGATCTTTGGCAAAGGAGACATTTTATTTTAGTCCAAGGATGTGGCCACCCTTGTGGAGACTTTGCAAAGTTCTCATAGTGACGTGGGCTACTCGGCGATGCCATAGCCAACCCACGTCAGCCTTTCCGAAAAGACACATCGGGCATGTAGTGGTTTTCCTCGAAAAGTCCACCACGTACGGGTCATTTTCGACATATCCCACGAAAGCGACTTTTAGAGACTTGCTCCACAAGAGTACCACCAAATCAGCATCAATATAAAATGCAAAGCCCATCTTACCAAGGGCATGAACTGAAAGTAAGTTGTACCCAAGGGTCTCAACAAGCATGACGTCCACGAGAGAGATATCGTGAGCCACCACAACTTTGCCGAGACCCAATACCTCAGATTTTGACTTGTCACCATAGGAGACGGTTATATGATCATGATTTGGCCGCATCTCCGTGATGATCTCCTTGCTTCCGGTCATATGACTCATGCACCCGCTATCGAGTACCCATTTAGACCCACCGGAAGCATAGCCCTGCAAGAAAGTTACTTCTTGGTTTTAGGTACCCATTTTTCAATGGGTCCTCTCGTGTTAGTGACAAGGGTCTTGGGGACCCAAATAGACCAAGGAATGTAACAATCATAAGAGCCTACATAACTAGCATAAACATCACCATAATAATCACAATATAATTCAAAGTTAGGATTGTTAGCCCCTGCAAAACCATCATAATTAGACTTGTCATTGGTGATGTTGCTAGTCTTTGGTTGAGCAGTCTTGCTCTTCTTCTTGTTGTTGTTTTTCTTGTTCTTTGTCTTGGGAATGTAACCAAGACCTTCTTTTCTATTGTTTGTCCTTTGCTTGCTCAGTATCTCATCAAGAACCTCTTTACCTTTGTGTTGAGAACCTTTTGCAAGATCTTCTTTTCTATAAGATGATGTGGAGGTACTTGGCACATCATACAGCTTCAATTGAGTTTGGAGCTGATCATGAGACTCATTTAGAGTAGAGTGATCACTCTTCAATGCCTTGTGAGCACTTTCAAGTTTATCAAACTTCTCCGAGAGTCTAGCATGAGCAGCCCCAAATTCAATCTTTTCTTTCTTTAGTTTCTATACCTTGGCAAGAGCATTGTCACATTCTTTGATGAGCTGAGCCACAACTTCTTCATGTGACTCCTCAATGGATTCGAGTCTCTCTTCCAAAGATACTCGAGCTTCCTCTTCTTCTTCCAAGGCATTCTTCAAAGAAGCTATCTCCAAGGCATCTTCTCTTTCGATTCTGCCCTTTTCTTCAAGAAGATCTTCGGCTTGAGCAAGTTGACTCATAAGAGCATCAAAATGGAGTTTGTGCTCACCTTGCAGGTTAGTGAAAAAGTTGTCTAAAGCAATAACTTCTTCTTTCATTTTAAGACTATCATGATCATCCATATCCAAAATTATGTTAGTCTTAGGAAATGAAGAGCTAGAACTTGATACCTCGGACCCTCTTGCCATAAGGCAAGTGGCGTTGTTGTTGATGATGTTCTCGTTTGGCGAGTCTAAGAGAGATGATGGAGTCGATGTGGTGGCTATAGCAGCCACCTCATGAGAACTATCTTCGTCCTCTTCATCTTAACTTGCAGAGGAGTATTCTTCTTGTGCCACTAAGACGATCTTGGGTTGCTTCTTGTAGGGGCCATTCTTTTTCATAAATGGCTTCTTCTTAGGTGCTTTGGATTTTTCTTTAATAATGAGCATGCCGCCATTGTCTTCTCTATTTTGATAAGGACACTCGGCTACAAAGTGCAGCCTATCTCCACAATTGTAGCATGTTCTCAGTTTTGGGCCACTTTCTCTTCTTCCACTTGACCCATTCTTGCGCTCGAGTTCCGACTTGGCCTTGGCAGGATCCTTCCAAAAGTTCCTTGCATAAAATGCCATGTACTCACCATGAGCACGCTTGACTTCATCGGGGCAGTCCATGGAGGCCCCCTCAAAAGCTCTTTCATCCTCCTCTTGCTCAACAACATTAGCTTTTAGAGCAACATTGACACCCTTTTGCATTCCAATGGCACGAGCATGGGCATCTTCAGCGTCCTTTGCAGCAACTTTAAATGATGCCATTTCTTGCATGACTTCATTGGATGTCATTTGATGGTAGTTGTGTCTACCTTGTAAGCTCTTCAAGTCCGTTGACTCAAAAGGAATTAAGGCACTCACATATTTTCTTTTTATCCATGCATCATCAATGTGAGTGGCTCCATGCTTTCTAAATGTTGTTGCAATGCCCTTGAGTCTTCTATACATGTCTTCATGGTTTTCACCATCCAACATGTAGAATCCCTCAGCTTCATTACTAAGGGCATCATACCTATTCCTTCTCATGCTTTCATTCCCAATAAAGAGATCGGTGAGGGCATCCCAAGCTTCTTTAGCTATGTTGAGATGTTCAATGTGGGGCATGTCCTTGGGACCCACACCGAGTTGTATCATGTGGAGAGCCGTAGCATTCAACTGGTTGTCCACAACTTCTCTTCTTGTCAGATTGGAATGATCTCCAATATGAAGACCCTCTTCAATAACCCTCCAAATTTCAATTGAGGAGCTGCAAACTTGAGACCTCATCAAGAATTACCATTGATTAAAAGAGGATGCAGTAAGCTTGGGTGGATCACCCCTATTGTTTATATGAGGATGAGGGATAGGTGGATCGAGGGAATATACATGACGAACCTCACTATATTACTCCTTACCACTTCCCTTCTTGGAGGTGGAACCATTATGTTTTTCACCTACCACTTCATTATCCTTGGATCTGGTGTTAGCCTTATCCTTGGATGATGGTGTGGCGGCCTCAGAGGAGGATGGATATGGGGCTATGGATGATGTGAGAGGAGCAATAATTAGATTCATATCCTCCATCTTGGCCACAAAGGATTTCAACAAGGTTGTTTCCAACGTCTTGAGGTCATCCATTGTGACCTTATCCACAGCCTCATCCCCATATCCCTTGGTACCCATACTTCTCTTAGGCGGTTAAGCCCGAATAAAGAGTCGGGGCTCTGATACCAATTGAAATGGATCGTATGGGCACCTAGAGGGGGGTGAATAGGTGCTACTTCAAATTTTAATGCTTTTTTCAATTTTAGGCTTAGCACGAAGGGTAAATTCTCTAGATATACTATTAGGTGGAATTTCCCTATATGCAAACCTAGCTACTAGCGAGTAAAGAGCGAGTGGAATAGGAACGGGTAAACCGTAGTGAAGCACGCAGAGACACATGATTTGTTTGACCGCAGTTCCTTCCTTGTTAAGGGAAGTACGTGTGCGTTGGAGGATGGGCGGTACTAAGACCACCACGCCACAATAGGCCTCACCCTGTTCTCCGATGGATCCCTCCACCAAAGGCCTGATCCACCTTTCCACTATAGGGACCCTTCGAGGCGGGTACCGGTGCCTTTACACAACTAGCAGGACACAACTCCACAAACAACTTGGAGGCTCCCGAAATGACAAGCTGCCACAAGAACAAGTTATCAAATACAAAGAACAAGATCTAGATATTGACAAGAATACTAGATCAGGGATTTATCCAAATGAATGGAGAGGAGTTGATGCGCTTGATTCATGATGACGATGACGATTCTCTCCTCCTTCAATTCCCCCAAAGATCGAAGCCTTCGGGTGGTTGAAGTGGGAGATCTAGAATGGGAGCTCTTGCATAGTGTCTGAACAATTTCGAGTGAATCAAGAGTTCTGAACGTTGGGGAAGGAGGGATATTTATACCCCCTTCCAAAACCAAGCCGTTGGATACTTTGGGGGCCGGATTATCCGTCCAAAGTGAGGGCCGGATTATCCGGCCTGGGGAAAACTCCGCCCCAGACTCGGAATATCCGGCAGATAGTCCACCCCCTCTCTGAGTGTCTTGTAGAGCTTGCCCTTGATCATCTTCTGGGGGCCGGATTATCCGGTCCCATGTGAAGGCCGGATTATCCGGCCTGGGGAGGAAAAACCGCCCCAGTTCGGATTTTCCGGGAGAAAATCCGACCGGACTCCGAGCGACGTGCCTTGGCATGCTTTCCTCAAATTCCGGGGGCCGGATTATCTGGCCCATGCGATAGCCGGATTATCCGGCCTAGGGAAGAAAAACCGCCCCAGTTCGGATTTTCCGGGCGAAAATCCGCCCCCTCTCTGGGTGACGCACCTTGGCAGCCTTTTATCAATGAGTTAGGCCGGATTATCCGGCCCTTGGTAGGTGTAACACCCCCGGTCACTCCGGACCGACGGCTGTCACTTCTGGCAGCTCAATAGGACCTCTAGACTAACCCCACAGACCAACACTAGTCTTTTCTACGCACTTTGTCCTCACTCATGCGCACCCGGTACCCACTTCCCGGTCGGTCACCCATCCTAGAATTGCTCTAGGCCAAGCACGCTTAACCTTAGAGTTCTTTTCGAATGAGCTTCCGGAAAAGAAGTTGCAACTTGTTGGTATGGGTTTCCTATCAATCCTATTGAGCCATGCGCCAGGGTCTCACAGTGGGGCGGATAATCCCCCCCCCCCCCCAAACCTCCTGCACACTTAGCGCACATGAGAAATCTCCACAGTATTGTTATCTAACACACAAAACACAGGAAAACATGAAATGTTCTTTCAGCAATTGCCCTATGTTCTGATTGCCATGTCAATTGTCTTGTCCATGCAATGCCCTTCCATCCATCCCTATGCCTACCGCACTCGAATCCTACTATTTACTGCAATTGTTACTGTTGTCTTTACTTTACTACTGCTATTACTTTACTATTTCTACTACATAACTATTTCTACTGATAAACTGATGTGAGCAAGATTGTTTCCAGGTGCAGATGAATTGACAACTCAGTTGTTAAGGCTTATAAATATTCTTTGGCTCCCCTTGTGTCGAATCAATAAATTGGGTTTCACTTCCCTCGAAAATACTGCGATACACCCCCTATACTTGTGGGTCATCACATCGCAGCAGCCCTCGACACGTGTGGCACACCCGACAATCTCAATCGCCACATCAGTGTACTTTTCAAACACCAAGCCATGAGATGATGCAAGAAACGACATTACACATCACAGGGTTGATAGATCTAGGGAGGAGCGCAGCAGCCGAAGGTACTACAATGGGGAAAGTGAAGATGAGTATGAATTATGTGGAGCCAGTTGCGTTATCCAACGGGTTCACAAAACACCAGTACCAAAATATTTCAAACTTCCTCACGATTGCCAAAAATAGGATGGTCTCCAGGAACCCGAAGCTTGGCTGGCGGACTATATGGCAATAGTCAAACTACAGGGTGGCTCCAAGGCTACCGCAATGCAAAGCCTGCAACTACACTTAAGAGGCGCCACATGGTCATGGTTAAAGCAACTACTCAAAGAATCCATCAGCAGCTGGAATGACCTCTAGGATAAGTTCATCTGAAACTTCACATCCATGTTCAAGCGACTCGCATCATTGGAGTAGTTGCGAGCTTGCAAGAAGAAACCCGGAGAGTCGATACGAGCATTTACCCAGCAGTGGAACATCGTCAAGAATTCAGCCAAAACTATATCTGATGAGAGGGCAATTGACACATTCAACGATGGCCTCCGCCGAAGAGAGTTCATTGAGGAACTAGGGTAGGCAATCCCAAAACAATCTTGCAACTAATGGACATGGCAAATCATTGGGCGGATGGCGAGGATGCAGTGAACAACAAGCGAGGGCGCTCACCCGAAGAAGACCGGGGCAGGCACAATAAGATAGGAGGAGACGTAGCAATGACAGATACGACGGGCTGAGCTACGTCGCGGATGGTTTTTTAGGGGAGAACAGCCGAAGAAACGATGACCGCGGCGGCGGATACCGCAACAGCAGAGAAGACGCTAGCGGAAGCAACTCCGCACAACGGTACCAGCCAAGGCCTCGGGAACCACCAATGTCCCTACTATAGATGTTGGAAGGACCCTGCAATATGCATTTTTGCACCGACTCCATAGGAAGGAGGCGATCGTATCATCTCATGCAGGACTGCCGCACTTTCCTAGAAATGCAGAAGGTATGCAATGCAAAGGAAGCTGAAGCAGCAAATCAGGGATACACCGTGGCACCCGGTACCATGTCAATTGGCACACCGCCACCATCGCCACCGCTATAGCCAATAGTAGGGCAACCACAAAACATAACAAACAGAAATCAGGAGGATGAGTACCCAAGGTCCAAAGGAGCAATGTCAATAATCCAAAAAGGATGCCCATCAAACATGATCCAAAAATTGATCACACGAAAGTCAACATGGTAGTAACAACACCACCGCCTACACCCGAGTATCTCCATTGGTCCCAACAAGAAATTACATTCAGTAGAGCTGATCACCCACTTTGGGTCCCGCGACTAGGTCACTTGGCTCTAATAGTAGAGGCGCAAATCAGCGGATTCGATATGAACAAGGTCTTCATGGATGCAGGAAGCAGTATCAGCATATTCTATGCCAAAACCCTATGGGCAATGAACTTTTCCTTGACAAACTTAGCGTCAACGGACACATCCTTCCACGACATAGTCCCAGATAAAGCTGAAATTCCTTTATGAAAAATTATCTTGATGTTATTTTCGGATCCAAAGATAATTTCAGGCGTGAAAAGCTCGAATTCGAAGTCTTGGACCGGCCATCATAGTACATGCGATCCTGGGATTCCCAGCCTTCGCACGATTCTATGCATATCTGGTAATGAAAATGCCAGCACTAGGAGGAATCATAACTGTAAGAGGCAGCTTCACCCGATCTGACAACTGTGATCAGGAATTCAAAAAAATCTCCGAATCCTTATGGATGGAAGCGGGATTTAAGCAGCTCAAAATCTCAACAGAAACAGAACCTCTGACAACATCATGGGATAACCCTGACCAAGATTTTGACACCACAAAGGATACCCGAGAAGTCCAGGTGCACCCTATGGATCTAAAAAGACAACCTTTGTGGCCTCCAACCTTGGTCCGGCATAGGAAAGCACGCTCATCAAGTTCCTCCGTGAGCGCTGGAAGATTTTTGCATGGTTGCCAGCTGACATGCCAGGAATCCCCAAGGAACTCCCTGAGCATGCAATTAATTTGAACCCTGATGCCAAGCCAGTAAAACATTCACTTTGTCGTTTCGCAGAACCAAAACGCAAGGCCATTGGAGAAGAACTTCATCGCCTGATAGACGCCAAATTTATCAAAGAACTTAAGAAAGCAGGGTGGGTCGCCAACCTAGTACGCGTCCCAAAAAAACACAAAGGAGCTATGCATGTCCATCGACTTCACCGTGCTGAACAAACATTGTCCAAAGGATCACTTCCCACTACCACAAATCGATGCAACTGCGGGGTGCGATCATCTTTCCTTTTTAGATGAATATTCAGGGTATCACTAGATTCGGATGAAGGAGGAAGACCAGGAAAAAACAGCATTTATCACAACATATGGTGTATTCTGCTACACAACAATGCCTCTTCAGACTCAAAAATGCGGGTGCAACGTATCAGCGGATGATGCAAAATTGCCTAGGAAGCCAAATCGGAACAAATGTATAGGTATATATCAATGACGTCATAGTTATAACAAAATAAGGGTCCGCCTTTATCAATGACCTCCAATAAACATTTGATAACCTCGACAAATACTGCATCAAGCTCAACCCAATGAAGTGCTCCTTTGGAGTCCCTGCGGTAAACTCATCGGATACCTTGTATCAACAAGAAGAATATAGGTTAATCCCGAGAAAATACAGGCGATCCTCACGATGAAAAAGCAAACAAATCTTCGGAGTGTGCAACAATTGGTTGGGCAAGTCGCGGCACTTAGCCGTTTTATCACCCACTTAGGCGAAAAAGCATTACCATTTTACACCCTCATGAAGAAATCAGACAAATTGGAATGGACGCATGAAGCTTAGCACACTTTCTAAGACCTCAAGAAAACACTTTCCGCATCCCCTGTCGTCGTATCTCCAAGAGAAAAAACCCTGCTACTCTATATCGCTGCCACTAATTAGGTGGTAAGAACAGCTTTGGTCGTCGAGCGACCCGAAGAAGGAAAAACTCATGGTGTCCAAAGACCAGTTTATTTCCTAAGTGAGGTCCTCTCCCCATCCAAACAAAGGTATCCGCACTACCAGAAGCTAGCTTATGGAGTCTTCATGACAACACGCAAACTGCGCCACTATTTTTTAGAACACCCGATCATAGTAGTCAATGAAGCACCTCTTTCTAATATTCTCAACAATCCAGAAGCCGCAAGCCGCAAGCCGCATCTCTCTATGGGCATCAAGCTCTCCCCTCGAGATATCACGTACGAAAAACGTAAAACAATTAAATCCCAAGTTTTGCCCGACTTTATTACTGTGTGGACAGAATTACAATGCACGGGTCCACCAGACCTCTCCAGCGCATGGACAGTGTATTTCGATAGGTCGAAAAGGACATAAGGAGTAGGAGCTAGGGTCATACTAGTGTCACCCCAAGGCGACAAAATGCACTACGCACTTCAGATGAGTTTTTCAAATGCGTCAAACAACGAAGCCGAATATGAAGCCCTATTGCACGACATGCGTATGACTAAAGCTTGCGTGCAACTCGCTTGAAGATATTTGGCGACTCAAACCTTGTAGCACAACAAGCAATGAACAAGTGGGACGCTGTCAGCGACAACATGATTGCTTAGCGTGACGTATATAGCATCATGGAAGCTCAATTTTATGGGTGTGAAGTATCACACATAGGTAGGGAAAGCAACAAAGAAGCCAACAGTTTGGCAAATATTGGATCCCTATGCTTACCAGTACCACCCGAAGGTTTTTGGGAAGAAATAATGGAACACTCTATCAAAGCCAAAAGGGTCTATGAAGTCATGGCACCAAAAACACGAAAGAAGGTCAAATCGCATAAATACTCGGGGGTTGTGCCAACACCTGAAAGCACAGAAGAAGTCCTTGATGAAGAGCTAGAACTCGACGAAGTCATGATAATAGAGCCCATGTGGATGCAGCCATGCGTGGCATACATGATGAGAGGAGAACTCCCCACGATCCAAAGCTTTCAGAATCATTAAGGAAGAATTGTATAAAAGAAGCATCTCAGGCGTGCTACAGCGATGCGTTACACCCAAGGAAGGGAAGATCATCCTTAAGGATATACATGAAGGAATGTGTGGTCATCACGCCAATGGCCGAGCAATTGCAGCCAAATCCTTTCAGGTAGGGTTCTATTGTCTCACAGCAGTAAAAGATGCCAAACATATCGTACGAACATGTGAAGCATGTCAACATTTTCAGCGAAACCCAATGCACCTGCTGAAGAACTTAACCCCATACCTCTCGCTTGGCCATTCGCTCAATGGGGGATTTATATGGTGGGTAAACTTCATAAATCTTCGCCAGGAGGGCCTGTCTTTCTGCTAGTAGCAGTCGACAAATTTACAAAATGGACCGAAGAAATGCCCATCAGTAGTCAAGATGGAATGCCAGCTGTGAATTTTATCAAGTCAATAGTGTTCTGATTTAGGGTACCAAACATTATTATCACCGATAATGGAACTAACTTTACTTCCAATGAGTTCAAGGAGTACTGCAAGGATATGGGTATAAAAGGAAGCTACGCTTCAATTGCTCACCTGCAAACCAACAGGCAGGTAGAAAAGGCCAATGATCTCTTGACCAATGGTATTAAGAAAATACTGTTGGCTCCACTCGACAGAGCAAAGGGAGCTTGGGTAGATGAGTTACCCTCCGTCCTATGGAGCCTACGCACTACCTAAACAATTATACGCAAGAAACACCCTTCTTTCTAGTCCATGGCGTGGAAGTTGTTCTTCCAGTCGAAGTAACTCATGAGTCTCCTAAAGTCGTTGAATATGATGAAGAAGCATCCCAATAAGTACTTAAAGATGACGTTGACGCACTTGATGAAGCTCACGACATTGCTTTACAAAGAGCAACCATCTATCAGCAGAATCTACGCAACTACCATAGCCAACAATTGCGTCACAAGTCCTTCATCATAGGGGACCTGGTCCTTCGCCTCAAGCAACATGGTCACCATAAGATGGAATCACCATGGGAAGGTTCGTATATCTTCATAGAAGTAAACCCCGGCGGGGCATATCGGCTCCAGGACAAGAAAACAGGAGTCAAGTACTCCAATCCATGGAACATTGTGCAACCGTGACGTTTCTACGCTTAGAATTTTATTTCCTGCAATTTATATTAAGTAAAGGCCAAACGGCCAGGAAAATATGCCAAAACATGTACCTTCACCTTCATCTTTGGAATAAGTTCTTCTAAAACTTAGCTTCAGTTTTTTTCCTATACTCAGGGGCTCCATCAATAGAATATATTGATGCTTGTATAAGTTGCCACAATATCAGGTTCACATACAAAGAAGAGTCACAACTATGAGCCTATGTTCTGATGCAAGCATCAGAACATAGTCTCGGGGGTTACTCTCATCGGGAGCACTGGTTGCGCACCCGATAAAGGACGTCATGATGATTCTAGAAAAAGAAGACCTGAGTTGAAAATTTCCTCGGATGACTAGAGACATGAGCCTACAATAGAAATACAAATATTCAACTGTAGCATCAGGGGATACCCCCATCGGGAGCACTGTCACGCACCCAATAGAAAGACTTCTCTCTACATATAAGGGCAAAGCATGATCCGAAGAAATATTATCCTCGTGTGTTGAAAGCACACCCGACAAAATAAAAACTCCAATAGAGTCAAAAGGATATGAACCTATGAGTTTTACATCATCGTATCCTCAAACATCCTCTCCCATCAGGAGCGTTTACGAACATCACCCAAAGAAAATAAGAATTTGATAACTTCAGCAACTCCAACAGCCAAACAAGGCGGTCGATCAATTTTCAAAAAATCTCGAACTGTGACGCGATACTAAGTTTGAATGCCATGTCCACAACATGAAGGTAAGACCCCGGGATTTATCATGTGTGGCCTGGTAATTGCACATGAATGCGCTCTACTAGTAAATTATCTGCATCAATGATATGATGAAAAATCCTGACGAACGTGTTGGGTATCCAAAATAATAGAACTAGAATTCAGTATTCGATAAGACCTCAATGGCTCAAACTAAATTATGCTAGCAAACTCCGAGTTCAAGCCTAGGGACTTGAATTTGATGTAGGTTCATAGTGTTTTTTCCCTGGAGCAATTAACTAATTCCCGATCCGTCGGATGCATCAGGCCTGTTGTACCAAATCCCTACAATGATTTAAACAAAAGAAAAACTTTGGTTTATGGTAAAATTGTCTTTGAGACTCAACCCGAATTTGCCATTCGGATGGAGTCTCGGGGCTATTGACATGGGTATGACTATTGGGTTCTTATGATTAGTTACCCTGGTTACATGATGGCTCACATCCCACAAAGCCAAAGAAGAAGGTCCAGGAAGCATCTGACGGAAGGCATAGCTTGCTAAATAGGGAAATAAAAACTGACATTATATTATAGTTGTAATTGTAACTTGTAACCTATCTGTATATAGCCTCAGGACCCAGCCTATTATATATAGGCTGGGAGGATCCAACGGAGAGGCACTGAGAAAATCCTTGAGCAATCTGTAATCGATTTATCCATAAACAATCAGACGACTTTGACTCCCTTGTTTGTATGATCAGTCGACGAAATCCCCATCGTTCTCTTTTCCATGAAACCCTAAGTCCATAATCATGTGCATTGCCGAGGTTAAACCTTGTTAGGTGGAGACGTCCATGATGGTGGTGCCATGGACCTTGGTGCCACGCCGGTGGAATAATGGAGATCATACCATGAAGCACAAGATGGAGATCAAGTGCAAGAAAGGACCATATCATATCACATACTCCCTCCATTCTGAAATACTCTATATTCTAGGCTCAAATTTTGTTTTGAAATAATATGCATTCTAGCTTTTAATCAACAAGAACACAGAAAACGAAATGGTTTTGCTCTCTCTATTGGATGTCATCATTTCCAATGTAACTTGGATTGGTTGTTCACATATTTAAGTAGTACTAATAAATGCAATACTAATTTGTTTGATTTTTTCTATAATGTAGACTAAATCAGAATGGAGGGAGTATTATATATGCATGTGATGTTTATCCCTTTTATGCATCTTATTTTGCTTATGTCTTGCTTAGTTCTTGGCGGTAGAATTATAAGATGATCTCTCTCACTAATATCAAGATAATAATATGTTCTTCCGTAGTATGCACCATTAAGAAAGTTCGTCGTTTCGAAGCACTACATGATGATCGGATGTGATAGACTCTATGTTTGCATACAATGGTTGTAAGACAAGTTTACATATGCGAATACTAAGGTTCTTACTTGGCGAGCCTAGCATCTAACGATATGGCCTCGGATAATGAACCAAAATGTAGATCACGAGTCATATGAATGATATGATGTCCATATGATGCTCGCCATTGGAGATACACCACCACTCATGATGATCGGTCGTGGTATAGTGAATTTGGTTCGTGTAATCACTAGAAAGGACTAGAGGGATGTCGTTTTTGAGTGGGAGTTCTCATAGTGATTTTTGAATTAACTTGAACTCTATCTTTTATGAACCTAGTCTAAAATAGTCTTTGCAAACATATTGTAGATCATGGAACCCCCTGCATTAAATTTCAATGTGTTCCTAAATAGAGAAAAGCTACAAGATAATGGGTCTAACTTCACCAACTGGCACCGCAATGTGAGGATTATCCTCACAGGCATGAAGAAGTCCTATGTGTTGGACGGTCCGTTAGGTAACGCCCCTTAAACTACTTAGGTAACGCCCCTTCAACTACTGCGACTTAGGAAGATCGCGACGTGTATGACACGAAATATGATGACTACACTCTTGTGTGGTGTGCGATCCTCCAGCCGCTGGAGCCTGAACTCCAAAAGCGCTTTGAACTTACCGATGCTCAAAACTATGTCTAGGGACCAAATTCATGCTGAGAGATACGAGATATCCGATAAGTTCTTTAGTGCAAACATGGAGGAGCATAGCTCTATGAACGAGCACGTCATTAAGATGAAGGGTTACTCTCATCGTCTTGAGACACTAGGATGTGAGATTCCACCTGTTCTCATGACGGACAGAGTTTTGCAGTCGCTCCCACCCAGGTACAAATGATTTGTGCTAAACTACAAGATGAGTGGTGCAAACAAGTCAATCACTGAACTCGCGTCCATGCTAAAGACTGACGAGGTAGACATTAAGAAAGAGCACCAAGTGTTAGTGGTCAATAAGACCACCAATTTTAAGAAAAGGGCAAGAAAGGCAAGTCAAAGGAAAACTTCAAGAAGGATGGCAAATATGTTGCCTGGCCTGAGAAGAAGACCAAAGGATGCCCTAAGCCTGACACTGAGTGTTTCTACTGCAAGTGGACTAGTCACTAGAAGTGGAACTTCCCAAAGTACTTGGCATATAAGAATGTCAGGAACATGAACACAGGTATATGTGATATACATGTTATTGATGTGTACCTTACTAGTAGTCGAACTAGCGCCTGGGTATTTGATACCGGTTCAGTTGCTAACATATGTAACTCGATACAGGGGCTATGGAATAGTCGACCACTAGCCAAGGATGAAGTGAGGATGCACGTAGGCAATGGATCAAAGGTGGATGTGATTGCCGTTGGGACGCTGCCGCTTCATCTACCGTCAGGATTGATAATAAACCTAACTAAATGTTATCTGGTGCCTGCGTTGAGCATGAACATTATGTCTGGATCATGTTTAATGCAAGACGGTTATTCATTTGCTTCTGAGAACAATGGTTGTTCCTTTTATATGAATAATAACTTTTATGGTCATGCATCTGTGTTGAATGGTTTATTTGTTCTTAATCTTGATATTAATAGTACACATATTCATAATGTGAATGCCAAAAGAATCAAGTTGAATGATAATATTGCTGCATATATGTGGCATTGTCGTTTGGGTCATATTGGTGTTAAAAGCATGAAGAAGCTCCATTCTGATGGACTACCAGAATCACTTGATTATGAATCATTTGATACATGTGAACCATGCCTTATGGGCAAGATGACTAGAACCTCATTTTTCGGAACAATGAAGCGGGCGACCGACTTATTAGAAATAATACATACCGATATATGTGGTACAATGAGTGTGTCTACACGTGGTGGATATCATTATTGTGTGACCTTTACGGATGATTTAAGTAGATATGTGTATATTTACTTAATGAAACAAAAATCTGAAACATTTGAAAACTTCAAACAATTTCAGGGTGAAGTAGAAAATCATCATAATAGAAAGATCAGATTTCTATGATCCGACCATGGAGGAGAGTATCTTAGTTACGAGTTTGGCACGCACATGAGACAATGTGGAATTGTTTCATAACTCACTCCCGCAGGAACACCACAACGAAATGGTGTATACGAATGTCATAATCGAACTTTATTTGATATGGTGTGATCTATGATGTCCCTTACCGATTTGCCACTATCATTTTGGGGTCATGCATTAGATACAGCTGCATTCACTTTAAATAGGGCACCATCAAAATCTATTGAAACGACACCGTATGAATTATGGTTTGGTCACAAACCTAAGCTTTCATTTCTAAAATTTTGGGGATGCGATGCTTATGTGAAGAAACTTCATCTTGAAGAAGAGATGGGATCCATGTACGAAAAACCAAGTTTGGACTTTGGTGGACTTACCTCACGACCGCAAGGACATTGAGAATAAATGGATTTTCAAAAAGAAAACTGACGCTGACGGTAATGTAACCATCTATAAAGCACGACTTGTCACGAAAGGGTTCCGACAAATTCAAGGAGTTGATTACGAGGAGACTTTATCACCCATAGCGATGCTAAATTCTGTTAGGATTATGTTAGAAATTGCTGCATTTTTTGATTATGAAATCTGGCAAATGGATGTCAAAACAACATTCCTAAATGGAAACATTGAGGAAGAGTTGTATATGATGCAACCCAAAGTTTTTGTCGATCCTAAGGATGCTAACAAGGTATGCAAACTTCAGCATTCCATTTATAGACTGAAGCAAGCATCCTAAAGTTGGAATCACCGCTTTGATGAGGTGATCAAAGGGTTTGGATTTGTCCAAACTATGGGAGAGACTTGTATTTACAAGAAAGTGAGTGGGAGCTCAGTAGAATTTCTAATATTATATGAGGATGACATATTATTAATTGGAAATGATATAGATCTTTTCAAAAGTGTAAAGGATTACTTAAATAGTAAGTTTTCAATGAAAGACCTTGGTGAAGCTGCCTATATTTTAGGCATCAAGATCTATAGAGATAGACCAAGACATTTAATTGGATTATTGCAGAGTACATACCTTGACAAGATTTTGAAAAGTTCAAAATGCACAAAAGTAAGAAAGGACTCTTACCTATGTTGCAAGGTACAACTTTGAGCAAGACACATAGTCCATCTTCGGAAGAAGATAGAGAATTGATGGCCAATTTCCCCTATGCCTCAGCCATAGGCTCTCTTATGTATGCTATGTTGTGTACAAGACCAGATGTGGCACATGCTGTTAGTTTGACTAGCAGGTACCAATCTGATCCAGGTGTGGAACACTAGAAGGTGGTCAAGAATGTCTTTAAGTACTTAAGAAGAACTAAAGATATGTTTCTCATCTATGGCGGTGAAGAAGAGCTCGTCACAAAGTGTTACATCGATGCTGGCTTCGACACCGATCTGGATGACTCTAAGTCACAATCCGGATATGTATTTCTTATGAATGGAGCAGCGGTGAGTTGGAGGAGTTCCAAGCAACATGTGGTGGCAAGATCTTCAATGGATGCAGAGGATATATATGCTTCAGAAGCAGTGGTGGAAGCAATTTGGATGAAGGAGTTCATTTCCGAACTAGGTGTGGTTCCAAGTGCTTTGGATCCAATAGTTATCTATTGTGAAAACAATGGTGCCATAGCCAATGCTAAGAAACCAAGGTCTCACAAGAATTCCAAGCATATCAAGCATCATTTTCATTCCATCTAGGAACATGTCTAGGATGCCGATATAGAGATTTTCTAAGTAGACACGGATCTGAACATTGCAAACCCATTGACTAAATCTCTCCCAAGGTCAAAACATGATTAGCACCAGAACACTATGGGTGTTAGATTCATGACTATGTAAAACTAGATTATTGACTCTAGTGCAAGTGGGAGACTGAAAGGGATATGTCTGAGAGGCAATAATAAATGGTTATTATCTTATTCTAGGTTCATAATAGATGTTTATTTCTCATGCTATAATTGTGCTAATAGGAAACATTGATACATGTGTGTTTAATAAATAAGAACATGTTCCTAGTAATGCCTCTCATTACACTAGCTTATTGATTAACCGATGATCAAGGTTTCCTGATCATGAACATTGGATGTTGTTAATAACAAGGTCATGTCATTAGAGAATGATATGATGAATATTAACCCGTAGTAGATTTAGCAATATGATCATGTCCTCAAATTTATATTGCTATCTCATTCGAAGTAACTCTAATCCTTAAACAATGAGATCATGTCAATCACTGACTCTCGAAGAGTACTTTGATTCCATCAAACATCACACTATAGCAGGTGATTACAAAGATTTCATCGGGTACTTAGATAGTGTTAGTTGGAGCTCATGGATCAAGAGTGGTATTTGTCCATCCTGATGATGGAGAGATATACTTAGGGCCCTCTCGGTGATATCACATTAACATAGCTTGCAAGTAAGTGATAAAGATCACTAAGAATGTTATATCATGGGAACGAGAAAAGAGTACTTGTTAGTAACGAGATCAAACTAGCTATGGATGATATGAAATGATCGGATCTCGGACTAGTAAAATATCACGAGACAAAAGAAATTGTACTACGAATAAGGTTCACGCGATCACTAGTTTATTGTTGAACTAGTGGGAGTCATTATGGATCTCCATGTACCGCTAATGATTATTGATCGGAGAGAGTCTCGGTCATGTCCACATAGTTCACGAACCTGTAGGGAGACACACTTAAGGGTAGTCTACGCATTTGAGTTGATAGGGAATACCAAAGAAAATACTGGACATCACAGGAATTGTTCTGATATATCTGTTCTGGTGTATCGGATTATTGCAAGGGATTTATTTTTTTATGTGTTCATTAAATGAAGTGTTCATTAAATTAATTTTTCATTAAATGAGTAGCATTAGATCAAGTGAATTAAAAGAGGTTTTAATGGAATGACTCTTAATTTTGAGTGGAGAATAAATAGGAGAAAGTGGAGATCACTTTTTGTGAGTGAAGTGTCCACCCACATGAATGAAGGGAAGAGGTGGGGGCACCCCTCTTGGCCGCCGGCCATGGCAAGGGGTTGCCCCCCTCCCCTATAAAGGGTAGGGTGGAGAACCTCCTCTCACACACTCATCCTCCCTCCTCTCATATGCCCTTTGGTTGGCATCTTCCTCCCCTTTCTAGCCTTGTCCATTGCCATGAGCACGGTGCTTAGGAGAAACCCTGTTCAAGATATTCTCCACCACCATCACCACCATGTCGTAGTGTTGGCGGAGTTCTCGAGGATCCCCTACTCCCGCTGTCCAGCTAGAGCAAGGGACGAAAGTCGTTGGCACGCCGAACGTGTGACCGATTACGGAGGTGTTGCCCCTTTGTGGCGTTGATCATCTTTGCATCCTTGAGGACGGTCGTGTACAATCTAAAATAACCACTTTTGCTTGTGGGAACATTATCCCGCTTTACGATCTTTAAGTGTGAGTCCATCTAAAACTGTTACAAGTGTCGTCTAGATTCGATCTTGGCAGTTCAATCATAGAATTTGTATCCATGCAACGAACCCCATCAGATATATCCTTAAGTATAACAGATTGCAAACATTAGTCCATAGGGATTGTCATTAATTACCATATATGGGGGTGCACATGCACTTTCAGCTGGGAATCAAAAATCTTATGGGGAGCTGATGATTTTAATCAGATCATGCTTGAGTAATGTATCCTACTACACGATGTCCATGTCTGAGCTCCCTAAGGGACCTGGTAAAAGGATTATGTTCTTTATGAAAAGATTATTTTGGTAGGAGGAGGGGAATAAAAGGTATCATTTAGTAAATTGGAACAATGTTTTTCAACCAAAAGAATTGGGGGTTAGGAGTGGTAGATTTACATGTTATGAATGTATGTTTGCTGAGTAAGTGGTTGTGGAAGCTCGAAAACAGTGAAGGTATTTGGTAGACCTTTTTAAGGAATAAGTATGTTAAGAAAAGTATAATGTCTGGTTGCTTTTTTAAACCTAGACAATCACATTGTTTGCATGGGTTGATGAAAGTAAAGAAAGTTTTCTTTAGTTTTTGTAGAAAAATTGTAGGAAATGGTAGGAGAACTAGATTCTTGGAGGATTTGTGGATAGGGAATAACCCTTTATGTATTAGATTCAGTAGATTGTACAATTTAACTTTTAGTTATATTATTCATGTAGATGAAGTTTTTGGTAGAGGTTGAGGTGCCATTAATAAGTTTAGAAGGGCTTTGTTTGGAGAGACCGCTGAAATGTGGAGGGAGCTTAAAAAAGTTTGTCGGAATGTAAAGTTAGAGGATAGTGAAGATAGATGTAGATGGATATTAACTAAATCAGGTCAATTTTCGGTCAGGTCCACGTATTTAGCCTTGAAAACTATGACTGTGAAATGGCCACACAAGAAATTGTGGTGGGTGAGAGTGCCTTTAAAAGTTAGAGTTTTTTTGTGGTTAGCTGCAAATAATAGTATTTTGACCAAAGATGTTCAAGAGGATGGAAATGTAGAGATATTAAATATTGTTTTTGTGATAACCTGGAAACTATTGATCATCTTTTTTATTGTAAGATGTCCAAGTATATATGGGGTGCCGGGGGTAGTAGTGAGTAAACTTCAGGAAATTAGTGGGTGGCTAGAGGAATTTTCATGTAAAGTTCGAAAGTTGGTGGCTGGGAGTTGTTGTTGTAGTCTGGTCAATTTGGAAGACCAGGAATACAGTGGTGTTTGATCGTGTCTGCCCGCATGATCCTACTAGTATTGTGTATCATGTGTCAAGGTGGATTAATTTTTGGGCTGTTTTGCAGAAAACAAACGTACGACTGGAGCATCGCAGAGGGGCGCAACTTCTGGCAAAAGTGGTGTCGGAAATTTTCAGTAGAAGTGTATGGGCAGCATTGATCAAAAGGATTGGAGCCTGAAAAATTGGAGGACTGTAGTATCTGGGAGGGGAGGTTGTCTTAGCTTGTCATAATAAAATGTTAATAAAAAAAAGATTGTTGAGGATATGCGCCGCGTCTGAAATGACGAGAGGCATTGGGAGAAATATTTTTTTTCGCTCTATTTATTAATAAAACGAGCCAGGCAGTGTTTCGAGTTTTATGTCCAACCCTCTACAACGGAAAAAAAAAGGAAATAAACAACACGGCTAAGAAACCGAGTACTCCCTTCGTCTATAAATAAGTGTACTTCTAGCTCTTGTCTAAATCAAACTTTATTAAATTTGACCAATTTTATAGATAAATATAGCAATACATATTACATAAACCTATCATCTATACTATTAAAAAAATGGGAGTGCCTAGATCTCAGGCGCCTGAGAACTTCTTAGGTATAAGTCGCTGATGCCATCCTAATATTTTTACTAATTCTCAGTTGCAACCTAGTTGCAACTCATAAGATCTGTACTAATTTTCAGTTGCAACTAGCATTAAATTCTCAGTTACATCCTAGTTGCAACTCATGTGTAACTTCCACTTTGCACGAATCACGAGGTAAATCGAACGGTAAAACAGGCGACTGAGACCTAAGAAGTTCTGAGGCGCCTGAGAACTAGCAAAACCGTAAAAAAAATTGCGTCGTTCGTTGACACACAAAATTTCCGTCTGCCGTCTTTTTGACTATTTTGCCCCTGATAGTTCGGACTTATTACAAGAGCTGCCACCGCCAAGTGGTATCAACCCATTCAGTCCAAAGAAAAGAAAAAAATCAACTGCCGCTCTGGGTCTCCTGGGTCAACGACCGAGCCGTCCATGGATCCCGGTGCACGGCGCGAGCGCGCTACAGGAAGCGAGAGCAAGAGAGGAAGGGCAGGGGAGGTTCTCCTGCTCACCAGGAGCGTGTCAGTGTTGTCGGCGAGGTCCGGAACATCGAATCAATGGCGCTACAGAGTCGGCCAGAGGCGGAGAGTATGCCGGCGATTCACGGCATCTCGCGTCGATTCTGGGCGCGGGGATGAAGCTGACGGCAAGGCGGAGTTCCTGGGCATCTTGGCGTCGTTCCTGGGCATCTTGGCGTCGTTCGGGGAGGCGTGCTTCATCCGCGCGACGAGTCGGCGGTGCAGCGGCTAGTTCGGGCGAGCGAATCGCTCGGACTCCTATGGCCATATTTGCGTGGTCTGGAACCAAGGATGAAGGCCGTGATTCGACCTGCTAGCTCCACCGTCTGGCAGCCACGGAGTAGAGAAGATGGAGCCGGGGATTTGAGCTTCTGTATGCCAAGATTTGAAGAGTTGAGAGATTGTGTGGAAAGATTATGACACTCCGCTGCTGTACTGCTACACTGTTTGGTGGTGAGGGCCGATGCTACTTTGCTTGCGTGCTGCTCCTTCCAACTGTAGACCGATTATTAGTAATTCATAAAAATTTCTTACTCCTCACTCCGTTCTAAATAAGATGTCTCAACTTTTGTCTAAATATAAATGTATCTTGATATATTTTAGTATATAGATATATTTAAGTTTAGACAAATTTGAGACATCTTTTTAGGAGAAAGGAAGTAGCATAATTAATCTCAAAGTGGACTCTAAATCTCTGACAACTGAGGAGTCAACTCACGATTATATTCCGATTACATTCCGATGTAAGGATCTGATTCTTTTCAATGTAAATAAAATTGGTCCGAGAGGAGTGCAGTCATCCAATTCTGACTGAGCACATTTCTTAGTTGTGCACCCCCTTCGTTTTTAGTATCCGGGGCGGAAAAAAGAATTGAACAACTACAAAAGTTAAAAGGAAGTACACTTGCAACTATGCATAATTACATATACTAGAACAAATGTTGCAATGGGTTAAATTTCATTAAAAAAATTGCATTGCACGATCTGGTGTATCACTTCTCGATGAAATACTCTATGGTTGAGGTGTGTGCATGGAGGTGAAAACATTTGGCCTGCTTTTTGTACATGAGAGCATGACTAAAGAAAATTAAATAGAAAAAATAATTCTCATGCTGGTTCATGAGACGCCGCCCGTCGCCGTTCTGCCCCCTCCACGACGCCACTCCAACTCCGTCGCCTCTGCTCTAGACCTGGGACAGAGGCCGGGGAGGGGGGAGGAGGGAGGCGGTCGCCGGCCAGATAGAGGCCGGGCTCTCAGGGGGGAGGGGGAGCAGAGTTCGGTCACGCGGTTGGGGAATTTTCTCCTCAATGAACAAGTTTACTTAGCGGTGACAGGCCTTGTAAAATTGTCGAAAGAGCAGGGGCAAACTCGTCCTTTCACGGCAGACAGAAAAAATTGAGGGGTGACAAACGACGCGAATCTTTTTAATAGTATAGATATCTAAACTTCCTATAAAAAAAGTTAGTTCAGGATGACCGTGCGTATGCCTCCTTTTCACATACAAATCTTATATTTGGATTTGTAAATATAACCAATCTAGACAGTTTTAGCTCCAACAATGGTCCGACTCTACATAATTCGGGCAGGTAGCAATATAGTACTTAATTTCTTATAATATTTTTTTTTATAAGGTATTTTCTTAGAAAGTTGGCAACATAATAGAACTTAGAAATAAAACGTGGTACATTTAAGTTGTACACCGATGGCCGAGACCAAAACTTGCAATCAAGTATTTAGATACTAAAATAATTAAATAAAAAACAATCCAATGTAACGCATAGGAATATGTGCTATATTAATTCAAATTTATGTATCAATTTTGTGGATTACAGGCGCATGGAAGATATATCATGTCGATGGTCAAAAAAAATCAAAAGGCATAGGCCCTGATGTCATTATATGAAGACTTTTTGTATCAACGAGTTAAACTATTCGATCTAGAGATACCGTAAGAATGCACGGGCATTCAGCTAGTATTATGAAACTAAATTTGAAAACAGATCTAGTGATAACAATTTAGTGCCTACGTTTTTCTATAAAATCAGTCAAAATTTAGTAAGTTTGATTTAGGACAAAGTTAGAAGTACACGATCCCTACACAGCCCAAGTAGGTTCCGCGACAAAACGGGCTCGCACTTGTGGTCGGGCTAATCCGACTTTTTCTTTTTTTGAGAGACGGGCTAATCCGACTTGGGCTAAGAGAAGGACCGCATTCGTTTCCGTTAGTTCGCAGGATTTCGAATCCGAGTACGCGCATACTATGCCCCTCTCTCTCTCTCTACTTGCCTCGCGCGCCACGCGACGCGTTCACTGATCGACTCCGACAAGTACTGGAACTCGCCATGGATGGCACGATCGAGCCTCCTCTCGATATATACGCGACGCGCGCCATTTTCAACCCTCCGTGATCTCTCGCCGCCATCCTCCCGTCCCTGATCTCCCCTCTTCTCGAGTTCTCAGACCTAGATGGCCGTCAAGCGAGTTGCTGCCGCTGCGTGTACGGTCGAATCTTTGGCGGACTACTCGGAGTCCAGCACAGCGCCAACAAGCTGCTGCAAGAGAAGGCGCGTCTGCTGCTCCGACGAATACGAGGAGACGGGCGTGCTCAGCGCGGGCGGCTTCGGCCTCGTCGTCAAGGCGCGCCACCGCACCACCGGCGAGATCGTCGCCGTCAAGGCCCTCCATCACTCGGACAGCGCGAAGAAAACCGCAGCCGCCGCCGTGCGCGACATGCTGCGGGAGGTGGCGTTCCTGGCGGCGTGTCGCGGCCACCTGTCCCTCGTGGACCTCCGGGAGCTCTCGTGCGACCCCGCCACCGGCGAGCTCTCTCTGGTGATGGAGTACGTCGGGCCCAGCCTGCACGACGTCCTCCACGACCAGCGCCCTTTCCCGGAGCCCGACGTGCGCCGCATCATGCGCGAGCTCCTGCGCGGGGCCGAGCACATGCACGCGCGCCGTATCGTCCACCGCGACATCAAGCCGCGGAACATCGTCATCGGAGGGGAAGCAGGCGGCGGCATCAAGATCTGCGACCTGGGTCTCGCCATGTCCACGTCCGAGCCCCCGCCGTACGCGCGGTGCGGCACGCTGCGGTACATCGCGCCCGAGGTGATCCTGGGGAAGCCCGACTACGACACGAAGGTGGACATGTGGTCCCTCGGCTGCGTCATGGCCGAGCTCCTCGCCGGCGCGCCGCTGTTCGACGGGGACGACGACGGGGACCAGCTGCGCGAGATCTTCAACGTCCTCGGCGTGCCGGGGCATAGCACCTGGCCGGCGTACAGGTCGCTGCCGCTGGCGGGGAAGCTGGTGAAGCTGCCGCGGGACATCCGTAGCTGCAACAGGCTGCGCAAGCTCTTTCCCGAGGACCGCCTGTCTCGAGAAGGCTTCCAGGTGTTGAAGAGGCTCCTCTCCTGCAACATCGACAACAGGCTCTCGGCGACCGCCGCGCTCAGACATCCATGGTTCGCAGATGACGCTCCATCTTGAGCTACGGCTGCAAAGATTGATCTACCTCCAGCGGACTTGTAAATACAATTGTAGAAAAACAGAGTACTGTCTCTGTTCTTTTCCCTGTAACGTGTATAGTACAGAAGCAGAATTTGTGAATATATAAAGGAATTGTGTAATATCCTTTCTTAAATTTTAGTCACACTTCTATCTATGCTTTTAAACCAACATCCTATCACCGCCTCATTGCATACAGACCAAAGCTGGACATTTCCGAAACTCGCTGAATCCTTCGAAGCTATATTTACAAACATGGCCAAGCTCAGTAAATTTATGTGTTTTTTACTTTAGGCTGCACAACATACCCAAGCTAAATTTCCAAACATGCTGCCGAAAATTGCTCTGATTCACTTAACAACACAAACTGGAGACAAGGAGACAGAAAAGCTACAAATTGACTTCTTTTCCACTGTACAAGCCAAACGGGAGACATAAATGCTTCACAAAATTAACTTCGTCTTCACTGAATATTGCAAATTGAAGCTAAATGGACTTCCTGGCAGCTTCCATTCCCTATAGATTGCATTTTCTGAGTCTCTGAACAGACACGGTCAGCTCACATTCTACTCCCGAGTTTCACCGAAAACTTTCTGGATCACTGGATAGACACATTCATCTCACACTCTGAATTTTATAGAATATATTTGACACGTACAGTCACACAAATCACACTCTGTACTCGTAGCCACTGATTCTTTTTTTCCTTTCCAAATATCTTGCATTCGCTGTGCAAGCGATGTCCCACAGTGAACTCGCCGGATTCCCTGGAGGCATATGGCGGAGGAGCTGGAACCTGTTCCAGAGTGCTGCCAGACGAGTCTTAAAACTTGCATCTAGAAAAAAAAAGAACTCGGTTTGGCATTAGCAATAACAGTTTTAGTACTACTCCAAATGCCAAATAGGCTCACCAGTCATATATTCATACACAACATGCTGGTTCCCTCCACATGTTGCTGCCCGGAGCAGAGAAAAGAGTAACAATGGTAAGAATGAAAAACTTAAGCTTTTTATTCAGTCAAGTTCTTTCCCATTACATATGGAGTACATCTTGTTGGCAACTGAATTTCCCAAGCAAGCTCCGCTGGATATCAAATTCGAGGTGAATGTAAGAAAAGACTACCAATTTACAGCTCAATCATGCCACAATATTGCTTAACAAACAACCCTCGATAGTCCCGAACTCCTGATGATATTCCAGGATGGAAAAGACAGCAGTGTTAGAATTCTGTTTTTTTCTGAAGGGAGCAGAAATCGTGAAGGAACACAAGAAAATCGTATACTTAAACACAAACAGTATGCAAATATTTTAATAAACCAAGGAGGCAAAAGATACAAGGAAAATCTCATATGTCAAATTTACGGAAGGTCCAAATACTTGCAAGGAGACTGAAGACACTAAATGTTGTTTGAGTTTAGTACGGAGGGCAGATTTGACAGTAACATGATACGAGTGTCAACATGACATAAGGATGAACAAGTATTTAAGTAATAAAGCGCCCTTTTGTCGGAAAAAAAAGGATGAACAAGTTCATTAGTCATTACAGTGCCATGCTTTCTTCTCTACTGAATGACACCTATCGACATCTTAGGATTCAGGACTCGCATCATCAGTTCCATCAGGCATGTAACAGCAATATTACAGTGGACAACAAACATCCAGTTAGGCTAAGAACGTAGAAACAAGACTTGCCAGATTACAGAGTGGGCACTTAATTTTTTTTCGAAAAGGCCGAGTGGGCACTTAATATCCTGTTGAAATTTGAATCTAATTGACATTTCCCCTCTACAAGCAGCAGCATAGTCTTCAGCACGGTGTGGCACAACTTCCTTGTGAGGATCTATGAACTTCTCCACAAATGCCACCTCAGTCACCTCGACTGCATTATAGCAGCACTGGTGACACTTCAGCAACCCATTTTTGCCTTCAGAAACTTGACAATGTAGTTCCCGGGCCTGTGCCGGCTCTCCAGGGCATAACTGAGCATTACCAGCCTGTGGTATTGTACCCTGGCTCCAACCCAACCTCAGAGATGAGGAACTCTGACATGCGACATAGCTTGTCGTTAGAATTTTTCAGCACTGCCGGGAGCCTTTAAAAAAGGTAATGCCTACCTGAGCATCCGACCACACTATTGTCTTCTTCAAGCATTCCAGTTTGGCAGCGACATTCTTCTTGCTTTGGAATGCTATATTGTCTATTTGCTTCAATTTTTCCCCAAGATCATTAAGTGGAAAGGCACACTTCATGTGACCTAAGAGAGATCAGATATCAGTCAACAAATCTAAAGAAATATGTTTTCTGCCTCTCGTTATTAGGGTTGAGAAAAAAATCGATTACAACCATCATTGTTTAAGTTTATCACAGAATTCTAGATAACTCAAGATACATAGAAGGATATAAATCTATAAAAAAACAGATTGTCATGTGCGTCAGGGAAAATATTATGTTCTAACCATCCTGAAGTTTATATTTCGCTTAGAACATGAGAATCATCCCTAGCTATCACAAACGACTTTTTTTTTCGCGAAAACGCAAAAAGCTTTGCGTTTCGATTCATTGATAGAAAAAGGAGTTTGATTTACAAGCCTAAGAAAAGGCCGAAACACCCAAATATACAACACACCCAACACTCAAAACAAGACTACGGCTAACGTCGCAATCCGTCGAGTGCTTCTCCAGGACGTCACAGAGCGAGCTCCTCCGCCAAACAGAACCCTTGTCGATGAAAGTCGCACTGCTTGCGCATCGTCGATATCGCTAGGAGCATGCCATTTGCAGCCAAGATGGGTCCCACCTGGATCCCGCGAGCCATCCAGGCTCAGCCCAGATCCGGGGTACGCCGCCGGCGCAATGGCTACCTCCCTGCAACCTCAACAGACTTACTAGCATGCAGTCTTCGCCGACCCGCCATCAACCACAGAGGCCAGCCCACCACTGGTCATCCGGAGGCTTGCTCGCGCCGTCCGAGGAGGATCCCGTCGCGCAAGCCATCCGCAATACCACTCGAGAAGCCGACACACCAACTGCACTAAGACGCCGCATGAGGCCAACACCAAAGACCATGACGATGAGCAGCGACTCGTACCAGGGAATCCGGTTACCAAGACGACGCCACCATGGAGGGTACGACGTCGAAGACGCTGCCGTCGCCCGATCTGGCAAGCCAAATCTGGGGTTTTCACCCGGAACCTGACACCCTAGGCGAGGGAGGTGTCGGAGCTTCTCGATGACGCCTCAACAGGTCGCGACACCCACAGGCGTCGCCGTCACCGGCCCAAAGGCAGGGCTTTCGCCCGAAGCTTGGTACCTCGCTCCCGCGACCGAGCACCCTGTTCCTCACATGGAGCCCCGCGCTAGCCCTAGGAGGAGTCACTGACAGTTTTGCGCACAGCCACCTCAGAGAAGCATCGCCAACCACCCAACACTGCCACCCCCGCCGCCGGCGTCAGAGAACACCTCGAGCCGCCACAACAAGAAGGCGTTGGGCTCCACTCGACCCGGCCAGAGCAGCAACATCCTTGCGCTCGGGGCCGGGGAGGACGGCCAAGGGGAAGTGGGGAGGCGCACCCGGCTGCCGGCGCCGTTGCCAGCAACGTCGCCCAGACAACCCAACCTACGCGGAGCAGAGCTCACGCACACACCCAGCGCAGGGGCCAGCAGGCTAGCAGATTGAGACCCGCACAACCCAGATCGAGCCCGAATGGGCCTAGATCTGGGCTGGCCGGCCCGCACCGCCCGCTGCCGCCTCGCCACCTCCATCACGGCCGCCGTCGGAGACCACCGTCCCGGCCTCCACCAGTCGGCCAGCAGCCCGAGGGGAGCGCCGCCAGACCAGTTCCGGCCGCCGCCGGTTGCTGGAGGAAGGGGAGGGAGCCATGCCGCCCCCCCCCCGCGTAGAGGCCCGTCCGCGGAAACCTCGCCGCAGACCACCTCCCACACCGCCTGCCACAGCGCCGGCGGCGGCCCGCAGGGCCCAGATCGGGCCCTCACGGGAGCCCACTGCCAACGCTGGGGCGGCCGCGGCGACGCGCCCCACTCCGCACCCGGCCAGCGCGCCGACGAGATCTCCGGCCGCCGCGAACCAGGGCGCCTCCTCGGAGTAGATCGCCGACCCGCACCACCTGAGCCGCCGTCGACGCCATGGAGGAGGGCACCGCAAGAGGCCCCACCGCCACCGTCCCTACAGTGGCGGCAGCGCGAGGGAGGAACTGGAGGGGGGCTAGGTTCGTCGGCGGGAGGAATCCCCCGTGCCGCCAGCGAGGGCGACGCGGGGGTCGGGGCACCTTTGCGCTATCACAAACGACTAACATATGCTACATGGATTTTCAGTTAATTTCTGAACTGTTACCTAGTGCCTACAAACTACAAAGACTTGAACTTGTAGACAAGAAAAAAGTTGAACCTTGATCTGCTCTATATGTCAAAGGATTCCTCATCGCCATCTAACTGGACTCTTGCAGTCCTCCCAGCAGAGCCATCAGCTCTTGGTATTGCTGGTGCCTTCCACACACTACAGCTTGCTCTTCAGTCTTGAGATCGAGCTGCTCTCAGATTCCTGGTAATATGAAAAATAATACCATATTGTTAACTGGCATGCAAAAAATATTTAATGGGGATCCCTATTTAATAAGAAAACAAAAGGTAAGCAAACTTTTTCTTTTTATCGCTCTCAGGCCTAGGGTTGGAGTAACTGGCCTCAGAGTCATCTAAAAGAGAAAAAACAAAGCAGATGGCCAAGTAACAGTGCAAACAGCAATTAAATTATTGATTTTTTAAACTGAATTATAGATTTCAATGTGTTACAATTTACAAAAAAAAAATCGAAAAAGACAACTTCCTGACAGCAAGCTAGTACAATGCCATCGCAACTTGCAGCACAGGCCTTCAAGGCATGCTACAGATACAACAACAACAACCAAGCCTTTTATCCCAATCAAGTTGGGGTAGGCTACTACCCGCAAAAAAAATGTTGGGGTAGGCTACAGATAAAATAACAAAAATACATATGTATCAAGATGGTATAGAATACTGCAACAACTGTATCAACCGATATATTTTTCCTAATACCCAACCCAGTACTTATATATGTGAAACAATACAAGAGTTAAAGCTCAGTCTTCTTACTTCTGCGTTCTGTTTCCCCTTCATTCCTTCCATTCAATCATTTATGAATTGCATTCATTTACTCAAAAAGGAAGACGTACAATTATTTTCAGCATCCGAAGAATCCTCTTCGTCACCTTCAGCTGATAGTACTCCATTTTCTTCATTCAAACTCTCATTTACTGATTCCAGGCCTGCTGCCACTCATGTCTGGGATATTTATTATGTCTGCTCATCGAACAAAAGTTGGCGACTGCTTCCTTGTTGATATCGTCTTTGTCAAGATACTGTTAACCCCTGGTTGAACTATCCATAGATTTGGGTGATCCTACTGAGTAGAAAAATTATTCAGCACCACCTTGAGAAGGAACGAGGACAAGGCTAACAGTGAAACAAGTTTTCTCAGTTATCCTGCATAAATGCTTACAAATGATAATTGTAGCAGTGAATTGAAAATGATGAGAGATATCTGAATCAAATTACACACAAGAAAAAAAATATAAACTAAGGTTTTTGATGGTGGTCCCTCCTCCTTTTTCCGGGCTTGGGACCGGCTATGCAACATGAAGTACTCATGATAGCATAGGCGGAGTTACCCCCCCCCCCCCACCCCCCCCCCACCCCACCCCCACCACACACACACTCCCGCGCGCACGGGTTCACACCCGAACCGAGAAAATACTCTTACTTTGCATATTCAGTGAGACAGAAAGTCTCAAACTTTGGGTGCTACTGTGCTAGGGCCACCTCATACAACCACAACATGTGGTCAATTACTGTAGTGCATGTAAGCACTACCAGGCATGAACAAGTGTTGATCTTGCTCCCTTGCAAGACCACCAATACGGGACGATGGTTCAAATTCAGCTTGTAAAAGTTAAAATATCCATTTTTCAACCACAATATGTGGTTAACTGTTCTTGTTGATGTGGCCATTCCCACAAGTAAATACTCCCTCCGTCCACAAATAAGTGTACTTTTAGCTTTTGACTTAAGTCAAAATTTTAAAACATTGACTAACTTTGTAGGCAAATGTAGCAACATAGATGACATCAAAAAATATATATAGTATGAAACTATATTTCAAAACATATCTAATAGTACTAATTTAGTGTCATATATGTTGCTATGTTTTCCAATAAAATTAGTCAAACTTTATAAAAATTTATATAGGACAAATGCTAGAAGTACACTTATTTGTGGACGGAGGGAGTAAGTGTGGATCGTACTTAACCACAAAACCCATAGTGCTTAAATTTCATTGAGTAGACTTTCAGTACACATCGATTGCACGCAGTGCAACAAGCAAAAGGCTGAAGCATGCCTTTTTCCCCACAATGTGCGGCTAACTGTTTTAGCTCATGTGGTGGTCAAGCATTTTTACTCATGTGTGCATTTCCATACATAATAAGCATGGATCTTGCTTAAATGAAAGACAATTAATGCCCAAGTTTCTTTGAGTTACTTTCTCTCTCTACAAGTAACTGGTAGGACATGAACTAGCCACATTATTTTTATTTTACTGCCCTCGAAGGGACAGTATAAATACATGAAAAAAATTCAAAAGCAAACAATTTAGCATGTACTCCATCCGTTCGAAAATGTAAGCCTTTTTAGCATTTCAATTTGAACTGCTAGAAAGGCTCACATTTAGAAATAGAGGTAGTACATGATGCCTGCGTCGGTTCCGAAATGTAATCCTTTTTAGCAGTTCAATTTGAACTGCTAGAAAGGCTTACATTTAGAAACAGAGGTAGTACATGCTGAAACATGCCTGGTGATGATTAATTGATTTGGTTTCATTTGGTATTTCAATCACCATGCAAGAAGTAATCATTTTCGGGATAGTGGACAAGAATTTCTTTGCTTATGAGGTAGAGCCAAATTGGGTCTCCTGCACTAGCAAAGATCTTCTCCCCCACTTCCACAGCCAATCCTAGGTTTTTATGTGTTCTAGGTGTCCAGTGATGCTAGCAGGCAATCGCTAATGAGTTTGGCAACTGAACGTACCCCACGCACTGGCTGGCCGGGTCGGGGAGCTGGGGGGCGTCGTCGGCCCTCTCGGCGTCCGTGTCCAACCTCCTCGCCGCGCCTGCAAGAATTCCAAACAACAACATTATCAGTGAGACGACAGTGGGAGGAAAAGAAGAAGGGAAAGGAGGGTCTGAGGGGCCGAGCACTAACTTGGCGGTGAACAGGAGGACTGGACGGAGAGGACCGCCGATGCAGACCCAGACCCCCGGCCCCAGCAGCCACACAGCCATCGCCGGCCCGGCGAGCGGAGGAGGTGAGCCCTGCTCCCTCGGCGGGCCGGCCGAGCTGATTGGACAAAGGAGGTGCTCTCGCTCCACCCAGATCGCGAAAGAACAGCACAGCCACCACCGGCCCGGCGAGCGGAGAAGGCGACGCCTGCTCCCTCGGCGGGCCAGCGGAGCTGATTGGACACCGGGGGTCTCTTGCTCCGGCGGGATCAAGAAGACAATTTTGGGTAGAGCGTGGACTGTTATTTGCCGGTTCGTCCTTCCACTGACACTATGTTCTCAAAAGATTGATGCAAAATATCTTCCAGGAATGTTCTTCAGAAAAATATCAGAGAAATGACATTCCACGTTGTTCTAGAAAAATCACTGTAAAAATCTGCCATCACATTTGCCAGGTGAGACACGAATGTTCTTAAGCAGATATGTTACAGTAATAGATTGAAATGCTAATAGATTGCTATCCGCTTCGCTGGTCCGATTCGTCCACGGTCCACACCTGGCTCACATCTACCAGTTTCTCGAGTCCTGCTCTAAAAAAATCTTCCAAAAGGAATGCACCATGACCATGAGGGATGGATGTGATCCAAGTGTACATAAAAGCCAGTTCGTTGTAGTTATAGGCACTGTCGCTGCTGGTCTTGAGGTGGCGCTGCAGAACATTTCTCGCATAGAGTTTCAATGTAGCCATTTTTCTGTACCAACAACTGTTGCTGAATCAATACATTACCTAGTACCATCATAGTCTCACACAAAGTAACAGAACACAGAGAACGGTTTTATCAACTTTTTGGTTACGGGTCACTTTGTTCAGTAATACAACCATTTAGACTCCGAGGATGTCACGGATGTCACTCGCTCTCGAGCAAAGACATCTCTTCAGCAGTACTACGAGTCGCTGGAATCAGCAGAGCTGGCTGAAGTTCAGACTACAGACAAGGTTGTACTGATCAATGGTGTGGATGAGAAGAGGGAGGACGTGATGTAGATTCAGATGTTGTCAGACTTGAAAAAAGGATGTAAATAACTGAAATTTGCTCTGCAATTTGTGATGATGTATGGGGTATTCAGTTCTGGTTACAGCATATAGTTCCATGGAAGCAACCTATTGGTACAGACGAAACTGATTCCAAGTACTCAACTCATAGTTATGTTGTTTTCAAGAGTTTTATAATGGTTAATTTACATGCAAGAACCAACCAACTATTTCTTGTCGTGGGTTTTTTTTCAAATTTAAAATAAAACCACGACAAAAATAATGGAAAGGAAGTACTTCACCAACGTGTAAAATCTCAAATCAAAATATGTTATATTCAGGGCTAAACAAAAAAAAAATCTGACGGATATGAGAGGTTTGAAATTTTGCACTATTTTACTACTTTAGATGTCAGATTTTGTCATTTTTGTGTATCCCAGAATATAAATTATTTTGATTTGACATTTTGCATGTTGGCAAAGCACAATATTGTCCACATATAGGTATTTTCCGAATAATTAAAATGATATTTCTAAAATTATCAGAAAACAGGCTCCATGGAGCCCATTCTCCATTTGTCCACGCTCCTAATATTAATGGAATGAAGCCATATCTTCAATCCAAGCATTTACCCAGAACCTCGTGGCCTCGTGGCCAGACGAGTATATAGCATAAAACCACCACAATTCAGTTGAAATTTACGAAACACCATCATTTTATATTTGCGGGACAAAATCCCACCACATTTTGGTTGGTTGCTAGAAAAAACACAAAACTCGTTTAGAGCTGAATTGACACGAAATCTGACATCCCGACCCCACCTGCAGGCTGACGTGGAAACCACTAGATGGCGCTCATACAAGGTTGTTAACGGCGCGGAAGGGGATCCACCTCGATAGCATAAAACAACCACTTTAGTGTTCAAATTTACCGAACGCCACCACCATATTTTGTAATTCATTTTTATTATTTAAATTCAATATTTTCAAATAATACATGTTAATATATGTTTTGTGATCATAAAAATGTCAGGAATTTGAATATGCTATCCAAAATAATTTTTGTACAATTTAAATTTTCGAATTATTAAAATGCTATTAAATGCCTATTTCTTAATAAATCCGTATCTTTTATTCCATAATTCTGAATTCGAAAAATAATATGTGTAAATCGATCAGCGCGATGAGCTCTTTCCATCTATGCATTCCATGATATCAATTGAAGCATACATCATATAAATATTGAGCAGACAGCAAGGTTTATGAAAGTAAAGCATGACTAATAATTAATGAAAATGCTTTATTCTTGTTCCTACACCTCACCCATGCTATATTATGTTATACCATATAATTGTGCATCATTTCATCAATAATAAAAACAGGAGTTGTTTGAGCCATGCGAGTAGTAGAACTGCATGTGTAGGGTTTGTGCGAGTCTGTTGGACAACGAGGTACCTAAACAACTAAATTATGTAGTAATGTGATAACTAAAGAAAGAGGCACCGGTAAGAAATATCTGAGATCTGGTTTTTATCCGTTCACTATAGTAATGGATAACTAAAGAAAGAGGCACTGATACGAGTCTGTTAGAGAACGAGTTACCTAAACAACTAAATTGTGTAGTAATTATGTAGTAATGCAGTTTTACTACTCGCATGGCTCAAAAAACTCCTATAGTAATGGCTGATATGATTGAGGATACAAGATTCGGTGGGGTTTAAAAGTAAAGGCTATATAGTATTTGGAATTGCAATTTAATTCGGATCGCGACACCATGATGCAAGTATAAAGATAGAGGTAATAGGTACCATATGAAATGCACGCATGGGGAAATGCTTGCCTAAAATATCAGCAGTAGAATATCAAGGTTCCGGATAGTACTCTTGGGTCTCCTAATAACTCCCTTACTCGGCGTCTATCCGGAATAAAAACCAAACACACAAAGGACCATAATAAATAAAATACATAAACATATAAAGTATATGCAACAAGCAAAATATGGTATGCCATGATGGAATGATGCAAAATTGCATGGTATAACATAGCATGGCATGAGTGAGGTGTAGGAACAAGAATAAAGCATTTTTATTAATTATTAGTCATGTTTTACTTTCATATACCTTGCTTTCTACTCAATATTTATATAATGCAGGCTTCAATTGACATCATAGAATGCATAGTTGGAAAGGGTTCATCGCGCTGATCAATTTAAACATATTATTTGTCAAATTCGGAATTACGGAATAAAAGATACGGATTTATTAAGAAATAGGCATTTTAATAGCATTTTAATAATTCAAAATTTTAAATTGTTCAAAAAATATTTTGGATAGCATATTCAAATTCCTGACATTTTTCTGATCACAAAACATATATAACATGTATTATTTGAAAATATTGAATTTTAATGATAAAAATTCATAACAAAAATATGGTGGTGGCGTTCGGTAAATTTGAACACTAAAGTGGTTGTTTTATGCTATCGAGGTGGGTCCCCTTCCGCATCGTTAACGGTCTTGTCTGAGCGTCGTCTGGTGGTTGCCATGTCAGCCTGTAGTTGGGGTCAGGTGTCAGATTTCGTGTCAATTCAGCTCTAAATGAGTTTTAGTGTTTTTTGCTAGCAACCAATCAAAATATGGTGAGATTTTGTCCCGCAAATGTAAAGTGATGGTGTTTGATAAATTTCAACTGAATTATGGTGGTTTTATGCTATATACTCTGGCCAGACCATTGACAACCACAAAGGATTCTCTACTGGAATACTTAGCACCCGTGAAGCCTTTGAAACTCTGTAAGTTCAACTTTGACTTGCGACAAAGTCTTGGAGTAGAGATATTTGTCTCGGAATAGAAATACCCCCTCCGGTTCAAATTAGTTGAATCAGATTTGTCTAGATTTAATGTATCTAGACTTGTTTTAGTACTAGTACATCTAAATCTAAACAAAACCAAATCAACTAATTTGGATTGGAGGAAGTATCTACAACGATATTGATTAATAGTATTGATGATATAGGATCACTTGTCTTAAGCCTATCTGCTTGTGAAAATTGTGGCTAATGTCATCATTAATCTTAATACGAAGACTTCCTCCCCACACAAATAAGACAATCCACACCAAACAAGGTTTGTTTAAAAGATGATCACTTAATTTCGCCATAGGCTTTTTCGGTTAAATCTTGAAAATAACGTTGTCCATTGGAGTGATTGTTCCACGATTAAAATCTTGCGTCCCCATGATTGATTTGTTCGTTCTTCATTCTTTTTATGTCTCATTTATAACACCGCAAACTCTCTAACGCCGACCACGTAGACATTAGTAAACCTAACGCACCCTTGTTTTTTAACAAAATGGATAGTTTGCCTCATTTTATTTAAAAAAGGTATCGTTGGGGATATACTTTTCGGGTATCCTGACAGTTCCTTGCTGACCAGGGTGGCTCACTTCGGGTTAGAGCTTTGCTTCATGGGCGTCCCAGTCAGGGAGAAGAGATGGAATCCAATCCGGCTACGGAAAGGTCCAGAAGACTTACCGACATAGGCCCATAGTGTTACTTGTAGTTCAAAATGTACTCTGTAACCGACTCTTAGTCGTAGCCGGATAGATCTCTCCTATAAACCCTAGGCCGGATATCTATATAAACCGTCCTAGGAAAAGCCTTTAGGTCACCCAATAGTCTACAATCTCAACTCGCATAGACGAACCCTTGTAACCCATATTCCGGCTCTGCCATATTACTGGATTGCTAGCAGGAGTAGGATCCGTCCAAAGCCGGCGGATTTGAACCTGGGTAAACTTGTGCGCTCACCGTCCCGGAACATCGTACGTCTCATACCCCTCTCTTCCGCATGCCTCGAGGACCCCCTCATGGCGTACTCGTCATCAATCCGATGACAGTTGGCGCCCACCGTGGGGCAAGTGATCTTCGGATCTGCGTTCCGAGCGGAATCTGCAAGAATCAGAATCGGCGAGACTATCGCCGTCGGTCGCATCCTCTACGCAGCGGTGTCCCTCTCATCGTTCTCGACGAGACTTGGATTCCGGCTAGGAAAGTCGTGACCACCTACACCATCATGTATTTTGGCGAGATCGATGTTTACATCGGTTTCGCTGAACCTGCCCCACCCACCCGTAGCATCCTGATGACCCACAAGTATAGGGGGTGTATCGCAGTATTTTCGAGGGAAGTGAAACCCAATTTATTGATTCGACACAAGGGGAGCCAAAGAATATTTATAAGCCTTAACAACTGAGTTGTCAATTCAGCTGCACCTGGAAACAATCTTGCTCACAACAGTTTATCAGTAGCAACAGTTTGGTAGTAGGAATAGCAAAGTAATAGCAGTAGTAAAGCAAAGACAGTAGTAACAAAAGCAGTAAACAGTGGGATTCGAGTGCGGTAGGCATAGTGATGGATGGACGGGCATTGCATGGAAAAGACAATTCACATAGCAATCAGAACATAGGGCAATTGTAGATAAATAAGATAAAGCACCCAAGTACTAGACAATCCTAGGCATGTGTTCCATATATAGGCATACGTGCTCGCAATGAGAACTTGCACAACATCTTTTGTCCTGCCAGCCCGTTTACAGCGGGGCCTCTAGGAAACTACTGGCAATTAAGGTGATCCTTTTAATAGAGCACCGGAGCAAAGCATTAACACTCTGTGAACACATGTGATCCTCACATCAAAGCCTTTCCCTTCCGGTTATCCCGATTTACGCCACTGGGGCCATAGGTTCCGGACAACAACGTGTGTATACAACTTGCAGATAAGACCAAGAACAATACTATCATAATGAATCAATAATACGTTCAGATCTGAAATCATGGCACTCGGGCCCTAGTGACAAGCATTAAGCACAAAAAGTCGCAACAAAGTCATAAAGCACTAATAAAAGATACTAGGCACCATGCCCTAACAATCTGATACCATTACATGAACGATCTCATCCAATCCCTACCATCCCCATAGCCTACAGCGGGGGATTACTCACTCATAGATGGGGGAAACATGGATGGTCGATGGAGAAGCGATGGTGATGATGATGGCGATGATCTCCTCCAATTCCCCGTCCCGACAGGGTGCCAGAACAGAGTTTCTGATGCTGTTTCGTGGAATCTAGTGGTGACGGTGGAGCGGAACTCCTTCTGGAAAAACGTCGAACCCCCCGAAGTTTTTAGGTCAGAAGGCTCCTTATAGGCGAAGAGAGAGGCCGAGGGGGTGCCTGGGGGGGCCACACCACCCACAGTGCGGCTGGCCTGGCTCAGCGCCACTGTGTGGTGTGGCCACCCCGGCTCTTCTCCGCCTCGTATTCGGCTCTGAGTCTTCGGGTAAAATAGGATTTTTGGCATATTTTCCGGGATTTTTCCTGATAGTTGATTTTCTGCACAAAAAGTAGACACCAAGGCAATTCTGCTGAAAACAGCGTCAGTTTGCATTAGTTGCATCCAAATCACACAAGTATAAAGGATAAACAATAGCAAAAGTGTTCGGAAAAGTAGATACGTTTTGGACGTATCAACTCCCCCGAGCTTAGCTTATTGCTTGTCCTCAAGCAATTCAGTTGAAAACTGAGTGCGATAAAAGAACTTTCACGAACACATTTGCTTCATATGATGTAAATATTCTCAGCAATGTGATCAACTACTTAGACAATTCATAATAAAGAGTATGCAACTGAGTCTACTTAATAGTCATTGCAAGCTATGAAGAGATTCCAACTCAAGAATAATAAGTAGCATGAAGCACAAACATAAGCAACATTACAATGCTCATAAAAAGGTATGATAGAGTGGTATCTCGCTTGCCTTTGATTACGAATATCAAGGCACCTCTAAAGTTCAAGTGATGACTAGAAGTAAAGATATCAAGGATACAAGCATCAAAGTCATAACACAAATAATCAAGTAATGGAACAAACACAAAGAATGACAATTATGCTCTCAATAAGGTGCTCAAAGAATATGTGGAGACTCAACAAGTAGAAGAAAAGGTTTTGAATAATTTGAAAGGCTTCCAAATGCTGAAAGTATGGTACTCATTAGCTTTGAGCTCTCATTTCCCCTATCATAAGCATCTTTAATGTGGTTAAGGTGAAAGTGAGGTCCAATCTGAGTTATATGCTTGACAGACTATAAACTGAAAATCCCAAGTCCCTTGAGTACGAGGGTCGCTCCTCATGCTACTCAACTTCAGTTACCAGTAAGTTCTTGTCATTGTAAGTATGTGCGTATCATTGAGAACCGCCAACGGGGTACCCCTTGCCCGATGATACGGAAGAATCCCCATATCAAAATGACAAGGCAAGTAGACAATGAGTATCTCAGCAATCTTCTTATTTACCATGGGAAAATGGTGCTTTTTTCTCTCTTTCCTCTTTTCATAAATCTCTTTTTTTTCTTTTTCTCAATAGCTACCTCTCTCTTTTTATATAAGAAGAATGCTTCATAGATATCATTATGGTTACGCTGCAGGTTTCCACCATATCAGCATGGATTAGACCAGCGGCCCAGGCGTTTCTCTAACACACATACATAACTCCATGGACTTACAAGCTCCCCTTTTATTTCACACCGACGACATCCACAAACAAAAGAGCAAGGTATCAACTGGGTATATATTTACAAGTGTTGAAAGCGTTCCCGTGTGACAAAGATGGTTACGCTAATCCCCAGCCTATAATTTGCAAGCATATAACTTTCATGGAGAGTTCACAATGGTTCAGGTTTATTAAGTGCAGGAAATAAAATGTGCCATCAAGTTTGTGAGAGCTTTACTAACTAATTTTCCCATAACAAGCAAACATTTTATTCGGAAGAAAACAAGGCACATTGAATATGCACGGGAGTAGCAAATGATGCTAATAGGTAGGTATGGTGGAAACTTTGGAAATATTTGGTTTAGGGAGTTTGGAACTTGAGTAACACATACTCAGTGAAAGTGAAGGCTAGCAATAGTAAGGGAGTGACAAACGAGAGAGCAATAGCTATCATTATCATGCTTGCAACAAAACAGAACTACTCATGGCATCAAAGTGATTCAAGATCCTCAAGGCAAAATAATTCGTCGAGGGTTAACTGATTATTACAGTCATGTGCATGCGTGAGCATGTGCCAAGTCAATCAAATGAAACATTCAGAGGAGGATACCATGGTGTCATACTAATTTATGAATAGAGTAATGCAAGCAAACATTCATGAAACATGCTACAAACTATTAGCGAGCTGGAGCTAATCAAAAGAAAGCAAGAACTACTAAGCATCCAAAGATAACATACACCCTACATGAACGGGCTAAGCAAGCTCGCAGTGATGAGTATATGTACAAAAATGAAAACAAATAGAGTTCGTTACCAGCCTCTTACCACGCCTCAAGTTGTCATTGATCCTCATTATTGCTCTTCACTTGTGTGGCTTGAATAATAATATGAAACCAATATTCCACTGAGAACTGCGGAACCCTGTAGCAAACTCGCAAAAACCAAAGAAGAACGACAAATATTTTTGGTGTTTTCGATATTTAAACAAGAACCAAAAGAGAAAAATGAGCAAAGCAAAATCTTTTTGGTTTTTCCGAATAGTTCAAACAAAGCAAAAAGGGGAAAGCAAACCAAGGCAAAAAGAAGAAGCAAACCAAAGAGAAACAACAAAAATATTTTTGGTCTTTTTGTGTTTTTAGAAAGCAAAAGCAAAGAAGAACGAAAACTAAAAAGAGAACGAAAATATGAATATACAAAGTACCGACGCATCATGATATGGAGATGAGTGCGGTGTCGGCGTACCTCCCCCCAATCTTAGGCTTTTGGCCTAAGTGGGAATCAACCCCAGGCTGGCCAAGATGAAGTGTCACCGTGGTACGACGAGGAGGTACCCTCGTCCTGGTGCGAGCTCGAGTACGTCCCTCCGTAATGTGCGGAGTAATCATAGGAGGGCACATCCTCCTGGTGCTGCTCGTGGAAACCCAGCAAGCGAAGCTGCTCGTCCACCTCCTCCTTGGAGCACGACCACAGTCTCCTTTCAACACTAAACAAAGTAGGTTGTGGCAAAATGATCTCCCTTTCATCCCCGTCAGTGAAAAGCATCCTATATACTAGATTGTTCAAATCAGAGGTAGCAGTGACAAAGTGATGAGTTTTCATGGCAACAAGGTCAAGCCTCTGTGGTGCTAGCATAGCATCATCGGGATCCACTGAAAGACCTAATGCATTGACTATGCGCGATGCAATGATGCCCCCATAGATAGGCCCCCTAGTAGCTAGGCGGTGAGCAATAAGCGAACCAAGATTGTACCGAGTATCATTGTTGAGCGCAGCGGCAAGGAAAGCTAAATGATAGTTGGAGATATTGCTAGTGTTATCCCTACCCAATACACTAGTGGCAAGATAGTATGCAAAGTATCTAAGATCAGTAAGTTGGATATTTCTTATCTTTCCGCGCTGTGCTACGCGGTCATCATCATTGGTCACCCCTCGATAAATCTCCAACAAATTAGTGGGTCGCCCTTTAATTTTCTTCACGGTCCCTATCATACACACACCTATAATACTGCAAAATCTCTCCAAAGGCATGGTGAAGGGCAAATCATAGATTTTAAAAGAGATAGTAGACTGATAGGGTGTGTTAGTAAATGTGAAGCTCTCAACAAAAGTTTTGGTGAGCATAGCGTATTGTGCACTCTCATCTTGCATATATGAGGTCAAACCAACCCTCTCAATCAGTAGCAAGAAATCATCAAGAATACCTGCAGCTTGTAAGAAGGTAAAACAAGGAAAAGAGGATGGGTGAGCATCCCCATCATCCCTTTCACTACCAATACGAGTTGCAATGAGATCTTCATTGTATGATGTCCTAGCTTGAGAGGCTGTTCTTGAGGGCCTCGACCTCCTAGGTGCATCACTCTCAAATATCTCTCCAAAAGTATGGTTGTTCATGCTTGGTATTCTGAAATTTAAACACCTATCAATCAAGTGATTGCAAAGTAAATATAAAGAAGGATTCTACTCATAGGGACTTGCAAGAGGCCTAAACATGCATCAAAACTATATCTATAAGCATCAAACAAGCTTACAAGCCCTCATAACTAGTCACCTACAGCAGCAAAATACTCAACATATAATCTACTAAACACAAATCTACTTGGACAAGGGGAGGAGTCACATACCAAGGAACAAATGCTCCAAATTTCAGCAAGAAAGATGGTCTGAGCTAGGAGATCGAAAAAATCGAGAGCAAGCACAAAAAGAACGCGACTTTGAGCAATGAACTGGAGCTTACTCGGGAGAGAGAAGAAAGTGGCAGGTGAGAGAGGTAGTGGGGGGTCAGGGTGGCCCACACCAGGGCATGGCGCCACCCAGGGCTGGCCACGCCACCACATGGTGTGCCTGCCTGGTGGGCCCCCTGGTACCTACCAGGTACTCCTCTACCCCTTTTTTCACATAAAAATTTAATATGAATTTTCTGGAATTTTTCGAGACACTTTATTTTTGGGCTTTTTTCAGAAATAGAAGAATGATTTTTCTGACAGACAGATTTTTTTCTTTTGGAAACATGATGCAAGGACAAAACAAGGCTAGAACTACAGAAGTTCTAGCATGCAAGCAACTAACAACATAAAGAAAACTAAACGAAAGCAAAAACTAAAAATGCAAAGGATAGAAATAAACAGAGATAATTATAATGAAAACATTGTTTTGTTCAATGGAATCCTTTTGTTAGCAAGGTCGATCAAGTCTTGCTACCAAAACAATTGCATATGAGACAAAACTTTGTACTCCACTAATTATTATGTTACCTTAACCTTGATAGCAATAGTCCCAATCATAATAGTTTCAAATTTTTCTCTTGGTATGGGACAATATATTTCTCCAACTTGAATGCCTTCAACATGTTCAATTGAATTCAGACCATAAGTCCTTTCAATCTTCTTGGGGAAATAGACTGTATGTTCCTTGTCATTAACATTGAAGGTCACCTTTCCTTGATTACAATTAATAACAGCTCCTGCAGTATTAAGAAAAGGTCTCCCAAGAATAATAGACATATTATCATCTTCAGGCATTTCAAGCACAACAAAATCAGTTAATATCAAGCAATTGTGAGCCACCTGAACAGGTACATCCTCACATATACCCACAGGAATAGTGGTAGATTTATCAGCCATTTGCAAAGATATATCAGTTGGGATCAATTTTTCAAGCTGAAGCCTCTTATAGAGAGAAAAAGGCATAACACTAACTCCAGCTCCCAAATCACACAAAGCAGTTCTAACATAACTATTCTTAATAGAGCAAGGGATAGTTGGAATCCTTGGGTCTCCAAGTTTCTTAGGAACCTTACCATTGAAAGAATAATTAGCAACAAAGTAGAGATTTCTTCATTAGGGGTCTTCCTTTTATTCGAGACAATGTCCTTCATATACTTTGAGTAAGGAGGCAATTTAATAGCATCAGTCAAAGGAATTTGCAAGAATAAAGGCTTCATCCACTCACAAAACTTATTATAGTGTTCATCTTCTTTTGACTTGTGTTTCTTATCAGGGAAAGGCATAGGTTTTTGGACCCAAGGTTCTCTTTCACTACCATATTTCTTAGCTATAAAATCTTCTTTGGTGTATTTAGTAGTCTTAGTGTGGTTTTCAGGTTCTTCTTCAACTTTTTCTTCATTAGGAACTTCATTTTCTTCATTACCACTTTCAATTTCAGCATCAGAGATAGATATACTATTAGGATCTATAGCAGGTTCAGAGGGTTCTACAACAGTTTTATGTTTTTTTTCCTTTTCTTATGAGTAGAACCACTATTTTCAGCTTGTTGAGAATCTTGCTCAATTCTTTTGGGATGTCCCTCAGGATATAGAGGATCCTGGGTAGCAGCACCACTTCTAGTTCTGATTTCATAAGCATGTTTTTCTTTAGCAGCATTAACTAGCAAGTCGTTTTGCACTTTAACGAGTTGATCTATTTGAGTTTGAACCATTTGAAAGTGTTTAACAATCATTTTAACATCATTAGAAGTTCTTTCCACAATATCTTTCAACTCAACAATAGCTCTAGTGTTTTCCATTAGATGATTTTGCACCCTTTTATTAAAGTTACCTTGCTTAACAATAAAGATATCAAATTCTTCTAAGAATTGATCAGGAGGTTTAGAGTAAGGGATATCACCTTCATCAAAGTGTTGGAGAGAGTGTACCTCAATAGTGGGTGAGTAGGGAATAGACTTACATAATTCTTCTATAGGAGGTAAATTCTTGACATCTGCAGCTTTAATTCCCTTCTCCTTGAGACATTTCTTAGCTTCCTTCATCACTTCATCATTTAATTCAATAACTCCCCTCTTCTTTGATGTTGGAATAGGCACAAGAATAGATGGTTCAGGTACAATTACTTCAGGTATAGCTTGTTTAGGAGGAGTCCAATCTTCATAATTCTTGCTTATTTTAGCCATTAATTCCTCAACTTCCTTAGGAGTCCTATTCTTGAAAACACAATCAGCACAACTATCTAGGTATGTTCTAGATTCCTCGGTTAGTCCATTATAAAATATATCAAGAAGCTCATTCTTAGGTAATGGACTTCCAGCCTGTGCATGAATCAAAGCACAAAACCTTGCCCAAGATTCGGGCAATACCTCTTTTTCTTCCTGTTTAAAATCAAAAAGTTCCTGCAAAATAGCATGTCTAGCACTGGGAGGAAAATATTTCTGCAGGAAAGTACTAATCAAGCACTCAGGGCTATCAATAGATCCAGGAGGTAAATTACTAAACCAAGTTTTAGCTTCTCCTTTCAGTGAAAAAAGGAAAATCTTAGCAACAAAGTAAGTACGCATCTTAATATCATCAGAAAACAAGCCACTCATGGTAGAAAGTTCATTCATATGTGCTACCGCACTTTCATTCTTAGTCCCACAAAAAGGTTCTTTCTCGACAATAGCTATGTAAGATAGATCGAGAGAGAAATCATAATCTTCATCTATAATGTTTATGGGAGAAGCAGCAAACTTAGCAGCAGGATATAATTTGGGTCTAATAGTACGCCTCTCAAGGAGACTCTTAGCAGCGCTCCTATCATGGGTGTTCTTACATTCTTTAATAAACTCATCGGTCATCTCAACATAATCTTCTTCAATATCATAACTCTCACAAGACTCAGGTGAGCTAACAGGTGTGGTAGTGTCTTCATTAGGAGTTTCGGTATTTCCAGCTATAGTTCTAGCAATCGTAGCATCTAGGAAAGGACCTAATGAACCACTCTTATCAAGCAGAGAAGCAGCATCATAAGCATCAGAAGTTTCAGATTCAGCAGTAGTAGTAGTGTGTGTAGCATGTGTATGTGGTGGTGTAACGAGCTTACTTATAACAGATGGTGAATCAAGAGCAGCAGAGGTGTTTAGAACCGTACCTCTTCTTGTAGTAGATGGTAAAATAGGAAACTTGCCATCACGAGACTTACCCATGATGGATGGATAGCATCGAACAATAGAGAATCCAAGTGAACTTGATAAATAAAGCTATGGTCCCCAGAACGGCGCCGTAAAAATAGTCTTGATGACCCACAAGTATAGGGGTGTATCGCAAGATTTTCGAGGGAAGTGAAACCCAATTTATTGATTCGACACAAGGGGGCCAAAGAATATTTATAAGCCTTAACAACTGAGTTGTCAATTCAGCTGCACTGAAACAATCTTGCTCACAACAGTTTATCAAGAGTAACAGTTTTGGTAGTAGGAATAGCAAAGTAACAAAGAGTAGTAAAGCAAAGACGGTAGTAACAAAAGCGAACAAAGGGATTCGAGTGCGGTAGGCATAGGGATGGATGGACGGGCGTTGCATGGACAAGACAATTCACATAGCAATCAGAACATAGGGCAATTGCATATAAATAAGATAAAGCACCCAAGTACTAGATAATCCTAGGCATGTGTTCCATATATAGTCATACGTGCTTGCAATGAGAACTTGCACAACATCTTTTGTCCTGCCAACTCGTTTGCAGCGGGGCCTCTAGGGAACTACTGGCAATTAAGGTGCTCCTTTTAATAGAGCACCGGAGCAAAGCATTAACACTCCGTGAACACATGTGATCCTCACATCAAAGCCTTTCCCTTCTGGTTATCCCAATTTCTGTCACTTTGGGGCCATAGGTTCCGGACAACAACGTGTGTATACAACTTGCAGATAAGACCAAGAACAATACTATCATAATGAATCAATAATACGTTCAGATCTGAAATCATGGCACTCGGGCCCTAGTGACAAGCATTAAGCACAACAAGTCGCAACAAAGTCATAAAGCACTAATAAAAGATACTAGGCACCATGCCCTAACAATCTGATGCCATTACATGAACGATCTCATCCAATCCCTACCATCCCCATAGCCTACAGCGGGGGATTACTCACTCATAGATGGGGGAAACATGGATGGTCGATGGAGAAGCGATGGTGATGATGATGGCGATGATCTCCTCCAATTCCCCGTCCCGACTGTGGTGCGAACGAGTTTACGATCTTTGTTTCGTGGAATCTAGTGGTGACGGTGGAGCGGAACTCCTTCTGGAAAAACGTCGAACCCCCCGAAGTTTTTAGGCACCAAAAGTGTTCGGGAAAGTTGATGTTCTGCACAAAAAGTAGACACCAAGGCAATTATGCTGAAAAAAACGTCAGTTCGCATTAGTTGCATCCAAATCACACAAGTATAGAGGAGAAACAATAGCAAAAGTGTTTGGAAAAGTAGATACGTTTTGGACGTATCACACCCCGCTAAACCACTACTAGAAAATCGCTTGTTGTTTGTAGTTTGTGCATCATCATGATCGCATGCTCATGTCATCATGCCACATTGCATTTGAGCATCGTCATGTCATCATGCATGGTTTGCCTAAAACTATTTTACTAAAAGCCCTATTTTGTTTTCTACATTAATCCCTCCCTTTTATTTCAAATACAAACCCCGGTCTTTTTTAGATCTTTGGTTTTGGCTAAAAACTATTTGCAAAAATCTTTTAAAAATAAAATATATAAAATGTTTTGTTCGGGGAGGCAGCTGACTGGGCCAGCCCAAGACCAGCCCAGCCGGCCACCTACTACCCAGAACCAGGCTAACCCTAATCCTATCTAGTCCTAACCCTACCAGCCGCCACACCCCAACCCGCCCACCACGCCACAGCCGCTTCGCACACACACCCAACCCGCGTGGCACACACAAACGGTCCACGCACACCGCACCTGCACTACACCAAACTGACCCAACCTACCGCAGTCACCACCCGTCTGCCCCGCGCGTACGCCACCTACCCGACCCGCCTGTGCGCCTGACCCCACCAACCACCGGCCCGCTCGCCCCGCTCTCCCTCACCCCACGACCGCACCCACCCCGTCGTGATCCCCTCCCTGCCTCGCCTCCTCTGCAAATCGGATGCCGCCACCACCTCGTGGTTGTCCTCAACCTCGCCCCTCCTCTCCCGCAGCTCGGACCCCAAGCTCTGCCGCCTGAGTTCTTCCCCACGCCGTCTCTCACCGGCGACCGCCTGCGAGCAAGCCCTGGGCCGCCGTCACCGCGGCACCTCGCCCTCTTCCTCCTGGAGCCACCGTCTCCCTCTGCCTTGTCTCCGTCGGGCCCTGCATCTCCTTCGTGCCGGCCTCGTCGCCCTCGTCTGCGCGTCCCCGAGAAGAACCGCTGCCTCGTTCCTCTGCATGCCGCGTCGTCAACCTTCGCGTGTGTCGCCGCCTCTGCCTCCGCGCTTACTCTCCGTCGTGGCCGCCCCAGGTGCTGCCTTCCGCGCGCGCCGCTGCCGCCCTGCCAGAGACCTACCGCCGCGCAGCTCGCCGGCCCCGCTTCCTCCCCGAGCCAGTCGTCCTTCCCCGACCGGAGCCCTCTTGCTGTTCTCCTCCCTGACGTCCAGCTCGGCCTCTGCCTCGCCGGTATAGCGCCAGGTCGTCGCCGGCCCGCCTCGTCCTCGGCCTAGGCCTCGCTAGCCTTTTTCATTTGTGCATCTTGCAGGCTCTACACCTAGAGGTCTCAAGAAACCAGCTCGGTGCCCCCTGTTGTTTTTTCGTTTGCAAGTTGTTCGAGCAAATGTCTATATGGGACAAGGCCCTTGTAGCGCTCCTGCGTGTTCTGTTGTCCGCGCGTATGTTGACGCCAAGACCTACTGGCATTGAAAACCCGAGTACGACATGGACCGTCAAGCTAGAACTGCAAGGTCTCCTTCCCAGATTCGAAGACCGAACCCCAGCACGGCAAGTTCTTCCTCCCGAACCCGAAGACCCTGATCCCGAGGACTCGAAGACCGATCCCTCAAGACCCCAAGATCTTCGGAACCCTAATGTGATCCCCTACCCGAGACCCCTATTTTCATAACATATAACATCTAACTTGTTGCATAGTAAATATTCATAGTCGTATACATATTGTGGTTGTTTGGGGGCATTATGTTGATTCACCTCCTAATTAAGTATGGAGACCATATGCGGGCTATATTTGTCTCATATGGCCCCCATTTAAATTTGTGTAGTGAACCGATGATATTTTTTGCCTTGTTAATACAACATTTAAATTGTGGGGTAACTAAACAAAGGGAACCATTAATTAATTATCGGGACCCCGGTTCCGCTTAATATTGCCTAATTGCATCGCAATTTTGCCATGTCATACATCATACATGCATCATGCCCGATCTTCTGTCGTAGTATTAAATAGTGCATTCGGTGTTTCTTTTAGTGCTTTGGTTCTTCGCAGATTAGGGCCTTGAGTGGATGCGAGTATCGACAAGTTCTTCGGATAATGTACCTTCGGCAGTGTTTCCCAGGCGAGCATTCTCCCCTTTCTACCTATTTTGCGTTTATAGTCTTTACTTCCTCCTGTTGATCTATTGCCATCCTTGTTGCGATGCTTTAGTTTCCGTGCACCATTTATATTCCTTGCAGCCTCTATATTGCCTTGGACACATCCTATTGCCTGTTGATTGATAGACAGTCGGCCTTGCGAGTCGTAGTTGCTTGCTCAGGTGCTGCTTTGCGTTGTTGTCGTTCCACTTTTGATAAAAGGTTGGCACATGCTTAATGATGGAGATGCTTAATGGTGGAGAGGATCATGACTTTAAATACAACTATTAAATTGCTAGATAACTAATGAAAGAGGCACCGGCGGGAAATATATGCTATTTGGTTTTTCATGTCCACTTGTGTCCCGTAGGCCCCGAGTACTTGATACCTGTTCCTTGACTATTCGCACTATCCACATACGGGAGAGTCTATGAATCCCCCTTAGCCAGAGCCTGATTCATTTCTTATTTCTTGGGGCCACAAACTAGTTTGGGGCTTTATTACTATCCTGTACTTATGCCATGCTTTACTGCTTTATTTACGATTGTGCGTGGAGCACCTATACTTTTTAGGAATTGCGGAGTGTTTTCGCGGTATCGACTAGACCAGTCACACTTTTGGGTTCCCAGTAGTTTACAGCCATTGGCGCAAACCTTGGGCCCATCTCAGAGACGGCCAACTTCGTTGCGGGTAGCTTAATGGGGTGGCCCTCTGAAATATTTTATGAATCCTGTGATTGCTTTGTCGTGAAATCCTCGTTGGGTTTTGATTTGGTTTTTCCGAGGTTGATCGTGTGTGTGTTGCTATTTGTGCACCGCAGGTAAATCTTCAAAGCCGTGTCCGCGGTTATGGACGACTTGGAGCACAGTATCTCGATCATAGACAAGCATAACTAAAGTAGTGCTATAAATTTGACTTAATATGTGACTAGTAATCAGCTTCACTACAATGGAATGGATAATAAAAGTGCCAACAACTGGTGGAACTAGGGTGTATCGTGTCATGTATACCTGCCTAGTAATTATCGCAACTCCAATGGAATGAAATAAAAGTGCCAACAACTGCTGGGTTTGGGATGTCACATGCTAATTGTATCTGACTAGTAAGCACTGCAACTACAACTAAATGGTTAACTAAAACTGCCCACTACTTATGCTATCGGGATGACTCATGCTATCTATATCTGACTAGTAAATGCTACAACTATAATGGAATGAATAAAACTGCCAACTGTGTGAGTTCCTCGGTTTGACTTCCTCGTTTGGTCTCGAGGGGGAATACCAGGATGGGTATGATTGGTGTTACTATTAGGTTGGATCGAATAGGTTTTTCTTACCCCTCTCTAATATTCGATAGTTATATCGAGTCTCTATAGGTTATATAGTGCATGCTTCGCTGCCGCTTCAGTCCACCATACCTATGTAGGCGAGAGCCGCCAAATTCTACCCTCGCCGTGTACTGGCCTCAGTACTAACGCTCCTCTTTTTCCTTTGCCCTTTGTCGGCACCCCTTTTGTTTTAGCAGGTTTGCGATCGATGTTGTTAGCAGGGTTACCCTTCCAGCTTGGCCTGGGCAGGGTTATGGATGCCATTGGTTATTTTTCAGGGCTCTTAGCCCCATTGCATCTTATCCTTACTCGGATGTTGTATCATTTTTAAGGTGATTTGGATCTTTGTATGGTATATCTGTATTTTTGACTCATGGAGTCGTTGTTGTATATATATGTTCTGTGGGTTCCATCGTGGACTATTGTGCAATGATATTACTTCGTTTTCCACCCGCACGCAAGTGCCTGGTGGGCATCTTTGGATTGTTTCTATGCGGGTTTGGCGGGAATCGCTAAAACTTGCATAGGGCCGATTCGAGGGTGTTACAAAGTGGTATTAGAGCTCAGCAGTTGCGATACCTCACTAGTCCAGCCTGTAGGATAACCTAGATAATGGCCGATATAGAGTGTCAAAACTATTTTGCCAAATCGGTTGGATAGATCTGATTAGGTCTGATTTTACTCCTTACCGCTATGCTATTCTCCTCTTACCTCTGCGTGTTTTGAATCTGCTCTCTTATCTTTTCTTCAAGTCCAGGAATTCTCGTGGTTGGGTTTCTGTCGTACCTTCAGGGTTTCGCTTCCTCATTTGGTAACAGTGCTTCTACATCCGATCTACATGCTATCTGAGGAATCCTTCATCTGCTGGACTTCTCTTTGTTCATTCTTGTGCCTTCTGGTGTTTTCCAACACGACGATCTCATCTACATCAGATCCGATGAAACCCTGCATCACTCCTTTGTTTCCGAACCTCGCTTGTCGAGATCTTCAGTCTGAATTCCGAGAGTTGGTTGCATAATTCTCCTATTCATGTGCAAAGTAATGCTTTGAGTGTGGGATGGAGTCGCGACCATACCACTGCTCTTATCATTCGCTTTTGTACATTGAATTGGTGGATCAATGCAATCTCACTCCTTCAATGGAAGTTAGAGGTGGCCTTCCCTTTTGAGACCTCTGCCTTCGTCCATGTTTCTCCAGAGTGTTCTCTCAACGAACGTGAGCTATGACCTATTGTTGGTGGTGTCGCTGATTCTAAGATAGAGCAAGAATCTTTGTTAGTGGTGTCGCAAGGATCTACACGAAGCGAGGAGAATCAGACCATCGGCCCTCTTCCCCATACCATGAGGCGGATCTCGAGGGCGAGATCCATTGTTAGTGGTGTCGAATTGTAGCACCCCGCTAAACCACTACTAGAAAATCGCTTGTTGTTTGTAGTTTGTGCATCATCATGATTGCATGCTCATGTCATCATGCCACATTGCATTTGAGCATCGTCATGTCATCATGCATGGTTTGCCTAAAACTATTTTACTAAAAGCCCTATTTTGTTTTCTACATTAATCCCTCCCTTTTATTTCAAATACAAACCCCGGTCTTTTTCAGATCTTTGGTTTTGGCTAAAAACTATTTGCAAAAATCTTTTAAAAATAAGATATATAAAATGTTTTGTTTGGGGAGGCAGCTGACTAGGCCAGCCCAAGACCAGCCCAGCCGGCCACCTACTACCCAGAACCAGGCTAACCCTAATCCTATCTAGTCCTAACCCTACCCGCCGCCACACCCCAACCCACACACACAGTGGCTTCCACAAAGACGCTCACGTTGCACCCACCCACCACAGCAGCACACAAAACGGTCCACGACACACCAGACCAAGACTACACCAAACTGACCCAACCATCATAGCCACCACCTGCCTGCGTGTACGCCACCTACCCGACCCGCATGTGCGCCTGACCCCACCAACCACCGGCCCGCTCGCCCCGCTCTCCCTCACCCCACGACCACACCCACCCCGTCGTGATCCCCTCCCTGCCTCCCCTCCTCTGCAAATCGGATGCCGCCACCACCTCGTGGCCGTCCTCGACCTCGCCCTGCCTCTCTCGCAGCTCGTCCCCAAGCTCCGCCGCCTGAGTTCTTCCCCACGCCGTCTCTCGCCAGCGACCACCCGCGAGCGAGCCCTGGGCCGCCGTCACCGCGGCACCTCGCTCTCTTCCTCCTGGAGCCATCGTCTCCGTCGGGCCCTACATCTCCTTCGCGCCGGCCTCGTCGCCCTCGTTCGCACGTCCCCGAGAAGAACTGCCGCCTCGTTCCTCTGCGGCCGCATCGTCAACCTCCGCGCGTGTCGCCGCCTCTGCCTCCGCTCTTACTCTCCGTCATGGCCGCCCCAGGTGTTGCCTTCCGCGAGCGCCGCTGCCGCCCTGCCAGAGACCTGCTGCCGCGCAGCTCGCCGGCCCCGCTTCCTCCCCGAGCCCGTCGTCCTTCCCCGACCGGAGCCTTCTTGCCGTTCTCCTCCTCGACGTCCAGCTCGGCCTCTACCTCGCCGGTATAGCGCCAGGTCGCCGGCGGCCCGCCTCGTCCTCGGCCTGGGCCTCGCTAGCATTTTTCATTTGTGCATCTTTTAGGCTCTACACCTAGAGGCCTCAAGAAACCAGCTCGGTGCCCCCTGTTGTTTTTTCGTTTGCAAGCTGTTCGAGCAAATGTCTATATGGGACAAGGCCCTTGTAGCGCTCCTTCGTGTTCTGTTGTCCGCGCGTATGTTGATGCCAAGACCTACTGGCATTGAAAACCCGAGTACGACATGGACCGTCAAGCTAGAACTGCAAGGTCTCCTTCCCAGATTCAAAGACCAAACCCCGGCATGGCAAGTTCTTCCTCCCGAACCCGAAGACCCTGATCCCGAGGACTCGAAGATCGATCCCTCAAGACCCCAAGATCTTCGGAACCCTAATGTGATCCCCTACCCGAGACCCCTATTTTCATAACATATAACATCTAACTTGTTGCATAGTAAATATTCATACTTGCATACATATTGTGGTTGTTTGGGGGCATTATGTTGATTCACCTCCTAATTAAGTATGGAGACCATATGCGGGCTATATTTGTCTCATATGGCCCCCATTTAAATTTGTGTAGCGAACCGACGATATGTTTTGCATTGTTAATACAACATTTAAATTATGGGGTAACTAAACAACATGAACCATTAATTAATTGTCGGGACCCCGGTTCCGCTTAATATTGCCTAATTGCATCGCACTTTTGCCATGTCATACATCATACATGCATCATGCCCGATCTTCTGCCGTAGTATTAAATAGTGCATTCGGTGTTTCTTTTAGTGCTTTGGTTCTTCGCAGATTAGGGCCTTGAGTGGATGCGAGTATTGACAAGTTCTTCGGATAATGTACCTTCGGCAGTGTTTCCCAGGCGAGCATTCTCCCCTTTCTACCTATTTTGCGTTTATAGTCTTTACTTCCTCCTGTTGATCTATTGCTATCCTTGTTGTGATGCTTTAGTTTCCGTGCACCATTTATATTCCTTGCAGCCTCTATATTGCCTTGGACACATCCTATTGCCTGTTGATTGATAGATAGTCGACCTTGCGAGTCATAGTTGCTTGCTCAGGTGCTGCTTTGCGTCGTTGTCGTTCCACTTTTGATAAAAGGTTGGCACATGCTTAATGATGGAGATGCTTAATGGTGGAGAGGATCATGACTTTAAATACAACTATTAAATTGCTAGATAACTAATGAAAGAGGCACCGGCGGGCAATATATGCTATTTGGTTTTTCATGTCCACTTGTGTCCCGTAGGCCCCGAGTACTCGATACCTGTTCCTTGACTATTCGCACTCTCCACATACGGGAGAGTCTATGAATCCCCCTTAGCTAGAGCTTGATTCATTTCTTATTTCTTGGGGCCACAAACTAGTTTGGGGCTTTATTACTATCCTGTACTTATGCCATGCTTTACTCCTTTATTTACGACTGTGTGTGGAGCACCTATACTGTTTAGAAATTGCGGAGTGTTTTCGCGGTATCGACAAGCCCAGACACACTTTTGGGTTCCCAGTCGTTTACAGCCATTGGCGCAAACCTTGGGTCCGTCTCGGAGCCGGCCAACTTCGTTGCGGGTAGCATAATGGGGTGGCCCCCTGAAATATTTTATGAATCCTGTGATTCCTTTGTCGTGAAAGCCTCATTGGGTTTTGATTTGGTTTTTCCGAGGTTGATCGTGTGTGTGTTGCTATTTGTGCACCCCTGCAGGGTAAATCTTTCTGAAAGCCGTGTCCGTGGTTATGATTTCTATGCGGGTTTGGCGGGAATCGCTAAAACTTGCATATGGTCGATTCGAGGGTGTTACACCACCCCAGCGATGATGATAGAGGCAGAAGAAATTTCTGGGTCCCCTTTGTCCACGGAGGCAGCAGAGTTCCGGATCTCAGAAAACCCTAATCCCACCTAGCCCGCACCAGTTGTGGAGACAGTGGAGAAATCCGAGCCTGAGGAAGACCTGGCAGTCCAAGTTGAATATGGAGTGGATCTCCCTGGAGATATTGAATCCTAGATCGACTCACCCGCTGAAGTCGAAATCCAGGAAGAGCAAAACAACAACGCTGGTTCCGGCTCTGATGACACCGGAACAGACAGGCCTTTCCTGAGATACACACTAAGGCGCATGATGATGCAAAACTCAGGCGTAGAAGAAATTCTCAAGACCATCAGACGTTTCGACGAAGCCTACTATGAAGACCACAGTTATCTTAGGAGGGCCGCATCGCACTTTATCGAGTATGTGGGATCCGGATCCGGCTTTGCCGATGCTAGAGACAACACCGACTCTGTGCTGGAGGCGATCGGAACAAACGACGACGTACCCGCATCCACGGATGAATCAATGACGTCGACAGATTTCTGAAAGTTCTCCGTGGAATATGAAGAGGAGTATAACTCCAAAGCTGCAAAGAAAGAAGAAGCCATGGATGAAGGATCTGGGGAAAACTCTCCCAAAACGCAGGATGATATGGAAATCAGAGATAATCCCGAGGTCCAGATGTCCGAAAGTACCGACCAGAGCTTGACTTCGGGAAACAGACCCAAAGCCGCCTTTGCTACTGGCGTTGCCAAGAAGGCAAAGAAGAAGAACAAGAAGAACAAGACTCCAGCAAAAGACCTTCCGGCAAAGGAGGTGATTGCCGAGGAATACGAGGAAGACTCGGATGGAGCGCTTATCCCAGACGAGCCCAAAGAAGAGTCGGTGGATGGACACGTGATCACTGAAGGTGTGCGTAAACTCATCGATGATGCATTAACCACACCTATTCCTACAGCTGCAGAACTTACTGCTGAAGAGTTGGACGAGAGGGCCCAGGACCTAGAAGCACGTCGCCAAGTACTCGATGAAGCCAAAAACATTGAGGAGGAAAAGAAACGCATGGCAACTACAGAGAAGAACAACTCCAGGCAACATCAGAAGACCAGGAAACATCATACTCATGACGACAAATTCCCGTAGATTCACAAAGTCCTTTTCGGAGGAGAACTTAGGATGCCTCGACGTGATAGCAACGGGGATTGGGTGTATCCAACGCTAGTACAGAACACCGTTGCGGCTCGGGAAATCCTATCGGCTAATCCAGGCCCAGAGCAGATCCGGTTGGGAATCAAACTACTCAACAAAGGACTAGAGCAGCAAAAGGTCGCCCTGTCCGGAAGTCAAAAACTGGTCTCCGATTCTGACCAATGTCACACAGATCTGGCATGGGCCGACGTAAGACCCCAACGTGTTCCGGAACAGCAACATCATTCCGACCATCGAGAAGACAACTACTCAAGAACCGGATCTTCAGGACAGCACCACAAAGCTGCGCGTGACTGGCGTAACGTTAACCCAGTTGCGGAGCAAGAGGCAATCGCTGCACTGAATCCGAGGAATCCTCCCCAGCGAGAGTCGAAAGACCGCATGGAAGAAGATAAAGAGAAACGTCGGGAGGAGGATCGATAAAGAATGCCACCTCCTAGACATGCAAGCCGTCCGGATGACGGACGAAGAAACAACGGACACCGTGTCGAGTCAAGCCGGCAGGGGGCTCGTCATAATGAAGACCCTCCCTAGAACCAGAATGATGACGCTCTGGACGGAGGCTGGCGATCAGCCAGAAACAATCCAGCTGCTCCACCCTCTCCGCCAAGTAGCCATCACAATGGCTCCCAAGGAGGCCAAGGAGGGCGTCGTGGTGGAGGAGGTGGTGGCAGAAGCCGAAGTCCGGCTCCAAGGCACCGCAGCCATATCCGTCACTCGGGACGATCTCTATCCCCAAATGATGCAAGGCACAGGATCAACTCTAATATAGAGGCGCGGCGCTATGAAAATGATGACATATACGTGGGCCCAAAATGCTTCAGACCATGCATAAGAGCTACAAGATTCCCGGAAGGATTTGCTATCTCAAGACATATCCAAGCCTACGACAACATAGCTCGGCCAGATACTTGGCTACAGGATTTCTTCCAAGCTTGCTGCATCGCCAAAGGCGGAAACAGCCTGGTCGCAACCCGATATCTCCCACTCATGTTGCGGAAGACGGCACGATCATGGCTCAATGAACTTCCAGAGAACACCATCCACAACTGGTAAGACATGCAAAGTGTGTTCTTTCGGAATTTCGAAGGCACATACCGGAGGCCCTGTACGGTCGGAGACCTACAACGTTGCACCTAGAAAGCCGGAGAAACTTGCCGGGACTATCTCGGACAATGGATTGACACCAAGAACTCTTGTGAAGGAGTAAATGACCAAACTGCGATTGAAGCTTTCATTGCAGGTCTCCCAATTGGTTTACTACGTCATCGTTTGAAGTGTGACAAGGTCACTGATTTGGGAGAGATGATAGAAACAACGAGCAAGTATGCAGATGCTGACGACGACGCAGAGGGATTACTCAACGCCCTGGCTGTGCCACAGTCGGCAAAACAACCAAAGCAACAAGCTCGGAAGCGCAAGAATACCTCGGAAGAAAAACCCAACACGGAAATGGCAGTGGTCACTGCTACTTTCGGGTCTAGAGGATGAGGAGGATGTGGTGGTGGCCGCGGACGCGGTCGTGGGACGTCAAGATTCCAATGTAGAGGAGACTAGCAACCCGGAAAAACCTACTCTTGGGCCGACATTGCCAATAACCCATGTGTGCATCACTTAGACTCCAATGGGGGCTCGTCCCGCACAAACACCGAGTGTCGTTTCAATGACGAAATTAAGAGAGATGATACCGCTGGCTACAAAGCTAAGCGGAAGAAGGGAAAGAACAATCCCGAAAAGGATAAAGAGACCAAGAAAGATTCCGACATGGAGGAAGCTGACGCTTCAAATCCCAAGCCAGAGGGGAAGAAAAAATTTCCGACCAAGAAAGACACTTATGTCACCTTCCTCGGATCTCAACCAGCAAAGGTCAAAAAGGTAGTTCTACATGAGCTCAATGCAACAGTTCTGGCTGTCCCTCAATTCTTGGACAGGTCGGAAGTGGCAATCACATTTGACCGTGCTGATCATCCGCCTAAGTTGTACAGGTGAGGAAAATACGCCTTAATCGTCAATCCACTTATTGACGGTTATGGTTTCTCCAAGACTCTCATGGACGGTGGCAGCAGTATTAATATTCTGTATGTCGAAACGCTACGCCGGATGAAGATCTCGGAGACCCAGCTGAACCACAGCTCTGTGATCTTTCACGGGGTTGTCCCAGGAAGACAAGCAAATTCCCTAGGAGAAATCACTTGGATGTTACCTTTGGAACTCCAAAGAACTATCAGATGGAGGCACTTTCCTTCGAAGTGGTCCCGTTCAAGAGCGCATACCACGCTATATTCGGACGTCCGACTTACTATGCTTTTATGGCTTGTCCGTGTTACATTTACAATATGATGAAAATTCCAGGTCCCAACGGCGTGATCACTATCAGGGGAGACCCGAAGAAAGCGCGAGAGTATGAGGATGGAAATGCCACCTTTGCTGAAGCCGTGTTACACGCCCAGGAGTACCAAGAGATCAAGAAGAGCATAGATCCGTCCGAGATGCCCGCAACGAAGAAGGAGGTGACAAAGCCAAATCCGGAGTTCAAGGCATCAGAAGAGACGAAGAAGACGCCATTGAAGGATGATGAACCCTCCAAGGTGACCTAGATAGGCGTAGGCCTAGATAGCACATAGGAAAGCACGCTCATCAAGTTCCTCAAAGCAAATTAAGATATCTTCGCATGGAAGCCATCTGACATGACCGGAGTACCTAGGGAACTTGCCGAGCACTCTTTAAATGTAAACCCGAATGCTAAACCCGTCAAACAGTCCTTACGATGTTTCAGCGATGAAAAGCGTAAGACAATAGCTAAGGAACTAGCACAACTCGAGTTAGCTGGATTCATAGAAGAGGTCATCCACACTGAGTGGTCGGCCAACCATGTAATGGTCCCTAAAAAGGACACCACTGATTTAAGGATGTGTTGTGATTATACTGCCTTGAACAAGGCTTGTCCCAAAGATCCTTTCGCTCTGGCTAGGATTGATCAAGTTATTGATTCTACGGCAGGCTCGAAACTCCTCTATTTTCACGACGCATATTCCGGTTATCACCAAATCCGGATGAAGGAATCTGACAAAGTCAAAACTTCATTCATAACCCCTTTCGGAACCTTCTGTTTTGTTACGATGCCCTTTGGGCTGAAGAACGCAGGAGCTACGTACCAACGCACAATGCAGTGTTGCCTCCACGATCAAATCGGACGCAATGTACATGCATATGTGGATGATATTGCGGTGATGTCCAAAAAGAAGCAGACATTGATTTCCGACTTGGAGGAAATGTTCGCCAATCTACGAAAATACAACATAATGCTTAATCCGAAGAAAGCTTCTTTGGAATCCTAGCTAGAAAATTGTTAGGTTTCATCGTGTCTCAAAGAGGCATAGAGGTGAATCGAGACAAAATCAAGGCTATACTCAATATTTCTAGGCCAACTCGCCTGAAGGACGTACAAAGGCTAACTGGTTGCATCGCTGCAGTCAGTCGGTTTATAAGCTAGCTCGGTGAGAGAGCCGCACCATTATACAAACTCTTGAAAAAGACCAAGGATTTTGTGTGGACGGATGAAGCTTAAGCTGCGCTACAAGACCTGACAAAAGTACTCTCATCTGCTCCTATCCTTGCTGCACCGGAACCACAGGAACCGATGTTGCTCTATCTTGCTGCGACAAACAAAGTCGTCAGTATCGGTATGGTAGTGGAGAGACCAGAGGAAAATCAGGAACACTTGATACAACATCCAACTTACTTTGTCAGCAAGGTCTTGACAGAATCGAAACAGCGGTATCCGCACTATCAAAAGCTAGCTTATGGTGTGTTCTTAGTATCTCTTAAGCTACGACACTATTTTCAGGAGCATCCAATTACCGTGGTGAGCACAGCTTCCATGAGAGATATAATCAACAACAGTGACGCCACAGGACGCGTCGCCAAATGGGGCATAGAGCTCTCAGCTTTTGATATTGAGTACAAACCTCGGACAACAATCAAATCCCAAATCCTTGCCGACTTTGTTGCTAATTGGACAGAGACGAAGGAGAATATGACCCTCCCTGAGTCGGAATATTGGACCCTATATTTTGATGGGTCTAAGGCTCATGGGGGCTCGGGGGCTGGCGTGGTGCTCAAATCACCCTAAGGAGATAAACTTTTATATGTGTTGTAGATCCACTTCACAGCGACAAATAATATTGCCGAGTATGAAGCACTGCTGCATGGAATCCGGATTGCTAAGGATATCGGCATCCAACGTTTGATGTGTTACAGATATTCGGATCTTGTTGCTCAGCAAGTGTCGGATATTTGTAATGCAAATAAACACATGGCAGCTTATAAAGCTGTCGTGGATGATCTATCTAAATCGTTCGAAGGGTTTGAGGTTCAACACATCCCTCGAGCAGAAAATGAGAAAGCAGATGCACTATCTCGGATAGGCTCTGCACGGAAAGAGGTCCCAGATGGCGCTTTTTTTAGAACACCTCAAAGTTTCCTCAATAAAGGGAGTGGATGAGGAATATCCGACCAAATCCAACTCACATTTGATAGCAGTTCTGGCTGTAATTCCTAGCTGGACTCAACCCTACCTTAATTATTTGGTAGATGGAAAATTACCCGAAGACGAAGTTCTGAGCCGGCAGATCATCCGATGAGCAAAAGCCTATACTATAGTTAGTGGTGAGCTCTATAAGCGGAGTGTACCTGGGGTCTTTCAGCGCTGCGTATCTCCGGAAGAAGGAGTGGAAATCTTAAGAGAAATCCACGAAGGCGAGTGTGGTCACCATGCTGCAGCCAAATCTTTAGTGGCAAAAGCTTTCCGATACGGTTTTTTCTGGCTTACAGCTCAGGCAGATGCCGAACGGCTAGTCAAGATGTGCAAAGGCTGCCAAAAGTACGCCAAACAAGCTCACGTTCCGGCTGATCAGTTGTGAACAATACCTATAACATGGCCTTTTGCTGTCTAGGGGCTTGACATGGTAGGACCATTTAAACGAGCTCCATGTGGATTTACTCACCTCTTAGTGATGGTGGATAAATTCACCAAATGGATTGAGGCTAAACCCGTCACTAGTTATGATGGAGCAACAGACAAAAGATTTGTCGAGGATGTTATAATCCGGTATGGTTATCCGCATAGTATTATCACGGACAACGGGAGTAATTTCTCTATGGGAGAACTTGCCGAATTCTGCAACGAACAAAATATCCGGCTTGACATTGCGTCAGTCGCACATCCGCAGGCTAATGGACAAGTCAAAAGAGCAAATGGTTTAATCCTACAAGGCCTAAAACCGAGACTCGAAGCACCACTACGACGTGTTGTGGGGGCTTGGGCAGAGGAATTACCTTGTGTAATATGGAGTTTACGAACAACTCCAAATTGGTCAACCGGATACACACCTTTCTTCTTGGTCTGTGGCGTAGAAGCAGTTCTTCCTAGTGATTTGATTCACACTTCTCCTAGAGTGGCCGCGTATATCGAAGAGGATGCCGAGATTTCTCGATAAAATGATCTCTACTTAGTCGAAGAAGTTCGTGTCTTTGCTGAAATGAGATCAGCAGCCTATCAGCAGAAGTTACGCAAGTATCATAGCCAGAGAGTCAGAAACAGATCTTTCAATAAGGGTGATTTGGTTCTCCGGCTTGTGCAACAAAGAAAGCACAAAGTTTCCCCACTATGGGAAGGGCCCTTTTTAGTTAGTCGAGTATTGCACAATGGTTCATACTACCTAACTGATATGAGGCCAGTCAAAGAAAGACCTGCTACTAAGAAGAGAAAGAGAGCTGGAGGCAGTACAAATCCGGATGAGTTAGACAGACCATTGAATATTGCTCAGTTACGTCCCTTTTATTCTTAGTTTATCCTTTTTTGTAATCATATATATGTACATATTCTATGAGAAATAAACGTTTTGGTTACCTTAAAGTTTTTTCTAAGAAGTTTTTACCATCTTATTTTCGAATGATCATGCCACAGTCGAAAATCCCAGAATACTTGAAAGTACTTTATGCTCATGCTTGTTCTGGTTTAGATTTCCGATTCTAAATATGCTACCCTCGGGTATAACTCTAAAGTTTCTAGTCTATACTTTGGTTATTTGTCTGATTGCCGGATGCGGGCATTTTCCGAGTAGTGAATTGTTGGTACTAGAAGCCAGCTTTGTTTCCGAGTTTAAACTGGTTTAGCAATTGAGCTCCGTTGCTCGGCAAAGTTTCCGTGCAGAAAGTTTAGCCGGCTCACAAAAGGGACGAGGCAGAAAGCCAGATAAACAATAAGTATAGACAAAAAAGTATAAGTGCTTATGCAAACATTTCAGGCACACAAAAATTTAAGCCAAAAATGCTAAATAGATTAAAACTTAGCACTAGCAAGAAAGAGTATCATACTACATATTTACAGATCCATAATGTTTTTCAGAATAACACATTTGTTTCTGATAATCTATGATGTAGGAGAAGAGGTAGGAGCTACCGGCTCGCTGGACACATCAGCCGCGCCCTGATAACGATCCGAGATGTCCAAATCCGATATGGTTTGTTCATCGTCGGACACTTTGGCTGCTTCTTCGGGAGGTGGAGGCGGCGTGTACACGCGGGTGAAGAAGGGAGTGTCGTAGCTAGTTAAGTCAGCTACATGACACCCATATCCGGCGCAGGAGTCCATGATGGCCTTGATGTCTTGCTCATGTCCGTCTTTGTCCACAGTAGAGTACCCTCTGGTCACTTGCCAGATTTCCATGCTTCCATGGTGGCTCATGACCATGGTGAGAGCGTTCTGCGCTGCGGATCGCGCGTAGGACATGTTCCAGTTCTTGACAAGCTATGGCATCTCCTTTTCCTTGTCTCGCACCTGAAAGTCGGACATGCTATGCATGTCCGGAACTCTGAGAGCTTCGCCAATATCCTCAATGGATTGGCGGAAGTCATGAAGTAGATCACCGACTTGGGTAAGCCGGTGGGTGCGAGGCTCAGCAGAGGTGGAGTCCGTCAAGTTCAGAGGACCTATACGTATAAAACAAAACAGTTAAGTAAATCCGACATTGAAAGAGTCGAAGAACATAGACAAGTCAAAAAGATGGAAACATACCAAAGATGACGTCATCAACTTTGGTCTTCTCTTCACGAAGACTCTAGAGTTTAGCCCGGAGTGCCTCAGAAAGGTCCTTCTCTCTGCAAAGCTCGTCGTTGAGATCCGAAATTTTCTGCTCGTGGAGTGCAATCTTGCGATCATGCTCCACGGTGGCCATGGAGAAGGATTCGAGAACTTGAGCTATGCTCTTCTCATGATCCGCCTTAAGCTGGTCAAGCTCTCGGCAGAGATCCTTGTTTTCCACCACCAGGGTCTTCAGATTTTCGGCCTCTTAGATCATAGCACATAACCGTTTTACCAGTGTTGTAAGTCAAAAAGAACAGCAGTTCAGCAAAATTATTCGACTATGACAACACAGGACAAGGTTTGAGTCTCGGAATGTTTACCTTCAGCCTCATCCTTGGAAACTTTAAGCTCAGCATTTTTAAGTCGGAGAGCTCTGATCTCTCTCCGCTTGTTGCAGACATTCTTCAACAAATCCTGGTTATATGAATTAACTTTCTGTAAGTCAGAACACCCAGAGTCAGAAGTCTATTGAAGACTCGGGCTAATATTGTAACTAATATCAGCACGAGCCTTGGGGGCTACACTAGTTCATTCTTTGGCATCCTAAGGAAGCATAAACCCGGATTGTATATCCAACTTCATGCTTGGGGGCTAGAGGATATGATATAAAGTACAATAAAGAAAAACGTGAGTTGGAATTCCGACTTACATGATGTTCATGTGTGAGATTGCTCAGGCACATGTTCACCTTAGTAGTAACCTTCTCGGCGAGGGTGAGTGGAATAACCGGAGGTGGTGGAAGCACACCAGCTCTTAGTCCCTCGTCGTGAAGGCGGACTTGTTCAAGAAGATCGGAGTACTTGATGTCCTCCGCTTCTTGTGCGTCTTCTTCGGCAGAGAGATTGCGCCTTTCCAGGCATTGCCGGGTCAGCCGCTAGATTTCCTCCGTAGATTTCCGAGACAAGCCAAATTTGGCAAGACCCGGATTGTTCAGGAGATTTTCGATGAAGGTCTCTGCCGAGGGATCATTACCCGAAGAGGGTTCACCCTTATCAAAACTTGAGCCACCCATGGTGGCGTCAGTCTGCGACTCAAGGGTCGCTGGCCCTATTGAGGGAGCCGGATCTTCTGTGACAACCGGCGATGGAGTAATCACCGGCGTTGCAGAAGGTTGAGGGGCAGGAGTCAGAGGAGCTGCGGCAGGAGAAGCCATGGTTAGCTTCGTCTGACGCATGGGCTTTGAGACGTTCCCTTTCCCCTTGCCCTTGATGAGCTGCTTAGCTCTGAGAAAATAATAGAATAAAGAACATTATGTCTCGGAAGAAATTACTGATAAAGTACAAAGGCGGGAGTTGTGTGGAAAGTTACCTCTTCACAACTGGCATTTCCTTTGTGCTGACGGCCACTGTTGGAGCTTTGCGCTTCCTGGGCACAACATCCGGCAGTGGGACCAATTCCTCCTCCTGAGAAAACTCTAGAGGATATCCCTCGATAGGAGCCAGTTCCGACTCGGGGAGGTCGGCAAGCTGAAAAGAAGATAATATCTCAGTATTGCAAAACAAGTTAAAGGTGAAACATATAAAAAGGGGTTTATTGCTAAAGCTTACCGGCACTACAGGGTCTTCCGCTGTGTGCATGTCCAATGACAAATCCGGGATCTTTCTCTCGATCCGCTCCTTTATCAGCCATTTGATCTGGCTTATGTAATCCTGTGGCTTTAAAGCCTTGGGACTGATGCGGAGGGAGTCATTTTTCTACGCTGTGATGGAATGCATCAGTCGGTCGCCGTGGTACTGGAGAGGCTGGATCCGGCGTGCCACCTAGGACTAGACTAAGTCGGACCCTCTCAGGCCCTTGTGTTTCATCAGAAATTCGATCCGCCTCTTGGCAAGGATCAGATTGTCACTGAGAGCCGGAGGAGCTTCGTCCCAAGATGCTAAGGCTGTGGCAGCTCCATCGATGAAAGCCGGCAAAGCAGTAGCTTTGCCGGGAGCAGGAATATCCCTATGATAAAAGAAGGTGGTCGGCCACCGTTTGACCGACTCACTAGCTAAAATGCGAGGATAAACACGCTCGCGTCTAACTGAAAGGCTAATCGTGCCGGTAATATAAGGATTACCAGCAGTGATGGAGTTTCTCTGGACATGAAAATAGAACCAGCATAAAGTGAGACTCGGCCTAATGCCGATATATTCCTCACACAAAGCCGGATAGGCGCTCATCTCTAAGATGGAGTTGGGAGGAAGATGGTGAAGTTGAACACCGTAGTGATCTATCACCTCAGAAAAGGATTCCGAGGGAGGGACAGACAAACCTCTGTCGAGGTGGGTGACGGCGCACCCGCCGGGCTGGTGGATTGGGGATGGTTTCCACAAACCGCTTCGCCGCTTGAGGAGCCCTTCATTCTCCATGCCACGGAGCTTCTCGTCGTCGAGGACGCAGGGGATCTAGACCCCGCGATTGCTTTCCTTCTCTGCCACCGCTGCCGCCGTCGCCGCCGCAGCGGCCCCAGCCAAGCCGGATGATGAAGATGAAGCCATTTCTCCGGTGCGCCGGTGACCTTAGGTGGGCGGCGCGGGGAATCTGGGAAGCAGGGGAGCTCTGTGCGCGAGGGAGAAGTGGAGGAGAGGAAACGGCAAGGGGAATAGGTGAAGATGCCGGGAAAGGGAATCATCACCCCTTATAACAACCTAACCGCGCCAAGATTCGTGCAAAAGCCACAGTAAATACGCCATGTGTCGTGGAAAGAACTGGGAAGGTCCCACGCGATGATTACGTCGCCTCGATCTCCGCGTACGCATTGAAACAGCGCCTCAGTTCCGCGAACAGCGGACCCACCAATGGTCGTGCTGACAGGATGTCTGTCAGTGACATGACTTGACCATGACCAGTGTCAGATAATGTCAGAGACCAAGTTCTGGCTTAGTTTGAATATCAAGCTGGAAAATCCGAATAACGTACTGATAGGTCCGACTTACTTTTGAGACCCGAATCATATCTTTTGTTTTGAAGTTTCAGAAACCCTTCAAGATTCTGCAAGCCGAAGATCAAGCTAGATGATGGTGAATCCGACTTTGGATCTTGGAGACTTCTGGGGGCTGCTGTTGGGGATATACTTTCCGGGTATCCTCACAGCCTCACGACTGTGGTGGCCCACTTGGTTAGAGCTTTGCTTCACGCTGGGCCAGGGGAGAAGAGACGGAGTCCAATCCGGCTATGGGAAGGCCCATAAGACTTACCAACATAGGCCCATAGTGTTACTTGTAGTTCAAAATGTACTCTGTAACCGACTCTTAGTCGTAGCCGGATAGATCTCTCCTGTAAACCCTAGGCCGGATATCTATATAAGCCATCCTAGGGAAAGCCTTTAGGGCACCCAATAGTCTACAATCTCAACTCGCACAGGCGAACCCTTATAACCCATATTCCGCTCGCCAGACATCGATTGCTAGCAGAGTAGGATCCGTCCAAAGCCGGGAATTGAACTCAGAACTTGTGTGCTCACCGTCCCGGAACACCGTACGTCTCACACCCCTCTCTTCCGCACGCCTCGAGGACCCCCTCATGGCGTACTCGTCATCAATCCGACAACAAGTACAAGAGAATCGAAAGTTCATTAACAGTGAATCGGCCAAAAACCGTTACAAAGCACCAATATGTCGCATGAAACACGACCACGTTGTGCACCCCGGCCAACTTGGCCACCACCACGGATCACACATGCCATTGAGAAGAGACACCATCCATGAGGACATCATCGAGCGTCATCGCATCGCTCCTCAATGATCCAGCGACTCCGACTTCACCTTCGACAACCACCAACGAGATCCTTACCGCAAACGGCAATGCAGCCCATGTCGGCCATGCCAAACAATCGACCCCAAGCGCGTCGAGGAGGAGGCAGCTCCGACTTAAACCACGACCTTCACATGAGAAAGTTGTACACCTTGCACTGTCGAAATCGACACCCGATCAAGTGGCATCGTCGCCACAACTCGCCCAGCGACCGCTGCTCCGACTTCACCATCACGGTAGGGACAGTCGGTGACACAGGACATGTCGCGACTCAGATCCACTCACCGTTGCCATCGTTGCCACACAACTCGCAACGCCAACACCACCATCGTCCAATGTTCCCTCTGGACTGAACATATGACAAGATCTAGCGCACTCTTGTGAGAATGACCAAACATATGACAAAATCTGGCGCACTCTTGTGACAACGACCAAACATATGACAAAATCTAGCCACCCTTGATACCGTTCTTCCCTCTTGGAAACCTCTTTCATTTCTCTTCCTAAACTTGGGGCAAGCTCTTTAAATGTGTAGTAAAGATAAAAATCCATCTCTATATATAGGTTAGGTTTGAGCCAGAAATTCTCTACAATGACAGAGTAGCTTCGGGGTGGGATCAGATGTCGGTAGTTCACAATTTCGGATGCGGTTGAGCAAACAAACCAATATTACTACATGCCTCTTATGAAACTATATATTTTTTATTGGGAATCAATAGCATCAGCTCGAGCTGGTAAGAAATGTCAAGTTGACTCGGCCTGGCTCAACATTCCCTCATTCTAAATATATCATCTGTATAGACATCAGCTGCATTATGGGTTCATCCGACCTACCAAACAGGCTCTAAATTGCTTTGGCCGAGACGACGAACTGTATCACTGCCAGTTCACCACTTGGTCTGCTGCATCGCAAAAGAAGAGTCTTGGCGTGTTCCTCGACAATAGTCTCTTGGCGGGAACCCGTCCGTTTCCCGCGCTGAATTTTATACGCAACACCCAAAGTTAGCTGACACCGCGACACCAACTTGCGGTGGTTAGAGCAACCGTTCCTTTGTCACGTTGCCTGCTTACTTTTCAATGGATAGAGCAACAAAGAACTGCACATCTCAAGCTCCAAATGGCATCTCTTCCTAACCCCTAACCGCAGTTTTAGTAGTATGGAGTACTATTACTACAGTACTAGTTAGCTGAGCAAGCAAGTAGGGCTCGTTTAATTTAAAGGAATTTTAAAGAATTTTTTTTCGTAGGAAATATTTCTACATCGATCTTTGATTTAAAGGATTACAATTTTTAGAAATTTCTTCAAAGGATTCTTTTGCTCTCTATTTTGTAGAAAAAAATCCATCCACTCCAACCTTTATTCTTTTGCTTTTTCTATGATTTAAACACATATTTGATCCAAATTTCTATAATTTTTTATTCGTGTAGAATACAAGAGGTCATGCCACTCCAATCATATGATTTTTCTATTTCTATGGTTTAGAGAACCGGGCGGTAGGCTAATGGTTGGGTCGCAGTTGACGCATTCCAGCGGCCAGAGTTCTCACGTCGACCCCCGCTTCTACTATATAAAAAAGTTTCCTAGCACTATTTTTTTATTTCTATGATTTAAGAATCCTGCAAATCAAACACGCCGGTATACATGCAACACAGTCATCCAGCCGTAACTGCTGCCTTCATTCCCGAGTACACTGAACTTACCCATGAGTTGTGTGCTAATGTTGCCACCTACCTCACTAAAGAAATCTGCTATCACCCTCTGTCCTCATATGTCTTTTTTTTTTGTGCCATTGTCGTAAGCAGTGGCAGCAAACTCAGAGTGAAAGCTACCATCACTATTTTGCTTCTCCTTTTTCTTTGGCATAATATCAGTACTTTGCTGTTGTGGAGCTCAACGCTCTCAAGTCTCAAGTTACAACCGAACCATCGAATGACTCGGATAAATTGGGATTTTGGACGGACATGGTATTTTTAACATTTCCAACTCCTAGTGGACATGAAACAGTGAAATACTGAAATGTCACCGGATGTTGAGAGGTTCGGCAAGTGAGTGAATGCTTTGACGAGTCACTTGGACCAACCGTTCTATGGAACGATGAACCACCGATGGGTGTTAATTAAGGCGGAAATCCTAGACTTACGAATAGGGATAGGCTGTTACAAACTGGAGTCACGGACATATGTGGAGTGGATTGGTTTACTTTCTAAGAGCATCTACACTCGGGCCCCTAATCTTATTTTCGTATTGGCACGGCCCGTTTGACATCCGGCGCCCGCAGATCGAAACCAACCCGAGGGAGGGGGGGAAGGGGCTAGCGGGGGCGTCGGCTAGAGCTGAGAACGATGCGGGCCAACCTTACAATGGGAGAGACGGCTCGTCTCCGAGCGTCGTCCCATCGCCGGCCACGCGGCGCCGAAATTGCTCGCCAGCACGTTCTCTCGCCACGCCCTTCCGCCGCTTCCCGTCAGGGTTTACCGATAGGGATAGGCTGTTACAGACTGGATTTACGGTCATACGTGAAAATAGTGGATTAGTTTACCTTCTGATCCCTCCCGTGATTTTTGGCCAGGGACCCATCGTGCGATCTCCACATCGTTCCGTTCCGTAAATACAATTTCGTAAAAATTTGCCCATAAGTGTAGCATTACTCTAATTAAGGCCTTTACGGCTTCTAGATCGTTGAATTGAATAACAATAACTAATTTGATAAGGGAGAATAAAAAGAATCTAGAGATACATTTTACAAGTGCAAGGATTGCAAGGGAAAAAAGTGAAAATCTAAGAATTGCAAGAGGATAAGAAAACTACTGCCTCCATTTTCAAAGCTTAATTTTTTTTTTGAAAAGTGAAAGTTTAACCAAACTTTTAAAAAAACTAGAGTATCAAGAATTATGATATTATATAAATACCATCTAAAAATATGTTTCATGGTGTATTAAAGGGTATGAATTTCGTATAGTAAATATTAACATTTTTTCTAAAAACTTGGGAAAACATTACGTAGTTTGACTTTTAGAAAAGAATATAAATCTTAAACTTTAAAACAAGCTTTGAAACGGAGTTAGTTAGTAACGAAATAGTCATTGAGAAGACATGGTTTTTCAAAAAGGGCACATCTAGATAGCAATCGACCCTAACCAGCCACCGTCCAATTAGGGAAAGTGTTCTCCAGCCCTCGTCAATCCCAAAACAGAAAACAAAACCCATGTGATCCCGTGCGGGTGCGGCCCTAACCAGGTTTCCCTTCCAGGCAGCCTGGCAGCAAGCACCTCCTCCAAGGCCACGTGACACCCACCCCTCTCTCTCTCTCTCTCTCTCCCAGAACCCCTTCTCGAGCTCCCTTCTGATCTCCATTAGAAAACCTTCAATTTTCTTCAGATTAGATGCAAGCCAAGTAAAAAAAGGTAAGCAACAATCTTGACTTCTCATAAACCAGGTACGAACAAAGCAACAACACTAGTAGTGGTAAGAAAAACAACAACATGGTGATCTTTTTTTTGGAAAGCAACTATGGCATATAATCTAGAACAACTTGGCTATATGACGGACACAACTTAAACAAAATGTAACAAATCATGTTCCATGGCAAGTTATGTGTTGCATTATCAAACCTGATGCAACCTAAATTGTTCTTGTCGAAACCAAGCTGAAGTTTCAAAAATCCCAGTATCATTGTTCTTGAAGCAAAATAAAACCTACAGCATTTGACACCATATAGATAGGTACTGTGTACAGAAAAATCTAATAGTTGCAACATGAAACACTTTGCAAATTTTTTTCTTATCCACAATTTAAGCTAGTGGATATAAGTAGACCCTGATTTTTTGTTTCATCTGTACATAGTATTCTGACGCCCCAGAACGCACTTAAAAAATAGGTTTGTTGCAACAAGAACCTGAAAAATTGCAGAAAAAAAAAGGAAATCAAATTAGCTACCTCAATGTAATGAATTTAAATAGTGAAAAAATAAATTTACAAATTTTAATAAGCACAACTTAACATATTTTTAAAATGAACTATGCATGGAAAAAGCAACTTAAACTAATCTGTCCATTTTTAAAATGGTACATAAAAACAAAAGAAAATAGCCTATGCAATGAAGCAACTTAGTAAAGATGTTGAATCAATATAGCTACCTGTAGGAAGTCAACTCAGTAAAATAAGAAAATTTACTTATGGTGACAAAAAACAACTTAGTGTATTTAAAAAAATGAACTTACATGTATGCAAAAAAGCAACTTAAGCTATTTGTCCATTTCTTAAAGTGGTACATTACAAAGCAAGAAATTAATAAAATAGAAAAACCAATGAAGCAACTTAGTAAAAGATTGTAAATAAATATAGCTACCTCTAGGTATTCAACTTAGTAAAAACAGTGGTAGAAGCAAATTTACAATAGGTGACAACATGTATAGGAAAAAGCAACTTCATGTAATCTGTCCAAATTTAGAAGTGGTACATAACAAAGTAGAAAAATAAAAAAAGTCTATCAAAATTTAAGCAACTTAGTACACATGTTTAAAGCAAGTTAGCTATCTCTATGTAATGCTTAGTAAAAAAAAGTAGCAAAAGCAATTTACATATGATGATGTAAAACAACTTAGTGTATTTAGAAAATGAACTTATATGTATGGAAAAAAGTAACTTTACCTAATATGTCCAATAAGAAAATAGTACATAACAAAGCAGAAAATAAAAAAGCCTGTCCAATGAACAAACTTAGTACAGACATTGAAAAGTAACTTAGAAATTGGACATATTACATTACCTTAGTAAACGTTTAGAAGAAACTTAGTGTATTTACAAAATGAATTTACATGTATGGAAAAAGCAACTAATCGGAAATCACTATACCACTCTACACCATCCCTACTGCAACTTAGGCTAGACTAAAAACACCTCTTACACCACCATACACCTCTTACATGATCTATGCTGCAACTTAGATAAGACTAAAAACAACTAGATAATTATGTATCCAAACTTGGTTGCAGGGATTTAAAAAAACTAATTACACACCATCATACAACTCTACATGATCTATGTTGCAACTTAGGGGTGCAGTGAAAACAACTAGATGGAAAACATGTACCCTGTTGAGTTACCAAGATTCAAAAAGGCAACTAATCAGACACTACCATCTAATTTTGCATGGTCCCATCTATAACTTAATCGGATAACTGTGCAACTAGACTAAACCTGCAAAAAACCTCATGATGATTTAGTAACAAGTTCCTTTTGTTCAAGAGATAAAAGCTTGTTTGGCTAACTAGTCTTTCGGGGAAGGCTCGATTCCTACCAATCTGCACAAAACATGAAAAGGTGAATCTTTCACCAAAAACTGTGAATAAAAGAACATAAAAATGAGAAGTGGACACACCCCTGGATCTTGCGTCTTGTACTCAGTGAAATCACAAAAGGTCTAGCAACAGTTGTTATTAATACATTTGCTTAACTATGATGCAGAAACAACTTAATCTAATCCTACAAATCAACTTAACTATGATGCAGAAACAACTTAATCTAATTCTACAAATCAATTTAACTATGATGCAGAAACAACTTAAATTAACTCTCCCAGCCCCTCCAGAACCTACAACTAAGCCTACTATATGGAATTAACTTTGTTAGAATGGTGGTAGTCATTTAACTATGGCGACAAAAGAAAATACAGTCTATTTAGTTAACTTCAAAACATTCTGCAAAAGCAAAAAACTGATTAAGCAACTAGTCATAACAGAATTACTCCATGTTACAAACATCAACTTAATTAAATCCTACAAATCAACTTAACTATAATTAAGAAACAACTTAAAGTAACTCCCCAGCCCCACCCTACAACTAAGCCTACTATATGTAATCAATTTAGTTGGTGGTAGCCATTTTAACAATGGTGACAAAAGAAACTTACCTATGATTAATAATTACACACACACCGGCCCAACATCTGTACAAAATTAATGTGAAATTTATCCTAGTTTGTGTAACTTGCTATGCAGGGGTAATCCCTGTTCCATATATTAAGCAGACAAACCAAAAAAAAATACATGATGAATAGGACAAACTTGAGTGCCTAAAATGACTAGAAACATAATAACATGTGAAACTACACGCATTTGATGTTTCCATGTTCTACCCCCATATGATTTGGCCGGTTTCCATATTAAATCATGGGTTATATTGTACGACACACAACTCATCTGGCAGTAGCTGAGTAAACCATAGGAAAAACATAGAGCGATGGACCTAGTGTAGAGATGAAATCCACATAGAAAATCTGACGAAAATGCTCATGGATTCACGTTTACAAGGCATGCATTCACAAATCACTCATATCTGGGGATTTCAGCACATCGACTAACCTCAAGAACCACGATGTAGACGTCGCCGTCACCTAGCTCGACACCCTCCCACACACCTCGCCCTCCGCCTGCAAGGAGCGCAGTTATAAATCCAGGCCAAACCCTACAAGTATACTCCCCTTGACCAAATCAAACTCTTCAGATTTCCACCCAAACCCATCGAATCCATTCCCTGTTTTCAATTTCAAACCATGGATTCAAACCATGGACCACCCATATATATATGTGAGCTCTCACGGCAGACTCCACTACCTGCTAGCTCTAATTTCTAGGTTGTAAAAACTAACCACGCATGCCTCCAATCACGGGATCACGAAAAAAATCACTGGTACAGCCAAGAGTTGGTCATCAACAATGGACTTGGTTTTCGATGGTGTTTTTGTTGGCCAGTATGCAGAAAAAGAGAATCACGATACAGGGCAACGCCCTTGTAGTGAGAGGGATGGGTAGGCAGATGCACCGCGGTCGGAGCTCTAGCTAGTGGTGGAGGCACGGAGGTCTTCCATGGCGTGTCGACTAGTAGTGGTGCAGAGCGTTTATTTTCTATACAAATGAATATTCACGGCTATGTACTCAAATGCAATCGTTATTGTTCTATTCATACAAAATTTGTCAAGCCTGAATACAACTAAAATTATTCCAAACGAAAATCAGTATGTTATGAGCTTTGAGTAGCATGTGCTTTCACAATATAGAACAAATAGAAATGTCATACAGCTGATAGATATGACATACAATGTATGTGCCGCAACACGCAAGCACTGACTAGTTAACTCTTAGAAGCTACCACTGAGTTCCCACAGCATAGCTTTATGGAGGCCAGACCTTTTGCTCTCCTTTCTCCACACAAAATCACCAAGAATTTCAGTGAACAGATGATAGAAAGTTTAGATGCACAAAGAGTGCTGGGTATGGCAAACCAACCACTCAGTTCCATAGCCAAAGGCCAAGCTTTGCAACTCAGGTCGAAAAAAGCAATCTAGTGGCTTAATATCTTGAACTTGACAAAGACACACATCGATCCATGATCTACCCACATCAAGTACTGAAACCCTATTAAGAGAACTGTGCACAAATAAATACCCCCGCAGGGTATGAAATTGAGGGGAATTGCTCTAGAGATGATATCCATACTACAAAATCAGACCAAAATAGACAGAACCATGCTTCTACTTCACGAAAATTGTTCGTATCTGGAGGATTTGTGCACATGGGCTTACCTCGGGGACCTCGATCTAGTAAAATCACCGTCGCCGATCTCCCATCTCCGAGCCCCTCGGCCCCTTGCGCGCCCCTCTAGGCCGAGCTCGACGCCATGTGCTCCTCGCTCTTCGTCGCCGAGCTGCCCACACTGCGAGCAGTGCCGCTCTCCTGTCGACGAGCTCAACGCACTCCCGTAGTCCTCGCTCTCCGCCGACGAACTCCTGTCCCCTCGCGCGTTGGTAGCTCTCTCCCGCGCGCATCTCACCTTCCCCAAACGAGCTCGGTGCACCACTCATCTCGCACGAGCAGAATAGCCCCTCCATGAAAGCCTAGCGAGCACGCAGAGGCGGAGGGAGGGGCGAGAAGCAGGGGCGGGGGCTAGGGGGCTAGCTCTCTCACTGGCAGCGTGTGGGGCCGGGATGTGGAAATTACATCCGGATAGGGAGGCGCGATGGGAGCTCAGTCGAGCTGATCCGACGGCCAAAAATCGATTGCTCGATCGGACAAGATGGCCACCGATTGCTTTTTAGCGTTTGGGTTCGAAAAAGAGGGTGTGTATTGGTCTCTACTACATTTTTTTTTTGCGGAAAGGACCTAGCATTACAGGAAGCCCTCTCACATGTACTTCGTCTTCAACCTCTGGACCGTGCGACACAACCGTTTTAAAATTAAACATAGAAAAAAAACTCGATTCTACACGAATGATTGTAAGAGGATGTTGTAGTGCACATTTAAATCCATGTATGGAATTGAGCCATAATAAACCAAATCCAAAGAAATTTACTTTGATCCTGTAATCACATTACGACAATCCGTAGAATAATGTTGGCACTTGGCTAATAGCGCCATGTTCTTCGCTTTCCCGTATTATATGATAGAGGAATGCACGAGAATCGGTTGCAGCAAGGTTTCAAGCAAAACAACAATCTAATTGGCAGCCTAGATTTGAATGTGAAACGATTTGCTAGTACATTACAGCGCAAATTTGGAGCCTTTTTTGCAGAAAAGTGCATTCGATTGCATGGACTGGAAATCTAAGAACAAGTAATTCCTCTTTACACTGCGCTTGCACTGCCTGGCCGCAGCAAAAACCAAGTTGACACGCACACGCACACACACTGATGCAGAGGGAAACGCCGGTCGACGGCGGCCGGAGCGCTTGAATCCGAACTAGTGGCAGAGCGGCGAGAGATCCCAGAGCGGGTCGCAGGCGGACGCGTCGAACACCTTGTCGAAGTACTCCTGGAGGCCGTTCATGGCGTATAGGGACGCGGAGATCCGCCGCTCCACCTTCATCCGCTCGAACTCCCCCATCCCTGCCGCCGCGGGAGCGGCGCTCGACGCCGCTGGCGGCGTGCACCCTTCAATCGCGGCGAAGCCGTCCAGCGCCGGGAACTGGCCGAACGGCGCCGAGTCGAACACCCAGGACTCGAACTGGTCTTCGGCGGTGGCGGCGGGGCCGAAGTCCGGCCTGTACACCTCCTCCCCGGCGCCTCGCTTCATGGCGCCGTCGTCACAGCTGACGGCGCTGCTGCTACTGCTGCTGCTGCTCGAGCCGCCACCACGGGCACCATCCATGCTATTGCTATTGCTATTGCTTGTGGTAAAAGTGGTGGCTGTGGCTGGAGCGGGAGCGGGAGCGGCGGGCGTGGAGGGGGAGGCGGCGGCCACGACCTTGGTGGAGGCGGCGGGCAGCCTGGCCTTCTTGAGCTTCTTGTGGTGGAGGAGGCCCCTGATGCGGACGGCGAGCGGGCAGTCGGGCGAGATGCGGGGCGCGAAGTTGGTGCGCGCCTCTGCGCCGCGGAGGAGGCGTGCGGCCTCGTCGTAGGCGCGCGCGGCGGCGTCGGCGGTCTCGAAGGTGCCGAGCCACATGCGGATCTTCTGCGTGGTGTCCTTGATCTCGGCCACCCAGCGGCCCGACGGGCGCTGGCGGACGCCGACGAACTTGCTGTGGCTGCTGCCGCCCTTCTTCCTGCCCCGCGGCTTGGTGGGCTTGGCCGCCCGCGCCGCGGCGGCCTCCTGCTCCTGGTGGTGCTGGTAGTAGTAGCAGTAGTCCTGCACCTGCACAACCGACGGCTGCACTTGGAAGTGGAGCTCCATGTGGATGGTTTGGCTTAAGACTGGATGGATTCTTGGAGTTGGGGATGGAAGGAAGGTAGGAGAGACAGGTGTCTGTCGAGTGTTTGCTCTGGTTGCTTGGCAAAGGTAGGGGATTTATAGGGGATTTTTGGGGAATGGTTTGAATTTTGATGGAGAAGGGGCAGGGGATTACTACTCTGTGGGGTTACTTTCAGGGGGCTGGTTAGTCAATCATGGTCAAAGCAGAGCTATGATGATTTGTATGTTACTCTGCATCCGTGGAGCTGGAAGTATGTGCAGAGCATAAGGTGCAATTTTGTCTCTTCAGTTTGGCATGTTTATCAGTGAGGAAACTGGCAAAGGTAGTGCTTTCTGTATCTGTATTTTAAGTAGTATACCTGTTGTGGTGGAATCAGTAAGTCCTGATATTGGTGCGTGTAGTGCAGCACCACAACTTTCAAAATGATTGGTGCATCACCACTCACTCATGTGTTTTCTGTATTTTGGTTCTTAACTAACAAGAGCAAGATATGTATATATATGTAGAAAACCTTTATTGAGGTTTCGCTAATGAAATCGGCGAAAACCCTTTTCTCTAAAAAAGAGCATTAAGAAAATCATTGTGGGATGAGTTTGAACGGGGCAATTTCATTTCCCCACTTTCCCCAAAACTGTATATGCAAGCAAGGCAAGCAGACAAAAGAACATGAGAATGTTTTACCAGAAGCATCCTCCAGCTCAAACTACCTGAGTCAAACTGTGAAAGCGTCTACTCATAGGGATTTACCAGGTCCTCACCAACATGCCAGGCTAACTAGAAACTTTTGAGCCACTGACTCAACATGTAAGCAAGCGATAAATTATACTCCTGGTGCTTAACCTGGATGCATGCAAGTGTCAAGGGGTCTACATCTCCTGGTGATTTACTACTACTACCACTATAGGTCTTCAACAGCACGCATCAGCCTTAACCGTAAACTTTTGGGGCAACTGATTTGGACCTGTTCGTCCCTAATTGGTGGTTAAGCAGTCATCAAAACACCACAAGGACCAAGTCGGCTGCAGGAGGGTCTGCCACTTGGCGGGCTTCCAGGCAGTGGTGACGGCCAGTGCCAGTACAAACGGCTGAGAAACAACTTTTCAGCAACCACGCCGCATGACCTTTTGTTTTATTTTGCAGAGTCTCTTGACGATTTCGCCATCTGCCGAGTCCTTCTCAGTCACTCGGTGAGGTAGGCGTGTTCAGGTTTGGATTGGGGGTATCTCCTTGGCGACATATGGAGTGGAACGCTACACATGTCACGCAGCAACAGCGGCAGCCCCAAACTGTTATTCATGTTACACCAGTGATAGAACAATAGTGTTTTGGATAGAGTGTCGGAAAACATGTGGGGGTGGGGACTGAGCCTCCACGTATGAGTGGGAAAATATGATGGAGAAGACGTTAAAATTCCTAGTAGAAAACTTGGGACATAAAAGGAACAAAACATAAGAAATATGATAGCATCATCCCTGTGGTTTGAAGAGCTGAAATCATAAAATCCTAGGAGTTCAAAGAGGACATTAACTTGTAACTTGAGGGAGCGTAATGTATGGCCTCATTGGAGGAAACAAAATCTACAATGTTATTTTCCTTTGGCTCTGTAATTCCTCTGCTCCTTTAAAGGTTGTTAAAGTATGATACGGACACGGTTAGTATGATAGTTTAGAAAAGTTAGGAAACAAAATCTACAATGTTATTTTTCTTTGGCTCTGTAATCCCTCTGCTCCTTTAAAGGTTGTTAGAGTATGTTACGGACACAGTTAGTATGATAGTTTAGGATAGTTAGGACTTTAGCCTAACTTATCTTGCACTCCAAGATGATCCCCTGTACGTCTATATATACTTGTCCATGAGGCTCAATAATACATCAATCATATTCCGCCAATCTCTCTCCATCTCTATCGTTCTACATAGTATCAGAGCGGCAAGATTCTTGACCTAGCCGTTGTTGCATCCACCTAGCGTCGCCGCCGCCACTTCCCAAACCCTAGCGCCGCTGCCCGCCATGACGCCGCGATAGCCGAGCAACACGCTTCCGCCGCGCCGTCCTCGGGGAGGTCGATCTCCATGATCTCCGTCGGGGGCCGCGCAACCCGTATGCTGTCCTGTAAGTCTTTTTTTCCAATCCCTTGACCGGTTTTCTTTTTTGGTTTACAGCTCTTAGATCGGATTAAGTCGCCCACCATCATCGTCATCGCCGCGCCTCTACTCCGACCATCGGCATCGAGGATCTACACCACGCCCGTGCGCCTGCCTCCTCCACTGCTGCGCCTGCCTCGACAGGCTACCGCGTATCGCGGACGGCTGCCACGCCTTCCTTGGAAGGCTACCGCGCCCTCCTCCTCGGATCCTCTTCGTCGTCATCGTCCGGGACTTCACCGACAACACCGCCATCGACTCCGATCTACGCGTCTTCCACACCCTGGCGCATACGGTACACCATCGGTCTAATTAACTGATCCCACGCATGTCTACGCCAAGCACGTCCCCGAGCACGCGCCTACCACCGATTGAGCTACGGGCTTCCGCTGCGTCGTCCCCTCGGGCCACAGCGCCGCCGCCTTTGATCCACGCTACCGGCTTCCAACACGCCTTCCTTGGCATGTACGTCTATATGTCTTCAAAAGTACAATTTTAACTATCATTTTCCTTTATGATATGTATGTAATATCAAAAGAAAGTAGTGTATTGTGATAGCTTAGACATATTGACACATGATTTTCAAGTATCTAGTCCAACAGTATGTAAAAATATTAATATAAGATTTAAAATTCGAGCCTATCCTTGACAAAGAAACCTCTTTTCTCGTACATGGAGGGAGTCGAAGACACCACAAACTATTAGTGGTTGCATGAGCGTCGAGATAGTGAGGGCATGATACAAAAAATGCGTCAAAACAAGGGAAAAACCATGTGGGCACGACTAGGCGGGAGAAGGGGTCAACATGAGAGTAGGCATGGGAAGTCCGGTCGGGAGGAGCATACATTGAGGAGATTTTGGAAGGTTCGAGGCGTCAGTGTTGGGGACTTTGAGATCCAAGAGTTTGAGAATCGGGGCGATGAGAGATGTTTCTAGACTATATGATTTGTGCGGTCTACTTTCTTTTTGCTTGAGCATGCAGTCCAAGTGTTACATTCACACTCAACAAGTTCTCCATTAACATGTTTTGCATAGCGTATTGGTACTATTTCCAACAAATGGTTTATCTCTAATCACTGTTTTCCTTCTTTAGATAACTATAAGATCATCCTTCTAGTATCTGCATCTTGATGCACATAATATTGAATTTTATACAAATAAAGCTTAAGGTGTCCAGGTTAAATGGTTGAAGAAGTCAAAATAAATATGTCAGGAGAACTAGAAAATAATGGGGAATCTCATTGAAAAATCAAAGATGTCGACTACATAGGGTGAATAGGTGATTACAAATTTTAATGAAGTTGTTGGTTTGAGAGGGTAGGTGCGGGCAATCCTGTATGACAAGATGACACTAGCAAGCAAGATACATGAGTAAACAAGATAGAAGTAATCTAGCCATAAATAACAAAGAGGATAGAATAACCAAAAGTGGAAGGGCACAAAAACACAAGGATGTATCCCTAAGTGCAAACCCTTAGGAAAAGTCTAATCTCACTAGGTGAAAGCCATGGTTAAAAAATCCTAAAATGATGCCTTCTTCTCTCTTGAGCTCACCAAAATAAGTATTAGCTCTTCCCTTAATCGAGGACCTTGTGGCGGCCTCAACCTTCACAAACTTTCTCGGAGAAACTCCACACCTTGGAAGCTTTTGGGCGACCCTAGACGCCTAGAGTTTCATAACAAATCCAAGAGGAAAAGGTAGAGCGTTGAAATCAAAGGGGTATCAAATTTGTATCGATGAAAATGTAGATCCAAGTCTCTTCTTTCCTTTCCCTTAGATTAGCAAGATTGTTAGGGAAAATGGGAGGACTCAAGCTTTTTAAGGTCAACAATGGTGTAGGAGAGAGGGTGTGGAAGCGGTAAGTTGTTTAGGAAAGAAGATCTCTTAATATAGGTTCATTTGAAATATACATGTTATTCCTTCTAGCCACCGGGAAACTCTGAATGGGCACATATGGATCCGCTCGCCTATAGGTCGAGATTGACTTTCGGATGAGGTCTTGGGCGAGGTGAGTAAGTGAAAGAACATTGCTCGGTCCTTTATGGTTTTGTGTGTTAGACAACAACACTAGTGATTATCTAATCATGTGTTGAGTGCTACAGGTTTAATTGTGTTATATACATGTCAGCATCGACTCCTCAAAATAAAAATAAAAGAAGCTTGCAGTGTTTTCTTCTCATTTGATGAGCTCCGGGCCGGATTATCCGGGGGTGGATTATTCAAATAATACCCTCCCCCAAATCGGTTAAGGACTTGTTCGCAACCAGATGCACGGGCTTCAGTTGGGGGCAGATTATTGGCCGGATATTTTACCATGGCCGGATAGTTTGGGGCTCGGATTATACGCCCTCCAACTTAGGCCGGATAATCCGCCCCTAGCAGGTTCCAATGGCTATGTTTTGGGAGGGGGTATAAATACCCCTCCACTTCTTCAACCTCAAGCTACTCGTCCTGCACCTCAAGAACCCTAATAGCTGAGCCACCAAATCAACTATATCTCCTCCTCCAACCACTCAAAGTCAGTAATCTTTGGGAAATCGAAGGAGAAGACCTTGATCTACATCCTCACCAAAGCGATTTGATTTTCTCCCTCATTCACTTGAGGGATTTGATCCTAGTGTTTCCTTTGGAAATCCTAGTTATTGATTTCACCCTTGCTAAGTTTGTCTATTGTTGTGACAGCTTGTTGTGATACTTGGGAGCCTCCAATTCAGTTGTGGATGTGTGTCCCGAGCTTGTTGTAAAGACACTGGTTCCCGCCTCAAAGGGTACCAATAGTGGAAAAGTGAATCAGGCCATTGTAGCTAGGTTCTCCGGAGAATAGGGTTAGGTATTTTGTGGCGTGGTGGTCTTAGTACGCCCACCCCTCCAATACAGACGTACTAACCCTCAAAAGGAAGGAACTGCGGGAAATCATATCATGTGTCTCCGCATGCTTCACTCTCGGTTACCTCTATCCTTTAACCTCTCTTTACTTGTATCTTGTTGGTTACTATTTTTTCATATAGGTAAATTCACCTTAGTTGCATATATAGATGAAAGAACATTTCATGTTTTCCTGTGTTTTGTGTGTTAGATAACAATACCGTAGAGTTTTCTCATGTGCGCTAAGTGTGCATGTGTTTTGAGGGGCCGGATTATCCGCCCCACCAAGGGCCAGATAATCCGACCTATCTCATCGATCAAAGGCTGCCAAGGCGCGTCGCTCGGAGTCCAGTCGGATTATCTACCGGAAAATCCGAACTGGGGCGGTTTTTCTTCCCCAGGCCGGATAATCCGGCATTCGCATGGGCCGGATTATCCGGCCCCCAGAAATCGACCAAAGGCTGCCAAGGCACGTCGCTCGGAGTCCGGTCGGATTTTCTCTCGGAAAATCCGAAATGGGGCGGTTTTTCCTCCCCAGGCCGGATAATCCGGCCTTCACATGGGGCCGGATAATCTGGCCCCCAGAAGGCGATCAAGGGCAGGCTCGACGCGACACTCAGAGTGGGGGCGGATTATCTACCGGATAATCCGAGTCTAGGGCGGAGTTTTCCCCAGAACGGATAATTCGACCCTCACTTGGGCCGGATAATCCGGCCCCCAAAGGCACCAACGGCTTGGATTTGGAAGGGGGTATAAATATCCCTTCTTCCCCAACGAGCAGACTTCTTGAGTCACTCGAAATTAGTCAGACATTGTGCAAGAGCTCCCATTCTAGATCTCCCACTTCAACCACCCGAAGGCTTCGATCTTTGGGGGAATTGAAGGAGGGGAGAATCGTCATCGTCATCACGAATCAAGTGCATCAAATCCTCTCCATTCATTTGGAGAAATCCCTGATCTAGTATTCTTGTCAATGTCTAGATCTTGTTCTTTATTATTGATAACTTGTTCTTTGGCAGCTTGTTGTCATTACGGGAGCCTCCAAGTTGATTGTGGAGTTGTGCCCTGCTAGTTGCGTAAAGGCACCGATACCCGCCTCAAAGGGTTCCTATAGTGGAAAGGTGGATCAGGCCTTTGGTGGCGGGATCCATCAGAGAACAGCGTGAGGCCTATTGTGGCGTTGTGGTCTTAGTACCGCCCACACCTCTAATGCAGACGTACTTCCCTTAGCAAGGAAGGAACTGCGGTAAAACAAATCATGTGTCTCCGCGTGCTTCACTTTGGTTCACCCGTTCCTCTTCCACTCGCTCTTTACTCACTAGTAGATAGGTTTGCATATAGGGAAATTCCACCTAATAGTTTATCTAGAGAATTTACCCTTTGTGTTAAGCCTAAAATTGAAAAAGCATTAAAATTTGAAGTAACACCTATTCACCCCCCACCCCTCTAGGTGCCCATATGATCCATTTCAATAGAGAATTTACCTTTATGTCAAGCCTAAATTGAAAAATAACTAAAATTTTGAGTAGCACCTATTCACCCCCCTCTAGGTGCCCATATGATCCCTTTTCAATTGGTATCGGATCCTCGACTCTTTATTTGGGCTTTACCGCCTAAGAGAGTATGGGTAACAATGCAAAAGAAGGGAGTGTGGTTGGTGGTGCGGTCACAATGGAGGATCTTAAGTGCCTGGAAACAAGCTTGAATGCGTGAAATGATAGCGCAGTTCTTGCACGCTAATAAAACCCCACCTCCTTCTCTTCTAGAGGACACAACTTCTATTCCAAAGGATAAAGCTTCGATTAAATCCAATGATGATAAGTTGGGGGATGAAAACAACAATAATGGTTCCTCTTCCAAAAAGGGAAATGGGAAGGAGGAGTATAATTAGGTTCCTCATTGGTACTCTCCCAACCCACCTATCACTCGTCCTTATATAAACAATACAGGTGATCGACCTTGTAACACCCCAAAAATGTTAATCAAGATTATTAAGTTCTAATCACCCAAATTTAGGGTTAACAAAAACTTTTATTCCAAAAAAATCTATATGAATGCATGTGTGTTTTGCATTAGTGTAGAATTGAGTGAATTTGCCATGCTTGATTGCTACAAATGATGAGAAATGGTTTAAAGGTGAATGCTACATCATCTAGGCCAATTAAAAACAAAATCAAAAGAAATCAAATATGAATTAAATAACCAAATGGTCATTTTGACCAAAGTTAACCACTAGGCCACTTTGAGTGTTCCTAGAAGAGAAATTGTAACAGAAACAATTCCACTTCTTTTCACCCCTTGCTAGACCAAGTAAAAGTGAATCCAAGCCCACTTTACAAATTCACAGAAACTATTTCCAAATCAATTTAAAGGATAGTTCAAATTTGAATCTAGTTCATATGGTAAGATCACACTTTTTCAAAAACCACTCAAACCAATTCATCTTGCCTTTTCCAAGCAATCATAGACACTCAAGCTTAAACCAAATCACTCACCAAATTTCATTTGAAAATTTCAAACTTAATTTCTTTCGGCCATTTCACCAAACACTTGGCAGACACTAAATAATCATCTGCTTAACTTCACTGTTTGAGCAGTAATCCTAGACCAATTTGGTTCCCACCTCACTCCCTTGTCTCCCCCAGTGTCATCAGCACCATACCAGCTCCCCCTTAGCCGTTGTGCACCAGTGCAGTGCCACCCGAAAGTGATCATCGCCGGCCGACAATGGACAGACCGCCAGAGGCCACGCCGCCCTCTCCGACGATGCGCACCAGACATGCCACCGTCCACCGCCACCCCCTGTCCCAGCCTCGACCACAGCCTGGCCCTAGACCACCCTAGCGACGCTGCGCCCAGTCTCTCTGCATTGTGCCGAGAACGCGCCAGAGCGCCGCACCCGACCGGCTCGCACATACCACGCCTCGCTCTCTCCGTGCACGCGCACACTCGCCATGATCACCACCACCTCCCAGACACCCCTGTTCGCCACCGTGTGACCCGTAGCACTCGTGCGCAGTCTCGAACACCGCCGCTCCCGCATAGAGCATCGCATGCGCCCAACCAGCCTAGACCGTCCTGTGCCGCGCCATTACTTCCGTGATGATCGCTAGGGAACACTGCACCACCCCCTACCCTTAGCCGCACCGCTAGCCGCCTGTAGGGTCGTCACCGACGAGCCCGAGCCCATGCCGCTCAGTCCCCTCGCAGTTGTATGAATAAAGGCCCCCTCTGCCTCCATTCTCCACACCAACACACTCCCCACTCCTCACTGAGCCTCCCACACTTCTGCCCGGAGCAAGGCGAGCTCTTCCTCGCCGGAATTTGGCCGGAGGCTGCTGTTGCACAAGGAGAAGGGTGCCGTCGATTGGAGCCGCCCCAGGAGCTGCCGCGACCACCGTTCGAACCGCCGTCGTCGACATGTCGTTCGCCCCCATCGCCGACCCTAGCTAAAGCCCAGGTGAGCCTCACCAGACCCCCACCACCATGTTAGGTTAAATTCCTCACCGGAGCTGTTCGTCGTCGATGATGAACTGCCGCCGTTGGATCGTCTTTTAATCACACGACCTAGATTACATGATACTGTTTCGGTTAGTTTAAGTCGCTGACTAGTGGACCCCCTCTGTCAGCATCCTGCTGTGCTGTGCTGTGCAGATTGGGCCGGCCCGTTTAGTTTCCCGCTCAGCCCAGTGAATTCAAATTAGTATTTTCCAATTTAGTTAAAACTATATTCTGTTAGTAGATTCAAAAATCAATTCAGGGAGATTCACTGAACCAAATTGCATGATTCCAATTTTGTTAGAAAGATATTTAAATTATCTATCCAAGCCCGTTGGATTTAAATCATTTGGAGTTAGAGATCACCTACACCTAAAATAACAAGACAGAGACTTTTGCACATTCAAACATTTTTCAAAAATCAACCATAAATGCTTTTGAGTTGATTCCAACTCTTAAAAATCACATTTGATAAGATCTATCTGAATATGTAAAAATATTTAGGTTTGCATGCAGTGACATTGGACTAGTACCAAAATAATGCTATATAGGCATTTCTAGTCACTTTAATTCTATTAAATGATAATATTAAACTTTATAAAATATGACCCACACTTTAAATCACATTCCTATGTATTATAATATGTGGTGATGACATGTGTCAACATGATCCCATATTTTAATTTGAGAATATTAAACCTTAAGTATTTTCAATGAGTAGAAATTACTTTTCTAAACTAAGATAAATAAGATTAAGCCTTTAATTCATGTGATGATTGTGATGATGCTAGATCATCAAGTGTGAGCCTTAGTGTGCTAAATAGAAATATTTAAGTATTGTTTTGTGATTGTGGTGAAAGTGTACCACCTCTGCAGAGTGTCAAACTATTCGAATCGCCGCATTCGCGGTCATGGACACTTGGAGTGGCCATACTGTTCTGTCATGGAAATGGCCACGGCAGTCACTGCTACTGGCAGCGATTGATTGTAACATGAGGAAGAGTTGGCGGCCATCTACGGTGCGAGATGGGGGCGGATGCACATGGTTTACCCAGGTTCGTCCCCCCGGAGGGTAAAGACCTACTCCTGCTAGATTGGATTAATAGAGAGCGAGTTACAAGGATGGCGAGCTCGGCGTCTAAGCAGCGAGTCGCTCGAGGGGGTGTATGATGGAACGTAAGTCCTTAGGATACCGTAGGGAGGTTTATATAGGAGTCACCTCACTAGGGTTTACAAGTTACAACCGAGCCAGATATGGACTCGGAGGCTTTTTGACCTAATCCGACTGGTCTTCAGATACGCTTCTGGGACTTCAGTTTCCACTCGCCAGGCTTCTCCTTCAGTCGTAGTCCAGTCGCCGTCCTTCAGGCCCACTCACAGGCCCTTCGACCCAATCGAAACGTCCTACTAGGCATACCCCCTTTGGCATATCCCCATTAGTAGTCCCCGAGGCCATCGTTGATTCATGTGCAGGTGTCCCTTTGGCGATCGAAGTAGGCGAGCCCAATTTGGACGCCCAGTCGAGTCGGTGATGGACTTTATTAGAACCGAGGAAAATTTCCCCAGGCTTCCACTCGCCACCCTGACGAATGTTACTTATTCCAAGTCGCCGCTTCGGCGAGTGGAGAAGATTAGCGGGCAGCGGGTGGAATGGAGGAGTTGGACCGTCAATTCTGGTCAAACTATCCATTGGAATTTCCAACGGTAACTTCGGCGCAATTACCGTAAGTAACGGCTACCCCGAATTTGGCGGGTGGCATTCCCAAATAAGGGGAGTGATGAATCAGTTCTGCAAATCCTTCCCCGCATTCTTCATTCTCCCATATTCATTCTTCCTTTCTTCAATCTTCCTGCCTTCAACCTTCCGATTCGACCTTTCCGCACCGTGTGATTCCACGTCCTACCTGATGGCGCCTCCCAAAGGCTCATGGGGAAAATCCAAATGCACCACAGCCCAACTCAAGTCCTTCGAGGATGCCGGAGTCCTCCGCAAGGGGAACTGGCGGGTTCTCCTCCGAGATCGTTTGAAGAGAGCCGGCGAATTCATCTGCTTCCCTAGCCATCTAGAAAGGGGTCTGGGATTCCCCACCTCGCTCTTCTTCCGGTGCTTCTGCGCGTATTATGCGATCAAGCCGTCGGATCTCGGCCCACACAACATCGAGTAGCTGGTGATCTTCGTCGCCTTCTGCGAGTGCTACCTCGGCTGCAGACCGTATTTTCCACTATGGTTGGAGCTCCTCCATGGCCGCATCAACCGCGAGGCGTCCGGTGGCTTGATATTGGCTGCAGGCGGCGTCACATTCCAATTGAAGCCGAAGGCTAATTTCATCAAGCTCCTTCTGCCAAAGAAAGCCGCCAGCGAGTGGAAGAAGAGTTGGTTCTACGTAAAAGAATCCACTCCCCCTGGCGAGGTGGAACTTCCCGAGTTCGTCACCGGGAGGAGCGAGCCTCGCCGGTTGGCACCGAAGAAGCTTCCCAAAGACCAGAGGATGGCCGTCGCGGAGATGATGGACCAGATCCAGAAGCTGAAGGACCGGGGGTTGACTTTGATCAACCTTTACAACTGCTGGCTCGGGCGGCGCCTGGTTCCGCTAGCGGCTCGGCCGCATTGGATGTATGAATATAGCGGGAAGCACGACCCCTCCCGAACCAGCAAAGAATCGTGGGAGGCCGAGGACTACAAGGCTGCCCTGAAGAAAATCATCGACGCGGAGTTCACCAGTGTGTCGGTCGGGCTCGCCCTGTACACTCCCGTGAAGAATGAAGCCCCCAAGGTAAGTTTTCTCCCCAGTCGCTATTTCCGCACCTCAATTCTCAGTCGCTGCATTTGGTGCTTACTCGTGGTGGTTCTCAGCTATTTCAGGTGTTGGAGGGCTGGCTTCCTCCGCTCGATGAAGAGGTTCCCCAGGAGCTCGAGGAGGCCTCCAAGGGAGACTCTTCCGACAGCGACGGGGATGAGGAGGAGGTTCCTCCCCTAGCGCATGTGGCTCGCAAGACTCGCATGCTGAAACAACGCGAGTTCGAGGCAAGTCGCAGCCTCGATGAACATGAAGGAGGTGATGAGGTCGCGCAGGAGCACACATCCCGGCGTACGGCCACACCATAGAAGCCCACGCGCAAGCCCAAGTCACCAGCGAAGAACCAATGTCGCCGGCCAAGTCGGCGGTGGTGTTCGAGTCAGATAACGACTCTGACGATGAATACTCCCCCGAAATATCGCGCAAAGCTCCGGAGGTTGCGATCCCGACGAAGGGGTTGGAGGGCGAGGACACCGAGGCGGCAGTAGAGGTTCCCCTGGCGGTGATCGCGCCAACGGTTTTGGGGGTCCCGAGTCAAGAAGCGATTGAGGCGGTGGCGTCTAAGTCACCGCAGCCATCGAGAGTGGCCGCGTCTTCGGAGGCAGAAATTCCGGCGACCGTGGCTTCATCGTCGAGGAAGCCTGCGGTGTCGTGGGCTTAAAATGTCTTTGAGATGGGGCTCACTCGCAAGCTGGGTCCAGAATTGGATAAGCCTACCCACATCAGCACCGGGCTGCGTGTTCTCCCGGTTGCTAAGTAAGTATTGGTTCTTCATTCCGACTCGCCTCTTGTTTTTGTATAGTTGTTATATTGATTGTGGGAATTCAGGCAGATCTGGAGCCAAGAAGATTGGCCGTCCTTCGGTGGCAAAGATTCTGCCTGCCGCCACCATGGGAGAGGGCGACCTCCCCAAGAAGAGAAAACCCGCCGGAGATGTGGCGATCGCGAAAGGCGCGAAGAAGCGGAAGGGGGGTGCCGACGACGCCACAGCCATGGATGGCACCGTGAAGCCCGATTTTGTGGCAGTTGCCGAAGAAGTGGTGGCGGCACGATCGGAGCCAGTCTTGGTTGCGGCCGCGTCGGAGGCGCTGGCCCCGACAACCAGTGCCCCCGCTAGAGCGTCGGCGACGTTCCCGCGCTTCATGGCTAGGGGGTTTCCAGGCGTGGCGGACACCCAGTCTCCACAGAGTCCGGAGATCATGGATGCGGACATTGGGTCCCTTCGTGGGCGCACTTCCTTCACGATCCCGTCGACTGACGCCGGAGAACTCCACAGGATGCTTGGTGCCTCTATTCAGGTATGTCTAGTCCCCGAGTTCTTAGTCGCTGAATTTCAGCGGTTAGGAACTGGACTTCTTTCTACTCTCCAGTCCCCAAGTTCTTAGTCGCTGAATTTCAGTGGCTAGGAATTGAACTTTTTCCTACTCTCCAGTCCCCGAGTTCTTAGTCGCTGAATTTCAGCGGCTAGGAACTGGATGTTGATTTTGGTAAGTGTTGAGTTATGTTGTTTGTTTGTAGGGTTTGCAAAGGGAATCGATCGATCGGCAGGCTGCAAAGGAGCGCTTGGAGCGGGATCTGCACGAAGCGCAGGAGGCAAACCAGCGGCTTCAGGAGACTATTGGTAAGTATCTGCCTTTCTGTCCTTTCCTCTGTCAAGTGTGAACTGTTGGTGTACGGCACGCTGATGGTTTCTCTTTAAGATGGTTTCTCGGCTGCGATTTTCAAGGCCCGTGAAGGGTATGTTCTAGTCGCCGAGCTGGACGCGGCGAATGGGCGAATTGCCTCGCTGATCCAAGACTTGGAGGAGGCGAGAGCAACCTCAGTTTCTTCGGAGGACCAAGCGAAGGCTGCTGTCGCTGCGGCTGAGGAGGAACACAAGGCCGCGGATTCGATCATCGTGGGGCTGCACAATGATCAAGCCACCTTGGAGAAGCATGTCACGGAGAACTACCGCACACTCCTTGGTGAGTCTCCGTCTTTGCCTGACTTGTTTGGTGAGTCCCTGATTGGGGAGGTCCGTAGTTTCACTGGTGTCTAATTTTGAAGCTGTGATAGGCCAAAGCGACCCGGTGGTTCAGACCTTCAACGCTTCACAGTGCGTGACTGCCGTGGTGAACGCGGCCATGGCTTCGGCGTTATGTGTCCAAGCGGTTCTTCAAGGCATGTCCCCCACCGAGGTTATTCCTGGGGGGCTTACAGAGGTGTAGCGCTATCTGGAGGAGGCGCCTGTCGTCGTGGAGTGGATGGCGCTCTCGGTGTTCAGGCGCGGAGCCACCACGACATTGAGCTTGGGTCTCGCCCACTTCCCCGAGGACTTCGACCTTGACGACGTGACGAGTGGCTACCCATCGGCGACCAGCACGGTGGAGATGTCAGAGGTACTGAAGCTAACTGCAAAGGCATCCCCTTACGCTGATCGGGTCCTGACTGAGTTGGATCTTCTGCCATACCAGGAGACGGTGTTGGTGCCTGGTGACCCCGAGCCGGAGCATCGCGATATGAAGTCGGAGCAGCCCTTCCGGTTGGCATTGTCGAAGTCGCTGATGACATACCCGACGAACCCGTGGCAGCCTTTTGTTCATGTCAAGGGGGGTGGTGGTGCTTCTTCATCAGGACCTATGGAATAAACAATGTAGTTGGGCAGTTTGTGATGTATGCCAAGTGGCGACTGTTGTAATGTGTTTTGTAATATATGCCAAGGGGAGTCAATCGACTCGTATTGTGACCAGGATTGTGTGGTGTGTTTATTTTTGATTGAGCGAGTCCCCGAGCGCATCCACCCTTTAATGGGGTATAACTCTATTGTATACTTTTGTGTTTTGTTTTGGTTGTGCATTGTTTTTTCTCGCGTCTTCTGAGTGGCGAGTCCCCGAGCGCGAGTGGGCTTGTTTTGTAGGCGAGTCCCTAAGCGTGGTGCTCAACCATATTGGTCGCGTTCTTGTTGTAGGTTGTTAATGCGTTGTTTGTGACACGTCTCCTCCCCTGGTCCGGAGAGCCAGTCGCTTGGCGAGTCCAAGGCAACTCTCTTACTTGGTGTATTCCCGAGCCGCGTGGGGGTTCCCATTTTGCGGAGTCCCCATGCGTGGTACTTAACCGTTCGAGTCGCTTTGCACGAGGATGGGAGGGACAGGTCGCTGTGAGAAGCGTATACTGGTTGTCTTGGCCCGATGGGCCAGTCGGGCTAGGCGACTCCAATGGCAGCTCCGGGTTGGCGTTTTCATGGACGACCCAAGGCCCGAGTATTTCCGGTGCCCTTGTGCCGTACTACTTAGCCGTGCCGGTCGCTCGACCAAAGGTTGACTTCCGTGAGTAGCATATTGCTGATATGTACGAGTGCGAGTGGCACAAGAATATGGCGAGTAGACACAATTTGTGTGATCCGAATGAATTTCGTTATATATGCCAGCTGAGTGCAATTTGAGGTTCTATGTATAGAACTTTCTGAGGAGGTTTACATTCCATGGCCTCCCGACCTCGAGCTGGTCGTCATCCCGTATGTCGATGAGGTAGTAGGCATCATTTCCGAGGACTCGTCCTATGGCGAATGGCCCCTCCCATAGGGGGAGAGTTTGTGCATGCCTTTCTTGTCTTGGGCCAGTCGTAGGACCAGGTCACCTTCCTGGAAGGTGCGAGTCCGTACTCGCTGGCTGTGGTAGCGGCGGAGTCCTTGTTGGTAGATGGTGGTGCAAGAGCGAGCCAGGTCACGTGCCTCGTCGAGTTGATCGATGTTGTCTTGGTGGGCGACCTCGTTGGTCGCCTCGACGTAGTTGGCGACTCGAGGTGAATCGGGTTCTAGGTCAGTTGGCATTACGGCCTCAGCGCCGTACACCATGAAGAAGGGTGTGAACCCGGTGGAGCAATTAACGGAAGTGCGGATCCCCCATATTACGGAGGGGAGCTCGTCGACCCAGCATCCTAGGGTGCGCTCGAGGGGCACCTGGAGTCGCGGCTTGAGCCCGTGGAGGACGCTCTGGTTGGCGCGTTCTGCTTGGCCGTTCGACTCCGAGTGGGCGACTGAAGCGAGGTCGAGTCATACGCCATGTTCTTCACAAGATTCCGCCATGGCTCCCTTGGCGAAGTTGGTGCCGTTGTCTGTTATGATGCTGTGCGGGTAGCCGTATCGGTAAATGAGCTCACATAAGAACTTGGTGGCCGTCTTGCCGTCGCACTTTTTTATTGGCTTGTCCTCGACCCATTTGGTGAACTTGTCGACCATGACCAGGAGATGGGTGAAGCTAGATGGGGCCTCCTTGAACGGGCCTACCATGTCCATGCCCCATACGGTGAATGGCCATGTAATGGGGATGGTCTTGAGTGCCGAACCGGGGAGGTGCGTCTGGTGGGCGTACTTCTGGCAGCCGACGCATCGCTGGACGATGTTGGTGGCGTCGGCGTGTGCAGTGAGCCAGTAGAAATCCTGCCGCATGGCCTTGGCGACTAGCGACTTGGTGCCGGCGTGATGGCCACAATCGCCGGCATGAATGTCTTGGAGGATCTTGCAGCCTTCTTCTGGCTGTACGCAGCGCTGGAACACGCTGGTCATGCTACGTCTGTGGAGCTCGCCGTTGATGATGGCGAAGGATTTGCAGCAGCGCACGATCATTCATGCCTCCGTCTTGTTGCTTGGTAAGATCTTGTGTTCCAGGAAGGCGACGTATGGTGCTGTCTAGTCGCTAGGCTCCACAACTATGGCGACTAAGGCCGGTTCTGGTTGAAGTGGTATCCCGACGTCGATCTCCTTTGGTGGGCTAACCGACAGTTTGTGGATGATGTCGAGGAAGACGCCTACTGGTGGCACTTGTCGGGTCGATCCGATGCAGGAGAGGGCGTCTGCCTCCTCATTTTTGCGCCTGTCGATCCACTCGACGGAATAGCCATCAAAGTGTCCTCCCAACTGGTCTACCGCTTGGCGGTACGCGATCATTGTTGGAGAGACGGCGTCGCACGTCCCGGCGACCTGGCCGGCGACTAGGTCGGAGTCTCCATAGCATCATAAGCGGTTGACGTTCATCTCCTTAGTGGCTCTCATGTTGTGAAGGAGGGCCTCGTATTCTGCCATGTTGGTGTAGGGCTTGAAGTTGAGGTGGAGCACGTAGCGGAGCTTGTCTCCTTTGTGGGAGGTTAGTATGACCCCAGCCCCTGCGCCGTCGGCATTCTTGGAGCCGTCAAAGTGGAGCGACCAGTAATGGAGGTACGGGATCTTCTCCGGCTGCTGTGCTTCTTCCCAATATGCGAGGAAATCAGCTAGGGCTTGTGACTTGATCGCTTTGCAGGGCTCGTATTTGATGTTGTGGACGCCGATTTCGACGGCCCACTTGGCGACTCGCCCGGTCGCCTCGCGATTGCGTATTTTATCCTGCAGAGGTGCGGAGGAGACCACCATGGTCGGGTGCTCCTGGAAATAGTGCGGGAGTCTTTGCTGAGCCCAGAATACCGCGTACACCAGTTTCTGGTACTGTGGGTAGCGCTGTCGTGAATCCGTCAGGACTTCGCTGATGTAGTAGGCAGGGCGCTGTATGAGGCGCTCCTTGCCCTCCTCGAGGTCGTTCAACGACCATCACGGTGCTGACGACTCGAGTGCAGGCTGCAACGTAGACGAGCATTGGCTCTTTGTCGAGTGGAGCCGCGAGGAGTGGAGCCGCGAGTGGCACTTCTTTGAGCGCTTTGAGTGCATCGTCGGCCTTCGCGTCCCATTGGAACGTGGGGTGATGGCTCAATGCACGGCGCCCAGAAAAATGCTTGATGGCGGTGTTGATGTAGAGCTTGTTGGGAACCCCAAGAGGAAGGTATGATGAGCACAGCAACAAGTTTCCCTCAGTTATGAAACCAAGGTTTAATAGAACCAGTAGGAGCAAGGAAACACCCCAAAGGTGTTACTAGCTGAGCTTTGGCAGGGCGCATTACCGGTGCTAGTAGCAACGTGGAGACCTACACAACACAACCATAGAACTTTGTCCCCAACTTGCGATGAGGTTGTCAATCTCACCGTGTTTTGCGGAAAACAAAGGATTAAACGTATCGAATGGAAAGAAGTAATAGTTTGCAGAAACTAAACACAAAGCGGTGAACAGTTTGTAGATTGAATGTAAAAGACAAGGACCGGGATCCATAGTTCAATACAGGTGGCTCTCCTTAAGATAGATAACATGCTGGGTGAACAAATTACAGCGGGGCAATTGACAAACACCGAGAAAGCAATAGATGCATATACTAATCATCTTGACTCCTTTGAGACTTGATTGGGCATTACAACATAATACATCTTGACTCCTCCCGATCTAGGGATGGAGATGACGGCGGCTACAGACTCTTTCGTGGATTTTTGATCGGGTACTTAGGGTTTTCGTCCCGAGGGAAATATATAGGTAGAAGGGGAGGCCGAGGGGGTGCCAGGGGCCACCACACCACCCCCTGGTGTGGGCCCAGCCTGGCCACGCGGCCAGGTGGTGTGGCCGGCCTCTGTCCCTTCTCTGTCTCGTACTCTGGCACTTGATGACTTCCGGAAAAATAGGCACTTTGGCTTTTGTCCCGTTCAATTCCAAGAATATTCATTTTCTGACTTTCCTGGAACCAAAAACAGCATAAAACAGGCAGCTGACACTGTGGCTCTTGTTAATAGGTTAGTCCAAGAAATCATATGAAAAGTACTCCAAAGTTGGAACAAAACACAAGAACGTAGATAAAACCAAGCATGAAACATCAAAAATTATAGATATGTTAGCAACGTATCAACAACCCCAAGCTTAACTCCTGCTCGTCATCGAGTAGGTAAGTGATAAAAAGAAAGAATAATTTTTGAGGTGACATGCACCATCATAAACTTGATCAAAATATTTGTAAAACATTCAAAGCTGGGATCATAGTACTTCAATCATAACATGAAAGACAAAGTTCTAGCAATAAGACAAAGAAACTATGATGCAACATGAAAAGACACAAACAAAAGATTCATGAATAACAATGCTTTGCAAGACATTTGTTTGTTTCACATAAAGAAAACATAGCATAAAAGTATTCAGCTTGTCCCTCATAGAGTAGCAAATATAAATGCATAGGACACCTTCAAAGTTCATAAGAGTGACTAGATACAATAGTTTAAAACAAGCAATATCAAGTTATGCATCAATCAACTAGTCTTGGGACAATGCACATAGAACTAAGAATGGCCACTATGCTCTCAAAGTAAGTGCATAAAGATAGAAGGTGGAGACTCAATATAATGGTGGAAGAAAGGCCTTCATAGAAGGAAGTAGGGATTCAAGTCTCATAAAGAGCTTCCAAAAATTATGGTACTTATAGCTTTCATCTCTCATTGCCCCTATCATAAGCATCTTGAAGTGATTAAGGTTAAAGTGAACAAACTATGGTGTACATGCTTGACGAAGTATAAGTTAAAAATCTCATGTCCCTTGTATACGAGGGCCGCTCCTCATGCTACTCAAGTTTAGTCACCGGTAAGTTCTTGTCATTGTAAGTATATGTGTATCATAGAGAACCGCCAACGGGGTACCCCTTGCCCGATGATACGGAAGAATCCCCATATCAAAATGACAAGGCAAGCAGACAACGAGCATCTCAGCATTCCTCTTATTTACCATGGGAATATGGTGCTTTTTTCTCTCTTTCCTCTTTTCATAGTATCTCTTTTTTTTCTCAATATAGGACTCTTTTTTTATAAGAAGAATGCTTCATAGACAACTCATTATGGTTACGCTGCAGGTTTCCACCATGTCAGCATGGATTAGACCAACGGCCCAGGCGTTTCTCTAACACACATATATAACTCCATGGACTTACAAGCTCCCCTTTCATTTCACACCGACGACATCCATATATAAAAGAGCATGATATCAACTAGGTACAAGTACCAAGTGCAATGTTGAAAGCGTTCCCCATGAAAGCATGGTTCTGCTAATTCCCAACAAATAAGTGCAAGCATATACAACATAGAAGACACAATGGTTCAAGTTTATTAAGGGCAAGTAAAGTAAAGTGTGCCATCAAGTTCGTGAGAGCTTTAATCACTAGTTTTCTCATAACAAGTTTAATTTGGAAAGTAAACAAAAGCATGAATATACTTGGAATAGCATAAGCTAGTAGGTAGGTATGGTGGACTCTTTGGAATAACTTGGTTTAGGGAGTTGGATGCATGAGTGGAACTCATACTTTGTTGTGGAGGCTAGCAAAAGACTAGGAGCGACAAACTAGGAGAGCAATAATGGCCATAATCATGCAGAGCAACAAAACATCATTGATCAAAGCATAAAGTGATACTACAAGTTAAAAAACTAAAGGATCATAAAGGCTATGGTGACTTGAGATAGTCATAACATGGTGTGAGCATGTGCCAAGTCAACCCAAATAAAGCATCAAAGGAGAATACCACTATACTATGCTTTAATATGCTAAAACAACGCATGATTCATCCAAGGCACATTAAGAAATCTCAATTGTTTATAACAAGTCATGCTACAGCAAAGAATACTAAGCATAAAGCCAAAACAATAGCAAGCATGGCATGACAAAGCATAGGCCACAGTAAAAAACAAGCTTTTTTTACCACATAAGTATGAACTTTCTACTCTTTTCCAAACCAAACCAAACTATTTGCAAACCAATGTATGAAATAGGGGGTCCAACCAATTTATTCAGCAAACTAAGAAAACAAAACAAAAATGAAAAAGAAGACGCTCCAAGAACAACACAACTGTGCATGAAACAATAAAAATGAAGCGTTTGGAAGAAACCTAGAATTTTTATTGATGAAGAAGGGGATGCCTTGGGCATCCCCAAGCTTTGATGCTTGTACTTATTGGATATTTCTTGGGGTGACACGCGTGATATCCCCAAACTTGAGCTTTAGTCCATTCTTCATCTCATTACTCATTCCTTCCATACACCTGAAATTTTTCCTTCATACAAAACTTCACACAATCTCTATTAGAACCATTAGTGTACTCAAGATAAAAGGTCTTAAGGTTCAGTTCTAACGTCAAATAAACTTACATTAGAACACTAGGTACTGAAGCACTTCCCTGAAAAAGCTCAAATCCCCAAAAGAACTCAAGAAGGACCCAACAAGAAGCAAATGCAGAAAATGGCAGAAATCTGTCAAAACAGACCAGCAGGTTAAGACGAATTTTTTCGAAGACATTCTGTTGCTCAAATCAAAAAGTGTTGAACTAAAGAAAGTTAGATAATAACCTGGGGCAGAATCACAAAAAAATACAGCTCAATCCGACATACATAGCTCTCTCACGAATTTTTACGATGAAGCACAAAAATCTGTTTCGGGACAGCAACTTTCCCAATCATTACTTCTCTCTCATTAGAGGTTACTCTTGGCACAAAAAGCAAATAAAAAGGATAAGGAGAGGTTATTACTGAAGTAATAGCTTCCAAGACTCATCTAAAACTTTTGGGTTATCTCCCAATAAGTACTTTTCTTTAACGCCTTTAAGTTAGGCATAAGAAGCAAAGAAAAAATCAAGTGTTCTCAAATGAAGAAGCATTAAGACCAAATTTTGTTTTCATAGGAGAAGCAAAAGATATATTTTCTCTCTTTTTAGGGAAGTGTTCTATACCTTTCTTGAGTGGGAGTTGATATTTAATGGTGCCTTCTTTCATATCAATGATGGCACCAACAGTTCTAAGAAAAGGTCTTCCCAAAGTAGTAGGACAAGAAGCATTGTATTCAACATCCAAAACATAGAAATCAACGGGGACATAGGCATTGTTACCATAATAAGAACATCATTAAGACTCCCCATGAGTTTCTTTTTAGCATTATCATCAAGTGGGACATTCAAATAACAATCTTCAAGTGGAGGCAAATCAAGCATATCATAAATCCTTCTAGGCATAATAGAAACACTACTATCAAGATCACATAAAGCTTTGAAATCAAAGTCATTCACTTTCATATTAATGATGGGTTCCCAACCATCTTCTTGTTTTATAGGAATAGAAGCTTTGTGTTTCATATTTTCTTCTTTAATCTTTATGAGAGCATCAGTAATGTGTTTTGTAAAGGCCATGTTCATTGCACTAGCATTAGGACTTTTAGCAAGCTTTTGTAGGAACTTAATAACTTCAGAGATATTGCAACCATCAAGATCAAAATCAAATTTATCATCTAAAGTAGTAGAACTATTACTAGCCTTAACACTAGTGGTGGTGATAGTAGAAACACTAATGTTTCTAGCAATTTCATCTTCTCTTTCCCACTTAGCATGTAATTCAGCTAATAGTCTAACATTTTCATCAATTCTTACTTGTATAGCATTCGTAGCTGCAAAGGGATTGTCATTAGTTTTAGGTTTAGCAGCCATTTTATTAATCAATGAAGATTGAGCTTCAGACAAAGATGATATATTTCTTTTAGCATTAGAGAGTTTCAATTATAAACTAGGAATTTCCCTATTTAGACTCTCAAGTTGATGGCTAATGTTCTTCAAGATGATAGATTGTTCCTCCATAGTTTTAGTGAATAGTTTATTTTGCTCATATTGCATTTGCATGAAGTTTTTAGTGGCTCTTTCAACTTCTAAAATTCTTCCTTCAGTAGGTAATCCAGGTTTACCATTATAGCCATAAGTATTATTAGGAGGGTAGGGCCTATAATTGTTATTACCATAAGCATTGTTGCCAAAATTGTTATTTCTTATGAAGTTCACATCAACTTGCTCTTCTTGAGCAACCAAAGAAGCCAAAGGAACATTATTTGGATCAATATGGGCTTTCCCATTAACAAGCATAGACATAATAATATCAATCTTATCACTCAAAGAGGAGGTTTCCTCAACAGAATTTACCTTCCTACCTTGTGGAGCTCTCTCAGTATGCCATTCAGAATAATTAACCATCATATTGTCCAGAAGTTTTGTTGCAACACCCAAAGTGATGGTCATAAAGGTACCTCCAGCAGCAGAATCCAATAGGTTCCTTGAAGGACAGTTCAATCCTGCATAAAAAGTTTGGATGATCATCCAAGCAGTCAGTCCATGAGTGGGACAATTCTTTTCCAAAGATTTCATTCTCTCCCAAGCTTGAGCAACATGCTCATTATCAAGTTGTTTAAACTTCAGTATTTCACTTCTCATAGATATAATCTTAGCAGGAGGATAATACTTTCCAATAAAAGCATCTTTGCAATTAGTCCAAGAATCAATACTATTCCTAGTTAAGGAATTCAACCATTCTTTAGCTTTTCCTCTCAAAGAGAAAGGAAACAATTTCAGCTTAATAATATCACCATCTACATCCCTATGCTTTTGCATCTCACAAAGTTCAACAAAGTTATTTAGATGGGAAGCAACATCTTCATTACCAATACCAGAAAATTGTTCTCTCATAACAAGATTGAGCAAAGCAGGTTTTATCTCAAAGAAAGTATCTTTAGGCACATGTGGAGCAATAGGTGTGCTCATAAAATCATTGTTGTTGGTGCTAGTGAAGTTACACAACTTAGTGTTTTCAGGAGTAGTCATTTTTTATGTGTTTTTGAAATAAGAAAGCAAACTTGTAAAACTAATTTTTTTTGTGTTTTTGAATAACAAAACAAGCAAACAAAGCAAAAAGAAACTAAGCAAAACAAAAATAACAAAGTAAAGAGATTGGTTATGAGGGACTCCCCTTGTGAAGATGTCCTTGACTCCCCAGCAACAGCGCCAGAAAAATGCTTGATGGCTCAATGCATGGCGCCCAGAAAAATGCTTGATGGCGGTGTTGATGTAGAGCTCGTTGGGAACCCCAAGAGGAAGGTATGATGAGCACAGCAGCAAGTTCCCTCAGTTATGAAACCAAGGTTTAATCGAACCAGTAGGAGAAAGGAAACACCCCAAAGGTGTTACTAGCTGAGCTTTGGCGTGGCGCACTACCAGTGCTAGTAGCAACATGGAGACCTGCACAACACAACCACAGAACTTTGTCCCCAACTTGCGATGAGGTTGTCAATCTCACCGTGTTTTGCGGAAAACAAAGGATTAAACGTATCAAATGGAAAGAAGTAAAAGTTTGCAGAAAGTAAACACAAAGCAGTAACAGTTTATAGATTGTATGTAAAAGACAAGGACCGGGATCCACAGTTCACTAGAGATGGCTCTCCTTAAGATAGATAACATGTTGGGTGAACAAATTACAGCGGGGCAATTGACAAACACCGAGAAAGCAATACATGCCTATACTAATCATCTTGACTCCTTTGAGACTTGATTGGGCAATACAACATAATACATAGACCGCCATCCAACTGCATCTATGACTAATAATCCACCTTCAGGTTATCATCCGAACCCCCTCGAGTATTAAGTTGCAAGCAACAGATTATTGCTTTACGAACTGCGTTAAGGTAAACAATACAATTGTTCTATGAACAAAGGATCGTTGTTTTCTCCCTAGTAGCAACAGCACATCTAGTACCTTAGATATTTCTGTCACTTCCCAGTTACGGAGGCATGAACCCACTATCGAGCATAAATACTAACTCTTGGAGTTTCTAGCATCTACTTGGCCAAGATAGCTACTAACAACGGAAAGCATGCAAGATCTCAAATAACAAAGACATGATAGAATCAATAATCAATCTGAAATAGCATCTCAATATCCATCGGATCCCCGCAAACACAACATGTATGATTACAAATAGATGATCTTGATCATGAACGGAGCTCACAAGATCTAAACATGAAAGCACAAAGGAGGAGAACCAGCCATCTAGCTACTACATAGACCCGTAGTCCAAGGATGAACTACTCACGCATCACACCGGAGGCTTGCATGCTGATGAAGAAGGCCTCCAGGGTGAATTCCCCTCTCCGGCAGGGTGCCGGGAAGAGCTTCGGATCCCTCCTGATCTAGGGATGGAGATGACAGCGGCTATAGACTCTTTTGTGGATTTTTGATCAGGTACTTAGGGTTTTCGTCCCGAGGGCAATATATACATGGAAGGGGAGGCCGAGGGGGTGCCAGGGGCCACCACACCACCCCCTGGCACGGGCCCAGCCTGGCCGCGCAGCTAGGTGGTGTGGCCGGCCTCTGGCCCTTCTCTGTCTCGTACTCTGGCACTTGATGACTTCCGGAAAAATAGGCACTTTGGCTTTTGTCCGGTCCAATTCCGAGAATATTCATTTTCTGACTTTCCTGGAACCAAAAACAGCAGAAAAGAGGCAGCTGGCACTTTGGCTCTTGTTAATAGGTTAGTCCAAGAAATCATATGAAAAGTACTCCAAAGTTGGAACAAAACACAAGAAATTAGATAAAACCAAGCATGGAACATCAAAAATTATAGATATGTTAGCAACGTATCATGGGGTTCTTGCGCATCAGGCGGTAGAGGGGCATTGCCTTCTCGCCTAGTCGGGGGATGAAACGACTGAGGGCCGCGACTCGCCCTGCCATCTTCTGGATGTCGTGCAGGCACTCGGGTTTCCCGAGTCGCACGATGGTGTGGATCTTGGTGGGGTTGGCTTTGATGCCTCGCTTGGAGACTACATACCCCAGGAGCTGTCCGGTGGGGACGCCGAAGGTGCATTTTCCGGGGTTCAGCTTGATGTTGTACCTCTGCAGGTTTGTGAAGGTTTCGACCAGGTCGGCGAGCAGGTCGTCCTGGCGGGTGGATTTTACCACCACGTCGTCGATGTAGACGTGGATGTTGCGGCCAATTTGGCTCGCTAGGCACTCCTGCATGCATCGTTGGTATGTGGCGCTGGCGTTCTTGAGGCCGAACGTCATGGCCGTGTAGCAGAAGGCGCCGAATGGCGTGATGAACGCCGTCTTCTCCTCGTCCTCGACCGCCATCTTGATCTGGTTATAACCAGAGTAAGTGTCAAGGAAGCACAGCGACTCTGATCCCGCGGTCGAGTCGATGATTTGGTCGATGCGCGGTAGGACGAACTCCTCCTTCGGGCAGGCATTGTTGAGGTTGGTGTAGTCGATACACATTCTCCATGTGTTGTTCTTTTTCAGAACCAGGACTGGGTTTGCCAGCCACTTAGAGTATTTGATTGGCCGGATGAAGCCTGCAGCTAGCAGGTGCTGTACTTCTTCGACGATTGCTCGACGATGCTCTTCATTGAAGGGCCGTAGCGACTGCTTTACTAGTCGCACTTTGGGGTCGGCATTGAGTTTGTGCTCAGTGAGTTCCCTCGGGACACCTGGCATGTCAGATGGCTTCCATGCAAAGATGTCGCGGTTCTCACGGAGGAACCCGATGAGCGCGCTTTCCTATGCGGGGCTCATATGCACCCTGATGGTGACCGTCTGGCTGGAGTCGCCCTGGACGAGCTCGATGGTGCGGGTGTGCGTGGTCGCTTCGAACGTGGAGTTCGCGGTGGTTGGTTTCTTCAGGATGGTGGGGTCGTCCTTGTTGATGTTGCCCGTGTATTTCGCAAGTTCCTCCACGTGATCGGTCTCCGTAGCGATGACGGCGTCGGTGAGCTCAGCTCCTTTGTCCTCGCATTCCATGGCCATGTCGAGGTCGCCGTGGATGGTGATGATGCCGCTTGGCCCGGGGAGCTTCATCATGTTGTAGGCGTAGTGTGGGGTCGCCATGAACTTTGCGAATGCCTGGCGACCCAGGACGCAGTGGTAGGGGCTGTGGAAGTTCACCAGCTTGAATACGATCCTCTCTGTGCGGTAGTTAGCCGAAGTGCCGAAGGTGACTGGCAGCGTCACTTTTCCGATCGGGTACGCCTTCCGACCGGGGACGATACCGTGGAAGGTCGTCAGGGTTGGCTCAATGGCTGCTTCTGGGAGCTGGAGCCTCTTGAATGTTTCTAGGTACATGATGTTGATGGAGCTCCCACCGTCCATTAGTGTCTTGGGCAGCCAGTAGTCGGCCACCTTAGGCCTGACTACCAGTGCGACTCGCCCTGGGTATTTGATTCTTGGCGCGTGGTCCTGACGACTCCAGGTGATGCTCTACTCGGACTAGTTGAGGAAGCGAGGGATGTCGACTTATGTCACCGTGTTGACGGCGACCGCGCGGGCGAGCACCTTCTTCTCGCGCTTGGTGCCAAGTCCGGTGAAGGTGTGTAGCGAGCCGACGGCGGTACCGAAGCCACCGGCGTTCCCGTTGTCCTGAGGTGGGTTGTTATTGGGGTCCTCCCTTGCTCGCCTCGCCTCACCTTATCAATATCTTTGAGAGAGTGGCAATCAGCGGTGGTGTGGGTGACGGGTTTTCCCTCCCTGCTATGGTAGATGCAGGGCTGATTGAGTAGGGCAGCAGGGTCGAATTTCGGCCTCGCTGTGTTGTTGGAGCGGTAGTTTCCTCTGTCGCGGCGGTAACTCTTGGGGTCACGCTGGCTGTAGCTGGCATTGGCGACGAAGTCGACTCGCCTGTTCGTGTGGCGCTTGCCGGTGATGCGAGTGTTGCTGTAGCGCATGTCGCGTAGGCGCCCACTGTCGTGGATGCTGGTTCAGCGTCGTCCTCCCGACTCATCGTCAGAGTCTTGGTTGGGGTCCTCCTCCGCGTAGCGCTTGGCGATCTCGAGGAGGTCGTGGACATTGTCGAGCGTCCGGTAGACCCTCTTGATCTTAGCGACCAGGGGTTCATACCGGCAACCGTTCTTGAAGCAATGTATCGCCGTATCTAGGTGGATGCCGGAGGCGTTGATCCACAGTTCTTGCCATCTTTGGATCCAACGGCGAGTCGACTCGCGTTGTCCCTGGATGCATCACTCCAGATCTTCTATGGTGGTGGCGCGGGTGTAGGAGCCCTCAAAGTGCCTGATGAAGGCGTCCCGCATTTCTTCCCAGGAATCGATGCTGTCGGCAGGGAGGGTGTTGATCCATTGCCGGGTCGCACCCTCCATCATCAGGGGGAGGTAGCAAGCGGCAAGCAGGTCGGTGTGGCCTGCGATTCCCATTGCCATGAGGTATGTGTCCAGCCAGACAGCTGGATCATACATCAGGTCATACTTTTCGATCTCTTTGGGAGCCTTGAAGTTGGTGGGGTATTTTTCCCCACGGATCATGGGCCCAAAGCATTACGGTCCGACTCGACTAAGTGAGCCTCATGGTTCGAGGTCGCCGTGGTTGGTGAGGGTGTGCCTCAAGTCGTTGGGCTAGCGCGCCCGCCATGCCTGGTTGTTGATGATGTTCGTTCAGGCATCAATGGGCTGCCCGTTGGCGGCGACCGTGTTATTCGCTGGTCGCGGCTCATTGGTGGACAACGCGGGGTTGGCGGCCCGTGGCTAGTTCGCCAGGGGCTGCGGTGGGGGAAAGTCAATGCGTTGGTGACGGTGGGGTGACCGCTTGACGCTTCTCTGCTTGCTGAGGAACAGGAATACATCCGCCCCTGTGGGTCGACTCCCGCAGCTTGTTGCTCGACGGTCCTGACGAGTAGGGCCTTGGCATACTGGATCTGTAGCGTGTCGTCGCCTTGGACGTCGAGGTTGGCGATCGCGGCATCGGCCGCGACGACATTGTCCATCGGGGTGGAGTAGAGTGGTAGTCCGTTGGCATCGTGGGCTTAAGGCGAGATGATGATCCGCGGTTGGTCCGGCGAGGGCGCGCGGCCGATGGGTGGTGGAGGGGCTCCAGTCGCCGGTGTGTCGGGTGGTGGTCTCGCGGGATTGCTTCTGCCTGGCGGCGCGTTCTAGCAGTATTCGCGCTCGGCCGTGCATGCGGGGTCACTTTCGTCATTGAAGTTCAGGACACGGCCCTGGACGTTGGAGTTCAGGCGGGTCCTGATGCGGCGCTGGTGATAGAGCGATAGCTCCCGCGCCGTTTCCCGCTCGAGGCGGTATTTCTCACGCTCGGCGAGTTCGTTGCGTTGCGCCTCCGCGAGCCGCAGGCGGGCTTCCTCCACCTCTGTGGTTGTCGTAGTCGGCGGGATCGGCGTGGAGAACGGATCTGGCAGGGCGGCCGTGTTGCCTGCCATGTAGATCATGTTGAAGCGATTGGATCTGGCGTGGAAGTCTTCAGGCGATTCCGAGCCGGAGTCAGAGTCGAAGATCCCGAGGATGGAGGGGTCCTCGCAATCCTCCGGGTTGGAGACTCGCGTGATGGAGTCCTCTCGTGATGCGGTAGTGATAGATCCGTCAACCGAGGCAGGGGTTGCGGAGTCGTCGTCGTCGTTTAGGGCCTCGTCATTGGTGGCGGCGTTGGTTTTGGCCGCGCTGCTGGCGGCCGAGTCGTACATGGTGATGAGGCTCCTGATGGAGCGGACCTGCTCTTCCGAAAGCAGGTCGTGGTGCAGCGGCGATCCGCCGACGATCATCGTTGCAGCTGGGTCGACCGCACCATTGAAGCCGACGAAGAGGTTGATGGAGCCGACCGGCATCACCACGCCGTGACTGACCGGGCGTGATGTCGGGATGTAGCTGCTTGGCAGGATCTGTAAGATCTCGCCAATGGCGATCATGCGGCCGGTGGTGAGCGGCCAATCGATCAGCGAGTAGGGTCTCGCCGCAGAACTCAGGCCAGTCCCGCTATGCCCCACGGTGGGCGCCACTGTCGTAGAAATGGCCACGGCAGTCGCTGCTACTGGCAGCGATTGATTGTAACGTGAGTAAGAGTTGGCGTCCATCTGCGGTGCGAGATGGGGGCGGATGCACATGGTTTACCTAGTTTCGCCCCCCGGAGGGTAAAGACCTACTCCTGCTAGATTGGATTAATAGAGAGCGAGTTACAAGGATGGCGAGCTCGGCGTCTAAGCAGCGAGTCGCTCGAGGGGGTGTATGATGGAACGTAAGTCCTTAGGATACCCTAGGGAGGTTTATATAGGAGTCACCTCGCTAGGGTTTACAAGTTACAACCGAGCCAAATATGGACTCGGAGGCTTTTTGACCTAATTCGACTAGGCTTCAGATACGCTTCTGGGCCTTCAGTTTCTAGTCACCAGGCTTCTCCTTCAGTCGTAGTCCAGTCGCCGTCCTTCAGGCCCACTCACAGGCCCTTTGTCCCAATCGGAACGTCCTGCTAGGCATACCCCCTTTGGCATATCCCCATCATGTTCCGTCATCAGATGTTCTCAAAATGACTTGTGAAGTGAACTATGATTTTGACTTGACCACAACAGGGTTGTGAATATGAAAACTAGGTTCCCACTTAAAGTGATTTAGAACATTAACTTAATTTTTATTTACTTCTAAACTCAGTTTAGATAAATCTGGCTTTTTGCAAATAAACCTAGAGCTTAAGATTCCTACTAGAACTACCTTACTTGTTAGTGATAGTTTGCGAGTACTTAAAGAGTACTCATGGCTTTGTCCCTGGCTATTCCCGTGGCCTGACTATGAGGAGGACTATCAGGATGATGGATAGCAGGACGTCTACGACAACTAGGATCATCTCCCATTATCAGCATTGCATGTGACTTTGAAGATGGAGCCCCTACTATGTTTCTTTTATGCTGCTTGATTTGTATTAAGACTGGATCATGAGATCCTTTATTTGTGTAAGACCTGATTATGGCTTGTAATGGATGATGTACCGTGATATCCAATCTGTTATGTCTCACAAAAATGGTAATCCTAGGATTGCGAGGTATGGCATAACAGGCATCTGGGATTAAAAATCCGGGTGTTGACAAGTTGGTATCAGAGCCATCCTGACCATAGGAGACCCTAGTTAGAATGGACATCCGAACAAAAACATAGTTTCAAAACAAAGGAAGTGAGAATTTATGAAAACCTATTCCCACTCTCATCCTTGATTCTTTCAAAAAAAATCATGTTCCTCAAAAATTCTTACATTCCTACATAAAACATGACACACCTGATCACCTCACTAACTTACTCATCCTAAATTCTTATAGATGGAAGTCACCTATAGCAAGTTCTACCAGCTGGCTAATGGAGGCCAACTGATCTTTGAGAGGGATCTAGATGCACTGTCAGAGTATCTTGAGCGCCCGCATCCGGAATTCTTTGGGGCACAACTCAATGATCAACACGGAGGAGAGCTATCATGGCTGATAATTTCAGATCTCAGAGGCAAGATGGAAGCACCCACTTCAGAGAAGATCCAATTCAGCATTCGGAAAATAACTGGCTAGATGGATTAGCCAGGGCTATGCAAGAAGCTCTCGCCCGTATGTGTGGGAAAAACATCAACCAGATCCAGGGAACTCGCTTTGCTCACTATGCAAGGCGTGATTCTATGGGAATGCCCTTGGAGATGCCAAGCCATCCGGAGCTGAAGCACCAGGTGGATTATCTTGACTTCATGCTATACGATAGGCAGAAGGAGTTGGACAACGCTCGCGCCTACGCCAACCACAACCATGCCATTGCAGTCAAGAAGGACCAGACCCTCGCCATCCTCGCTAGGGAGCGCCAATCACTTCGTCGTCAGCACGACAAGAAGGATCACACCATCGATCGTCTTCGCAAGAAGGTGGCCGCTCTCGAGAAGACCATCCGTGAATAGGAAGTCCAGCTTGAAGGAAAGGAGGAGGAGGAAGGTGAAGATATCCAGGGAGATCTTTACTCTTACCTTAGTGATGATGATGACTACCTGGAGGATGATGCCATAAAGTTCCACACTGATGATGATGATTCCGACTTCATTGATGATGATTAGATGCACTTGATTACTACCGTAGGATGAGTTGTACCGGTCCCTTTGTATCGTAGTTTCGCAGAATGGTTCTTAAAACCATCTGTTTTCCATTTGTGTGTGGTATGTGTTTGTATGGTGTGCTTTGAATGAATGAATGAATGAATGAATGAATGAAAGGAAGTGATTAGTTTGAAAAAAACATGAGTCAAACTCAAAGTTTAAAGCTTTTGAAACAAAACCATGAACTTTAGAAATTTCCCTCTTATCTCATTATCTACCTCAATCTTCAGATGACTCGTGGAAATCCTAGAGGAAGCAGTTCATCTCAGGACCCGATGTTGCAGATTCTGCAAATGCTAGTTTCCGACCGTGAAGCTAGTAGAGCCGAACGCCAAGACAACCTAGCCACTCTTCAACAGATAGCTCAGATGGCCCACAATAATCAAGGCCATGGAAATCAGGATCACCATGGATCCAAGCTCAAGAACTTTTAGAATACCAACCCACCTATCTTTAATAAGTCTGAGGATCCCCTAGATGCTGATGACTGGCTGCAAACCATGGAGAACAATCTGGAGGTCACATGAGTTGAAGCCAATGAGAAAGTACTGTTTGCCACCCATTATCTGGCAGGAGATGCAAGAGCCTGGTGGAATAGCACCCGTACCATGAACGACGGTCAGATGATGACTTGGGAAGCATTCAAGATCAAGTTCAGCCACACCCATGTGCCACAAGGTTTGGTCACCAGGATGAGAGATGAGTTCAGGGAACTGAAGCAAGGAAGGATGACGGTAGTCGAGTACCATGACAAATTTCTGTCCCTAGCTAGATATTCCCCTGATGAGATTAACACTGAAGCCAATAAGAAGGAAAGGTTCCTGAATGGATTACATGATGAGATGCAGACTGTGTTAGTCAACATCTGTTTTGGAGATCTAGAAGAGCTAGTAGACTCTGCCATCCAAATGGAAGGGAAGATCAACCAAGCCAATGATAACCGCAAGTGTCGCATGATGCACCAGACTAGCTCCCACAATACTCAGAAGTATCGCCCCAACCCGTCTGTAGGATATGCCCCAAGAAACAATAGACCCTTGATGTCCCGTCCCAGCTACCCCAATCGTAGCGGAGGAAACTTGAAGTTTGGAGGAAACCACAACAACAACCCTGACAACTCCAACAATTTCAACCGTGCACCACCCAAGTCCAACAACAACAACAATAATCCTGCCCCAAGGACTGGAAGCAATGTTGTGCCTGTTGCAGCCAAAGACAAGTCCCAGATTACTTGCTTTGAATGTGGAGTCAAGGGTCACTACTCCAACGAGTGCCCCAAGAAGCTTGCAGCCACCACCAATGTGAATACACCTGCTCAGCAGCAACGCCGTGTTCAGCCTCGAAGGAGATTTTCCCCCGAGAATTCGCTTAACTGCAACGGCCGTCTGTTCCACATGAATGCTGAAGAAGCTCAGGAAGCGCCCGATGTCATGCTGGGTATGTTTTCTGTTAACTCAGTACTTGCAAGAGTGTTGTTTGATTCTGGAGCATCGCAATCATTTTTTACAGAAGAATTTGCATGCACTAGTAAGATTCAACCAACAAAATTGAAGCATGTTATGAAAGTTCAAATACCTGGTTCAACCACCAAAGCTAGAAAAATTTGCAAGGTTGTACCTATCAGAATCCATGGAATCGATCTTATGCCAATCTAATAGTACTTGGAACCAAAGGTTTGGAAGTAGTACTAGGAATGGATTGGATGTCGAAACATAAAGGATTGTTTGACTGTGCCAAGAAAGCCATAACCATGACCAGTAGCTCTAGAGTATCAATAGAGCATGTATCTGAAACATTGCCCCGTCAGTTCAAATGCAAAAAGAGTCTAACCCAACCAACCATAGACCAAGTCAGAGTAGTCTGTGAATACTCCGACGTATTCCCAGATGAATTGCCCGGTATGCCCCTAGATCGGGATATCGAGTTCATCATTGAACTAATTCCTGGAACTAGACCCATAGCTCACAGACCTTATAGTATGAACCCATCTGAATTAATGGAGCTGAAGAAGCAACTTGATGCTATGCTGGAGAAAGGTCTGATTCAACCAAGCGCATCACCATGGAGATCACATGTTTTGTTTGTGGATAAGAAATATGGAGGTAACCGTTTATGTATGGATTACCAGAAGCTGAATGATGTCACCATCAAGCACAAGTACCCACTGCCAAAGATCGAGGATATGTTTGATCAGTTGACTGGTGCCAGCGTGTTTTCTAAGATTGATCTTAGAACTGGTTATCATCAACTCAAGATTCGAGCAATGGATATTCCAAAGACTGCCTTCACCACCAGATATGGATTATATGAGTACGGTCATGTCTTTTGGATTAACCAATGCCCCTGCTTATTTCATGAATCTCATGAATAAGATTTTTATGAACTTCCTGCAAGAGTTTGTCGTGGTGTTTATCAACGATATTCTAATATATTCAAAATCAGAAGAAGACCATGAGCTACACCTGAGAACCATCCTTGAAACCCTTAGAGAGCATCAGTTGTATGTCAAGTTTAGCAAATGTGAATTCTGGTTAAAGGAAGTAGGATTACTTGGACATATAGTATCAGTAGGAGGAGTCGCTGTCGATCCCGCCAAGATCAAAGATGTTGAAGAATGGAAAGCCCCAACCACTCAAACCCAAGTCCGTGCATTTCTCGGATTAGCGGGATATTACTGCAAGTTTGTTGAAGGATTTTCGAGCATCGCAAGACCAATGACCCAATTGTTGAAGAAAAATAAGAAGTTTGAATGGACTGATAAATGTGAAGCAAGTTTTTAAGAACTCAAGAAGAGACTGATTTCAGCCCCAATTCTGATTATGCCAGATATCAAGAAGCCTTTTGATGTGTATTGTGATGCATCCAAGATTGGTCTCGGATGTGTGTTGATGCAAGAAGGCAAACTCATAGCATATTGATACGTTGCTAACGTATCTATAATTTTTTATGTTCCATGCTTGTTTTATATCTACTTTCTTATGTTTTATTCATACTTTGGAGTATTTTTATACACTTTCTTGGACTAACCTATTAACCAGATGCCATAGTGCCAGCTGCCTGTTTTCTGCTATTTTTGGTTCCAGGAAAGTCAGAAAATGAATATACTTGGAATTGGACGGGACAAAAGCCAAAATCAATATTTTACCGGAAGACACATGGAGTCCGAAGGAGAGACGAAGGGGGGCCACAGGGCGGCCACACCACCCCTTGGCACGGGCAGCCCTAGGCCACGCCAGGGCATGGTGTGGCCCCCTGGCCAGCCACCGACCTCGCCTCTTCGCCTATAAGAAGCCTCCCGATCCAGAAACCCTAGGATATCGAGCCTCCAGCCACGAAAAGTTCCGTAGCACCGCCGCCATCGAAGGGGAGATTCAGGGGACAGAAAGTCTTTATTCCGGCACCCTGTCGAGACGGGGAAGTGCCCCCGGAGCCATCTCCATCAATCTCCACCACCATCTCCATCAACGTTGCTGATTCCCATGATGAGGAGGGAGTAGTTCTCTCTCAAGGCTAAGGGTTCTACCGGTAGCTATGTGTTCATCTCTCTCTCTATGCATGATCATATTGTGATCATGAGCTTTGTAATCAAGTAGATATACCTTGCTACTCAAGTGCTTTAATAGATCTCTGCTCTCCCCATGTGTGTGAAAGTGACAGCATGCACACCATGGTGGCACTTAGGCTAGAGATTACAATTACTTGTTATGAGTTATATTTGGAGTTGGCTGTCTCTATGAAATTGTGGTGTTTGTTGGAACCATCTAGAGCTCAAGGTGACAGTGTGGGGTTATCTAGATGGGGAAAGCGAACTTTGAGGAGTGTTGTTATAGCCCTACCATGGATTAGAGTGTCCAACCGGAGAGTAGTTAAGAGTAGTATCATGAAGAGAAGATATTTATATGAGAGTGTTCACTAGTGAAAGTATGATCCATAGGCCTTGTTTCTAAGCATTGAAACACCGTTTACAACTAGATTTGTTACATGTTTGCTTGCTTCCATCTTTATTTCAGATTGCCTTTAGTCTCTTCCTACCCATCAAGCTCTTTTCTGGCACCGTTGTCTTATATCCATACCCCTTGTATTTCACTATCTCTTCGCCAAACTAGTGCACCTATACACCTGACAAGTGTATTGGGTGTGTTGGGGACACAAGAGACTTCTTGTATCTTGATTGCAGAGTTGCTTGAGAGGGATACCTTTGACCACTTCCTCCCTGAGTTCGATAAACCTTTGGTGATCCACTTAAGGGAAACTTGCTGCTGTTCTACAAACCTCTGCACATGGAGGCCCAACAACTATCTACAAGAATAGAAGTGCGTAGACATCAAGCTATTTTCTGGTGTCGTTGCCAGGGTGGTAAGGTAAAAGGTACTCACATCCTCCGGTGTGAGTGCTCAAAGTTATTTCCTTTAGATTCTACAATTTTGTCCTTTTGTTTCTTATTTTCACTAGTTAGGCTTAATGTAAAACAACAACAAAATTAGAGAGCTTTATAGTATTTATCTTGAGTTAGGACATGAAGTGTTTGAAGAGAAAATTAAAAAAATATGGAACTTTATTTCCATGCTAATAGTAATGTTGTTAGTATGAATTCTTTGGACACCATTATTGTTAATGCTATGTAAAAGTCTAAGCTTGGGGAAGGTAGTTTTTATGAAAATGATCTTTTTAGTTCCCCAGCTTTGGAAGATAGCTATTCTATTGCTTATGATGATACCAAACCTCCAATATATGATGATTATGATATTTTCGGTCCACCTACTATTGAGGAGAAAATTTATTGTGATTACAATATGCCTCATATATTTGATGATTATGGTGATGAGAATAATAATGATAGCTATTTTATTGAATTTGCTCCCACTACAATTAATAAGAATGACTATGCTTATGTGGAGAGTAATAATTATTATATGCACGTGGCTCATGATAAGAATGTTTTATGTGATAGTTATATTGTTAATTTTATGCATGATGCTACTAAAAGTTATTACGAGAGAGGGAAACATGGTTTTATGCATCTCAATATTATTAAGTTTCCCCTCTTTATGTTGAAAGTCTTGAAGTTGCACTTGTTTTGCTTTGCTATGCTTGTTGCTTTCATGACTTGTTTATTTACAAGATTCCTATGCATAGGAAGTGGGTTAGACTTAAATGTGCTTTGAATTTGCTTCTTGATGCTCTCTTTTACTTCAATTCATATTTCTTATGTGAGCATCTTCTCAAACTATCATGCCTAACTTAAAGGCGTTAAACAAAAGTACTTCTTGGGAGATAACCCAATAGTTTTCTTGAGTCTTGGAAGTTATTACTTCTGTAATGACCTCTCCTTATCCTTCTTTATTTGATTTTTGCGCCAAGAATAACCTCTAATGAGAGGGAAGTAAGATTTGGGGAAGTGCTGTCCCGAAACAGATTTTTGTGCTTCTGCCCCAGGTTGTTATCCAACTTTCGTTAGTTCAACACTTTCCGATTTGAGAAACAGAAGGTCTTCGAAAAAATTGGTTTTTACCTGCTGGTTTGTTTTGACAGATTTCTGCAATTATTTGCATTTGCCTCTTAATCTCTTTCTCTTTGAGTTCTCTTTGATCATTTGAAATTTTTAAAGGAAGTGCTACAGTAACCTTTGTTTTAATGGAAGTTTTATTTGTGTTGGAACTGAACCAAAAGACTTATTATCTTAAGTACACTAATGTTGCTAATGAAGATTGTGTGATGTTTTGTATGAAGGAAATTTTAAAGTGTAGGGAAGAGTAATGTGATAAGATGAAGTATGTACAAAATCTCAAGCTTAGGGATTCCACCCGTGTCACCCCAAGAAATATCCAAGTACAAGCGTCAAAGCTTGGGGATGCCCAAGGCATCCCCTTCTTCATCAATAAAAATCTCAGGTTTCTTCCAAACACTTCATTTTTATTGTTTCATGCACAGTTGTGTTGTTCTTGGAGCGTCTTTGTTTTTGTTTTTGGTTTTCGTTTGCTTGGTTTGCTTAGTTTTCTTGAATAAATTGGTTGGACCCCCTCTTTCATACATTAGTTTCCAAATAAGTTTGGTTTGGATTGGAAAACAGTAGGAAAAGTTCATGCTTAAGTGGTAAAAAGGAGTTTGTTTTTGACTGTGGCCTATGCTTTGTCATGTCATGCTTCGTATTGTTTTGGATTTATGCTTAGTGATTTTTGCTGTAGCATGACATGTTATAAACAATTGAGATTGCTTAATGTGCCTTGAAAGAATTAGGCGTTGTTTTAGCATATTAAAGCATAGTATTGTGGTATTCTCCTTTGATGCTTTATTTGGGTTGACTTGGCGCATGCTCACACCATGTTATGACTATCCCAAGTCACCATAGCCTTTATGATCCTTTAGTTTTTGACTTGTAATATAACTTTATGCTTTAATTAATGATGTTTTGTCGCTTTGCATGATTATGGCCATTAATGCTCTCTTAGTTGGCCGCTCCCAGTCTTTTGCTAGCCTCCATAACCAAGTATGAGTTCCACTCATGCATCCAACTCAAAATAAAACCAAGTTATTCCAAAGAGTCCACCATACCTACCTATTAGAATTTGCTATTGCAAGTATATTCATGTTTTTATCTACCTTCTGAATTAAACTTGTTATGAGAAAACTAGTGATTAAAGCTCTCACGAACTTGATGGCACACTTTACTTTCTTGCCCCTAATAAACTTGAACCATTGTGTCGTCTATGTTGTATATGCTTGCACTTATATGTTGGGGATTAGCAGAACCATGCTGTCATGGGGAATGCTTTCAACATTGCACTCGTACTTTGTACCTAGTTGATATCATGCTCTTTTGTCTATGGATGTCATCGGTGTGAAATGAAAGGAGAGCTTGTAAGTGCGTGGAGTTATGTATGTGTGTTAGAGAAACGCCTGGGTCGCCGGTCTAATCCATGCTTAATCATGGTGGAAACCTGCAGCGTAACCATAATGAGCAATCTATGAAGCATTCTTCTTATGAAAAAAAGAGATAGAGATTGAGAAAAGGAGAAAAAGGAAAAAAAGAGATGAGAAAAGAGGAAAGAGAGAAAAAAGCACCATTTTCCCATGGTAAATAAGAAGGTTGCTGAGATCATATTGTGTTCATCTCTCTCTCTCTCTATGCATGATCATATTGTGATCATGAGCTTTGTAATCAAGTAGATCTACCTTGCTACTCAAGTGCTTTAATAGATTTCTGCTCTCGCCATGTGTGTGAAAGTGACAGCGTGCACACCATGGTGGCACTTAGGCTAGAGATTACAATTACTTGTTATGAGTTATATTTGGAGTTGGATGTCTCTATGAAATTGTGGTGTTTGTTGGAACCATCTAGAGCTCAAGGTGACAGTGTGGGGTTATCTAGATGGGGAAAGCGAACTTTGAGGAGTGCTGTTATAGCCCTACCATGGATTAGAGTGTCCAACCAGGAGTAGTTAAGAGTAGTATCATAAAGAGAAGATATTTATATGAGAGTGTTCACTAGTGAAAATATGATCCGTAGGCCTTGTTTCTAAGCATTGAAACACCGTTTACAACTAGATCTGTTACATGTTTGCTTGCTTCCATCTTTATTTCAGATCGCCTTTAGTCTCTTCCTACCCGTCAAGCTCTTTTCTGGCCCCGTTGTCTTATATCCATACCACTTCCTCCCTGAGTTTGATAAACCTTGGGTGATCCACTTAAGGGAAACTTGCTGCTATTCTACAAACCTCTGCACTTGGAGGCCCAACAACTGTCTACAAGAATAGAAGTGCGTAGACATCACATATCTGTCCAGACAACTGAAGCAGCATGAGCAAAACTACCCTACCCATGATCTTGAACTAGCAGCCGTAGTTTTAGCATTGAAGACATGGTGTCATTACCTTATGGGTAACCGCTGTGAGATTTATTCGGATCACAAGAGTCTGAAGTATATTTTCATCCAGAAGGAGCTGAATATGAGGCAAAGGAGATGGATAGAGTTAATCAAGGATTATGACCTTGACATTCACTATCACCCCGGCAAAGCCAATGTGGTAGCGGATGCTCTTAGCAGATTGCCGTGCAGGTTAAACACCATGATCAAAAAGAACCAGCCAAGTTTGCATGAAGAGTTGGAGCAGTTTAGAACGGAACTAGTTAGTGAAGGATTCCTTGCCAGTATTGAACTTCAACCCACTTTGATCAGTCAGATCAAGGAAGCGCAGAAAGTAAATGCAAGTATCGACGGAATCAAATGTCGTATCGGTACAGGGAAGGTACCCGGATTCACCGAAGATCAATAAGGAGTTTTGTGGTACAAAGGACGTATCTGTGTGCCAGCAGATTCAGAGCTGAAGCAAGTTATCATGCAGAAAGCTCATGATACTCTTTATTCTATCCACCCCGGAGGAACGAAGATGTATCAAGATTTGAAGGAACAATTTTGGTGGCACAAGATGAAGAGAGAAATCGGCAGCTACATAGCTAAGTGTGATATATGTCAGAGAGTCAAAGCAGAACATCAGAGACCCGCCGGACTTTTGCAACCATTGCAGATTCCGGAATGGAAATGGGATTCTGTCGGAATGGACTTTATCACCGGTTTGCCTACTTCTAGTAGGGGAAATGACTCTATTTGGGTCATAGTTGATAGACTGTCCAAGGTAGCCCATTTTATACCTGTCAAGACTACCTACCAGAGTTCGAAGCTAGCAGAGTTGTACATTGCTAGAATCGTAAGTTTGCATGGAACCCCTAAGACCATAGTGTCGGATCGAGGAACCCAGTTTACCTCTAGATTTTGGCAGAAAGTCCAAGAAGGATTAGGAACCAAGCTGAACTTCAGCACAACTTATCACCCGCAAACAGATTGACAAACTGAAAGAGTCAACCAGATCTTAGAAGATATGTTGAGAGCTTGTGTGCTAGAATATGGATCAAAATGGGAAGATTGTCTGCCTTTTGCATAATTCTCATACAACAACAGTTATCAAGCTAGTTTGCAAATGGCCCCCTTTGAATTTCTGTATGGAAGGAAGTATCGTACCCCCTTGAATTGGTCGCAAGTAGGAGAGATTCAGATTTTCGGACCCGACATCCTACGAGAAGCCGAAGAGAAGGTTCACAAAGTCCGTGAACACCTCAAGACCGCCCAATCCAGACAAAAGAGTTATGCTGACAAGATACGTCAGGACATGACCTTCAATGTCGGAGATTTTGTGTATCTCAAAGTGTCGCCTTTGAAGGGAATGCAACGTTTTCAACTGAAAGGAAAGTTACCCCCTAGATATATTGGACCCTTCAAGATTTTGAATCGCCAAGGAGAAGTATCATATCAACTGGAACTGCCCGAGGAGATGTCATCCATACACGATGTGTTCCATATCTCGTTACTTCGCAAATGCCTAGAAGTTCCGGAGAAGACCGAAGTTTTCGAGAACATCGATCACCGGGCCATAGATATCAACAAGGATCTGACGTATCGTGAAGTACCCATCCGTATTTTGGAAGAAGCCTTCAGAACCACTAGGACATGGAGTATCAAGTTTCTCAAGATCCAGTGGAGCAACCATACCGAAGAAAAAGCTACTTGGGAGCGAGAAGATTACATTAGGACTGAGTTTCAGATCTCTTTAGTTCCAAGTTTTTCTTAAATCTTGGGATGAGATTTTGTTTAAGGAGGGAAGGTTTGTAACACCCCAAAAATGTTAATCAAGATTATTAAGTTCTAATCACCCAAATTTAGGGTTAACAAAAACTTTTATTCCAAAAAAAATCTATATGAATGCATGTGTGTTTGTCATATAGGTAAATTCACCTTAGTTGCATATATAGAGAATTTACCTTTATGTCAAGCCTAAATTGAAGAATAACTAAAATTTTGAGTAGCACCTATTCACCCCCCCTCTAGGTGCCCATACGATCCCTTTCAATTGGTATGAGATCCTCGACTCTTTATTTGGGCTTTACCGCCTAAGAGAGTATGGGTAACAATGCAGAAGAAGGGAGTGTGGTTGGTGGTGCGGTCACCATGGAGGATCTTAAGTGCTTGGAAACAAGCTTGAATGCGTGAAATGATAGCGCAGCTCTTGCATGCCAATAAAACCCCACCTCCTTCTCTTCTAGAGGACACAACTTCTATTCCAAAGGATAAAGCTTCGGTTAAATTGAATGATGATAAGTTGGGGGATGAAAACAACGATAATGGTTCCTCTTCCAAAAAGGGAAATGGGAAGGAGGAGTATAATTAGGTTCCTCATTGGTACTCTCCCAACCCACCTATCACTCGTCCTCATATAAACAATACAGGTGATCAACCTTGTAACACCCCAAAAATGTTAATCAAGATTATTAAGTTCTAATCACCCAAATTTAGGGTTAACATAAACATTTATTCCAAAAAATCTATATGAATGCATGTGTGTTTTGCATTAGTGTAGAATTGAGTGAATTTGCCATGCTTGATTGCTACAAATGATGAGAAATGGTTTAAAGGTGAATGCTACATCATCTAGGCTAATTAAAAACAAAATCAAAAGAAAAAGAAATCAAATATGAATTAAATAACCAAATGGTCATTTTGACCAAAGTTAACCACTAGGACACTTTGACTGTTCCTAGAAGAGAAATTCTAACATAAACAATTCCACTTCTTTTCCCTGGCAACGGCGCCAGAAAATAGCTTGATGTCTACACACTTCTATTCTTGTAGATAGTTGTTGGGCCTCCAAGTGCAATGTTGAAAGCGTTCCCCATGAAAGCATGGTTCTGCTAATCCCCAACAAATAAGTGCAAGCATATACAACATAGATGACACAATGGTTCAAGTTTATTAAGGGCAAGAAAATTAAAGTGTGCCATCAAGTTCGTGAGAGCTTTAATCACTAGTTTTCTCATAACAAGTTTAATTTGGAAGGTAAACAAAAACATGAATATACTTGGAATAGCATAAGCTAGTAGGTAGGTATGGTGGACTCTTTGGAATAACTTGGTTTAGGGAGTTGGATGCATGAGTGGAACTCATACTTGGTTGTGGAGGCTAGCAAAAGACTGGGAGCAACAAACTAAGAGAGCAATAATGGCCATAATCATGCAGAGCGACAAAACATCATTGATCAAAGAATAAAGTGATACCACAAGTTGAAAACTAAAGGATCATAAATGCTATGGTGGCTTGGGATAGTCATAACATGGTGTGAGCATGTGCCAAGTCAACCCAAATAAAGCATCAAAGGAGAATACCACTATACTATGCCTTAATATGCTAAAACAACGCATGATTCTTCAAAGGCACATTAAGCAATATCAATTTTTTATAACAATTCATGCTACAGCAAAGAATACTAATCATAAAGCCAAAACAATATCAAGCATGGCATGACAGAGCATAGGCCACAGTCAAAAACGAGCTCTTTTTACCACATAAGCATGAACTTTCCTACTCTTTTCCAATCCAAACCAAACTATTTGCAAACCAATGTATGAAAGAGGGGGTCCAACCAATTTATTCAGAAAACTAAGCAAACCAAGCAAACGAAAAACCAAAACGAAAATGAAAAAGAAGATGCTCCAAGAACAACACAACTGTGCATGAAACAATAAAAATGAAGCGTTTGGAAGAAACCGGGGATTTTTATTGATGAAGAGGGGGATGCCTTGGGCATCCCCAAGCTTTGACGCTTGTACTTCTTGGATATTTCTTGGGGTGACACACGTGGCATCCCCAAGCTTTAGCTCTAGTCCATCCTTCATCTCATTACTCATTCCTTCCATACACCTGAAATTTTTCCTTCATACAAAACTTCACACAATCTTTATTAGCAACATTAGTGCACTCAAGATAAATAAGTCTTAAGGTTCAGTTCTAACACCAATAAACTTCCATTAGAACACCAGCTACTGAAGCACTTCCCTCAAAAAGCTCAATTCCCCAAAAGAACTCAAAAAGGAACCAACAAGAAGCAAATGAAGAAAATGGCAGAAATCTGTCAAAACAGACCAGCAGGTAAAGACGAATTTTTTCGAAGACCTTCTGTTGCTCAAATCAAAACGTGTTGAACTAACGAAAGTTAGATAACAACCTGGGGCAGAATCACAAAAAATCACGCCTCAAAAATATGTTCAGAGATTTTACACGAGTTTTTACGGTGAAGCACAAAAATCTGTTTCGGGACAGCAACTTTCCCAATCATTACTTCTCTCTCATTAGAGGTTACTCTTGGCACAAAAAGCAAATAAAAAGGATAAGGAGCGGTTATTACATAGGTAATAACTTCCAAGACTCATCTAAAAGTTTTGGGTTATCTCCCAATAAGTATTTTTCTTTAACGCCTTTAAGTTAGGCATGATAGTTTGAGAAGATGCTCACATAAGAAATATGAATTGAAGTAAAAGAGAGCATCAAGAAGCAAATTCAAAACACATTTAAGTCTAACCCACTTCCTATGCATAGGAATATTGTAAATAAACAAGTCATGAAAGCACAAAGCAACAAGCATAGTAAAGCAAAACAAGTGCAACTTCAAGACTTTTATTGATGAAGAGGGGAAACTTAATATTGTTGAGATGCATAAAACCATGTTTCCCTCTCTCATAATAACTTTCAGTAGCATCATGAATAAAATTAACAATATAGATATCACAAGAAACATTCTTATCATGAGCCATATGCATAAAAGAATTAATACTCCCCACATAAACATAGTCATTCTTATTGATTGTAGTGGGAGCAAATTCAACAAAATAGCTATCATTATTATTTTCATCACCATAATCATCAAATATAGGAGGCATATTGTAATCATAATTAATTTCCTCCTCAATAGTAGGTGGACTGAAAATATCATATTCATCATTGCAATCATCATATATTGGAGGTATAGCATCATCATAAGCAATAGAATAGTTATCTTCCCAAGTGTGTTCATTTGTAAACATATCATCATTGGAAGGATCATGGATAGCACTAATAGTACAGCAATTATTAATATCATCATTTTCAGAATTGGTACCAAAGAGATTTTCAATATCAAAAGAAGTGTGCTTTTCCCAACCATGATCACTACTATAGGTAACAGGCATAGGAACATCATCGAGTTCAGACTCATCAAAAACTATAATAGGAGCTACATGCTTAGGGGAAAATACCGTTTCCTCCCTCCTTTTACTCCTCCTTTTATTCTTTTTCTTCTTATCTTTAGGAGGGATAGGCTTGAAAGGAAGCTTCACCATATACCCTGGTTCATTGTTAGAGACAATATAAGAAACTTTGGAGGATTCCTCCTTTTCATTAATAAGACCAAAACACATATTAGTCATGTCATATTTTGGTAAGATCTCATCTTTTATAATATTTTGTATGTAAGTATTTGTGTGGCAATTATCAACACAATAAAGATGACAACCATGCATGACACTATTCATATCAAAAGCACTCATATCTACCAAAGAGGTTTTTCTTGATAACTCTTCACATCCCAAAAGTAAGGTAAGTTCATCATGCTGATTAGGAGTGATCATGTCATCGCAATACAAACTTGCAGTACTCATTGGATTAGAAGGGCTATTATTATGGCCTGAGCATTGAAATTTGAAGTGACCCACTTCAAAGCAAAGTTCACAAATAAAAGGGTAGAGGGCACAAACTTTTTTACCAAGATCATTTAGAGCCCTATACCACGTTCTAGTTTTTTCATTCCTGTGGGTGATACAATATTCTTCTTCAATTTGATTATTCTCACAAGGTCTATGTATTCCACAAAAATTAACATGCTTATAAGAAGTAGTACTTTCAGAGGTTTGAGCATGTTTATTGCTATCATTAATAACAATTTCATTTTCCATGCAAGTGTCTTTAAAAGGCTCATGATACATGTCCCATTTTTCTTTAGGAGCATTAATATGAGAAGAAAAGGTTTTAAAACAATCAATAAGAATTTGAGGATCAAGACCATATTTAGCACTAAGCTCTTGAAAATCAGCAGTTTTAGCAAAAGACTTAATGCAATCATACTCATAGTTTATACCTAGTTCTTTACCTTTGTTGTTATCCCAATCTTCGGTATTGCTTTGAATTGTTTCAAGATGATCCCACTTAGCTTTGACCTCCTTAATCGTGAAGGATCCCTCTAAACAAGTATCTAGATAGTCCTTGTAATGTCCTGAAAGCCTTGCATAGAAATTATTAATAACAATATTCCTGGGGAGCTCATGAATGGGACATTTGAGCATTAGTGACTTCAATCTCCCCCATGCTTGGGCAATACTTTCTCCATTATGAGGATGAAAATTATAAATATAACTCCTATCTTTATGAATTTCATGAGGAGGATAAAATTTAGAGTAAAAGAGAGATTCAAGTTCCTTCCACTCCAAATGATGAGGATCATCTAGTAGCTCATACCACTCCCTTGCTTTGCCCTTAAGTGAAATTGGGAATAGCTTCCTCTTAACTTGGTTCATTGAAATACCTGCACACTTGAACAACTCGCGTAATTCATGTATAAAGAGTAAATGATCACCAGGATGGACAGTTCCATCTCCAAAATAGCAGTTATTCATAACACGTTCAACAATTTTTATAGGTATTTTAAAAGGGATGCTTTCAGTATGTGGATTTAAAATATCACAAGTATCATTAGAATTACCACATATGGGAGATAAAGTATCATCAGAGCAACTTTTCTTCTTTAAAGCTGGGGAACTAAAAAGATCATTTTCATAAAAACCAACTTCCCCAAGCTTAGACATTTCCACAGCATTAGTAACAAAGGTGTTCAAAAGATTCATACTAATAACATTGCTATTAGCATGCAAAGAAAGTTCCATGGGTTTTTTAATTTTCTTTTCAGACAATTCAAGTTCTAACTTAGGAAAATACTAAAAAGCTCTCTAATTTTTTTGTTGTTTTCCATTAAGCCTAACTAGTGAAAACAAGAAACAAAAAGACAAAATTGTAGAATCTAAAGGAAATAACTTCGAGCACTCACACCGGAGGATGTGAGTACCTTTTACCTTACCTCCCCGGCAACGGCGCCAAAAAATAGCTTGTGTCTATGCACTTCTATTCTTGTAGACAGTTGTTGGGCCTCCAAGTGCAGAGGTTTGTAGAACAGCAGCAAGTTTTCCCTTAAGTGAATCACCCAAGGTTTATCGAACTCAGGGAGGAAGTGGTCAAAGGTATCCCCTTGCAAGCAACCCCGCAATCAAGATACAAGAAGTCTCTTGTGTCCCCAACACACCCAATACACTTGTCAGGTGTATAGGTGCACTAGTTCGGCGAAGAGATAGTGAAATACAAGTGGTATAGATAATTATAAGTGGTAATGTTGATAGAAAATAACTTGATGGCGTGGAAGAGACTAAAAGCAAACTGAAATAAAGATGGCAGCAAGCAAATATGTAACAGATCTAGTTGCAAACGAAGTTTCAATGCTTAGAAACAAGGCCTAGGGATCATACTTTCACTAGTAAACACTCTCATATAAATATATTCTCTTTATGATACTACTCTTAACTACTCTCCGGTTGGACACTCTAATCCATGGTAGGGCTATAACAGCACACCTCAAAGTCCGATTTCCCCATCTAGATAACCCCACACTGTCACCTTGAGCACTAGATGGTTCCAACAAACACCACAATTTCATAAAGATATCCAACTCCAAATATAACTCATAACAAGTATTTGTAATCTATAGCCTAAGTTCCACCATGGTGTGCACGCTGTCACTTTCACACACATGGGGAGAGCAGAGATCTATTAAAGCACTTGAGTAGCAAGGTAGATCTATAGATTACAAGCTCGTGATCTCAATAAGATCATGCATAGAGAGAGAGATGAACACATAGCAACCGGTAGAACACTTAGCCTCGAGAGATAACTACTCCCTCCTCATCATGGGAATCAGCAATGGTGATGGAGATGGAGGTGGATATCGATGGACATGGCTTCGAGGGCACTTCCCCATCCCGACAGGGTGCCGGAAACGAGACTTTATGTCCCCCGAATCTCCCCTTCGGTGGCGGCGGCGCTGCGGAACTTTTCATGGATTTGTGATTGATGATTTAGGGTTTTGGTATCGGGAGGCTCTTATAGGCGAAGGAGGCAAGGTCGGTGGGCGGCCAGGGGGCCCACACCATGCCCTGGCGCGGCCTAGAGTTGCCCGCGCCAAGGGGGGGTGGCCACCCTGTGGCCCCTCTCCGACTCTCCTTCTGGCTCCGTGAGTCTTCTGGGAAAATAGTAACTTTGGCTTTTGTCCCGTCCAATTCGGAGAATATTCATTTTCTGACTTCCTGGAACCAAAAACAGCAGAAAATAGGCAACTGGCACTGTGGCATCTTGTTAATAGGTTAGTCCAAGAAATCATATGAAAAGTACTCCAAAGTTGGAACAAAACACAAGAAAGTAGATAAAACCAAGCATGGAACATCAAAAATTATAGATACATTTGCAATGTATCACTAGACCAAGTAAAAGTGAATCCAAGCCCACTTTACAAATTCATAGAAACTATTTCCAAATCAATTTAAAGGACAGTTCAAATTTGAATCTAGTTCATATGGTAAGATCACACTTTTCAAAAACCACTCAAACCAATTCACCTTGCCTTTTCCAAGCAATCATAGACACTCAAGCTTAAGACCAAATCACTCACCAAATTTCATTTGAAAATTTCAAACTTAATTTCTTTCGGCCATTTCACCAAACACTTGGCAGACACTAAATAATCATCTGCCTAACTTCACTATTTGAGCAGTAATCCTAGACCCATTTGGTTCCCTCTTCACTCCCTTGTCTCCCCCAGTGTCGAGCAGCACCAGACCAGCTCCCTTAGCTGTGCACAGGCACTCACTTTGCCCGCTGAAAAGTGGTCATCGTCGAAGTAAGGGATGACCGTCGAGGCCACGCCGCCCTCTCCCATGACGCGCACTAGACACGCCACCGTCCACCGCCACCCCCTGTCCCAGCCTCGACCACCCTAGCGATGCCGCGCCCAGTCTCTCTGCGCCGTGTCGAGAATGCGTCAGAGCGCCACACCCAACCGGCTCGCACAGACCGCGCCTCACTCTCTCCGCGCACGCGCACACTCGCCATGATCACCACCACCTCCCAGACACCCATGTTTGCCGCCGCGTGACCCGTAGCACCCGTGTGCCGTCTCGAACACCGCCGCTCCGGCACAGAGCATCGCACGCGCCCGACCAGCCTAGACCATCCCGTGCAGCGCCATTACTTCCGTGATGATCGCCAGGGAACACTGCACCGCCCCCTACCCTCAGTCGCGCCGCTAGTCGCCTATAGCATCGTCACCGACGAGCCCGAGCCCATGCCGCTCAGTCCCCTCGCCGTTGTATAAATAGAGGGGCCCTCTGCCTCCATTATGCACACCAACACACTCCCCAGTCCTCACTGAGCCTCCCACACTTCTCCCCGGAGCAAGGCGAGCTCTTCCTCGCCAGAATTTGGCCGGAGCCCGCCGCTACAGAAGGAGAAGGGCGCCATCGATTGGAGCCACCCCAGGAGCTGCCACGACCACCGTTCGAACCGCTGTCGTCGACCACGTCGTTCGCCCCGATCGCCGACCCTGGCTGGAGACCAGGTGAGCCTCACAAGACCCTCATCGCCACGTTAGGTTAAATTCCTCGACGGAGCTGTTCGTCGTCGATGATGAATTGCCGTCGTTGGATCGTCTTTTAATCGCACGACCTAGATTACACGATACTGTTTTGGTTAGTTTAAGTCACTGACAAGTGTACCCCCTCTATCAGTGATGGCTCTGTGTATGGCGCCAAAAAAATGCTGGAGCGGTGTTGATGTAGAGCTCGTTGGGAACCCCAAGAGGAAGGTATAATGAGCACAACAGCTGGTTTCCCTCAGTATGAAACAAAGGTTTAATCGAACCAGTAGGAGCAAGGAAACACCCCAAAGGTGTTACTAGCTGAGCTTTGGTAGGGCGCACTACCGGTGCTAGTAGAAACGTGGAGACCTGCACAACACAACCACAGAACTTTGTCCCCAACTTGCGATGAGGTTGTCAATCTCACCGTGTTTTGCTAAAAACAAAGGATTAAACGTATCGAATGGAAAGAAGTAATAGTTTGCAGAAACTAAACACAAAGCGGTAAACAGTTTGTAGATTGAATGTAAAAGACAAAGAACCGGGATCCATAGTTCACTAGAGGTGGCTCTCCTTAAGATAGATAACATGCTGGGTGAACAAATTACAGCGGGGCAATTGACAAACATCAATAAAGCAATACATGCATATACTAATCATCTTGACTCCTTTGGAACTTGATTGGGCATTACAACATTATACATAGACCGCCATCCAACTGCATCTATGACTAATAATCCACCTTCAGGTTATCATCCGAACCCCCTCAAGTATTAAGTTGCAAGCAACAGATTATTGCTTTACGAACTGCGTGTAAAGTAAACAATACGATTGTTCTATGAACAAAGGATTGTTGTTTTCTCCCTAGTAGCAACAACACATCTAGTACCTTAGAGATTTCTGTCACTTCCCCAGATTGCCAGAGGCATGAACCCACTATCGAGCATAAATACTAACTCTTGGAGTTGCTAGCATCTACTTGGCCAAGATAGCTACTAACAACGGAAAGCATGCAATATCACAAATAACAAAGACATGATAGAATCAATAATCAATCTGAAATAGCATCTCAATATCCACCGGATCCCCGCAAACACAACATGCAGAATTACAAATAGATGATCTTGATCATGAACGGAGCTCACAAGATCTAAACATGAAAGCACAAAGGAGGAGAACCAGCCATCTAGCTACTACATGGATCCATAGTCCAAGGATGAACTACTCACGCATCACACCAGAGGCTTGCATGGTGATGAAGAAGGCCTCGTGGTGAATTCCCTCCGACAGGGTGCCGGGAAGAGCTTCAGATCCCTCCCGATCTAGGGATGGAGATGACGGCGGCTACAGACTCTTTCGTGGATTTTTGATCGGGTACTTAGGGTTTTCGTCCCGAGGGCATCTTATAGGCGGAAGGGGAGGCCAAGGGGGTGCCAGCGGCCACTACACCACCCCCTGGCGTGGCCAAGCCTGGCCACATGGCCAGGTGGTGTGGCCGGCCTCTGGCACTATGGCTCTTGTTAATAGGTTCGTCCAAGAAATCATATGAAAAGTACTCCAAAGTGTGGACAAAACACAAGAAAGTGGATAAAACCAAGCATGGAACATCAAAAATTATAGATATATTTGCAATGTATCAACATCCCCAATCTTAACTCCTGCTCGTCCTCGAGTAGGTAAGTGATAAAAAGAAGAATAATTTTTGAGGTGACATGCACCATCAAAGACTTGATCAAAGTATTTGTAAAACATTCAAAGCTGGGATCATAGTACTTCAATCATAACATGAGAGACAAAGTTCTAGCAATAAGACAAAGAAACTATGATGCAACATGAAAAGGCACAAACAAAAGATTCATGAATAACAATGCTTTGCAAGACGTTTGTTTGTTTCACATAAAGAAAACATAGCATAATAGTATTCAGCTTGTCCCTCATAGAGTAGCAAATATAAATGCATAGGACACCTTCAAAGTTCATAAGAGTGACTAGATACAATAGTTTAAAACAAGCAATATCAAGTTATGCATCAATCAACTAGTCTTGGGACAATGCACATAGAACTAAGAATGGCCACTATGCTCTCAAAGTAGGTGCATAAAGGTAGAAGGTGGAGACTCAATATAATGGTGGAAGAAAAGCCTTTTTATAAAAGGAAGTAGGGATTCAAGTCTCATAAAGAGCTTCCAAAAATTATGGTACTTATAGCTTTCAGCTCTCATTGCCCCTATCATAAGCATCTTGAAGTGATTAAGGTTAAACTGAACAAACTATGGTGTACATGCTTGACGAAGTATAAGTTAGAAATATCATGTCCCTTGTATACGAGGGTCGCTCCTCATGCTACTCAAGTTTAGTCATCGGTAAGTTCTTGTCATCCTAAGTACATGTGTATCATAGAGTACCGCCAAAGGGGTACCCCTTGCCCGATGATACGGAAGAATCCCCATATCAAAATGACAAGGCATGCAAACAACGAGAATCTCAGCAATCTTCTTATTTACCATGGGAATATGGTGCTTTTTTCTCTCTTTCCTCTTTTCATAATATCTTTTTTTCTTTTTCTCTTTTTTTCTCAACATAGGACTCTTTTTTTATAAGAAGAATGGTTCATATACAGCTCATTATGGTTACGCTGTAGGTTTCCACCATGTCAGCATGGATTAGACCAGCGGCCCAGGTGTTTCTCTAACACATATACATAACACCATGGACTTACAAGCTCCCCTTTCATTTCACACCGACGACATCCATATACAAAAGAGCATGATATCAACTAGGTACAAGTACCAAGTGCAATGTTGAAAGTGTTCCCCATGAAAGCATGGTGCTGATAATTCCCAACAAATAAGTGCAAGCATATACAACATAGACGACACAATGGTTCAAGTTTATTAAGGGCAAGAAAAGTAAAGTGTGCCATCAAGTTCGTGAGAGCTTTAATCACTAGTTTTCTCATAACAAGTTTAATTTGGAAGGTAAACAAAAGCATGAATATACTTGGAATAGCATAAGCTAGTGGGTAGGTATGGTGGACTCTTTGGAGTTGGATGCATGAGTGGAACTCATACTTGGTTGTGGAGGCTAGCAAAAGACTGGGAGCGACAAACTAAGAGAGCAATAATGGCCATAATCATGCAGAGCGACAAAACATCATTGATCAAAGCATAAAGTGATACTACAAGTTGAAAACTAAAGGATCATAAAGGCTATGGTGACTTGAGATAGTCATAACATGGTGTGAGCATGCGCCAAGTCAACCCAAATAAAGCATCAAAGGAGAATACCACTATACTATGCCTTAATATGCTAAAACAACGCATGATTCATCCAAGGCACATTAAGCAATTTCAATTGTTTATAACAAGTCATGCTACAACAAAGAATACTAAGCATAAAGCCAAAACAATATCAAGCATGGCATGACAAAGCATAGGCCACAGTAAAAAACATGCTCTTTTTACCACATAAGTATGAACTTTTCTACTCTTTTTCAAACCAAACCAAACTATTTGCAAACCAAAGTATGAAAGAGGGGGTCCAACCAATTTATTCAGAAAACTAAGAAAACCAAAGCAAATGAAAAACCAAAACGAAAACGAAAAAGAAGACGCTCCAAGAACAACACAACTATGCATGAAACAATAAAAATGAAGCGTTTGGAAGAAACCTAGAATTTTTATTGATGAAGAAGGGGATGCCTTGGGCATCCCCAAGCTTTGACGCTTGTACTTCTTGGATATTTCTTGGGGTGACACGCGTGGCATACCCAAGCTTGAGCTTTAGTCCGTCCTTCATCTCATTACTCATTCCTTCTATACACCTGAAATTTTTCCTTCATACAAAACTTCACACAATCTTTATTAGCAACATTAGTGCACTCAAGATAATAATCTTTAGGTTCAGTTATAACACCAATAAACTTCCATTAATACACTAGCTACTGTAGCACTTCCCTCAAAAAGCTCAATTCCCCAAAAGAACTCAAAAAGGAACCAACAAGAAGCAAATGCAGAAAATGGCAGAAATCTATCAAAACAGACCAGCAGGTAAAGACGAATTTTTTCGAAGACCTTCTGTTGCTCAAATCAAAAAGTGTTGAGCTAACGAAAGTTAGATAACAACCTGTTACTTCTCTCTCATTAGAGGTTACTCTTGGCACAAAAAGCAAATAAAAAGGATAAGGAGCGGTTATTACTAAAGTAATAACTTCCAAGACTCATCTAAAACTTTTGGGTTATCTCCCAATAAGTACTTTTCTTTAACGCCTTTAAGTTAGGCATAAGAAGCAAGAAAAAGAATCAAGTGTTCTCAAATGAAGAAGCATTAAGAGCAATAGCAGAAATATCTTCAACAAGACAAGGTATATCATCCAAATAAGTTCTAGAGGATCCTCTCTCAATGCTCTTAGGTTCCCTATTTTCATCAAAAGGGTTTTCAGGAACAATCCAATCAAGATTCTTTTCTATGGCTTCATGTATTGCTACCGGTTTAAAAGGTATTGGTATCTCAGTTTCCTCCCCATTAGGTTCAGTTTTGTTCATCTTTTCTCGTGTACCAACAACATCTACACATGATCCTAGCATATTGAAATGTTCAAAGACTTTTCTAGCTTCCTTGGCAACATCATAGAATTTCTTAAGCAAAGTTTCTAGAATAAAATCCCTCTTTTCAGGGTCCTTAATTTCCTTAAGTTTAAGAAACATTACTTGCATTAAGGGGTTAAGGTTAACAAACCTAGCTTCCAACATGTGAACTAAAGAAGCTGCAGCAATCTCATAGTTTGGAGCAAGTTCTGCAAGGGATCTCCTCAATATCCTCATGTTTACTAACATGATTAAAGAATTCTTCAATATTATCTTTTCCAATTATTGAACCACTACCTATTGAAAGGTCTTTCAGGGTGAATTTAGGGATCAACATGGTGAGCTAAGGAAGAGGCAAAAACTAAAGGAGACTTAATTTTTTGTGTGTTTTCAATAAAGAAAGCAAACTAGTAAAACTATTTTTTTGTGTTTTTGATAACAAAACAAGCAAACAAGGAAAAAAGAAACTAAGCAAAACAAAAATAACAAAGTAAAGAGATTGGTTATGAGGGACTCCCCTTGTGAAGATGTCCTTGACTCCCCGGCAACAGCACCAGAAAAATACTTGCTGGCTCGTGTATTAACGAGCTCGTTGGGGAACCCCAAGAGGAAGGTATGATGAGCATAGCAGTAAGTTTCCCTCAGTTATGAAACCAAGGTTATCAATCCAGTAGGAGCAAGGAAACACCCCAAAGGTGTAGCTAATGAACGCTAAGGGCGACTCACGGTGCCAGCAGCAACGTGGAGACCTGCACAACACAACCACGGAACTCTGTCCCCAACTTGCGCTGAGGTTGTCAATCTCACCGGTTTTGTTGAAAACATAGGATTAAACGTATCGAATGGAAGGAAGTAATAGTTTGCAGAAAGTAAACACAAAGCAGTAAACAGTTTGTAGATTGTATGTAAAAGAAAGGACCAGGGTCCATAGTTCACTAGAGGTGGCTCTCCTTAAGATAGATAACATGCTGGGTGAACAAATTACAGTGGGGCAATTGACAAACATCGAGAAAGCATACAAGCATATACTAATCATCTTGACTCCTTTGAGACTTGATTGGGCATTACAACATTATACATAGACCGCCATCCAACTGCATCTATGACTAATAATCCACCTTCAGGTTATCATCTGAACCCCCTCCAGTATTAAGTTGTAAGCAATAGATTATTGCTTTACGAATTGCATGTAAAGTAAACAATACGATTGTTCTATGAACAAAGGATTGTTGTTTTCTCCCTAGTAGCAATAGCACATCTAGTACCTTAGAGATTTCTGTCACTTCCCCAGATTACCAGAGGCATGAACCCACTATCGAGCATAAATACTAACTCTTGGAGTTGCTAGCATCTACTTGGCCAAGATAGCTACTAACAACGGAAAGCATGTAAGATCACAGATAACAAAGACATGATAGAATCAATCTGAAATAGCATCTCAATATCCATAGGATCCCCGCAAACACAACATGTATGGATTACAAATAGATGATCTTGATCATGAACGGAGCTCACAAGATCTAAACATGAAAGCACAAAGGAGGAGAACCAGCCATCTAGCTACTACATGGACCCGTAGTCCAGAGATGAACTACTCATGCATCAAACCGGAGGCTTGCATGGTGATGAAGAAGGCCTCCAGGGTGAATTCCCCTCTCCGGCAGGGTGCCGGGAAGAGCTTCAGATCCCTCCCGATCTAGGGATGGAGATGACAGCGGCTACAGACTCTTTCGTGGATTTTTGATCGGGTACTTAGGGTTTCCGTATCAGAGGCAATATATAGTCGGGAGGAGAGACCGAGGGGGTGCTGGGGTCGGCCAGACCACCCCCTAGCGCGGGCAGGCCTGGCCGTGCGGCTAGGTGGTGTGGCCGGGCCCCAGCCCTTCTCCGTCTCGTATTCTGGCTCCATATGTCTTCCGGTAAAATAGAAACTTTGGATTTTGTCCCGTCCAATTCCGAGAATATTCATTTTCTAACTTCCTGGAACCAAAAATAGCAGAAAACAGGTAGTTGGCACTATGGCTCTTGTTAATAGGTTAGTCCAAGAAATCATATGAAAAGTACTCCAAAGTGTGGACAAAACATAAGAAAGTAGATAAAACCAAGCATGGAACATCAAAAACTATAGATACATTTGCAACGTATCAGACGTCTACGACAAATAGGATCATCTCCCATCGCTAGCATTGCCTGTGACTTTTAAGGTGGAGCCCCTACTATGTTTCTTTTCTGTTGCTTGATTGTATTAAGATTGGATCATGAGATCCTTTATTTGTGTAAGACCTGATTATGGCTTGTAATGGATGATGTACTGTGATATCCAATCTGTTATGTCTCGCAAAAATGGTAATCCTGGGATTGCGAGGTGTGGCATAACAGGCATCTGTTGACAGACCTAAGCTAAGTGCATATTCTTTTACTCAATGGATTTTTTTGATGAAGTATCATGTGTGTAGCTCCTCAATTGAGTTGTGTAAAATTATTGAAGTTGGGATCAAGGTATAGGATCCAACCAACTTGACAAGAAGAGAAGTTGTTGACAGTCAACTCAATGCAACTACCTTGCACATGATTCAACTTGGTGTGGGTCCCAAGGACATGCCTCATATTGAACATCTTAACACCGCCAAGGAAGCTTGGGATGCTCTCTTTGATTTGTTTATTGGAAATGAGAGCATGAAGAGAAACCGATATGATGCCTAGAACAATCAAGCTGAGGGTTTCTACATGATGGATGGAGAAGACCATGAAGATATGTACCAAAGACTCAAGTCAATTGCTACCACCTTTAGAAATCATGGTGCTTCTCATGTGGATGATGCTTGGATAAAAAGGAAGTATGTGAGTGATATCATGCCCTTCGAACCCACTAACACTCCAAGGAAGGCACAACTACCACCTCATGACCTCCAATGGAGTTATGCAAGATATGGCTGCTTTCAAGGTTGCTACCAAGAATGCTGAAGATGCTCAAGCTCAGGCCATAGGAATGCAAAAGGGGTAAACCTTGCCTTGAAGGCCAATGTGATGGAGCATGAGGAAGAAGGAAGAAGTGACGAAGTCAATGCTATGACCTGTTCCAAGGAAGTCAAACTTTCTCATGGTGAATATATGGATTTCTATGCAAGAAACTTTTGGAAAGATCCTGCCAAGGCAGGGTCAGAACTAGAACAAAGAAATGGCACAAGTGGTCTAAAGGAGAATGGTCCAAGAGTGAGATAATGTTACAATTGCGGACACTGCTCTCACTTTGTTGCCGAATGCCCTTATGAGAAGAGAGAAGATCATGGTGGTAGACTTATTCTCAAGGACAAGTGAAAGGCTCCTCGCAAAAGCCTTTCATTAAAAACAACATAACCAACAAGAAGCAATCAAGAATTGTGTTGTTGACTCAAGAGGAGTACTCATCCAGGAGTGAGGACAAAGAGGAAGAAGAAAGCTCAAGATAAGTGGTAGCCATCGCCACCACCTCCACACCAACATTTTCTCTCTTTGATTCTCCAAATGAGAACCTCTCCAACAAGAACGTCAATTGTCTCATGGCAAGGGCATCCAAGGTATCATATTCTACCATAACTTTTCCTAAGACTATGAATGATGAAATGGATGACCATGCTAGTCTTAAGGTTAAATTTCTTTGGATCATTATGTGACTAAATTTCAAGGCGATCACAAGAAGCATTTTGAGGCCCTCATGGGTCAACTTGTTCATGTAGAAGATCTCCTTGAGGAGAAAGGTAGAATTGAAAGAGATGACTCTACTGAAATAGCATCTTTGCAAAATGCTCTAGAGGAATAGGAAGAGCTTCGGGTTTATCTTGAGGAGAAACTTGAATCTAGTTATGAGTCACGTAATTCAATTGTTTCTAAACTAATTAAAAACATGACCATGATATTGCTAAGGCTAAAGTAATTAAAAATGAAAAGGTTGAATTTGGTGTTGATCATGCTAGACTAACCAAGGAGCGATAGAAACTTCACAAGGCCCACAAGGATTTTGAGATTGAACACTATATGATCACCAAATCTCGTGAACAACCAAATATGATCTTCCTAGTACTTCTACTCCTTTATGTGATCATGCAAATATTATTGAGGAAAATTCTAGGTTAAAGGATGAGCTTGCCAAGTCTCCACTCCCAAAGGTAGTGAAGCTTTAGATGACCTTTTTAGTAAGAAAAGGTCAAACAATGGTAAATAGGGTCTTGGCTATGTCTCCAAGGCAAAGAAGAAGAAGAAGAAGAAGAACAACAACAACAAGAAGAAGAAGGTCAAGCATTTTCAAGCAAAGAAGAGTACCATTGTGGGAAGTGATGCCACTAAGGGCAAAGCTACCCATGATGACTTTGCGGGAATTGATAACCCTCACTATGTTTTATTTCGAGATTATTATGGTGATGTTTATGAAAAATATGTTGGTCCGTATGATGGTTACATTGCTTGGTCTATTTTGGTCCCTAAAACCCTTGTCACTAACAAAAGAGGACCCATTGAAAAGTGGGTACCTAAAACCAAGTCTTGAATTCTTTTAGGACTATGCTTCCGTGGGTCAAAATGGGTGCTTGATAGTGGATGCAAAAGTCATATGACCTGTAGAAAGGAGACCATCATGGAGATGAGGCAAAATCAAAATCAAATAACTGTCTCCTATGGTGGTAAGTCAAAATCTAAGGTATTGGGTCTTGGCAACATTATGGTTGCCCACGATATTTCTCTCGTGGACGTCATTCGTGTTGAGACCCTTGGCTATAATTTACTTTCAATTCGTGCACTTCAAAAGATGGGCTTTGCCGTATTTATTGATGATGATATTATGGTACTCTTGTGGAGCAAGTCTCTTAAGGTCGCTTTTGTTGGGTATATCAAAAATGACTTGTATGTGGTGGACTTTTCAGGGAAAACCACTACAAGTGCGATGTGCTTATTCGAAAAGGCTGATGTGCGTTAGCTATGGTATCGCCGACTAGCCCATATCAATATGAAAACTTTTCAGTCTTCACAAGGTTGGCCACATTCTTGGACTAAAATAAGATGTTTCCTTTGCCAAAGATTGTGTTTGCAGGGCTTGTGTTGAAGGAAAGATGCATGATTCTCCCCATCAAAGGAAGACCATTATTTTATCTAAGAGGATCTTAGAGCTCCTTCATGTGGATCTCTTTGGTACTCCATCTCATGCAAGTCTTGGTGGGAATAAATATTGTTTGGTGATTGTTGATGACTACTCAAGATACACTTGGGTTTATTTCTTCAAGTTGAAGAGTGAGACTCAAAAGACCATCATCGACTTTGCCAATGAAGTTCAATGTCAACACAATGTTCCTATATTGGCTATAAGGAGTGATAATGGCTCCAAGTTAAAGAACTACACCTTAAATGAATTTCTTAATGAAGAGGGGATAAGACATCAATATTCCACTGCGTACACTCCTCAAAAAAAATGGTGTAGACGAGAGAGAGAACCGGACATTAATGGATATGGCAAGGTCCATGTTGTTGGAGTTTAAGTCTCCTACAACTTTTGGCCCGAGGCTATCTCCACCACATGTCATTCATCAAACCACCTCTACCTCCACAAGAACTTGGACAAGACTCCATATGAAATACTTACTAGCAATAAGCCCAATATCTCATACTTTTGGGTGTTTGGTTGTAAGTGTTTCTTTCTCATAAAAGGAGTTCATTTGTCTAATTTGAACCTAAAGCTATAGAGGGTATCTTTTTTGATTATGGTGCTAAATCCCACACTTAAAGAATCTATAATAAGTCCTCTAGAATTATTGTGGAATCTAGTAGTGTGATATTCAAGGAAAATAGGCTCCTAAGTGTGGCAAGTTGATGTTTGTGATGTAGATGTTGAAATACCTCAATATTCCATAAGAATAATGGGCATGGGATTTTTCCGTCCCATTGAGAAACCCCTTGTGGTGGATCAAGAAGAACTATGCTCTACTCAAGTGGTGCCCTCATCTTCACAAGATCAACAAGCCTCTACTGGTGGAGATAATGATGCACCCATCCAAGACAAACTAAAGACCCTCACCATGTTGATCAGGCTATAAATCCCAATTCGGGCTCCCCAATGGTCGGATTATCCGACCCTACGAATTTATCAATTCCGCCTTCCAGTGAACTCAGCCCTGGTGAAGACCAAGGTCAATCTTCTCATCCAGTTTATGATGCTCGGCCCAATAATGACTAAGTACACGTTGATGGTCAAGACGAGGACCAAAATAATCATGATGATCAAGTGATACCTCAAAGAGGCAATGAGGATATTGAAACTCGTTGCAAAGCTAGAGCTAAAAGAAACATGTAACTAAGATAACACACTCTTGATAAGGTTGTTGGTGATCTAAGAAGAAGGGTCTCCACAAGGTGAGAACTAGCTAGCTCTAGTGATCATCAAGCTCATATATCCTTGGTGGAACCTAAGAAGGTATTTGAAGTGCTTGAGGTACGAATTGGTTGAAAGCCATGCATGATGAACTCAACAACTTCGAGCACAATAAGGTTTGGAAGTTAGTAGAGAAGCCCAAAGAGTGTTGCAATGTTATTGGCACAAAGTGGATATTCAATAACAAGCAAGATGAGAATGGAATTGTTGTAAGGAACAAGGCAAGAATTGGTGGCTCAAGGTTCCTCTCAAGTGGAAGGCATTAATTTGGGTGAAACCTATGCTCCCCTGGCTCGTCTTGAGTCCATGTGTACCCTTCTTGCATATGCAGTGCATCATAACTTTAAATTGCAACAAACAGATGTGAAAAGTGCATTTATTAATGGTCCTTTCAATGAGTTGGTTTTCATTAAGCAAACCCCATGATTTGAGGATCCCAAAACTTCCGTAACCATGGCTACAAACTTTACAAGGCGCTCTATGGACTTAAGCAAGCTCCACATGCGTGGTATGAGCAATTTAGAGAGTTGTTGTTAGACTGTGGGTTTGAAGTTGGGCTAATTGATCCTACTCTTTTTACTAAGAGGATCAATGGGGAGCTTTTCGTTTGCCAATTATATGTTGATGATATTATCTTTGGTTCTACTAACAAAGCTTGTAATGATGAATTTACAAAGCTTATAACCGATAGGCTTGAGATGTCTATGATTGGATAAATGAGGCTCTTCCTTGGATTTGAAATCAAGCAAGTGAGTGGAGGAACCTTCATTAATCAATCCAGGTATATCCAAGACATGCTCAAGAGGTTCAAGATGAAAGACCTTCATGGGAATGCTACACCAATGCAAACCAAATGCCATCTTGAACTAAATCCTAATGGTAAAGATGTGGATCAAAAGGTATACTGGTACATGATTGGTTCTTTGCTTTACATTTGTGCATGTCGACCCGATATTGTGTTGAGTGTAGGAGTGTGTGTACCAAGCATCTCCTAAAGAAATCCACTTGGTGGCGGTCAAGAGAATCTTTTGATATTTAGTTCATACCCTAAACTATGGTTTGTGGTATCCGAAAGGCTCGAGTTTCTCTCTTTATGGGTACACGGATTCATATTGGGCTGGTGGTAAGTATGATAGTAAAAATCAACATCCGGGGCATGCTAATTCCTTAGTAGGTCCTTGGTGTGTTGGTCTTTTAAGAAGAAAAATTGCAAATCTCTCTCCACCGTCGAAGCTGAATATGTGGTTGTTGCAAGTGGATACACTCAATTGTTATGGATGAGGCAAACTTTAAAGTGATATGGTGTCACTTATATATGACAAAGTGCCTATTTTATGTGACAATGAAAGTGTTATCAATATTGCTTACAACCCGGTGCAACATACAAAAACGAAGCATATTGATATCCACAATCACTTTATTAGAGATCATGTTGCCCATGGAGATATTGAGCTTCTATGTGTTCCAACTAAATACCAACTTGTAGATATTTTCATGAAGCCTCTTGATGAAGCAAGGTTTTGCTATTTGAGGAATGAGCTAAATATCATAGATTCAAGGAGCTTGACTTGAACACCTAGCATACTCATCTATATCTTGATCCCTATTTGGTTTAGGTGTAGGCATGGATATAGGGGGAGTGTGATCCTAATTGATTGGGCCAACCCTCACCCCATGATGCCGAAAGTAAGAAAATTATTCATTTTATTATCATATTGTGATATGTGAGCTTAAATGATGAGTATTGGCTATGAACCCAAGATACATCTTCACGGTGTCATTCCAAACACTCATACATGGTGGCCTCCGCCACCGACCTCTTCTTTGTGAATAGTTGATTCTTTGTGGATCTTATTTGGGTTTTATTACCTATCTCTTGTTCTTATGGAAAACACACTCAAGCTTGGCATTCAAATTTGTTTCCCTTTTTGCAATTTTGGGTGTGAAGTACCATCTCAGTTTGGATATCTAACCTAATCCTATCTCACCCTAAGCCAATATTTTTCATGCACACAAGTCTTTTTGTATCATGGAGCTCAGAAAATTTGCATTTTCTAGATTTTTTTGTGAGGGCCGAATTATCCACCCCTAGTAGGGGGCCGTATTATTCGTCCTGGGCGGTACGTCAAAAATACAAAGGGGGTATTGGGGTGAGTGGCTTTAGTTGAACCACTCCACCACCCCCGACCCCCTACTCCCAACCGTCGCTGCATGCACGCTCCCTGCCCCACCGGAGTTGTCCCGGCCACCGGAGTCCATCAAATCTTCTTACCCTTTGCTTTGGGCACCTTCTCCTCCAAGTGGTTTCTCCAATGGATGAGGGTAACTCCATATTTTTCAGATCCTAGGTGCTTGTCATCTTTTTCTTCAGTATGGAGTTATTTTTTGAAATCTTGGAGTAGATGATTCCCAATGGTCCCTTTTGCATGCCGGTTACAATAGTTTATCATCTCTGTTTTTATCTACTTTGTGATCTTGATTGATCAAGTTGTGGTAAAATTTCTGCGAGGGGCGGATGATCCTCCCCTGGCGTAGGGCCGAATTATCCGTCCTGAGAGTTTCATCTTTTTCAGCCTCCCGATTTACCTTGGTCGAAGCTTGATTAACACTAGGATGATTATCTACTTTTTCCCGCATATCTTTTCCCGAGGCTTGTGTGTGCTTATCTTGTGTTATCCCTCTATGTGCTCACTTCACAGGTGGTTCTAGCGGTATTCCAAGGAAGAGGGATCCGCGTCCACGCTATTTCTGCAGAAACAAAGAAGATGTGTATCGATAGCAATCTGTTGAAGCATAGAGGATGGTTGATCAAGAGAAAAGGAAAAGGGCTGCCATGAGGAAGAAGGGCAAGCAAGCTAGAATCAACTATAAGGACAAGGGGAGTGTTTCGTATGCTGTTATAAGGCAAGGAGACTAGTATGAGATAGTTGAGCGTGATGAATAGACCGAAGATTGCAAGTTATGGTTCTTGGAGCAGTTGTACATGTACAAGAAGATCTATACCACTTTCAAGTTGTGTCCAATGCACCCAATTGACCTTTCTCACCTTAGGACCAAGACTTATTTTGCTGATGCCTATGATGTGACTGAGAGGTTGGGGCTGCACCATCTCATGGAGATCTAGTGTGATTACAATGTGACTCTTGTTCAACGGTTGAAAGATCGGTATAAGCGCCTAGAGGGGGGTGAATAGACGCTACTCAATTTTTATCTTATTTTCAAATTAAGGCTTGACACAAAGTTCTCTAGATATGCAACTAGGTGAGATAACCTATATGACAAGCAAGCAAGAAAATAACAATAGTAGGGAGTAAATGATAGAAATAACCGAGAGTAGACACAGAGATGTTTTCCATAAGTTCCTTCATTTTGAGGGGAAGTATGTCTCCGTTGGAGGGGTGGGTGGTACTAAGACCACCAGCGCCACAGAAGGCCTCACCCTATTTTCCTGCGCACCCGCCTCACAGGAAGTACATGATCCACTATGTGGTGGCCTTGAAGGCGGTGAGCGAAACCTTTACAAACTTGTGGAGTAGACCTCCACAACACTTGGAGTCTCCCAACATAATCATGAAGCTTTACAACCAATGACCGAGCTCTAGGACCAACCTCTTACATCTAGGGTTCAAATAATCCAAGAGTAACAAGATCCACAAAGAAAAACAAGGGGGAATCAACTTTGCTTTGGTGAAACCCTAGATCTAGACCTCCTCCACCAAATCCCAAAGAATCAAGGAGATTGGAGCACTATGGGATGAGATCTAGGGAAATATTATCTCAAGAACAATGGAGGAGATAGATAAAAGAGGCGCCTTTCTCGTTGGGGGAAGAAGGGCCCTTTTATACCCCTGAGAGGGAATCTTTGTGTCTTTGCTTGAGGACCGGCACTACCAATTAACAGGTACCGGGAGTGGTACCGGGTGAAAATGAGCCGAGGTAAAACCACTTCATAAGCCCTTGGTAGTATTGGGTTCATGACCGTTTGGTACCGCCAAGCGGTACCGAGGTGGAGCAGTAGATTAGTTGGTACCAAGCGGTAGTACCGGATGGAATTTCCAGTACTACCGGTTGGTACTAACTGCAGGGGCAATACCAACATGGACAAAATCCGTGCTCGGTTCTCTACCATTGAGGAAAAGCTGGATGGTCCCAAAAAGATGCCGAGTTGATTTCACCCAAACTTTCCAACACGGACCTCCTCTTTATAGTACGGTTTTCCTATGACACAAATAAAGGACCTTGGAAAACCTATGTCTTGTTATTGACCTTTTTTGAGGGGCATCGAATGACACGCAAACAAAGAGAGTTAGAAATGCACTTAGTAAACAATTAGTCTGGCACGTGTGTTATCATCAAACATCAAAACTACTTAGGGAGGGAAATGCCCTTTCAATCTCCTTCTTTTTGGTGTTTGATGACAACACACAAATTTGCATAAAATATATATGATAACGCGTGAGGTTTGGAAAATAGAGACGGGCTCCCCTAGATATCTGCAAACCAAGCACACACTAGGATCAACACTCCCCCTCAATTTTACAACCCAACAAGAGGTTCAAGTAAAATAAGAATTTGACTTGAAACTCATACCTTTGCACAAACCTATGTGGTGAAAATTTAAAGGGCAAAAATTAGATAACTTCATCACATAAGAAAGATCCATATAATGCATAACCACAAAGTCTTAACTTACATAGAGCACAAATAGTTTACACATAGAGTTCATAAATAATATGAGGCTAAAAAAGTTCACAAGCAACCAACGAACAAAGAAAGAACGAGCTCGTGACTTTCTCATGCAAATCCCACACAACCTATGTTGCAACTTCTCCCCCTTTGGCATCAAGATGCCAAAAAGGGACAAGAGAAAGACTAATGTCCCAATAATCACTCCTCATCACCATCACCATCATGGAACCTCAGGGCATGGAAGGAGGAAGTGGCATCATCATCATCCCAGTTGCTATGCTTGGAGATCCATTGCTCTTCGGGTGTGATGTTGTTCTCTGAGCCTTTGGAGAATATCAAACCTTAGGCTTCCATCATCTATTTCTAAAGATAGCATGCTTTATTGGCATAGCCACTAGCTTCATACATGTGCTTTTGATTGTCGATTTGGAGGCAAAACACCTTCTTGAGCTTGGCTTCAATCCTCTTGGCCCGTGAGGGTGGAGCATCTGCACGATGAGACATAACAAAGTCATGTCCATCGTGACAACTCACTTCTTCATCGGAGCCCTCTTCAACCATGTTACCTTCCTCATCAATCTCTTTGCCATCCACGTTGCGAGGTTTAGAATGCTTCTTGATCAACAAGGACTTGTATTTGTGAGAAACAAGCTGGCGGTTGGCGAGATCATTAGCAATTAAGGTGCACTTGCGGATGATAAGAGCCATAACATATGGAGCAAAACGAGGCACTATTCTAGTGTGCGTGGCAATGACCATCTCATTCCAAATGAAGTCCATCACATCAAGCGGGGTATCGATATAACGGTTGACATAAGAGTTGAACATGAGGTCAACCATGTAACCATGCATCTCATCAAAATTGCCCGCCTGAGGAGCAACAGTCTCGCGGAAGATGCGATTCAAAATATCTTAGGTGGGTAAAAGATCCTTGATCTTGTCAGCAACACCTCTGCCTAGAATATAGATAGGATCTAGAACCTCCTTCTTCATGGATCTATCAAGGGTGTGAACGAAAGCCACATGAGTTATCCAAGCCACGGTCCTCATAACCAAGAATATTCCCAAACTCTGCCAAAGTGGCTTCCTGGATAACCCCTGAGTCATCCATGTCATTTTCCTTGACTGAGATTTTCCAAAGTTCACGGTGGCATAGAATTGAGCCACAAGAAGGGGGGGCATAATCTTGCTTGAACTCCATGATTAGAAGTAAGCCAATGTTGGTGCAAATTTCATTGGCCTCCCTAAAGTAGTCAGCATGCTTGTTCATGTGAGCCATCTCAATCCACTTCTTTGTACACCCTTTCCTGGAAGTCGGTGAAGAATAAGCTGCCTTCCCAGTCACTATCCCGAGCACAAAGATAGGGGTTCTAGCTCCTTAAAGTAGTGAATTCCTCATCAGAAATATCAGACAGAAGCTTTGGCCCTGCTGTCCCAAAACTCATACTCCTGGTGCGCTCAGTGGGAGGGGGGAGGAGGAGCACTACCACGACCGGATGTCTGCTTGGTAGCTCCTCCACGACCACCCCGAGTGGACTTGAGCTTCATTCGGATGGTTGGATGGGGCATGACTTCCTCTTCAAACTCAGATTCCTCCTTAATCTCATGACGAGCCTTTGACCGCTTCCAAGCACCCGAGCCACCTACACCTGTGAAAGCAATAGAGAGATAGCATGGGGATGAGGGCACGAGATCTAGGAAAAATAAGACGGAAGAAAGCACAATTTTAATAGGAAGTTGGGTTTAGATGGGCCCGGTAGTACAAGATTTTGGAAGCAGTAGTACCTCATACAACCAGTAGTACCCAAAAAAATCTGGTAGTACCAGGGATAGCGGAGCACGCATAGATCCGGTAGGTAAGGCCACAAAATGGGCACAAAATCTGGTAAAAAAGTGATTCCCTGGTACTAGAGTGTGTATGAGACTAGATGAATGAGGTAGAACCACTCTCATTGAGGATTTGACCAAGAATCCAAACAAGATCTAGATTCATGGAAAAAACAGGGAGAGGGAGAGGAATGGCGGTTGTACCAGGATCCATGGCAGTGGGAAGCGAAGGGAAGGGCGCAAGGAGGCCGGATCCTATGGAAATCCGACGGAGAGGGGCGGTGGCGCGGCTCCTGGTGGCGATTACATTAGGCAGCGGCGAAGGTTGTTGGGGGAGACGGGAGGGATAAAAGGAGGCACTAAGGGGTGCCTCCCCTCCCTACCCACACATAACCAGGGGACGCCGACCGGTAGTACCGGGTTTGGGCCTGGTAGTACCGGAGGACTACCCGGTATAGCCGAACCTGGGATAGTTTCCAGGATTGCGCCTAGGAACTGGCTTGGTCCGGTTGTACCACTTGGTATTCCTGTAGTACGAGATCCACCAGAGGGAAAAAAGGCAGAAAAATGAGGGCAGGAAAAGGGATCTTGTGCAAGATAGATATGGCCTTGAGGTTTAAGGGATGGGGGCTTAGGAGAAGATGTCCAAACTGATGTAGGAAATAGTGCACTCTAACAATGAAGAATCAACAAGAGAACCAAATGGAAGTGCATATCCCTAAGATCCAAAAGAGCACAAAAGATGACAATCATGAGGAAATACCAACCTCTCTTGTGGGAGGGGGTTGGTGGCCAAAGCCACCATGTTTGAGTATACTTGGCTTGGCACCGCGAAGATATATCTTGGGTCCGTTACCAAAACTCGTCAATGAAGCTCACATATCACCAAATGATATTAAGAGAATGATTTTATCACTTTGGGCATAATGGGAGGAGGGATAGCCCAACCAATTAGGACCTCACTCCCCTATATCCATGCCTACATCTAGATAGGATAACATATGAATGCATGGGTATGGGTACATGATCTCAAGCCACATTGCTCGAATCTATGATATTTAGCTCATGCCTCAACTCTCGGAATCTCTTCTCATAAAGGGGCTTGGTAAATAAATCTGCAAGATTCTTCTCGGTTCTAACATATGAGAGGTCAATATCTCAATTATTCACATGCTACTGGATGAAATGATGACAAATATCAATATGCTTCGTTCTTGTGTGTTGCACCGGGTTGTAGGCGATCTTGATTGCACTTTCATTATTACAAAGAAGAGGCACTTTGTCACATGTGACACTGTAATACTTTAAAGTTTGCCTCATCCACAACAATTGAGCATAACAACTAGCGGACGCAATATACTCGGCCTCGGTGAATGACAAGGAGACACAATTTTGCTTCTTAGATGACCAACACACCAAGGACCTACCAAGGAATCGGCAAGCCCCGGAGGTTGATTTCCTTCCAACTTTGTCTCCTGCCCAATCCGAGTTTGTGAAACCATGAAGTACAAAGATTGAGCCCTTGGGATACCATAAGACAAAGTTTGGGGTATCAACTAAATATTGAAAGATTCGCTTGATCACCACAAGGTGGATTTCTTTTGGTGTGGCTTGAAACCGTGCACAAATACCTACAATTAACATGATATTCGGTCTAGATGCACAAAGATAGAGTAAAGAACCAATGGTAGAATGATATACCTTTTGATCCACATCTTTACCCTTAGTATCAAGAGTGAGATCACATTTGAGAGGCATGGGAGTCTTGGCTCCATTAAGATCCATCAACTTGATTCTCTTGAGCATATCTTGACTGTATTTGTCTTGATTAATGAAGATACATCCAAACAATTTCTTCACTTCAAATCCAAAAAAGAATTGCAATTCTCTAATCATAGACATTTCAAACTCATTGGTAATTAGCTTAGCAAAAATATCATTGAAAGCTTTGTTAGGAGAACCAAAGATAATATCATCAACATAAATTTGACATATGAACAAGTTTCCTCCAACTCTCTTAGTAAAAAGAGTGGGGTCGATTATCCCAACTTTGAAACCATGATCTACCAACAACTTTCTAAGGTGCTCATACCATGCATGTGGAGCTTGTTTAAGTCCATAGAGTGCCTTATCAAGTTTGTAGATGTGATTTGGAAACTTGGGATCCTCAAAACTCGTAGGTTGCTTGACACACGCCAAATCATTAAGGGGACCATTAAATAATGCACTTTTAACATCAATTTCTTTCAACTTGAAGTTATGATGAGATGCATATGCAAGCAAGATACATATGGATTCAATATGGGTAACAGGGGCAAAAGTTTCACCATTGTCGATGCCCTTGACTTGGGAGAAGGCTTGAGCAACCAATCTTGCCTTGTTGCGAATAACCATCCCATTTGTATATTGCTTGTTCTTGAAGATCCACTTTGTCCCAATGACATTATGGCACTCTTTGGGTCTCTCCACCAATGACCACACTTTGTTACGCTCGAAGTTGTGAAGCTATTCATGCATGGCATCAAGCCAATCCGGGTCTTCAAGCGCTTCATACACCTTTTGGGGATCTACACAAGAAATGAAACTATTGTGGCCAAGAGAGTTAGCCACTTGGTTACGAGTAGTAATGCCCCTTTCAAGATCACCAATAACATTTTCAAGGGTAAGTCCTTCTCGGATGAGCTTGGTGATCCTTCTTGATTCACGATGAGCTTGAGCTTCCTCAATGGATTCTTGAGAAGCTACTTGGTCATCACCACTATTTTGATCCTCGTCTTGACCTCTCCTTGAGCTTGCTCGACATTTTGGCTTTGTCCATCTTCATGAGCTTGACCTTGGTACATATGGGGTTATGCACACCCATCATTTACTTGAGCTTGACCTTGATCATGAACTATCTCTTCAACCATGGTATCTTGATGGCTACGGGGTTGATGTAGATCTTGAGTAGGTGAGGGCCCCACTTGAGTAGAGCATTGTCCTTCTCCTTCCACCACAAGGGGTTCCTCAACGAGGCAGAAAAATCCCACATCCATTTTTCTTATGCCTTGAGGATTTCATCACCTACATCACCAAGATCAATTTGTCCCACTTGGGAGCCTTGATGCTCACTAAACTTCACATTAAAAGATACTATAACTTACTCGGTGGACTTGTTATAGGATCTATAAGCATGAGAGTCCGATGCATAGCCAACAAATATACCTTCAATAGCTCGAGACTCGAATTTAGATAAACGGTTACCTTTCTTGAGAATATAGCACTTACACCCAAACACTCAAAGATAGTGGATACTTGGATTCTTGCCGGTGAGGATCTCATATGGAGTCATGTTCAAGTGCTTGTGAAGATAAACCCGGTTGGCAATATGACAAGCGGTTGAGATAGCTTCGTCCCAAAAATTATACGAAGACTTGAACTCCGCGGTCATGGTTCTTGCCATATCCATAAAAGCCCAATTCTTCCTTTTCGCCACACCATTTTGTTGAGGGGTATATGGAGCGGAATATTTATGCTTGATCCCCTCATCACCAAGAAACTCATCTAAGGTGTAGTTCTTGAACTGGGTACCATTGTCACTTCTAATGGCCAAGATCTTCTTGTTATGTTGACGTTGCACTTCATTGGAAAAGTCGATGATAGTTTGTTGAGTCTCACTCTTTTTCTTGAAGAAATATACCCAAGTGTATCTTGTGTAGTCATCAACAATAACCAAACAATACTTCTTTCCCCCAAGGCTATCAAAGGATGGAGGACCAAAGAGGTCCATGTTAAGAACCTCCAAGATCCCATCAGAATAGATGGTTATTGTGGGGGGGGATGAGCCGTCTCCTGGAGATTCCCTTCAATAGATGCCCTACATGCACAATATTTGACAATACAAACATTGTCTTTTAGTCCAAGGATGTGAGCTCCCGTGTAGAGACTTTTCAAAGACCTCATGTTGACGTGGGCAAGACGGTGATGCCAAATCCATCCCACGTCACCTTTATCCATTAGGCAAGTTATGGTACGCGTCGGTTTCTTATTGAAATATACCACATGCAAACCATTGTCGATATACCCAACAAAAGCTATAGAGAGAGTATTGCTCCACATGAGTAGCACAACCTTAGGGGTAAAGTAGGCTACAAAGCCCATAAGCGTGAGTTTATGAATGGAAAGTAAATTGTATGAAAGGGTTTTGACAAGCATAATATCCATAATGGATATATCTGGTGTGGCCGCTACCTTACCCAAACCCAATACATTAGAGGTAGATCCATCTCCATGAGTGACACACATGTTGGATGTATTAGGTCTCTCTCATCAAGCATCTCTTTGCTTCCGTTCATATGACTTGTGGCACCACTATCAACCACCCATTTTCTTCCACCGAAAGCATATTCCTATAAGAAATCAATGCTTGTTTTTAGGTACCCATTGTTGAATGGGTCCTCTTTTGTTATTCACAAGTATCTTAGAAACCCAAATGGCCCAATGATAATCATCACCATAAGAGGTGCCTACATATTTAGCATATACATGACCACCATAAGATTTCATAAGAACATAGGATGGGTTATATTTTCTCGCAAAATCATTATGAGAGGGTTCATCACCACTCTTAATGACACTTTGTTCCTTCTCTTTTGACTTCTCCGCTCCTTCACAAAGGTAATCATTTTGTAAGGGAGAGTGGGCACATTCTTCTGCTTATTCTTGCCCTTGCTCTTCTTCTTTGACTTGGATGCAAATCCAAGTCCTTCCTTAGACACATTGTCCCTATGATTACTCAAAAGGTAATTTAGGATTTTCTCACCTTCAATGCATGAGACAAGGCATTTCTCAATTGTAGCCTTCAACCTCTTGTTCTCCTCAAGAAGATCTCCATGCTCACAACAAGGGTTAGTAGAACATGAAGCAATACTAGTTGACAAGGTTTAAACTTCTTTTGTCACTTGAGTTTGAAATTGTTCATGTGAGTTTGAAAGATTAGAGAATTTGATCAACAAGGACTCATGTTCCTTATTGAGTTTCTCAAAGCCATTTAGTCTATCATGACCAACCCCAAACTTGAGCCTTTCCTTCTTAATAAATTTAGTTAATGCAAGAGCATGGTCATGTTCTTTAACAAGTTTAGAGACATTTAAGTTAAAGGATTCTTCATGGGCAATATAGGTCTCTTCAAGAGTAACTCTTTTACTTTGCTCTTCCTCAAGAGCATCGGTCAAAGCGGCAATCTCCATGGTAGCCTCACGAGCATGCCCAAACATCTCCGAGATGGAATTATCCCTCTTGTCGATGATATAACATGCTTAACCTAGTTGGCTCATGAGAGCCTCAACGCACATCTTGGCTTCTCCTTCCAAGTTATTCAAGCAACTAGTGGATTCCACTATTTCTTTCTTAATCTTGAGACTCATATCTGTAGGGGTTCCACTATGAAAACAATAAATTTTTACCCTACGCCCCTGAACCCCTGATGTTGCCAGGACCCATCTATTAGTAATACAGTAACAGGAGGGGCTTTTCGCGAACTTACCCTCGAAGACCAAAAAGTGTTGTCAATGCTCAGGAGAGCGTGGTTGATGTAGATGAGCCAAAGCCGACCTCAAGGTCGTGATGAAGTCCTTGCGCTCCTGTGGCTCCAACGACTTGAGTGCCACAAGTGTGACACCTCGCGGGGAGTTACACACGTCCGGTGCCTGACGATGACTCTCGCTTCCCCGATCCAGTAGCAGTTGTAGAAGTAGAGCTCCTGGATCCGAATCCCGCAGCGCGACGGTGCTCTGCGGTGAAGATGTCTCTCGTTCGTGCAGTCCGGACTTGGGACCATGGTCACGAGAGAGAGAGAGAGAGAGAGAGAGAGAGAGAGAGAGAGAGAGAGAGAGAATATCAATTGGAGGTCTTCCCAAAAGTGAGAAGACCTTTATTTAATATTGTGTGTCTTTATCTGGACAAATACCCCCACTATATATAGGGGGAGGGGAGGTACTACCTCCCTCAAAGTCCAAGGGTGGGACTAAAGGAGGAGGAGGTGGGGGGAGGCGCCGCCGGCCACCCCTCCATGGGCCCCACATGGGGGGCTGGCCCAATAGGGCCGCCGGCCACCCCCTTGGCCCCTCCTAGGGGTTCGGCCCCTCTTGGGCCCTTTCCCTAATGGGCCCTCTCCCCTCCGGGAATTGGCCCATTAAGCCTTTTAACCTTTTAAATTGATTTTCTCTTTATTAAATAATTATGAATAAATGATTAAATCAATATTTAACATTCATTCACATATTATTCAACCTTCGTGGCTATGGAATACCTTCCACCTCCACTCTGGACATCCTCCGGACTTACCGAAACCCTTCCGATTTTCTCTCTACCATTCTTTGGTGCTTCTTCCAATCCTATAAAAACTCTCTAAGCATCATCAAACCCTTAAGCGTGATACCCTACGGTTCGAGAACACTCCAGACATGGTCAGGACACTCCCAGACCAATGATCAACAGAGAGACCTGGATGGCCATGTGACCCCTGTGCATTCCATGAAGATCTTTCGTTGTTTGAACCGGGACAGTCGTGTCTTATTCCCTTTGTCTATCGATACTTGCATTGCCCGAGATCTGATCAATGACATCACCATGTCGTGTTCAATCTCGTTACCAAACAATGCTACTTGACTCGTTCCGACAAGTGATATCCCTGTGATCAAATCACACGTTGCACAGCTATTGGATATAACTTCTCCGAGTGGGCCCTTGAGTATCTTTCCATCACGTGGACAGACAAATCCTGCTCTTGACATATATTGCCTCTACGGTTTCCTCCGAGTACCTGAACACACCTTTATAACCACTGTATTACTAAGTGGCGCTTGATGCTATCAAAGCACTCTCGGGAGACAGTGATTGATATAGCCTCACGGTCTAAGAAATAGTCTACGAGGATCCATTTCTAATCATTGTAACTTGAACTTCGTGACATGATCGGGTCATGATGTTTAGGTTGGGTTTTGGTTCATCACCTCATTCACAGAATGATTTGACTCCATTTCCAACTGGCATAAATGCCACATGATCAGGAAACTTGATCATCTGTTGACCAATGAACCAGTGATTAGAGTTTCACTGGGAACCCCTGGTTGTTTATATATCACACGTGTATTGATGTTTCCACTCAATACAGTTATATAATGATATAAAACTTAATCATAAACTTTATGGAATATGATAATAGTCCTTATTACTATTTGTCTCTAGGGCATATTTCCAACAGTCTCCCACTTGCCAGTTAAAAAAAACAGTCTCCCACTTGCACTAGAGTACAAATACACTAGCTGCATTTGTTCTTAATCATTGGCACCATATATCCAGTACCCTGAACATGCTTGCTCATGGAAGAGGTTGAGTCTTGGGTTTGTACTTTACAGTCCCAAATCCTTTGAAACTTACTAATGTCGCCTTGATTGACATTAATACTTTATCATCACGTGATAACATCTGTGTGTATGCATCGTCGCTATGGCAGTAGAACGAGGCCTGATTCCAGGAGCCTACAGTGACTTTAGATCAACCTCGAGGGCTTTCTCATGGGCATTGTGCCCTGGGACACATCATTCTATGTTAAAAGCGAACTAGCCACGCCATAACATTATACAACACTTTAGATGGTACCCTTATCTATTATTATAAATGAAATCATCAAAACACTAGTACACTCTGTGCAACTTTCGATGTTTTTGTTCACCTCGCTTCCTACTTGACTTTAATCGGTATTTACAGGAGTTTCCAACATATTCCCTTATAACATAACCATTTATGTTTTAAGATATGTCATCCTTTACGGATTTGGAAAATATGTCTGCAGTTCTCTATTAGACACTGCGGACAAACTTAGCTCAACGTTCTGTGATTCAAACTTAATCACTTTTAAACGTTCCTTATTGGATCATATATTATGTTAAGTCATCATCATGGTTTTGTAAGATAGAACCTATGTCTTAACATAGTGGATGATGATCATCCTTTTCTTTCTTTCAACCATTGATGTTAAACTTAATAATATTCCTAATTTGAGTTATTAAGGACCAGTTCCTTAATTAACTTCTATTCTGAAACCCTTTTCAAAATCCCTTAAGGAATACTACATAATATCATAATACACTTATTATTAACTTCTACACCTTATAAATCATTATTTATCGGTACTTGTGCTTTTATTCTTAACACACTTAAGAATCACTCCTATAAGCTCCCACTCAAAATATGTTCCTAACAGAGTTGGGTATGAGTCACTACTCTTACTCAAACTATGTTCCTACATATTTGAATTTGTGACTTATATTGCTCCCACTCAAAAACATGTCATTCACATATTGTTTTAGGAAGACTTTCATAGCTCCGACTCAATTTCATGCAAATTGCATATCCACTCACTATTTTGAACAACTTCAAAATCCTTTGATCAAATATCAAACTTGGAGATTTACTATGAGATACTAGTACTTTACCAGTTTTAAATCCACAAGACATTTAGCACATTTGAATCAAATTCATTTGAATTCGTCCAATACTTGACAAATTGTGCTTTTGTCATTCACCCCTTTTCCACTATGGCTTTGCAGTCATTTGGGAAAATCCAAGTAACCCCTTTTACTTGTGATATTTAGCATAGAATTGCTTTCTAATCTCAAGTGAATTTTGCTTTGGGATTTCTCATAATTCTAGTTTACCATTATTTCCTTGGCAGTTCGTAGGTATGTCATATTTCAAGAATCATGACAAATGATTCACAAATGTCTCCATACAAGATATGGATTACATTTTGAATCCTACTTCATGTAGTGAAAACACCAGTGGGGAAAAACACAATAATCATTATCATTAATTATTTCCTTTGTGAAGAGAATCGTTCAGGAACATTTTCCGTTGCGCTTCTCAATACTCTAATGTAGGGTTTTGAATCCTCATCGTGTTTTTCACTATCTTCCAATTGCTCCATAATTGAGAAATATCACTAAAAGTGAGCTTTCGGAATAATGCACCAAAGTCCAAGCAATACAAGTTTTGCTTCTCTTTTGGTTTTAGCTATGGATTTCGTATTCAAAGTTTCCAATGAATACTCTACAAGGACTTATTCGCTATTGTTTTGGTTATATCGAATAACCCCAAAACTTCCACGATGATCCATACCAGATATGGAGCTGCTTTCACGAATTCAAATGGTTCACTATATATTCTAATTGAGTGCTAACTATTTCTAACTAATGGTCTCTATATCTACACTACAACAATTTATTTGGTTCCATCTATTCAGCCATTTTGATATCTAATATCATATTGTGTTGCTTTGCATTTTGACATTTCAAAACACTTTGCATTTCACAATTCCTTTTATGCCATTCTTATAAAGTCGAATTTCATTACTATTGATCAAATCGTAGTAATTAGATTCTCTTTTATATTTATACCCTTTATTGATGAAACACTTTGATCATATCAAATAATTTCATACTTATGTTTCCTTTGGTAAACCACTTTACACTTTTAAACAATCATATAATGATAATTACCATTTTGTTAAAACACAATACATCGAATATGTATTTACTTTTAACAATTCATTAAACACTTTGTATTCAAGTAATACACGGTGTTCAAGTTATTTTGCCAAACTTAGGCATGATTTATATGTGATAAGAAATCGAATGACTTTCACATATTATCACATAACTTTGAATTTTAAACAATGGTTTTCATTCCGTAATGAAATATCATTTAAGTTGGGTATTTTAAGGCATTTCATTATTTTACAAATGTTCATGCATTATCAATTAGTTTCAAACAACAAGGATAATTTACATATAATCAAACAAGATATGAACACGAATAGAAATCATTCATAAAAGTGGAACAACTGTTTGTTACAAGCTCATATGAATAACCGTCTCACAAAATGTGAGACACACTAAAGAAGTTCATAATCTTTTGATTACAATAATCATCATAAAACATAAACAAAATGATAAATGTTGAGGGAGAGTGTCGTTAGCCATCATCATCATGCTCGCCATCAACACGCAATGTCACCTCCTCTCCAGCAAGCACCTCCCATACAGAAGGACCTGTTTTTAGCAAAACAGAATGAGTATCAAATATACTTAACACTACAAATGTGTTTGCAAGATTATAACATTTATAAAATTGTATATCAAATATATACATTTGTCATTGATGACCTCAACAACAATGGGTTCAACCACCACATCTCTGAAATGTGATATGAACTCGTGGAAATCCTGTGTTTCCGCGTCGCCTCTCATAATGCAAATCCTGACTTGTGCTTGGAAGCTTGGTGGCAGTGACCGCAACACAACTCCTATTGCAAAAGAGCTCGCAAACCAGTTGTCCAGGAAGTATGCCAGACTCATGTATGCATCATATATGCTCAACAAGTGATCGTCCAGTGAGGATCCATCCTCCATCTTTATTGAAAGGAAATCCCCCATCAGCTCATACTCCCATATGCGCATTTGTTCCACGAAATGTGATCTCAGATGTGCCATAACCGTTCGGGGATTAAGACTTCCCATAATCGGCCATAGCCCGTCTTCCATCCCGAGGCGCATCGTTACTGATATGAATGTGGCCATCACACGACGACGGCAACGGAGATCCCGCTGCTCCTAGGTCTCATGAGAATAGGGCGGCTCCAAGTACATCTCGTAGATCATGTAGTCAGCCACTTTGTTCTCACCAAGGAGATCATAAAGGCGCATGACCCATGCAGAAAAGTTGGATCCATCTAATTTGAGCTTTTCTCCTTTTACCAATTGTCAATAGAGAAGGTAATCTTGGGGAGAACCATTTTCTACATATATAATTGCAAAAGGAATTTAGACTAAGTTTATAATTAAATGAGTTAATAATAACTCCACTCAAAAACACCTATCCCCAAAAAGGGTTCCTAGTGATAACACGACCCCTATCAGCCACATCTCCCCCGATGATCACGGCCATCAATGTGGGTTCAAGGGTGGACACTAAACGTCGGTCACATCATTCATGCGACTCGTGCTCGATCTTTTGACCATCCACGTTCTGAGACCACGTCTCTGTAACGTTCTAGGCTCGCCAACTCAACCTTAGTGTATTCATTGTGCAACATGGCTTGCACCCACTGTATGTGAATGTAGATATGTCTGACACCCACGCCTGTACCATGGATCGCCTCATACCAAAGAACTTTCTTGGTGGTGCACACTTAAGGGGGAACACAATCATTGGTAATTTTAACAGGGATCATCTTATTAGGCTACCGTAGAGTATCTAAAACTAGCACACAATAAGATATACAAACAATAACATTGAATGTAAATGCGATGTGATATGGTCCTTCACGTCGTGATCTTCATTCGTCGTTGCCGGATTCCGGCGCCAGGGTACCGGTGTCTTTCCGGTGTGGTAGTCCGTCACCTCCCTGACTATCTACTACTACGTAACATAAGGTAATCACTTTACCATTGCCACAACCATATCACAAAGCAACGCCCCCTGCAAAACAAAGTTAGACGCCTCTAATTTATCTTTGCATGTTTTACGTGGCTGAATGGGCTTTCGCACAAGAACCGTTCTTACCTACGAACCGTCAGCACAACACTGATCAAGTAGTTGTCTCTACTACACCGCTTTCGGGGCCCTCCGTTGCAAATGGCATACCAACTAATGCGAGAGAGACAGACACCCCCTAAGCCACTTTATACGGTACAAGCCGTATGTCAAGCGTGGACCAGTCTCGCGAGTGAACGCGTAAAGTCGGTTGGGGGCTACTTCATCAAGCATTAATGCGGTATACACAAGTACACGTGGGAGGGTAACAACTAAAAGATCAATGCCCACACGCCACATCTCGTGTGTTCTACCCGTACTAGCATTACTATGCATAGATCTAGCTCTGATACCACTATAGGGGTTCCGCGTATGAAAACAATAATTTTTACCCTACGCCCCCGAACCCCTGATGTTGCTAGGACCTATCTATTAGTAATACAGTAACAGGAGGGGCTTTTCACGAACTTACCCTTGAAGACTGAAAATCATTGTCAATGCTCAAGAGAGCGTGGTTGATGTAGATGAGCCGAAGCCGACCTCAAGGTCGTGATGAAGTCCTTGCGCTCCTGTGGCTCCAACGACATGAGTGCTTCAAGTGTGACACCTCGCAGGGAGTTACACACGTCCGGTGCCTGACGATGACTCTCGCTTCCCCAATACAATAGTAGTTGCGGAAGTAGAGCTCCTGGATTCGAATCCCGCAGCACGACAGCGCTCCACGGTGAAGATGTCTCTTGTTCGCGCAGTCCGAACTTGGGACCATGGTCACGAGAGAGAGAGAGAGAGAGAGAGAGAGAGAGAGAGAGAGAGAGAGAGAGAGAGAGTATCAATTGGAGGTCTTCCCAAAAGTGAGAAGACCTTTATTGAATATTGTGTGTCTTTATCTGTCCAAATACCCACACTATATATAGGGGCAGGGGAGGTACTACCTCCCTCAAAGTCCCGGAGTGGGACTAAAGGAGGAGGAGGTGGGGGAGGCGCCGCCGACCACTCCTCCATGGGCCCCATGTAGGGGGCTGGCCCAATAGGGTCGCTGGCCACCCCCTTGGCCCCTCCTAGGGGTTCGGCCCCCTCTTGGGCCCTTTCCCTAATGGGCCTTCTCCCCTCCGAGAATTGGCCCATTAAGCCTTTTGACCTTTTAAATTGATTTTCTCTTTATTAAATAATTATGAATAAATGATTAAATCAATATTTAACATTCATTCACATATTGTTCAACCTTCGTGGCTATGGAATACCTTCCACCTCCACTCTGGACATCCTCCGGACTTACCGAAACCCTTCCGATTTTCTCTCTACCATTCTTTGGTGCTTCTTCCAATCCTATAAACACTCTCTAAGCATCATCAAACCCTTAAGTGTGATACCCTACGGTCCGGGAACACTCTAGACATGGTCGGGACACTCCCGAACCAATGATCAACAGAGGGACCTAGATGGCCATGTGACCCATGTGTGTTCCACGAAGATCTTTTGTCGTTTGAACCAGGACAGTCGTGTCTTATTCCCTTTGTCTCTCGATACTTGCATTACCCGAGATATGATCAATGACATCACCATGTCGTGTTCAATCTCGTTACCGAACAATGCTACTTGACTCGTTCCGACAAGTGATATCCTTATGATCAAATCACACGTTGTGTAGCTATTGGATATAACTTCTCTGAGTGGGCCCTTGAGTATCTTTCCGTCATGTGGACGGACAAATCCCGCTCTTGAGATATATTGCCTCTACGGTTTCCTCCGAGTACCTGAACACACCTTTATAACCACTATATTACCAAGTGGTGCTTGATGCTATCAAAGCACTCTCGGGAGACAGTGATTGATATAGCCTCACGGTCTAAGGAATAGTCTACAAGGATCCATTTCTAATCATCATAACTTGAACTTCGTGACATGATTGTGTCACGATGTTTAGGTTGGGTATTGGTTCATCACCTCATTCTCAGAATGAGTTGACTCCATTTCCAACTAGCATAAATGCCACATGATCAGGAAACTTGATCATCTGTTGACCAATGAACCAGTGACTAGATTTTCACTAGGAACCCCTGGTTGTTTATATATCACACGTGTATTGATGTTTCCACTTAATACAGTTATAGCATGATATAAAACTTAATCATAAACTTTATGAAATATGATAATAGTCCTTATTAGTATTTGTCTCTAGGGCATATTTCCAACAATATCATCATCATAAGAGGATGCATCGACAGAAGGAGGAATAGTTGTTGGAGGAGTTACGACGCAGGCTTTAGCCATGAGGCATGTGGGGTTGGTGATACGCTTTTTCTCATTGGAAGAGTCGAAGAGAGATGTCGTTGAAGAGGTTGAGGTAGTAGTAGTAGCGGAAGCGGTGGAAATTGTGGCAATGGCAGCCATGGCCGCAATCTCTCCACCATCTTCATCATCACTCTCATTCTCATTTTTCTCTTCGTATTCTTCATGAGCCACCAAAATATATTTTTGTGGCTCCTTCTTGTTGGGGTAGTTCTTGTTGCCAAAGTTCTTGTTTTAGACTTTCTTGACGAAGTTCTTGTTTGGAATAGGCTTGAAGTTGGACTTCAAAATAAGCCTTCCTCCCTGGTCTTCTCTCTTCTCATAAGGGCACTCGGTGATAAAGTGATTGGTTTCTCCAAAATTGTAACATGATCTCAACTTGGGTCTTGAACTACTTGTGGTGATCTTTGATGGATTACCCTTTCCTTGATTCTTCCAAAACCTTTTTGAGACTAAAGTTAATTGCTCATGTAAGGCACACTTGATGTCTTTGTCATCACCTTCTATCACTCCCAAAGAGTCAACTTCTTATTCATAAACATGAGCCTTGGCCTTTAAAGCAAGATTTGGAGAGTCCATTCTCCGAGCATGAGCGAGAGCATCATCAGCGGTCTTGTTCATGATTCCAAGATCCAAAAACTCACTTAACACTTCATTGGAGGACATGGAATAGAAGTCCTCCCTTCAGCGAATATTGTTGGCCATTTCTCTTTGGAAGGGAAAGATGGCTTGCATGAACTTGTGCTTGATCCACTTATCTATCATCCACATACCTACTTCCATGGTCAATCATCCTAATCGAAAGGGCCATGACCCTTCGATAGATGTCTTTGGGAGTCTCAACTTGCTATCCAATGAAGGCATCAGCTTCTTAATGCATTTCTTCGAACTTGGAGCCTTGGATGTTTTCATTGCCAAGATAGACTCTTTGAAGGGAATTCCAAGCCTCCTTGGCTATGTCATGAGAACGAATGTGGGTCATTTGCTCATGAGTTAAAGCATCTTGAAGAATGGCCATGGCGGTGGCATTGAGTTGATTGTTGATTTCCTCGGTGGGTGTCATGTTGTAGGGGTTGAATGGATTGAAACCAAACTCCACAACCTTCCAAACATGAACACTAGAACTTTTGAAGTGAGAGCGCATTAGATATTTCCAATTGGCAAAATTCGATTCATCAAGCTTAGGTGGTGGACCACAATGGTTTATATGAGGTGTGGGAATGGGAGTGGCATTATATCTAGGTGGTGGTGGCATGCTTACCATAGGGTTACCCTTATCCTTGTTGCTACCCTCTCCGGTAAAGGATTCCTTGAGGGGATCCTCCGCCAGTTTGGTACCACCATCAACAGTGTCGGCAACCACAACTTCCTTTTTACCAAGATATAACTCAAACATGGCTCTCATATCTTGTCGGACAGTATCCATCCATCCGATAAGCTCTCTCTTAAAGATGGATGAGTCATCGGGAGTGATTTCACTTCCCTTATTAACGTCGCTCATACTTATCTCAGCCAGTTAAGCCAACAAAGAGCACCATGCTCTAATACCAATCGAAAGATTGGTATAAGCGACTATAGGAGGTGAATAGGAGCTACTCATTTTTTAGCTTCTTTTCAAATTTAGGCTTGACACAAAGTAAGTTCTCTAGATGATAGAACCTATATGACAAGCAAGCAAGCAAATAACAATAGTAGGGAGTAAAGGATAGAAATAACCAAGCGTAGACACAAAGATGTTTTCTCGAAGTTCCTTCCTTTCAAGGGGAAGTATGTCTTCATTGGAGGGGTGGGTGGTATTAAGACCACCAGTGCCACAAAAGGCCTCACTCTATTCTCCAGTGCACCCTCCTCACGGCAAGTACATGATCCACTATGCGGTGGCCTTGAAGGCGGTGAACGAAACCTTTACAAACTTGTTGAGTAGACCTCCACAACACTTGGAGTCTACCAACATGATCCCGAACTTTACAACCAATGGTCAAGCCCTGAGACCGACCTCTTCCGTCTAGGGTTCAACGAACCCAAGCGTACCAAGATCCACAAAGGAAAACAAGGGGGAATCAACTTTGCTTTGGTGAAACCCTAGATCTAGACCTCCCCCACCGAATCCCAAAGAATCAAGGAGATTGGAGCACTAGGGGAGAACATCTGTGGTAATAGAATCTCAAGAACAATGGAGGAGAGAGGTAAAAGAGGCACCTTTCCTGTTGGGGAAGAAGAGCCCTTTTATACCCCTGAGAGGGAATCTGCCCGTTGCTTCCTGAGGCAACTAGTACTACCGAAACCTAAAGGGGTAGTACCAGAAATGACCGGTACTATCGGACAGTTACCGGGAGTGGTATCAGGTGAAAATGAGCCACGGTAAAACCACTTCAGAAGCCCCTAGTAGTACCGCTGCATGACCCAGTACTACCGCCAAGCGGTACTACTGCCCGCTGTGGTAGCGCCGAATGTTGGTACCGGGTAGGCCTGAATCGGAGTCATGGCTCACAGTTGGGTCAGACCTGTCCGGTGCTTCCAGTCGGTACTACTGGTGCCAAGCGGTAGTACCGGATGGAATTTCTGGTACTACCACTTGGTACTGACTGCAGGGGCAATACCAACAGGGATAGAATTTGAGCTCAGTTCTCTACCATTGAGGAAAAGCTATATGGTCCTAAAAAGATGTCGAGTTGATTTCACCCAAACTTTCCAACACGGACCCCCTCTTTATAGTACGGTTTTCCTTTGACACAAATAAAGGACCTAGGAAAAACTATGTTTTGCTATTGACCTTTTTGAGGGGCATCGAATTCCATGCAAAAAAAGAGAGTCTAAAACACACTTAGTAAATGATTAGTCTGACATGTGTGTCATCATCAAATATCAAAACCCCTTACGGAGGGAAATGCCCTTTCAACAGTTTTTCTCTACTCTTGCGATCAAAAATGATGTAGCTCATACGATGAATTGGATGACAGGAAATATCCTTTGTGAGTATGACTTCTATAAGTTTGGTGGTGTACTTGGGTATGGTTTCAATGGCCATACTCATGTAGGGCATCACATTCATGGTACATAGAAGCCCGAAAAGAACAAGCTTGTCGACTTCTATGGTTGTGTTGGAATTATTGGTACTATCATCGGTCTTCTGCCTCTCTATGAACAACTTGTGCATATCTTTTGTGAGAACATAGCCCAAGTGGTGGCAACAATGATGCCATCCACACCGGTATTTCCAACCTCCTTTTATTTGCAAACGAGTGCTATGAAAATGGAGACCTCGATGTGGATTTCTCTTTGGATGTGATCGACTTTATATTCAATGAGATCTATGATGCCATGGTGAACAAGACCTCTATTCTGTATGCTCCATATATTATGATGCTCATCAAGCGCACTCTTCTGGATGAGGATCTTAGTGATGATTGTGAGCCACACAAGGTCAAGAAGCCCTATGTCAAGAGACTCCAACTCCATCTATTGCTAGAGAGGTGAAGAAATTGAGTTGGTTTGAGCACAGTGTCCTATGCATGACGGTAGATATCCACAAGGAGCAGTACCAAGCTTACAAGGAGCACCATGACATTGCTCACACATAGCAGGTCGTCCTTCACCATGTCAAGGGTACCCAAGTTCAACCTCCAATGCAAGGACAACTCCTCTAGCCCCATACATCAAATGGAACTCCTCACAGGTAAATTGGGGTGAGTTTGAGAAGCACCTCTATGGTACACCAGTAGAGGGTTCTACTACATATGCAGGCCAAGATGATGATGTGGATTAGAGTAAGGATGAGGATGCCTCTGAGGAGTAGGAGGGATCCGAGTGATCTTTTAGAGACGTTTTAGCATCACTCTTTTCCCTTTTTGGCGTTTCGATGCCAAAGGGGGAGAATTAGTTCTATTAGAAACTCTGTGTGATTTGCATGGGTTAGTGATACGTCCATTTTGCATCACTATTCTATGTCTTAATTCACTATTATTCATTGATATATTTCGTATTGAGAGGTGATACTTATGTTATTTCATCTATTTTTGCATGGTTGATGACTTTTGGAGCATGGACTGCTGCAGTCAGGATTCTGACGGAAAAGGTGTTGTTTGGAGGCAAAATTCGCGAAGATCAGAAAATCCGGGAAAATATACGGAAAATTCTATTTTTCCAGAAGACTCGGGATGCCAGAAGATGGAGTGGAGGTGGGCCACAGGGGACCCACACCACCCCATGGCGCGGGCAGGCCTAGGCCGCCAGTGGTGTGGCCGCCTGCCCACTCTAGCCTCTCCTCGCGTATATTGTCCTCCGAAACCCTAAGACTCGAGGCGACCACAGAAGATTCCGCCGCCTCTGCGGAAAACACCGAGAGAAAGATCTCTCGGCGGGCAGATTCTGGGAATTCCTTCCCGGAGAGGGGAGATCATCGCCATCAACACCACCATCAAGCTGGACTTCATCAGGATCATCATCATCATCACCACCACCATCATCACCATCAGTACCCTCATCACCATCTCCATATTGCTGTAACAATTGCGTTGAATCTTGCATAGTTCATAGGGAAACTTTCCCAGTGTTGATTACTCTTTGTAGTTGATGCTATTGAGTGAACCATTGAATTATTGTTTATGTTCAGATTGTTATACATCATTATTCCATCTCTGATCATGATCCATATGATGTCTTGTGAGTAGTTCGTTTTGTTCTTGAGGACATGGGAGAAGTCTTGTTGTTAGTAATGGAGTTGCGTTGAGAAAGATTCAATAGATTGTTATTTAAGTTGTGGTGTACTTCTTCTAGTGGTGTCATGTGAACGTTGACTACATGACACTTCACCTATATGGGCCTAGGGGAATGCATTGTGTATTTGGCTACTAATCGTAGGGGTTGCGGAGTGTGAAACCTGAACCCCCGTTAGGAAACCATTGCACAAGGGACGTAAGGGTCTTAGAGTTTAAAGTTGTGGTTAGGTTTTACCTTAATTACTTTCTTGTACTTATGGATGTTTGCAAGGGGGTTTAATCACAAGTATGTATTAAGTCTTGGATGGGATGGTACATTAGCACAGGTTGACCCACACAACACTTAGCAAGCTAGAGAAGATTAATCGACTATATGAAGCGAAAGCACTTGACAGTCTTCCCATGTGTCCTCGAGAACATTTGGTCATCTATAGAAATACAACCGGCTTGTCCTTTGCTGCATAAAGGATTGGGCCACTTGCCGCATTCATTCTTACTGTCTTTTGTTTACTCGTACTTTGTTCACTTGCTTTATCGAAAACCCCTAAAAATCCGTTTGCTAAGTATTTGCAGAGAATTCCTGATCCATACCACTAGCCAGCACCTTCTGCTCCTCGTTGGGTTCGACACTCTTACTTATCGAAAATACTGCGATACACCCCCTATACTTGTGGTCATCAAGACTATTTTCTGGTGCCGTTGCCGGGGAGTGAAGCGGTATTGGAGAGTGGAACTGGTAAAGGAAACTTCTACTGTGAGTATTGTTTACTTCTGTTAGTTGCTTTATTTTCGTTATAGATAATTCGCTGAGTTTCTTATTTGGTAATGCTACTACCACTGCTAAGGTAGTACATAAGCCACCACCTGCTGAGAAAGATGTTTTCAAAATACCTACAAGAATTATTGATCGTGTTATGGATAACTATTATGTTGGGGATGGAACTGTCCATCCCGGTGATCATTTACTCTTTATACACGAATTATGCGGGTTGTTCAAGTGTGCAGGTATTACTACAGATCAAGTTAAGAAGAAGTTATTCTCATTATCACTGAAAGGAAGAGCTGAGGAATGGTATAAGCTGCTGAAGAATGGTCAAGCTCTGGAATGGGAGGAAATAGTGCCTCTCTTTTATTCAAAGTCTTATCCTCCTAGTGAGATTCATAAAGATCGGAATCAAATATACAACTTTTGGCCTCTTGATGGAGAGAGTACTGCTCAAGCTTGGGGGAGATTGAAGTTACTAATGCTCAAATGTCCCATTCATGAGCTCCCCAACAATATTATTATCAATAACTTTTATGCAAGGCTCCCTCCACATGACAAAGATTTATTGGATGCTTCTTGTGCTGGATCATTCACTCGTATGGAAGAAGAAGCTAAATGGGACCTTCTAGACCGTATTCAAGACAATGTTGAAGCTTGGGAGAATGACAAAGGTAGAAAGTCAGGTATAAATTATGATTATGAATGCATTGAATCTTTTATGGGAACTGATGACTTTCAAAATATTAAAAATGCTTATGGTCTAGACTCTCAAGCTATTGCTTCTTATTTTAAGGCTTTTGCTTCCTATATTGAAGTGCCTAAAAAGAAGTGGAATAAGTATCATGAGCCTTATAAAGATATTGCTAAGAGTGTTCCTTCAATAAATACTAAAGTTTATACTGCTAATCATGTTTTACCTGAACCTTATATTGAGAAAATGCCTTTTCTAGTTAAGGTAAAGGAACATTCTATGATATCTAGTATGGTTAATGAAAGTACTAGTAAAGCTGTTGAACCTGATAAACAAATTATTGATGAACCTATAATAGCAAATGTGAAAGACTTTGTCACTAAGTATGAAAAAGAGGGACACACTATCCTTTGTAAGGATACCTCTAATATTGTTTCACAAAGTAGTGTTATGAGAGCTAATATTCCCGTGTTTTCTGTTAGAATAAGTGATCATTGTTATGATGGTCCTTGTGATAGCTATATTGTTAAGTTTATGCATGATACTGAAAGTTACTATGAGAGAGGGAAAAGTGTTCTTATGTATCTCAATAATATCAAGTTTCCTCGTTTTATGCTGAAAGTTTTTATATTGCGCTTCTTTTGCCTTCTTATGCAAGTTGCCCTTGGTTTCAATAACTTGTTTGTTTATAAAATCCCCTTGCATAGGAAGTGGGTTAGACTTAAATGTGTGTGTTTTTGCTTCTTAATGCTCTCTTTCACTTCAATTCATATCCCTATGAGAGCTTCTTCAAAATTATCATGCCCATCTTAATGGCTATAAAGAAAGAGCTTTATGGGAGACAACCCAATTTGTTTTCGCTTTCAGTTTGTTTTTGTTTCTTTGAGGCTTGGAAGTTATTACTTTGGTAATAACCGCTCCTTATCCATTTTGTTTGGTTTTTGTGTCAAGATCAACCTCTAATGAGAGAGAAGTAAGATTTGGGGAAGTTGCTGTCCCGAAACAGATTTTTGTGCTTCACCGTAAAAATTCGTGAGAGATCTATGTATGTCGGATTGAGCTGTAATTTTTTGTGCTTCTGCCCCAGGTTGTTATCTAACTTTCGTTAGTTTTGCACTTTTATTTTGAGCAACAGAATATTTTCGAAAAAATTGATATTTACCTGCTGGTCTGTTTTGACAGATTTTGCCAATCTTGCATTTGCTTCTTTATTCGATTTCCTTTTTGAATTCTTTTTGGGTTTTCGGAAGGAGTTGCTACAGTAGCCTATGTTTTGATGGTTTTCAGTTGAAGTTACACTCAAAAGGTTTTATCACTTCACTTATACTAATGTTGCTAATGAGAACTGTGTGAAGTTTTGTGTGAAAGAAATTTCCAGGAAGTGGAGACAATGGTGTAATAAGGAAGAGAAGGGTTTTATGACTCAAGTAATAAGTATATGAAGATGAAGATATCGATGATATTCAAGAGATGACCCCAGAAGAATCTACTAGATATAAAATTCAGAGACCTGCAGAGTCTGTTTCCAACTAGGTAACAGCTCTGGTAAGAAAAGTTCCACGAAAGTACAGTCCAACTATATTTTTGCAGTTTTAAGTCAATAAGGAAAGTTTCGAAGCGAAAAAGGGACGGAACCAGAGCCGGGATGGCCCACACCACCCCATGGTGCGGGCCCACCCCTGGCCGCGCCACCAGGTGGTTAGGCCACCCAGGACTCCGTCTCCGGCCCGTTTTCTCCCAGTACCTTCCTTTTGATATGAAACTTCATAATATATAACCCCCCGGATCTTCCGAGGTTCGTATATCGTGTTTTCATTGTGTTTTTGTTTCGATCTGTTTCTGCCAGGTGTAATCTCAGATTTGGAGCCACAATGTCTTCCTCTGGAACATCCAAGGGAGATCCCTTAGAAGATATCATCAACCCATACATGAGAGAATTGAAGATTCATCCCAAGGAGTTGTTGCTCGAAGGTGGGGAGGTCCGGATTAAGGAGGTTCAAGGCCCTAAAGCTGAAGGAAATCTGGAGGACAGGATGGAAGCATTGGAGCAAGAAGTCTTTAGGTACAGGAAGATGGCGGAGCGCGAAGTGGACATCATCCACAAGATTTGTTCCGAACTCATCGCCGAGCACCAAAAGGAGACTTCGGAACTCAAGGATGAAGTCTTTTCACTCTGCCAAACACCCAACAAACTGCAAGCACAGTTCTATGACATTCAAAATCAAAACTGTGAGTATGAGGCTAGATTTAAACGCATAGGTGCTGCTGCAAGTTTCAGGATGTTGGAAACCACGATGTCCTTTGTTGATGGGAAGCCTTTACCCTGGAAGACGGACTAAGATGAGAAGATACCACCACCACCAAAGGAGTAATTCGTCATCAGGTTTGGCATCCCCTTGGTTTGTTCCAAGCTTGGGGGAGTGTCGTGGTATCACATCACTATCTTCTATCTTTTTACCTTATTAGTAGTCATATCATGAATAGAGGAGTTATTTTGTAGTATGGTTTGCATTATGGAAGTGTCCCCTCTCTCGTTAGATTTGTATCCCTTGGTGTGAGTTTCCGTTATGGAATATTAATGAGAAGTTCTTTCATTCACTCTTTTGCATAGCTTATGTTAGTTTTCAATTCATGGTTATATGATTGATCTTGTTGTTAGTATTGGTATCACTTTGGGATCATTGAGTTAATTTAGTTGGTTTTGGCAAACCTGGCTCGGTCAGTAGCAACACCTTTTTGAGAGTTGAAAACAAAAAGATAGAAGTACTAGAGAGAAAAATAATTTCATCATCTTTCTTTCTTGATTTTCTCATAAGTTTAGTATTCTCTAGTTAAGATCTTTTGTGCTTCCAAGGAAGATTGCATGTTTGTCTTTATCATTTGTATGTTTGTTTGTTTCCTTCAACTCTTGTACTTGATACCCAGCCTTGCTAGCCAAAAACATGTACTGAGAGGGTATTCTTCTCGTGCATCCACCTCCTTTAAACCAAAACATTTGCCATTTGTGTCCACCATACCTACCTATTAGCATTATTGCTATTCCAAGTAAATTCTTGTTTTATCTACCTCCCAAATTAAACTTGTTATGCGAAAATTAGTGATTAAGGCTCTCACGAACTTGATGGCACACTTTACTTTCTTGCATTTAATAAACTTGAACCATTGGGTCCTTCTTTGTTGCGTATATGCTTGCGCTTTATGAGTTGAAGTTAGCTGAACCATGTATCATGGGGACCGCTTTCAACACTTCATTGGTACTTGTACCTAGTTGATATCATGTTCTTTTGCTTATGGATCTCAAGATTGTGAAATAAAAGTGGAACTTGTAAGATCATGGAGTTTATATGTATGTTAGAGAAACGCCTGGGCCGCTAGCCTAAGCCATGCCTAATCATGGTGGAAACTTGTAGCATAACTATAGTGAGCATTCTATGAAGCATCCTCAATAAAAACCTATGCAAATAAAAAGATCGCTGAGATGCTCACTGTCTGATTGCCTTGTCATTTTGATTATGGGATAGCTCACTGTCATGTGCAAGGGGTACCCCGTTGGCGGTTCTCAACGATACGCATGTATTTACAATGATAAGAGCTTGCTTGTGACTGAAGTTGAGTAGCATGAGGATCGGTACTCATAAGTAAGGGGCTTGACATTTCAACTTATAACTTGTCAAGCATATCCTCTTAGTTGTGTCACTTTAACCTTAATCATCTAAAGATGCCTATGATAGGGGCAATGAGAGCTGAAAGCTAGTAAGTATCATAATTTTTGGGAGCTCTTTATGAGACTTGTAATCCCTGCTTCCCTCTTTGAAGGGCCCTTTCTTTTACTTTGTAGTTGAGTCAGTAAACCTATTCCCTTCTATCTCGGCAAGTATTTTGAGTTGATGTGTTTCATTCATTCATATGATGATTTATGCAATCATGTTTCTTATGTTCCTTGTTTTGCACATTGCTCTTATCTTGAAGTTTACTACTTTGAAAGCTTTCATTGAAAAACCAGCTATTTGTGAACTCCAGCAAATTATCAACTATTCTTCGACCAAGAGCTAAGTTTGCCATTACCAATTATGATTCACTTTATGTATCTTTATTGTGTTTCCTTTACTCATTGCAAGTTGAGTTATATAATAGTGAGTTGTCTTCTACTATGATCTATGTATTAGACGAATGTGATGCTTCTTGTCCGTATTATTTTATCGACTCTTCACTCCATAAACTTGAGGCCATGTTTATTGAGTTTAGTTTCGCTTGGGGACAAACAAAGTCTAAGCTTGGGGGAGTTGATACGTCCATTTTGCATCACTATTCTATGTCTTAATTCACTATTATTCATTGATATATTTCGTATTGAGAGGTGATACTTATGTTATTTTATCTATTTTTGCATGGTTGATGACTTTTGGAGCATGGACTGTTGCAGTCAGGATTCTGATGGAAAAGGTGTTGTTTGGAGGCAAAATTCGCGAAGATCAGAAAATCTGGGAAAATATACGGAAAATTCTATTTTTCCAGAAGACTCAGGATGCTAGAAGATGGAGTGGAGGTGGGCCACAGGGGCCCCACACCACCCCATGGCACGGGCAGGCCTAGGCCGCACCAGGGAGTGGTGTGGCCGCCCTGGCCCACTCCAGCCTCTCCCCTCTAGCGTATATCAACCTCCCGAAACCCTAAGACTCGGGGAGCAACCACAGAAAGATTCCGCCGCCTCTGCGGGGCGGAAAACACCGAGAGAGAAAGATCTCTTCGGCAGACAGATTTCTGCCGGGGGAATTCCTTCCCGAAGAGGGGAGATCGTCGCCATCAACACCACCATCAAGCTGGACTTCATCGGGATCATCATCATCACCACCACCATCATCACCATCAGCACCCTCATCACCATCTCCATATTGCTGTAATAATTGCGTTGAATCTTGCATAGTTCATAGGGGAAACTTTCTCGGTGTTGATTACTCTTTGTAGTTGATGCTATTGAGTGAACCATTGAATTATTGTTTATGTTTAGATTGTTATACATCATTATTCCATCTCTGATCATGATCCATATGATGTCTTGTGAGTAGTTCGTTTTGTTCTTGAGGACATGGGGGAAGTCTTGTTGTTAGTAGTGGAGTTGCGTTGAGAAAGATTCAATAGATTGTTATTTAAGTTGTGGTGTACTTCTTCTAGTGGTGTCATGTGAACGTCGACTACATGACACTTCACCTATATGGGCCTAGGGGAATGCATTGTGTATTGGGCTACTGATCGTAGGGGTTGCCGGAGTGACAGAAACCTGAACCCCCGTTAGGAAACCATTGCACAAGGGACGTAAGGGTCTTAGAGTTTAAAGTTGTGGTTAGGTTTTACCTTAATTACTTTCTTGTACTTACGGATGTTTGCAAGGGGGTTTAATCACAAGTATGTATTAAGTCTTGGATGGGACGGTACATTAGCACAGGTTCACCCACACAACACTTAGCAAGCTAGAGAAGATTAATCGACTATATGAAGCGAAAGCACTTGACAGTCTTCCCATGTGTCCTCGAGAACGTTTGGTCATCTATAGAAATACAACCGGCTTGTCCTTTGCTGCATAAAGCATTGGGCCACTTGTTGCATTCATTCTTACTATCTTTTTTTTACTCGTACTTTGTTTACTTGCTTTATCGAAAACCCCTAAAAATCCGTTTGCTAAGTATTTGCAGAGAATTCCTGATCCATACCACTAGCCAGCACCTTCTGCTCCTCGTTGGGTTCGACACTCTTACTTATCGAAAATACTGCGATACACCCCCTATACTTGTGGGTCATCAGTCAGGCACAAACATATTTATCTCTAATGCATTATCCATTTATCTTAGTGTTGAACTCAGTTGCGTCTATTTTCTATTTGTGTGATGTGAGAACTATGTTCTTAATTATGGCATTGTGAGACTTGGGTTTATCTACCTATGTGATACATAGATTTATCTAATCTATGGTTGATAATATAGTACCCTGTATGGTATGATTTATATCTCAACTCTTCTACTATTATGTCTCATATATGTGTTGGTGATTATAATTGATATATCCTTGTTTTTGCAAATGTTTCATATATTCAATTGTAGAGAAGATTTTTTAACCTATATGTTGTGCATTTGTATTCCAACGTAAACTACTCATATTCACACAATTAGGGGAGTTTATTTATCTCTTGGAAACATGTTGCTATATTATTTAGTTACTTGTTGCAAATCCTAGTGTTTTCATCTAACACCAAAAAGGGAGAGATTGAAAGAACATTTCCTGGTCCTTTATGGTTTTGTGTGTTAGACAACAACACTGGTGATTATCTAATCGTGTGTTGAGTGTTGCAGGTTTAATTATGTTATATACATGTCAGCATAGACCCCTCAAAATAAAGAGAAAAGAAGCTCGCAGTGTTTTCTGCTCATTGGAAGAGCTCCAGGCCAGATTATACGAGGGAGGATTATTCAAATAATATGCCCCCAAATCGGCTAAGGACTTTTTCGCAGCCATATGTGCGGGATTTAGTAGCGGAAGGATTATTGTCCGAATATTTTGGGGGGGCAGATTATCCATCCCCCAACTTAGGTCGGATAATCCGCCCCTAGCAGGTTCCAACGACTACATTTTGGGAGGGGGTATAAATACCCCTCCCCTTCTTCAACCTCAAGATGCTCGTCCTGCACCTCAATAACCCTAATAGCTAATCCACAAAATCAACTAGATATCCTCCTCCAACCACTCAAATCCGGTGTTTGGGGAATCGAATGAGAAGACCTTGATCTACATCCTCACCAAAGCGATTTGATTTTCTCCCTCATTCACTTGAGGGATTTCATCTTAGTGTTTCCTTTGGAAACCCTAGTTATTGATTTCACCCTTGCTAAATTTTTCTATTGTTGTGATAGCTTGTTGTGATACTTGGGAGCCTCCAATTCAGTTGTGGATGTGTGCCTCGGGCTTGTTGTAAAGGCGTCGGTTCCCACCTCAAAGGGTACCGATAGTGGAAAAGTAAATTAGGCCATTGTGGCGAGGTTCACCGGAGTAGGGTGAGACCTTTTGTGGCATGATGGTCTTAGTACCGCCTACCCCTCCAACGCAGACGTACTTCCCCTCAAAAGGAAGGAACTGCGGGAAATCATATCATGTTTATCTGCGTGCTTCACTCTCGGTTAGTTATCCACACTTTACTTGTATCTTGTATCTTGTTAGTTGCTAGTTTGTAATATAGGTAAATTCACCTTAGTTTCATATCTATAAATTTACCTTTATGTCAAGCCTAAATTGAAAAAGAATCAAAATTTTGAGTAGCACCTATTCACCCTCCCGCTAGGTGCCCATATGACCCCTTTTCAGCAAGTACTCACTTTGTCTTAAAACCCACCCAGAGTTCTAGTCCGAATTTCGTACTAGCTATCAGACCCACTTTCAGATGAGGTTCCAAGCAATGTAAGTAGCTAGTGACTTCATCCAGAACCTCAACCAGACCTCCTAGATGACTTCTCGAACAACATAGAGAGGAAACAAGGCAATTTCCTAGAATGGAAAATAGTCTTTTGAGTTCTCCTCACATGGAATATTTGTGAATAGGTATGAGGTTGTAAGGAAATGATCAGAAAAGTTTCCAAATCGCAACCCCTTATAATAGTCAAGTAGTTTCCCATGACTCCAATAAAAACATAGCATAAATGTAAATTTGCTTTTCACTTTTTTGCTAGGGGTCTCCAAACATCGTTTCTTTGGCTCAACGGGTATAAAACCTATTGATATACCTCATAAGAATGGATAGTCCCCTAACCACTTGTTGTTAACACCAAATACCACTTAGCAATCGAGGAATCATAACAACGGATCCAAGAAGGTAGAAACACTCATAAGTAAAGTAGCCAGAACCCAACCAGTGAAGGTAAGATCAAGACTTATGGTACTCCAATAAAACACCTCCGAGAAGGAGATGGTGTGCAAGTGTTGTTGTTCCTGGATCCAACCAAAAAATGCTAGACTTTGTTTGCCGAAAGTGAATCAAACATTGCTTGCTCCAACCAATTAATACTAGACTTTTCCATTAGTTGTGTGGATGTCATATAAAGTCACAGTAACCAATGTGACAACCAGATTTAGTGAACTGATTGGCAAAGAATAAACATTCAAATATTAGCTAGTAGTATGCCGCATAGGGTTTTCAGGAATGACAAAGCTCTCTCAAGACCATTGTATTATCCTCATAGTGATGATATCCCCGCAATCACCAAATTGGGGCCTCAATCGCACTTCTGTAGCACCATCACTATGAGATAATGCCCACAAGCCCCCACCATCTCCGTCCACTATGAGGTCACTAAACAGGGCATCCTCTCGTGTTGAAGGGGTATCTCGGTGCCATCCTCAACAACAAGTAGCCACCATGGCAAAATATCAATGAGATCCCTACTGCCCCATCAAGGAATTTAGCTACAACATCAAGTGGCATGATAGATAGAGTTGACAGAAGAGATGCGAAAACATTTGACGAGGAGGATCAGAGAAAGGCAACTAGATTTGGACGAGGGTTTTAGTATTTTAGTGACTTACCAACTAGTTTGTCATGGTAGCTTCCGAAATATTTTCTTGTTTCTTGTTTATCGTTATACATAGAATCAGTTTATTTTAACAAGATGTCATTTTTATCACCACTATATATCTTTTCATCCAACTGCTAAGTCGGTATAATCTTGGTATACAGTTTCATGCACCACCAATAGATCCTTCTATGTCGGTGCTCGCTCTTTTTCGAGGAAAATTTTGTTATCCTATCCCAGCTGTTGTATCAAGCTAATGCACAAAACAAATATTATTACAAGTTGATTACATGAAGGGTCCATATAATAATATAAAGCTATAAGAAAAAATCATAAAGACATAACTATCCAAGAGCAATGGTCGGTCAAACTAGTAAAGCCTAGTATAAAGTCCCCTAGAAAGTCATCTCCATCTTTCAAACAATGCCTTCAAGATGGGGTGCATTCGCAAACATAATGCAAAACCTAGCCCAGAAACGCCAAATAATTGATTTTTCTCCTTAGGGGTTGGTTTCATTAATGAATGCTAGACCTAGACCCAGAGATCACGCTTTGACAAGGAGAGTGTGTAGATGGATCATCGACATCAGATACATACACTAGAGGACATATCATGGGTTTCACCATGTAAAAGCACAAAGTTATGTTCAAGTCACCAAAATCTCACATCCAAATAATTCATATGGTATCACTTTCATATGCCACCTAAGCTCACGCTTGGAATCACAGCGCATCCTCCAGGATTGGTCGCACCCCCAGGAGGGACCAAGAGCGAGCGCCAGCACTAGTGCACCCATGTTGCATATGTGTCATACAAACTCGTGAAAATGGGTTATGGGTGTGATATCATACCCCTCGTACTATATTCTCCACCCTCAACCATCGAGTGTCGGGTCTCGTTGGAACCGACACCAACCAATGAGGAGCCACCTCGATCTACTACTAAATATTGCCAGCTATGCAATAGCCTTCGATTATCACTATTCGCCTTTGATAAGCAGAGAGGAACCAAGTAGTTCCACCTCCTCGTAGACAACAAGAGGCGATGTGGGGGAGAGATTTTGGTGTGACAACTAGGGTTTCCCCCAACTTCCACCCGTGGAAGTGACATGATGGTACATGGGTGTAGGGAACATATGTGTGTTGCCACTTGCGAGAGCTCGCGCTATTTTATGCAAGCTCACATAGACTTTCCCTTTCACCTAAATTGTTAATTATATACTTAAGAGAGGTTATAAGGAAATAATTGGTGTTAACACTATTGTTTGAAATGGAAGAAGAAAGAGAACTGAAATAACATATTTGCTAGGAAAATGGTGCCCTACATAGGAGAGCTCTTTTGAGTACCTCACATCGTGACAAGTCACACGTTGTGGGGAGTCTTGTCTCTCATGGGACTTTTTATGCTCCGAGAGAGTCCCCTATGAGGGAGGGCATGTGTGTGTTTGTGTTTATTTTCTATTTTTTTGGAGATTTGGATACAAAAAAGGTAAAATATGGTTTGAACTGAGCGTCCAAATCAAGATCCATTTTCATGACTCTGTTAGTCCTATCGAGCTCTTCAAAATTAGGTTTCATGTTGATATGTTTCGATAAAAATTGCTTCACCTAGCTTGAGTGCATGGTTTGCACTTCTTCCAGTTCACCACACTACCTTTCCATTGCATTATGTCTGGATGTGATGCCTTGAGTGCATGTGATGTGTTGTATTCCCCCATCCCTCTCTGCACGTTCTGCATGAGTGCATGTTATGAGTTGCTCTAGCTGCATGTTATGTGATGCTATGAAGGCATTGAGTTTTGGTGCGGTTTCGTTGGTGTATGTTATATGATGCCTGGTGCCCGGAGTGCATGTTATGTCTTGCATTTTGATGCATTGTGTTTGGATGTCTTGTCTTACGTTGCACTCCGTTTTGATGTCCTAACTAGAGCGCCTTTTTTTGCACTGTCATCATGCTTTCCGATGTGTTGTCCTGAGTGCACGTTTATCCCGTCTCTTGATGCATTGCATTTCGATGTTTTGGCTTGTACTACCATTGAACGCATTGTGTATGGATTTCCTTCCATGTTTTTCCTGCTCAGAGTGCATGTGTTTGCACCGACTAAGTTGCACGACATTTTGTTGATGCACTGCTTCTTTTATTGTGTCTAGGATGCACCGCTTTTTCTATAATAAACTTTCTAATAACAAGGTGATTCTCGAAAAGAGAAAAAATTGGAAAGAAAACCCCGCTTGAAACCGGAGGAAGAGATGTTGCATCGGTGTTCCACACGTGGCGAATGGCCGCGCGTCTCCAGCGATGTCCCCACATACCCTCCCGCGTGAGGACGCCCATGTCCTACTCGCGTCCTTGAAATAATTGTATTTATGTTTACCTTTGAGGTTTCCAAAAAAAAAAATCTAGATGGTTAATACTGAAACGACCTTGATGGCAAAGTTCTTCTCTAATCAGAACACCAAAAGGGACGGCACTGCTAGTCTAATGCAACAAGTCCTTTTCTGGTGTACCCATGAATAAACCTGTATTCCTGTCGTGAGCAAAAATGACGCACCCTCTCCATTTTAAAGTCGTGCATACCTCATCGATCGAAAAAGGCGAGTTTTGTCAAGTTGTCAGCTCCCACGTTACCATATTTTAGTTTCCGTTGATTGTTCAACAAGACCAGTGCACTCAGACTGTGGTGTACCAATAACTAATTCCTTTTTTATATATACTCAAATATGGCTCCAAAGAGGTCCATCCTAATGGCCGTTGTATTATACAGTAGCGTACACCAATAGATGCTTTCTTCATCGCTGTCAAGGTGCGTTCCCTTGTCGAGCCCCGTAGACTACTCGCCCAAAACAAGACAAAAGACCACTTTTTGGGCAGCACAAAAGTCGAGAGCGGCATCTTCTCGCATCTATTGGGTGTGGATTCGGTTCAGGTTTGTCTTGTGCTGGGAGCCGCCACGAGCTTGGAGGAGATGGAGATATTCCAGTCGCGTGCTCTAGGAGCTTATCCCCTCTCTGAGGAACGATTATTCAAAATGCAGTTTCTGATGTCAGGTCATGATACAGAAAAGATTATCTGATAGGTACATTGGGTATTTTCGTTTTGTCTATTCCTCTCTTCTCCGTTGGTGCATGCATCTCAAGTTTGCTTCTTGATTTATTATTATTGGTTTGGGAAGAGTAACACCGTCTTCCCAAGTCGGAGAGAGCTTGGCATTTCCCACCTTGGAAGCTCTCCATCGGAGTCAACTACTGCCGTGATTGTCATTGACGGTAGTACTTCCTCCGTTTAGAAATATAAGATATTTTAGTTTTATAAATTTAAACGCTGTATAAATATATTCGTTTCACAAAGCTAAGAGCATCTCCACTCGTAATCCTCATACGGGCTCCGGCGCGGCCTGTTTTTTGCCTATGGGGGGCGCCGGCACGATGTTGCCAAACGGAGGGCACCGGCTCTCAGCCGTGCCCCCCATAACAAAATTTAAATATTCTAAATTTAGCAGAAATTTGGACAAACAGTTCAAACTTCAACAAAACATAGAGGAACGGTTTAAATTTAACAAAAATTTACAAAAAAAAGTTATCTAATGACGACCACGGCCGATCCCGAGCCGGAGGTACATCGTCGTGGCGTAGTCGAATAGGTCGTCCTCGTCGTCATCGTCGATGGGCGGCTCGTCCTTCGCCGGCGGTAGGCGGCTGCACCCCTCGCCGCTGGTCCTGCGCGCCGGCCTCGTGGAAGGACAAGCCGCCCCCTCGTCGTCGTCGATGTCGACGGCGAGGCCATGGCGCCTGGCACGCTTGGCCTGCTCCCGCCGCCAGTCCTGCGCGGACCAACTGGCGGCGAACTCGTCGGTGGCCGGCAGGACGGTGTTGAAGGATGCCCGCTCCAGCATCCTATGGCCCGGAAATTCTTCCGGGTCCTCGCCGTCCACCAGCTGGAGCGCTGCCGCCTTGTACTCCGGCGGTGGCGTCCACTCCTTCTTGGGCTCGGGTTTGGGCCGGCCTTCTTCGCGTGGCAGCGCGAGGACCGCATCGAGCCCTACGACGCCGTTGGCCCGCCGCCGGCCAACTTCAATAGCGAAGGCTGGAAGCGGTGGTGGAGGCCCAAGCGGAGGCGGCGAGGCGGCGAGGGAGGCGCGCGGTGCCTGCGCGGTGGGCTCGCATGCTCATCCTTCACCGGCGGGAGCGCGAGCATCTCCTGGTAGCGCGGCGACGGCGAGGCGTACGGCGAGTACCGCGCTGGGGGCGAACGCGAGGAGGACGAGCACGAGGAGGAGGAGGATGCTGGCGGCGCGCGGCGGGGCCCCAGCGGTTGCTGGCGGCCTGCTGGAGATCGCACGGGATACACGGCAGCATCACCAACGGCGGGTTGTTGTAGTTGGTGATGTGGTCCAGGACCCGGGAGAGGGTGCGTCCCAGAGCGCTCCACCGCCGCTTCCGGCCTTCGCTGTTGAAGTTGGCCGGCGGCGGGCCAACGCCGTCGTAGGCCTCGATGCGGTCCTCGCGCTGCCACACGAAGAAGGCCGCCCACGCCTGGAGGTTGTTGGGATCCCACTGGGGGTCGTTGCGCTCCTTGTCGGTGAGCGACCCCCAGTAGTTCTCGTAGATCGTGGCTCTGCGGGCCGGGCCGGTCGGGATGGGCGGCACAGGGAGGCCGCCGCGGCTAACCGCCCACCCCGTCGGAAGCCGAAAAGCCGGCGGGACGGGGTAGTCGGCACTCCATAGCGCCTGCGCCTCGTCGACGTGGAGCCAGAGGCGGCCAAAGCCATTGGCCGCCGCGCCGTCGTAGCCGTCGTAGCCCGCCATCGCCGAGGGAGAGGGAGAAGAAGATGACGTTTGGGGGAGGAGATGGTGGAGCTCGCCGTCGAGGTAATGCGTGTGCGGCGGCAATGGAAACCCCCGCGGGTTTTTATACTGGGGAGGCGAGCGGTGGGCATTAACGCCGCTCTGCCCCTTTGACGGGACGCATCGGCTGCACCGCTCGCTGCCATTCGCTAGAAGGCTGCGGCGAGCAGCACCATTACTCGGTGCTGATGGCGAGGAAGAAGAACGGCTCTATGCGGCTGCCATGCGGGCCAGCTTTGACCGGGGCGGTTCGGCGCGCGCACTCTCGCCTTCTCTTCCCACCATCCGCCCTGCCACGCGTCCATCCGACGCCCCCGCTCGCCTCCCTGTACATTGGGTTTGGTCTGGGGCCGCCGGGTAAATAACTGGATCGTGCCGGCGCCAAAAAAATTAGGGCGTGCGGCTGGGCTCGAAATTTCGCGTCGGCGCCCCCCAAAACGCTATGGGGAGCCTTTGAGGCCCCGGAGTGGAGATGCTCTAAAACGTTTTATATTTCTAGACGGAGGGAGTATGTGGTAAATTTCGAGTTGTCAGATTGTGGAGGATAGGTGATGGCGCTTCAGGTAACCTCGACGGTTGTTGTCTTCCAAAATGAACCACGATGTGCAAGCTAATTGCCAGGTTGTAAGGACATGTACAATGGAGTAATGTCATCCTTCTCTTAGATTCGCAACATTAGATTTTTTTGCTTAGTTGGGAGAGAGAGATTTAAGTAAGGTGGTTGTTTTCTCTTAGCTAAGGATGATCCCTTATAAATAAGAGAAGACTATTTTATCCATTGTATCATATGTCTTCTCATATAACATAATTTTTTACTAAATTTAGTCATTTCACATACATGAATCATTAGAGATGGTAATAAGAGTTGATATATTGTACGACTTAATTTTATTGTCTTCTCTACATGGCATGGAGGGCTAAGAGAAGTCTTCTCTATTATTATGCATGTCCTAAGAGCATCTTCAGCTAGCTCCCCAAGAGCCCCTCGGGATCCCTTTTTTGCGTTGGTGAAGTGATTTTCTCCCAGTAGCCCCCCTAGAAGCCGAACTTTCACCCGTGTGTCCAGGCCGAACCCAGCGCGTTGGGGGTCGCTTGGGGGCGCCAGACGAAGCGAAAAGGAGTGTGAGCCATCTCTGTCGGAGAGACAACGCATATCTACACCGAGATTCGCCTTCTCGCCCACCTCCTCTTCCCCTCACCGCCACTAGCACCACCCCTCCCTACTCCACCCAAAGCTCGCCGCTAGGAAGGGCGCCCACCATCGCACCACCCTCCACCTTCCTGTTCCCTAAGATTTAGCGGTGAATCCAAGTCGTGAGAAGCTACTCGCCCACCACGCCCGCAAAGTTCTCGGCATTTTCCCCACTCGGTGATGGAATCCGACAACGAGGAGATGTTCATCATCCTGATGTAGGAGGAGACTGCCGTAGCCGCCAACGATGAAGAACACTTTAAGATACTCACCTGCCTGGCCAGCATGTACGCGTGGGATGCAAAGCCACGGCGCTAGGACGCCGCAAGAGCTAGCCAAGGCAACATTTGGAGGGGCATTGCACGTTGTACGACGGCTACTTCGTCGATGATCCGTTGCACGGTGAGACGATATTTCAGCGCCGTTTCAGGATGGGCCAGAAGCTCTTCATCAAGATTGTGCATGCCATCCTGTAGTTTGACACCTACTTTAGATGCAAGGACTGCACCGACACGGTATGATTTTTCTCAATCCAAAAGTGCGCAGTGATTTGAGGATGTTTGCATATGGAGCTCCCGGTGATACACAAGATGACTATCTGTGCATGGACTAGTCCACCGCAATTGAGTGCATGTACAAGTTCTGCAGGGCAGTGGTTGCAGTGTTTGGACGAACATACTTGAGATCACCCAATGCTGAAGACACTGCTCGGATCATAGCAACGAATGAAGCCAGAGGATTTTCTGGGATGCTTGGAAGCGTCGACTGTATGCATTGGGCATGGAAGAACTGCTCGTTTTCTTGGCAGGGAATGTACAAAGGCCACGAAGGAGTTTGAAGTGTGATTCTTGAGGTAGTGGCTACACAGGATCTCGGGATTTGGCATTCCTTTTTCAAAATGGTAGGATCTCATAATGACATCAATGTCCTGTAGTGCTCGAATGTCTTTGCCAAGCTTGTTGAAGGACATGCTCCCCTGGTGGGCTATGTGATCAATGAGCACCACTACAACAACGGATACTACCTGGCAGATGGCATCTATCCAAGATGGTCAGAATTTGTGAAGACTATCTCAAATCCTATTGTAGCAAGAATTCCAACTTTGTCGAGGAGCAAGAAGATTGCAGGAAAGATCTCGAGCAGGATTTTGATGTGCTTCAAATCCGATTTGTTGTTGTCTGGTCCCTGCTCTGACCTGGTCGAAAGTTCAGTTGTGGGAGGTGATGAATACATGTGTGATCTTGCACAATATGATCATTGAGAGTGAGCATGAACCATATTTCAGACAGGGTTCTATTGCAGCTACTGATCACGAGGTGCCGACATCATGGGTTGCTGATACGTCATAAACGTATCTATAATTTTTTATGTTCCATGCTTGTTTAGTATCTACTTTCTTATGTTTTGTTCATGCTTTGAGATATTTTTATACATTTTCTGGAACAACGTATTAACAAGATGCCAGAGTACCAGTTGCCTGTTTTCTACTGTTTTTGGTTTCAGAAAAACTGGAAAAGAAATATTCTCGGAATTGGACCGGACAAAAGCCAAAGTCAATATTTTACCAGAAGACTCATGGAGCCAGAAGACAAGACAGAGAGGGGCCATGAGGTGGCCACTGATACGTCCATTTTGCATCACTATTCTATGTCTTAATTCGCTATTATTCATTGGTATATATCGTATTGAGAGGTGATACTTATGTTATTTCATCTATTTTTGCATGGTTGATGACTTTTGGAGCATGGACCGCAGCAGTCAGGATTCTGATGGAAAAGGTGTTGTTTGGAGGCAAAATTCGCGAAGATCAAAAAATCTGGGAAAATATACGGAAAATCCTATTTTTCCAGAAGACTAAGGATGCCAGAAGATGGAGTGGGCCACAGGCCCACCACCCCATGGCGTGGCAGGCCTAGGCCGCTCGGGAGTGGTGTGGCTCCCGCCCACTCCAAGATCTCCCTGGCGATATCAACCTCCGAAACCCTAAGACTCGAGCAACGACAGAAAGATTCCGCCTCTGGGCGGAAAACACCGAGAGAAAGATCTCTCGCAGATGATTTTGCCGGGGGAATTCCTTCCCGGAGAGGGGAGATCGTCGCCATCAACACCACCATCAAGATGGACTTCATCGGGATCATCATCATCATCACCACCATCACCACCATCATCACCATCAGCACCCTCATCGCCATCTTCATATTGCTGTAACAATTGCGTTGAATCTTGCATAGTTCATAGGGAAACTTTCCCGATGTTGATTACTCTTTGTAGTTGATGCTATTGAGTGAACCATTGAATTATTGTTTATGTTCAGATTGTTATATATCATTATTCCATCTCTGATCATGATCCATATGATGTCTTGTGAGTAGTTATTTTTGTTCTTGAGGACATGGGAGAAGTCTTGTTGTTAGTAGTGGAGTTGTGTTGAGAAAGATTCAATAGATTGTTATTTAAGTTGTGGTGTACTTCTTCTAGTGGTGTCATGTGAACGTCGACTACATGACACTTCACCTATATGGGCCTAGGGGAATGCATTGTGTATTTGGCTACTAATCGTAGGGGTTGCCGGAGTGACAGAAACCGGAACCCCCGTTAGGAAACCATTGCACAAGGGACGTAAGGGTCTTAGAGTTTAAAGTTGTGGTTAGGTTTTACCTTAATTACTTTCTTGTACTTACGAATGTTTGCAAGGGGTATAATCACAAGTATGTATTAGTCTTAGATGGGGCGGTACATTAGCACAGGTTCACCCACACAACACTTAGCAAGCTAAAGAAGATTAATCGACTATATGAAGCGAAAGCACTTGACAGTCTTTCCATGTGTCCTCGAGAACGTTTGGTCATCTATAGAAATACAACCGACTTGTCCTTTGCTGCATAAAGGATTGGGCCACTTGCTGCATTTAATCTTACTGTCTTTTATTTACTCGTACTTTGTTTACTTACTTTATCGAAAACCCCTAAAAATCCGTTTGCTAAGTATTTGCAGAGAATTCCTGATCCATACCACTAGCCAGCACCTTCTGCTCCTCGTTGGGTTCGACACTCTTACTTATCGAAAATACTGCGATACACCCCCTATACTTGTGGGTCATCAAGACTATTTTCTGGCGCTGCCGGGAGTGAAGCGCTATTGGAAAGTGGAACTGGTAAAGGAAACTTCTCTGTGAGTATTGTTTACTCATTAGTTGCTTTATTTTCGTTATGGATAATTCGCTGAGTTTCTTATTTGGTAATGCTACAACCACTGCTAAGGTAGTAGATAAGCCACCACCTGCTGAGAAAGATGTTTTCAAAATACCTACAAGAATTATTGATCGTCTTATGGATAACTACTATGTTGGGGATGGAACTGTCCATCCCGGTGATCATTTACTCTTTATACACGAATTATGCGGGTTGTTCAAGTGTGTAGGTATTACTATAGATCAAGTTAAGAAGAAGTTATTCTCATTATCACTAAAAGGAAGAGCTGAGGAATGGTATAAGCTGCTGAAGAATGGTCAAGCTCTGGAATGGGAGGAAATAGTGCCTCTCTTTTATTCCAAGTTTTATCCTCCTAGTGAGATTCATAAAGATTGGAATCAAATATACAACTTTTGGCCTCTTGATGGAGAGAGTACAGCTCAAGCTTGGGGGGGATTGAAGTTACTAATGCTCAAATGTCCCATTCATGAGCTCCCCAACAATATTATTATCAATAACTTTTATGCAAGGATCCCTCTACATGACAAAGATTTATTGGATGCTTCTTGTGCTGGATCATTCACTCGTATGGAAGAAGAAGCTAAATGGGACCTTCTAGACCGTATTCAAGACAATGCTGAAGCTTGGGAGAATGACAAAGGTAGAAAGTCAGGTATAAATTATGATTATGAATGCATTGAATCTTTTATGGGAACTGACGACTTTCAAAATATCAAAAATGCTTATGGTCTAGACTCTCAAGCTATTGCTTCTTATTTTAAGGATTTTGCTTCTTATATTGAAGTGCCTAAAAAGAAGTGGAATAAGTATCATGAACCTTATAAAGATATTGCTAAGAGTGTTCCTGCAAGAAGTACTAAAGTTTATACTGCTAATCATGTTTTACCTGAACCTTATATTGAGAAAATGCCTTTTCCAGTTAAGGTAAAGGAACATTCTATGATAGCTAGTATGGTTAATGAAAGTATGAATAAGGCTGTTGAACCTGATAAACAAATGGTTGATGAACCTATAGTAGCAAATGTGAAAGACTTTGTTGCTAATTATGAAAAAGAGGGACACACTATCCTTTGTAAGGATACCTCTAATATTGTTTCACAAAATAGTGTTATGAGAGCTAGTATTCCTGTATTTTCGGTTAGAATAAGTGATCATTGCTATGATGGTCCTTGTGATAGCTATATTGTTAATTTTATGCATGATACTGAAAGCTACTATGAAAGAGGGAAAAGTGTCCTTATGCATCTTAATAATATCAAGTTTCCTTGTTTTATGCTGAAAGTTTTTATGTTGCACTTCTTTTGCCTTCTTATGCAAGTTGCCTTTGGTTTCAATAACTTGTTTGTTTACAAAATCCCCTTGCATAGGAAGTGGGTTAGACTTAAATGTTTTTGTGTTTTTGCTTCTTAATGCTCTCCTTCACTTCAATTCATATCCCTATGAGAGTTTCTTCAAAATTATCCTGCCCATCTTAATGGCTATAAAGAAAGAGCTTTATGGGAGACAACCCAATTTCTTTTTGCTTTCATTTTGTTTTTGTTTCTTTGAGTCTTGGAAGTTATTACTTTGGTAATAACTGCTCTTTATCCATTTTTGTTTGGTTTTTGTGTCAAGATCAACCTCTAATAAGAGAGAAGTAATATTTGGGGAAGTTGCTGTCTCGAAACAGATTTTTGTACTTCACCGTAAAAATTCGTGAGAGACCTCTGTCTGTCGGATTGAGATGTAATTTTTTGTGCTTCTGAACCAGGTTGTTACTCAACTTTCTTTAGTTTTGAACTTTTTGATTTGAGGAACAGAAGATTTTCGAAAAAATTGATCTTTACCTGCTGGTCTGTTTTGACAGATTTAGCCACTCTTGCATTTGCTTCTTTATTCGATTTCCTTTTTCAATTCTTTTTTGGGTTTTCGGAAGGAGTTGCTACATTAGCTTTTGTTTCGATGGTTTTTAGTTGAAGTTGGACTCAAAAGGTTTTATCACTTCACTTATATTAATGTTGCTAATAAGAACTGTGTGAAGTTTTGTGTGAAAGAAATTTCCAGGTAGTGGAGATGGTGGAGTAATAAGGAAGAGAAGGGTTTTATGACTCAAGTAATAAGTGTATGAAGATGAAGATATCGATGATATTCAAATGGTGACTCCAAAAGAATCTAGTAAATACCAAATTCAGAGACCTGCAGAGTCTGTTTTCAAATAGGTAACAGTTCTGGTAAGAAAAGTTCCGTGATAACACTATACAACTATATTTTTGCAGTTTTTAGTCAATAAGGAAAGCTATGAAGCGAAAAAGGGACGGAAACGGAGCCAGGGTGGCTCACACCACCCTGTGGCGCGGGCCCTCCCCTGCCCGCGCCACCAGGTGGTGAGTCCACCCCGGACTCCGCCTCAGACTCGTTTTCTCCCAGTACCTTCCTTTTGATGTGAAACTTCGTAATATATAACCCCCGGACCCCCAGAGGTCCGTATATCGTGTTTTCATCGTGTTTTTGTTTTGATCTATTTCTGTCAGGACATACTCTTTGAAGGCTTAGAAGCACAATGGTGTCTGCCAAGGATAAAGGGAAGGAGCCCATGGAGGAAGACCTCCAAGACCCCGGGAAGGAGAATGAGATCAAGAGTGAAGGTGAAGAGGAGCAAGGCCAACGTCCACACACCGGCACCACCATTGCAAGCATTGGAGTGGTGATACCTACCAAGATCAGAAGGACTGCACGGATGCAGACTGGGGGGAAAGCTCCTCGTCACAGTTTGGCTCCACGATCACTTCCTCCACGCACCAGGAATCCTTTCCATACCCTTATCCATGAGCATCAATACTAGAATATGCCCAAGGAGAAATTACCCTCCAATTGGGATTTGCCTCGTTCTAGCCATGCAGGAAAAGAAGACTTCAAGGAGGAAGAGTGGGGAAAGAATAGCAAGAGCTGGAATTCTCAACCCGACATGATCATGAGCCGCATTGAGCAAAACTCGCAGCTTATTCGTAATCTCACTTTCGAGATTGAGGACTTGGGGAAACTGATCAGAGAGCTCATCGAGAAGACACCACCACCACCAAAGGAGTAATTCGTCATCAGGTTTGGCATCCCCTTGGTTTGTTCCAAGCTTGGGGGAGTGCCGCGGTATCACATCACTATCTTCTATCTTTTCACCTTATTAGTAGAGTTATATCATGAATAGAGGAGTTATTATGTAGTATGGTTTGCATTATGGAAGTGTCCTCTCTCTCGTTAGATTTGTATCCCTTGGTGTGAGTTTCCGTTATGGAATACTAATGAGAAGTTCTTTCATTCACCCTTTTGCATAGCTTATATTAGTTTTCAATTCGTGGTTATATGATTGATCTTGTTGTTAGTATTGGTAGCACTCTAGGATCATTGAGTTAATTTAGTTGGTTTTGGAAAACCTGGCTCGGTCAGTAGCAACACCTTTTTGAGAGTTGATGGAAAAAGATAGAAGTACTCTAAAGAAAAATAATTTCATCATCTTTCTTTCTTGATTTGCTCATAAGTTTAGTATTCTCTAGTTAAGATCTTTTGTGCTTCCAAGGAAGATTGCATGTTTGTCTCTATCACTTGTATGTTTGTTTGTTTCCTTCAACTCTTGTACTTGCTACCCAGCCTTGCTAGCCAAAAACCTGTACTGAGAGGGTATTCTTCTCGTGCATCCACCTCCTTTAAACCAAAACCTTTGCCATTTGGGTCCACCATACCTACCTATTAGCATTATTGCTATTCCAAGTAAATTCTTGTTTTATCTACCTCCCAAATTAAACTTGTTATGTGAAAATTAGTGATTAAATCTCTCACGAACTTGATGGCACACTTTACTTTCTTGCATTTAATAAACTTGAACCATTGGGACCTTCTTTGTTGCGTATATGCTTGCGCTTTATGAGTTGAAGTTAGCCGAACCATGTATCATGGTACCGCTTTCAACACTCCATTGGTACTTGTACCTAGTTGATATCATGTTCTTTTGCTTATGTATCCCGGTGGTGTGAAATAAAAGTGGAACTTGTAAGATCATGGAGTTTATATGTGTGTTAGAGAAACGCCTGGGCCGCTAGCCTAAACCATGCCTAATCATGGTGGAAACTTGCAGTATAACTATAGTGAGCATTCTATGAAGCATCCGCAATAAAAACCTATGCAAATAGCAAATAAAAAGATCGCTGAGATGCTCACTGTCTGATTGCCTTGTCATTTTGATTATGGGATAGCTCACTGTCATGTGCAAGGGGTACCCCGTTGGCGGTTCTCGATGATACGCATGTATTTACAATGACAAGATCTTGCTCATGACTAAAGTTGAGTAGCATGAGGATTGGTACTCATAAGTAAGGGGCATGAGATTTCAACTTATAACTTGTCAAGCATATCCTCTTAGTTGTGTCACTTTAACCTTACTCACCTAAAGATGCCTATGATAGGGGCAATGAGAGCTGAAAGCTAGTAAGTATCATAATTTTTGGGAGCTCTTTATGAGACTTGCAATCCCTGCTTCCTTCTTTGAAGGGCCTTTCTTTTACTTTGTAGTTGAGTCAGTAAACCTACTCCCTTCTATCTCAGCAAGTATTTTGAGTTGATGTGTTTCATTCATTCATATGGTGATTTATTCAATCATGTTTCCTATGTTCCTTGTTTTGCACATTGCTCTTATCCTGATGTTTACTACTTTGAAAGCTATCTTTGAAAAACCAGCTATTTGTGAACTCCAGCAAATTTTCAACTATTCTTCGACCAAGAGCTAAGTTTGCCATTACCAATTATGATTCACTTTATGTATCTTTATTGTGTTTCCTTTACTCATTGCAAGTTGAGTTGTATAATAGTGAGTTGTCTTCTATTATGATCTATGTATTTGATGAATGTGATGCTTCTTGTCCGTATTCTTTTATCGACTCTTCACTCCATAAACCTGAGGTCATGTTTATTGAGCTCAGTTTCGCTTGGGGACAAGCAAACTCTAAGCTTGGGGGGAGTTGATACGTCCATTTTGCATCACTATTCTATGTCTTAATTCACTATTATTCATTGATATATTTCGTATTGAGAGGTGATACTTATGTTATTTCATCTATTTTTGCATGGTTGATGACTTTTGGAGCATGGATCGCTGCAGTCAGGATTCTGATGGAAAAGGTGCTGTTTGGAGGCAAAATTCACGAAGATCAGAAAATCCGGGAAAATATACGGAAAATCCTATTTTTACAGAAGACTAAGGATGCCAGAAGATGGAGTGGAGGTGGGCCACAGGGGGCCCACACCACCCCATGGCGCGGGCAGGCCTAGGCCGCGCCTGGGAGTGGTGTGGCCGCCCTGGCCCACTCCAGCCTCTCCCCTCTAGCGTATATCAACCTCCCGAAACCCTAAGACTCGGGGAGTGACGACAGAAAGATTTCGCCGCCTCTGCAGGGCGGAAAACACCGAGAGAGAAAGATCTCTCTGGCAGATAGATTTCTGCCGGGGGAATTCCTTCCCGGAGAGGGGAGATCATCGCCATCAACACCACCATCAAGCTGGACTTCATCGGGATCATCATCATCACCACCATCATCACCATCAGCACCCTCATCACCATCTTCATATTGCTGTAACAATTGCGTTGAATCTTGCATAGTTCATAGGGAAACTTTCCCGGTGTTGATTACTCTTTGTAGTTGATGCTATTGAGTGAACCATTGAATTATTGTTTATGTTCAGATTGTTATATATCATTATTCCATCTCTGATCATGATCCATATGATGTCTTGTGAGTAGTTCATTTTGTTATTGAGGACATGGGAGAAGTCTTGTTGTTAGTAGTGGAGTTGTGTTGAGAAAGATTCAATAGATTGTTATTTAAGTTGTGGTGTACTTGTTCTAGTGGTGTCATGTGAACGTCGACTACATGACACTTCACCTATATGGGCCTAGGGGAGTGTATTGTGTATTTGGCTACTAATCGTAGGGGTTGCCGGAGTGACAGAAACCTGAACCCCCGTTAGGAAACCATTGCACAAGGGACGTAAGGGTCTTAGAGTTTAAAGCTGTGGTTAGGTTTCTACCTTAATTACTTTCTTGTACTTACGGATGTTTGCAAGGGGTATAATCACAAGTATGTATTAGTCTTGGATGGGGCGGTACATTAGCACAGGTTCACCCACACAACACTTAGCAAGCTAAAGAAGATTAATCGACTATATGAAGCGAAAGCACTTGACAGTCTTCCCATGTGTCCTCGAGAACGTTTGGTCATCTATAGAAATACAACCGGCTTGTCTTTTGCTGCATAAAGGATTGGGCCACTTGCTGCATTTATTCCTACTGTCTTTTATTTACTCGTACTTTGTTTACTTGCTTTATCGAAAACCCCTTAAAATCTGTTTGCTAAGTATTTGCAGAGAATTCCTGATCCATACCACTAGCCAGCACCTTCTGCTCCTCGTTGGGTTCGACACTCTTACTTATCGAAAATATTGCGATACACCCCCTATACTTGTGGGTCATCAGCCAGCCAGCTGGTGGTGGTGGGCCTCAGCGCCCACCGAGCTTGCCTCTTCGCCTATAAAAGCCTCCCGGGATGAAAACCCTAAGTACCAGATGAGATTTCCACGAAAAGTTCCGCAGCGCCGCCGCTGCCGAAGAGGAGATTCGGGGGACAGAAGTCTATGTTCCGGCACCCTGCCGGGACGGGGAAGTGCCCCGGATCCATCTCCATCGACTCCACCACCATCTCCATCGCTATTGCTGACTCCCATGATGAGGAGGGAGTAGTTCTCTCCCGAGGCTAAGGGCTCTACAAGTAGCTATGTGTTCATCTCTCTCTCTCTGAGTGATCTCATTGAGATCATGAACTTTGTAATCTATACATCTATTGTGATACTCAAGTGCTTTAATGAATCTCTGCTTATCCCCACGTGTGTGAAGTTGACAGTGTGCACACCGTGTGGCACTTTGGCTAAGGTTACATAAATACTTATCATGAGTATAATTTGAGTTGGATGTCTCTATGAGATTGTGGTGTTTATTGGAACCGTCTAGCGCTCAAGGTGATAGTGAGGGGTTATCTAGATGGGGAATGCGAACTTTAAGGTGTGTTGTTATAGCCCTACATCGTCCAACCGGAGAGTAGTTCAGGGTAGCATCATGAAGAGAAGATATTTATATGAGGATGTCCACTAGTGAAAGTATGATCCCTAGGCCTTGTTTCTAAGCATTGAAACACCATTTACAATCAGTTCTGTTACGTGTTTGCTTGCTTCCACTCTTATTTCAGATTGCAATTACCACTTATAATCATCCATATTACTTGTATTTCACTATCTCTTCGCCGAACTAGTTCACCTATACACCTGACAAGTGTATTGGGTGTGTTGGAGACACAAGAGACTTCTTGTATCTTGATTGCAGGGTTGCTTGAGAGGGATACCTTTGACCACTTCCTCCCTGAGTTCGATAAACCTTGGGTGATCCACTTAAGGGAAACTTGTTGCTGTTCTACAAACCTCTGCACTTGGAGGCCCAACACTGTCTACAAGAATAGAAGCGTGCGTAGACATCTTCTGGCACCATTGTCGGGGAGGTAAGGTAAAAGGTACTCACATCTTCTGGCTACTAAGCTATCTTCTAGTACTGTTGCTGGTGTGTGAGTGCTCGAAGTTTTTTCCTTTAGATTCTGTAATTATATCTTTTTGTTTCTTGTTTTTATTTTCACTAGTTAGGCTTAATGGAAAACAACAACAAAATTAGAGAGATTTATAGTATTTATCTTGAGTTAGGACATGAAGTGTTTGAAGAGAAAATTAAAAAAACCTATGGAACTTTATTTGTATGCTAATAGCAATGTTATTAGTATTCTTTAAACACCATTATTGCTAATGCTATGGAAAAGTCTAAGCTTGGGGAAGCTGGTTTTGATGAGCATGATATTTTTAGTCCCCCAAGCACGGAGGAGAAAATTTACTTTGATGATACTATACCTCTGATATATGATGATTACAATGATGAGTATGATATTTTCAGTCCACCTACTATTGAGAAGAAAAATAATTATGATTACAATATGCCTCCTATATTTGATGATTATGGTGATGAGAATAATAATGATAGCTATTTTGTTGAATTTGCTCCCACTACAATTAATAAGAATGACTATGTTTATGTGGAGAGTATTAATTATTTTATGCATGTGGCTCATGATAAGAATGTTTTATGTGCTAGTTATATTGTTAATTTTATTCATGATGCTACTGAAAGTTATTACGAGAGAGGGAAACATGGTTTTATGTATCTCAACAATATTAAGTTTCCCCTCTTTATGTTGAAAATTTTGAAGTTGCACTTGTTTTGCTTTCCTATGCTTGTTGCTTTGTGTTTTCATGACTTGTTTCTTTACAATATTATTTTTCATAGGAAGTGGGTTAGACTTAAATTTGTTCTATATTTGCTTCTTGATGCTCTCTTTTACTTCAATTCGCATTTCTTATGTGAGCATCATCGAAATTATCATGCCTAACTTAATGGCTATAAAGAAAGAGCTTTTGGGAGACAACCCATTATATTTTTACTTTCAATTTATTTTTGTTTTGTTAAGTTTTGGAAGTTATTGCCTCTGTAATAACCTCTCCTCATCCTATTTGTTTGGTTTTTGTGTCAAGAATAACCTCTAATGAGAGAGAAGTAAGATTTGGGAAAGTTGTTGTCCCGAAACAGATTTTTGTGCTTCAAAATTCGTGAAAAATCTCTGTACATCGGATTGAGCTGTAATTTTTTGTGCTTCTGCCCCAGGTTATTATCTAACTTTCGTTAGCTTATCACTATTCGATTTGAGCAATAGAAGGTCTTCGAAAAAATCGATTTTTATCTGCTGGTCTGTTTTGACAGTTTTCTGCCATTATTTTCATTTGCCTCTTAATCTCTTTCTATTTGAGTTCTCTTTGATCACTTGAGATTTTAGAAGGAATTGCTACAGTAGCTTGTGTTTTACTAGAAATTTTAATTTTGTTGAAACTAAACTCAAAGACTTATTATCTTGAATACACGGATGTTGCTAATAAAGATTGTGTGAAGTTTTGTATGGAGGAAATTTTCAAGTGTAGGGAGAGAATGGAGTGACGAGATGAAGTATGGACAAAAGCTCAAGATTGGGGATGCCACCCGTGTCACCCCAAGAAACATTTAAGAAGTACAAGCGTCAAAGCTTGGGGATGCCCAAGGCATCCCCTTCTTCATCAATAAAAATCTCAGGTTCTCTTCCAAACACTTCATTTTAATTGTTTCATGCACAATTGTGTTGATCTTCGAGCGTCTTTGTTTTTGTTTTTAATTTTCTTTTGTTTGGTTTTCTTAAATAAGTTGGTTGGATCCCAACACACTTCTTTTAGAGAGAGACACACCCCGTTATTCATTGCCTAGAACACTCTAGTTTTCGCTCTTATTGTTCTGCGAGTGTTCTCCTTTGCTAGCAGTGCGTTTAGCTTTAGTTTTCGATTGGTGTTGGAAAAGAGTAGGAAATTTCATACTTATAGTGGTACAAAATGAAGCTTGTTTTGACTGTGACTTAGACTTTATCATGTCATGTTTGATATTGCTTTGACTTTATGCTTAGTGATCATTGTTGTAGCATGACTTGTTACAAACAATTGAGATTGCTTAATGTGCGTTGAAAGAATCATGTGTTGTTTTAGCATATTAAAGCACAATATTGTGGTATCTCCTTTGATGCTTTATTTGGGTTGACTTGGTGCATGCTCACACTATGTTAAGACTATACCAAGTCACCGTAGCCTCTGTGATCATTTAGTTTTCGACTTGTAATATCACTTTATGCTTTAATTAATAATGTTTTGTCGCTTTGCATGATTATGGCCATTATTGCTCTCTTAGTTGGTCGCTCCCAGTCTTTTTCTAGCCTCCACATGTACCAAGTATGAGTTCCACTCATGCATCCAACTCCAAACAAAACCAAGTTATTCCAAAGAGTCCACCAAACCTACCTATTAGCATTATTGTTATTCCAAGTATATTCATGTTTTTATCTACCTTCCAAATTAAACTTGTTATGTGAAAATTAGTGATTAAAGCTCTCATGAACTTGATGGCACACTTTACTTTCTTGCACTTAATAAACTTGAACCATTGTGCCCATCTATGTTGCGTATATGCTCGCGTTTTGTAAGTTGTGAATTAGTAGAACCATGTTACTATGGGGAACGCTTTCAACATTACACTTTATTTAGTTGATATCATGTTTTTTTGCTTATGGATCCTGGCGGTGTGAAATGAAAGGGGAGTTTGTAAGGCTCATGGAGTTCGTATATGTGTTAGAGAAACGCCTGGGCGGCTGATACGTCCATAACGTATCTATATTTTTTGATGGTTTTATGCTAATAATATCCTTTTGATACTCCTTTTTTATAAAGTTTATGATTTATTTGGACTAACCTACTAATAGTTGCAAAAGTGCACAATGTTCTTGTTTTACACTTTGATGTGTAGGAATTACCAAGAATACAAGTGGAAACCTTGTTGGAGTCAAATTGGGATTTTTCCAGAAATCTGTCTCAGAACTCTTTTTGAAGATGCTCACGTTTCGGGTCGAAGACGGCATCAAACGGAAAACTCTTCAACTACAAAGTTGTTGGAAATTTTGCGATAAACGTTCTGAATATAAGATTTAGCTGATTCCGAGTCTGGACATGCCTTTTAGGCCCGATTTACTGCAGCCAAAGATGGGGTGACGGGAATACGAGAGGCTATATAAAGGGAGGAAACCTAATTCGCCCAGGGCATCTCTACCCACGAATTTGCAGCCACCAAAGCTACATTTTTTACTCCCCCATGGATCCCATCTCCATGGGGGAGGGATCCCAAGAAGCCATTAAGGAAGGGGGCTAAGGGGTGGTGCTTCCCCATGATACCGGCGACGGGGAAGGAGTCCCCCACGCCGCCGCCGGCGCAGCCGCTGCCCTCTTCACACACCTCTGTACCGTCCTATGTAAACATGGTGTTTGATGCTATAAGTTATAATCATATGATCTATGTCATGTTTGTGTAGTTTCTTTGTTCTTAGATTGAATGGTTGAATGTCTTTGGTTCATTAGAGTTGTATGTTGATATGGTACAGTCCTTTGGTGTCCATTGTATTTGTGCGCGCATGGATTAAACATCATATGGTTTGTAGTATGTGTAAGAGGAAGGGGGAAAGTTCTGCCGGAGTGACAGAAACCTGAGGACGCGAACCGGAACGTTGCACGTATGGGAGTAAGAGGACCATTAAACTTAAGGCTATGGTTGGGGAAACCTTAATGCATTGATTAGTACTTAAGGATGTTTGCTAACAATCCAATCATATAGTACATGTAATTCCAAGTAGTGAAGCGCATGTATATTTAGCCTCTCCCACATAGAAAACTGCATCGAAGACAATGAACCCAATCTATCCGCTATTTAAACTTGGACAAAGCCACCACAATTACCATCACTATTCCACACTCATGGTTCTGTTAGTTTAGTGTATTTTATTGCTGCAGCAACTAGCTTTACTTTCTTGTTATTTATTATCATGCAAAGCAATCTTTATTACTCGTATTGTTGCTCTAGTTTTATTTTCTAGATAATGCAAACGTTTAGTGTGCGTAGAGTTGTATCAGTGGTTGATAGAATTTGAGAGAATATTTATTCTACCTTTAGCTCCTCGTTGGGTTCGACACTCTTACTTATCGAAAAGGCTACACACGATCCCCTATATTTGTGGGTTATCAAGACTTTTTCTGGCGCCGTTGTCGGGGAGCAATAGCGTGTGGGTGAATATTCTTGTGTGTACTTTTTTGCTTTATCTCTAAGTAGGTTTTACTTTCAGTTTTAAGTTGTTCTCTATCTTAGTATGGATAGGGAATGCGAATTACAAAAAAAATAGTTGTACTTGTTACTGATACATTGCAAATGTATCTATAATTTTTAATGTTCCATGCTTGGTTTTATCCACTTTCTTGTGTTTTGTCCACACTTTGGAGTACTTTTCATATGATTTCTTGGACTAACCTATTAACAAGAGCCACAGTGCCAGCTGCCTTTTTCTGCTGTTTTTGGTTCCAGGAAAGTCAGAAAATGAATATTCTCGAAATTGGACGGGACAAAAGCCAATGTGCCTATTTTTCCGGAAGTCATCAAATGCCAGAATACGAGACGGAGAGGGGCCAGAGGCTGGCCACACCACCTGGCCGCGCGGCCAGGCTTGGCCCGTGCCAGGGGGTGGTGTGGTGGCCCATGGCACCCCCTCGGCCTCCCCTTCTGCCTATAAGATGCCCTCGGGACGAAAACCCTAAGTACCCGATCAAAAATCCACGAAATAGTATGTAGCCGCCGTGATCTCCATCCCTAGATTGGGAGGGATCTGAAGCTCTTCCCGGCACCCTACCGGAGAGGGGAATTCACCCTGGAGGCCTTCTTCATCACCATGCAAGCCTCTGGTGTGATGTGTGAGTAGTTCATCCTTGGACTACGGATCCATGTAGTAGCTAGATGGTTGGTTCTCCTCCTTTGTGTTTTCATGTCTAGATCTTGTGAGCTCCGTTCATGATCAAGATCATCTATTTGTAATCCATACATGTTGTGTTTGCGGGGATCCGATGGATATTGAGATGCTATTTCAGATTGATTCTATCATGTCTTTGTTATCTGTGGTCTTGCATGCTTTCCGTTGTTAGTAGCTATCTTAGCCAAGTAGATGCTAGCAACTCCAAGAGTTAGTATTTATGCTCGATAGTGGGTTCATGCCTCTGGTAATCTGGAGAAGTGACAGAAATCTCTAAGGTACTAGATGTGTTGTTGCTACTAGGGAGAAAACAACAATCCTTTGTTCATAGAACAATCGTATTGTTTACTTTACACGCAATTCGTAAAGCAATATTCTGTTGCTTGCAACTTAATACTGGAGGGGGTTCGGATGATAACTTGAAGGTGGATTATTAGTCATAGATGCAGTTGGATGGCGGTCTATGTATAATGTTGTAATGCCCAATCAAGTTCCAAAGGAGTTAAGATGATTAGTATATGCATGTATTGCTTCCTCGATGTTTGTCAATTGCCCCACTGTAAATTGTTCACCCAGCATGTTATTTATCTTAAGGAGAGCCACCTCTAGTGAACTATGGATCCCGGTCCTTGTCTTTTTCTTTACATACAATCTACAAATTGTTTACTGCTTTGTGTTTACTTTCTGCAAACTATTACTTCTTTCCATTCGATACGTTTAATCCTTTGTTTTTCGCAAAACACGGTGAGATTGACAACCTCATCGCAAGTTGGGGACAAAGTTCTGTGGTTGTGTTGTGCAGGTCTCCACGTTGCTACTAGCACCAGTAGTGCGCCCTGCCAAGGCTCAGCTAGCAACACCTTTGGGGTGTTTCCTTGCTCCTACTGGTTCGATTAAACCTTGGTTTCATACTGAGGGAAACTTGCTGTTGTTCTCATCATACCTTCCTCTTGGGGTTCCCAACGAACTCTACATCAACATTGCACCAGCATTTTTCTGGCGCCGACACTGAGCCATCAAGCATTTTTCTGGTGCCGTTGCCGGGGAGTCAAGGACATCTTCACAAGGGGAGTCCCTCATAACCAATCTCTTTACTTTGTTATTTTTGTTTTGCTTAGTTTCTTTTTGCTTTGTTTGCTTGTTTTCTTATCAAAAACACACAAAAAAATTAGTTTTATAAGTTTGCTTTCTTATTTGAAAACCCAAAAAAATGACTACTCTTGAAAACACTAAGTTGTGTGACTTCACTAGCACCAACAACAATGATTTTATGAGCACACCTATTGCTCCACCTGTGCCTGAAGATACTTTCTTTGAGATAAAACCTGGTTTGCTCAATCTTGTTATGAGAGAACAATTTTATGGTATTAGTAATGAAGATGTTGCTTCCCATCTAAATAACTTTGTTGAACTTTGTGAGATGCAAAAGCATAGGGATGTAGATGGTGATATTATTAAGCTGAAATTGTTTCCTTTCTCTTTGAGAGGAAAAGCTAAAGATGTAGGGGTTCCGCGCATAAAAACAATAAATTTTACTCTACGCCCCTGAACCCCTGAAGCTGCCAGGACCTATCTATTAGTAATACAGTAACAGGAGGGGCTTTACGCGAACTTACCCTTGAAGACCGAAAAGCGTTGTCAAGGCTCAGGAGAGCATGGTGGATGTAGACGAGCCGAAGCCGACCTCAAGGTCGTGATGAAGTCCTCGCGCTCCTTCTGGCTCCAACGACTTGAGTGCCTCAAGTGTGACACCTCGTGGGAGTTACACACGTCCGGTGCCTGACGATGACCCCCGCTTCCCCGATCCAGCAGCAGTTGCGGAAGTAGAGCTCCCGGATCCAAATCTCGCAGCGCGACGGTGCTCCGCGGTGAAGATGTCTCTCGCTCGCACAGTCCAGACTTGGGACCACAGTCACGAGAGAGAGGGGGAGAGAGAAAATATTAATTAGAGGTCCTCCCAAAAGTGGGGAGACCTTTATTGATTATTGGGTGTATTTTCTAGGCCAATATACCCCACTATATATAGGGGGAGGGGAGGTACTACCTCCCCTCAAGTCCCGGGGTGGGACTAAAGGAGAAGAGGGGGGAGAGGTGGCCGCCGGCCAGCCCCTAGTGGGCCCCGCGGGGGGAGCAAGGCCCAGCCGGCCTCCCCTTTGCCCCTTCTCCCTCTCTCATTTCCCCTAATGGGCCTTCTCCCTCCGGAAATTGGCCCATTAAGCCTTTTGACCTTTTAATTGATTTTCTCTTTATTAAATAATTATGAATAAATGATTAAATCAATATTTAATATTTATTCACATATTATCTAATCTCCGTGGCCATGGAACATCTTCCACCTCCACTCCGGACATCCTCCGGACTTACCGAAACCCTTCCGGTTTTCTTCCTTCTTTTCTTCGGTGATTCTACTGATCTCATAAACACTCTCTAAGCATCATCAAGCCCTTAAGCGTGATACCCTACGGTTCAGGAACACTCCAGACATGGTCAGGACACTCCCGCACCAATGATCAACAGAGGGACCTGGATTGCCATGTGACCCCTATGCGTTCCACGAAGATCTTTCGTCGTTTGAACCGGTGACAGTCGTGTCTTATTCCCTTTGTCATTCGATGCTTGCATTACCCGAGATCTGATCAATAACATCTTCATGTCGAGTTCAATCTCGTTACTAAACAATGCTATTTGACTTGTTCCGACAAGTGATATCCCCGTGATCTAATCACACGCTGCGCAGCTATTGGATATAACTTCTCCGAGTGGGCCCTTGAGTATCTTCCCGTCACATGGACGGACAAATCCCGCTCTTGACATATATTGCCTCTACGGTTTCCTCTGAATACCTGAACACACCTTTATAACCACTGTTTTACCAGATGGCGTTTGATGCTATCTAAGCATTCTCGGGAGGCAGTGATTGATATAGCCTCACGGTCTAAGGAATAGTCTACGAGGATCCTTTTCTAATCATCGTAACTTGAACTTCGTGATATGATCGAATCACGATGTTTAGGTTGGGTATTGGTTCATCATCTCATTCTCAGAATGAGATGACCTCATTTCCAACTGGCATAAATGCCACATGATCAGGAAACATGATCATCTGTTGACCAATGAACCAGTGACTAGAGTTTCACTGGGAACCCCCGTTTGTTTATATATCACACGGTATTGATGTTTCCACTCAACATGCTTATAGCATGATACAAAACTTAATCATAAACTATATGAAATATGATAATAGTCCTTACTACTATTTGTCTCTAGGGCATATTTCCAACAGTCTCCCACTTGCACTAGAGTACAAATACACTAGCTGCATTTGTTCTTTAATTATTGGCACCATATAACCGGTACCTAGAACATGCTTGCTCATGGAAGAGGTTGAGTCTTGGTTCTGTACTTTACAGTCCCAGATCCTTTGCAACTCATTAATGTCACTATGATTGACATTAATATTCTATCATCACATGACAGCATCTGTGTGTATGCATCGTCGCTATGGTAGCAGAACGAGGCCTGATTCCAGGAGCCTACAGTGACGTTAGATCAACCTCGAGGGCTTTCTCATGGGCACTGCCTGGACACATCATTCTACGTTAAAAGCGAATTAGCCCCGCCATAACATTATACAACACTTTAGATGGTACCCTTATCTATTATTATAAATGTATTCATCGAAACACTAGTGCACTCGGTGCAACTTTCGATGTTTTGTTCACCTCGCTTCCTACTTGACTTTTAATTGGTAGCTACAGGAGTTTCCAACATATTCCCTTATAACATAACTCTTTAAGATTTAAGATATGTTATCCTTTATGGATTTGGAAAATATGTCTACAGTTCTCTACTAGACACTGCGGACAAACTTAGCTCAACGTTCTGTGATTCAAACTTGATCACTTTCAAACGTTCCTTATTTGGATTACATATTATGCTAAGTTACCATCATGGTTTCTAAGATAGAACCTATGTCTCAACATAGTGGATGATGATCATCCTATTCTTTCTTTCAACCATTGATATTAAACTTAATGTTATTCCTAATTCGAGTTATTAAGGACTGGTTCCTCAATTAACTTCTATTCTGAAAATCCCTTTTAGAATCTCTTAAGGAATACTACATAATATCATAATACACTTATTATCAACTTCTACATCTTATAAATCATTATTTATAAGTATTTGCGCTTTCATACTTAACTTACTTAAGAATTACTCCTATGAGCTCCCACTCAAACTATGTTGCTAACATATTTGGGTACGAGTCAGTACTCTTATTCAAACAATGTTCCTACATATTTGAATTTGAGACTCATATTGCTCCCACTTAAAAATATGTCAATCACATATTGTTTAAGGAAGAATTTTATAGCTCCCACTCAATTTTATGAAAATTGCATATCTCCTTACTATTTTGAACAATTTCAAAATCCTTTGATCAAATATCAAACTTGGAGATTTACTATGAGATACTAGTACTTTACTAGTTTTAAATCCAGTAGACATTTAGCACACATGAATCAAATTCATATGAATTTGTCCAATACTTGACAAATTGTGCTTTTGTCATTCACCCCTTTTTCCACTATGGCTTTGCAGTCATTTGGGAAAATTCCAAGTAACTCCTTTTACTTGTGAGATTCAGCAATGAATTGCTTTCTAATCTCTAGGGAATTTTGCTATTAGGATTTCTCATAATTCTAGTTTACCATCATTTCCTTTGTAGTTCGTAGGTATGTCATATTCCAAAAATCATGACAAGTGATTCATAAATGTTTCCATACAAGATATGGATTTACATTTTGAATCCTACTTCATATAGTGAAAAACAATAGTGGAGGGAAAAACACAATGATCAAAATCATTGGTTCTTTCCTTCTGTGAAGAGAATTGTTCAGGAATGTTGTCCGTTGCGCTTCTCAACACTCTGATGCAGGGTTTTGAATCCTCATCGCGTTTTACACTAATTTCCATTTGCTCCATAATTGAGAAATATCACTGAAGTGAGCTTTCTCAAGAATGTACCAAAATCCAAGCAATACGAATCTTGCTTTCCTTTTGGTTCGAGCTATGGGTTTCGTATTCAAAGTTTCCAATGAATACTCTATAAGGACTTATTCACTATTGTTTTGGTTATATCGAATCACCTCAAAACTTTTCACGAATTCTAATGGTTCACTGTAAAATCATTGAGTGCTAACTATTTCTAAACTAATGGTCTCTACATATACTCTACAATGATTTATTTGGTGCCTTCTATTCAACCCCTTTTGATATCTAATATCACATTGTGGTGCTTTGCATTTTGACGTTTCAAAACACTTTGCATTCCACAATTTCTTTCATGCCATTCTAATAAAGTCGAATTTCATTACTATTGATCAAATCATAGTAATTAGATTCTCTTTCATACTTATACCCTTTTATTGATGAAACACTTTGATCAAATCAAAATAGTTTCATATTCATGTTTCCTTTGGTAAACTACTTTACACATTTAAACAATCGTTTAATGATAACTACCATTTTCGTTAAAACATAATACATCGAATATGTATTCTATTTAACTATTCTTTAAACACTTTGTATTCAAGTAATACACGGTGTTCAAGTTATTTCGTCGAACTCAGGCATGATTTATATGTGAAAAGAAATCGAATGACTTTCACATATTATCACATAACTTTGAATTTAAACAATAGTTTCATTTATTAATGAAATATCATTAAATTGGGTATTTTAAACAAGGCATTTTTAATGTTTTACAAATGTTCATACATTATCAATTAGTTTCAAACAACAAGGATAATTCACACATAATCAAACAAGATATGAACACGAATAGAAATCATTCATAAAAGTGGAACAACCGTTTGTTACAAACTCATATGAATAACCGTCTCACGAAGTGTGAGACACACTAAAGAAGTTCAAATCTCTTGATTACAATAATCATCCTAAAACATAAACGAAGTGATAAATGTTGAGGGAGATTGTCGTCGGCCGTCATCATCATGTTCGCCATCAACACGCAACGTCACCTCCTCTCTAGCAAGCACCTCTATGCAGAAGGACTTGTTTTCAATAAAACAAAACAAGTATCAAATATACTTAACACTGCAATGTGTTTGCAAGATTATAACATTTATAAAACTGTATATCAAATATATACCTTCGTCATTGATGACTCCAGCGACGTTGGGTTCATCTATCACATTTCTGAAATGTGATATGAACTCAAGGAAATCCAGTGTTTCCGTGTTGCCTCTCATAACGCAGATCTTGACTTGTGTTTGGAAGCTTGGAGGAAGCGACCGAAGCACAACTCCCATCGCAAATGAGCTTGAGTACCAGTTGTCCAGGTAGTATGCCAGACTCATATACGCATCGTAGAGGCACAATAAGTGCTCATCCAGTGAGGAGCCCTCATCCATCTTTATGAAGAGGAAGTCCCCCATCAGCTCATACTCCCACATGCGCACTTGTTCCACGAAATGTGCTCTCAGATGTGCCATGACCATTCGAGGCTTGAGACTCCCCACCATTGGTCATAGCCCATCCTCCATTCTGAGGCGCATGGTCACTGATATAAATGTGGCCATCACACGACGACGACAACGCAGATCCCGCTGCTCCTAGGTCTCATGAGAATAGGGTGGCTCCAAAAACATCTCGCAGGTCATGTAGTCAGCTACATCATTCTCCCCAAGGAGATCAAATAGGCGTATGACCCATGCAGAAAACTTGGATCCATCTAACTTGAGCTTCTCTTCTTGGCAGAAACCATTTTCTACATTTATAATTGCAAAAGGAATTTAGACTAAGTTTATAATTAAATGAGTTAATAATAACTCCACTCAGAAACACCTATCCCCAGTGAGGGTTCCTAGTGATAACACGACCCCTATCAGCCACATCTCCCCCGATCGTCACGGCCATCAATGTGGGTTCAAGGGTGGACGCTAAACGTCGGTCACATCATTCATGCGACTCGTGCTTGATCTTTCAACCATCCGCGTTCCGAGGCCACGCTTCTCTAGCGTGGTAGGCTTGCCAACTCAACCTTAGCGTATTTGCTGTGCAACATGGCTTACACCCACTGTATATGAACGTATATATGTATGACACCCAGGCCTGTCACCCTGGATCGCCTCATACCGAAGAAATTTCTCGGTGGTGCACACTAAGGGGGAACACAATCGTTGGTTATTTTAACAGGGATCTTCTTATTAGGCTACCGTCGAGTATATAATACTAGCACATAATAAGACATACAAACAATAACGTTGAATGTAAATGCTATGTGATATGGTCCTTCACGTCGTGATCTCCATCCGCCGTTATCGGGTTCCAGCGCCAGGGTTCCGGCGCCGTAGACACTAGGGTACCAGTGTCATTCCGGCGTGGTAGTTCGCCACCTCCGTGACTATCTACTACTATGCAACAAAAGGTAATTACTTTACCTTTGCCACAACCATATCACAAAGCAACGCCCTCCTGCAAAACAAACTTAGACGCCTCTACTTTATCTTTCCATGTTTTACGTGGCTGAATGGGCTTTCGTACGAGAACCGTTCTTACCTACGAACTTTCAGCACAAAGCTGATCAAGTAGTTGTCTATACTACACCCCTTTCGGGGCCCTCCGTTGCAAATGGTATACCAACTAATGCGAGAGAGACAGACACCCCCCTAAGCCACTTTATACGGTACAAGCCGTATGTCAAGCGTGGACCAGTCTCGCGAATGAACGCGTAAAGTCGGTTGGGGGCCGCTTCATCAAGCATTGCTGCGGTATACACAAGTACACGTGGGAGGGTAACAACTAAAATATCAACGCCCACACGCTACATCCCGTGTGCTCTACCCGTGCTAGCATTACTACGCATAGATCTAGCTTTGATACCACTATAGGGGTTCCGCGCATAAAAACAATAAATTTTACTCTACGCCCCTGAACCCCTGAAGCTGCCAGGACCTATCTATTAGTAATACAGTAACGGGAGGGGCTTTTCGCGAACTTACCCTCGAAGACCGAAAAGCGTTGTCAACGCTCAGGAGAGCGTGGTTGATGTAGACGAGCCGAAGCCGACCTCAAGGTCGTGATGAAGTCCTTGCGCTCCTTCTGGCTCCAACGACTTGAGTGCCTCAAGTGTGACACCTCGTGGGAGTTACACACGTCCGGTGCCTGACGATGACTCCCGCTTCCCCGATCCAGCAGCAGTTGCGGAAGTAGAGCTCCCGGATCCAAATCCCAAGCACACGGTGCTCAGGTGAAGATGTCTCGTCCAGCAGTCCAGACTTGGGACCATGGTCACGGGAGAGAGAGGGGGAGAGAGAAAATATCAATTAGAGGTCCTCCCAAAAGTGGGGAGACCTTTATTGATTATTGGGTGTATTTTCTAGGCCAATATACCCCACTATATATAGGGGGAGGGGAGGTACTACCTCCCCTCAAGTCCCGGGGTGGGACTAAAGGAGAAGAGGGGGGAGGGGTGGCTGTCGGCCAGCCCCTAGTGGGCCCCGGAGGGGGGGCAAGGCCCAGCCGGCCTCCCCTTTGGTCCCTTCTCCCTCTCTCCTTTCCCCTAATGGGCCTTCTCCCTCCGGAAATTGGCCCATTAAGCCTTTTGACCTTTTAATTGATTTTATCTTTATTAAATAATTATGAATAAATGATTAAATCAATATTTAACATTTATTCACATATTATCTAATCTCCGTGGCCATGGAACATCTTCCACCTCCACTCCGGACTTACCGAAACCCTTCCGGTTTTCTCCCTTCTTTTCTTTGGTGATTCTACCGATCCCATAAACACTCTCTAGGCATCATCAAGCCCTTAAGCGTGATACCCTACGGTTCGAGAACACTCCAGACATGGTCGGGACACTCCCGCACCAATGATCAATAGAGGGACCTGGATGGCCATGTGACCCCTATGCGTTCCACGAAGATCTTTCGTCGTTTGAACCGGTGACACCCGTGTCTTATTCCCTTTGTCATTCGATGCTTGCATTGCCCGAGATCTAATCAATAACATCTTCATGTCGAGTTCAATATCGTTACTGAACAATGCTGTTTGACTCGTTCCAACAAGTGATATCCCCGTGATCTAATCACCACGCTGCACAGCTATTGGATATAACTTCTCCGAGTGGGCCCTTGAGTATCTTCCCGTCACATGGACGGACAAATCCCACTCTTGACATATATTGCCTCTACGGTTTCCTCTGAATACCTGAACACACCTTTATAACCACCGTTTTACCAGATGGCGTTTGATGCTATCTAAGCATTTTCGGGAGACAGTGATTGATATAGCCTCACGGTCTAAGGAATAGTCTACGAGGATCCTTTTCTACGTAACTTGAACTTCGTGATATGATCGAATCACGATGTTTAGGTTGGGTATTGAACCAGTGATCAGGAAACATGATCATAAATGCCACATGATCAGGAAACATGATCATCTGTTGACCAATGAACCAGTGACTAGAGTTTCACTAGGAACCCCTGGTTTGTTTATATATCACACGTGTATTGATGTTTCCACTCAACATAGTTATAGCATGATACAGAACTTAATCATAAACTATATGAAATATGATAATAGTCCTTACTACTATTTGTCTCTAGGGCATATTTCCAACAAAAGAATGGTTGAATTCCTTAACTAGGAATAGTATTGATTCTTGGACTAAGTGCAAAGATGCTTTCATTGGAAAGTACTATCCTCCTGCTAAGATTATATCTATGAGAAGTGAAATAATGAAGTTTAAACAACTTGATAATGAACATGTTGCTCAAGCTTGGGAAAGAATGAAATCTTTGGTAAAGAATTCTCCCACTCATGGACTAACTGCTTGGATGATCATCCAAACTTTTTATGCAGGATTGAACTATTCTTCAAGGAACCTATTGGACTCTGCTACTAGAGGTACCTTTATGACCATCACTTTGGGTGCTGCAACAAAACTTCTGGACAATATGATGGTTAATTATTCTGAATGGCATACTGAGAGAGCTCCACAAGGTAGGAAGGTAAATTCTGTTGAGAAAACTTCCTCCTTGAGTGATAAGATTGATATTATTATGTCTATGCTTGTTAATGGGAAAGCCCATATTGATCTGAATAATGTTCCTTTAGCCTCTTTGGTTGCTCAAGAAGAGCAAGTTGATGTGAACTTCATAAGAAATAACAATTTTAGCAATAATGCTTATGGTAATAACAACTATAGGCCCTACCCTCCTAATAATACTTATGGTTATAATGGTAAAATTGGATTACCTAGTGAAGGAAGGATTCTAGAAGTTCAAAAAGCCACTAAAAACTTCATTCAAATGCAATACGAGCAAAATAAACTATTCACTAAAACTATGGAGGAACAATCTATCATTTTGAAGAACAATAGCCATCAACTTGAGAATCTAAATAGGGAAATTCCTAGTTTACAATTAAAACTCTCTAATGCTGAAAGGAATATATCATCTCTATCTGAAGCTCAATCTTCATTGATTAATAAAATGGCTGCTAAACCTAAAAGTAATGATAATCCCTTTGCATCTACTAATGCTATACAAGTAAGAATTGATGAAAATGTTAGACTATTAGCTGAATTACACGCTAAGTGGGAAAGAGAAGATGAAATTGCTAGAAACATTAGTGTTTCTACTATTACCACCACTAGTGTTGAGGCTAGTAATAGTTCTACTACTTTAGATGATAAATTTGATTTTGATCTTGATGGTTGCAATATCTTTGAAGTTATTAAGTTCCTACAAAAGCTTGCTAAAAGTCCTAATGCTAGTGCTATGAACATGGCCTTTACAAAACACATTACTGATGCTCTCATAAAGATTAAAGAAGAAAAGATGAAACATAAAGCTTCTATTCCTATAAAACAAGAAGATGGTTGGGAACCCATCATTAATATGAAAGTGAATGACTTTGATTTCAAAGCTTTATGTGATCTTGATAGTAGTGTTTCTATTATGCCTAGAAGGATTTATGATATGCTTGATTTGCCTCCACTTGAAGATTGTTATTTGAATGTCCCACTTGATGATAATGCTAAAAAGAAACTCATGGGGAGTCTTAATGATGTTCTTATTATGGTTAGCAATGCCTATGTCCCCATTGATTTCTATGTTTTGGATGTTGAATACAATGCTTCTTGTCCTATTACTTTGGGAAGACATTTTCTTATAATTGTTGGTGCCATTATTGATATGAAAGAAGGCACCATTAAATATCAACTCCCACTCAAGAAAGGTATAGAACACTTCCCTAAGAAGAGAGAGAAGATTTCTTTTGCTTCTCCCATGAAAACAAAATTTGGTCTTAATGCTTCTTCATTTGAGAACACTTGATTCTTTTTGTTGCTTCTTATGCCTAACTTAAAGGCGTTAAAGAAAAGTACTTATTAGAAGATAACCCAAAAGTTTTAGATGAGTCTTGGAAGTTATTACTTCAGTAATAACCGCTCCTTATCCTTTTTATTTGCTTTTTGTGCCAAGAGTAACCTCTAATGAGAGAGAAGTAATGATTGGGAAAGTTGCTGTCCCAAAACAGATTTTTGTGCTTCACCGTAACAATTCGTGTAAAATCTCTGAACGTCTTTTTGAGGCGTGAATTTTTCTGCTTCTGCCCCAGGTTGTTATCTAAATTTCGTTAGTTCAACACTTTTTGGTTTGAGCAACAGAAGGTCTTCGAAAAAATTTGTCTTTACCTGCTGGTCTGTTTTGATAGATTTTTGCCATTTTCTGCATTTGTTTCTTGTTGGTTCCTTTTTGAGTTCTTTTGGGGAATTGAGCTTTTTGAGGAAAGTGCTTCAGTATCTAGTGTTCTAATGGAAGTTTATTGGTGTTAGAACTGAACCTTAAGACTTATTTATCTTGAGTGCACTAATGTTGCTAATAAAGATTGTGTGAAGTTTTGTATGAAGGAAAAATTTCAGGTGTATGGAAGGAATGAGTAATGAGATGAAGGATGGACTAAAGCTCAAGCTTGGGTATGCCACGCGTGTCACCCCAAGAAATATCCAAGAAGTACAAGCGTCAAAGCTTGGGGATGCTTAAGGCATCCCCTTCTTCATCAATAAAAATTCCAGGTTTCTTCCAAACGCTTCATTTTTATTGTTTCATGCACAGTTGTGTTGTTCTTGGAGCGTCTTCTTTTTTGTTTTCATTTTGGTTTTCGTTGGCTTTTGTTTTCTTAGTTTTCTGAATAAATTGGTTGGACCCCCTCTTTTATACATTGGTTTGCAAATAGTTCGGTTTGGTTTGGAAAAGAGTAGGAAAGTTCATACTTATGTGGTAAAAAGATCTCGTTTTTGACTATGGCCTATGCTTTGTCATGCCATGATTGATATTCTTTTGGCTTTATGCTTAGTATTCTTTGCTGTAGCATGACTTGTTATAAACAATTGAGATTTCTTAATGTGCCTTGGATGAATCATGCGTTGTTTTAGCATATTAAAGCATAGTATAGTGGTATTCTCCTTTGATGCTTTATTTGGGTTGACTTGGCGCATGCTCACACCATGTTATGACTATCTCAAGTCACCATAGCCTTTATGATCCTTTAGTTTTCAACTTGTAGTATCACTTTATGCTTTGATCAATGATGTTTTGTCGCTCTGCATGATTATGGCCATTATTGCTCTCTTAGTTTGTCGCTCCCAGTCTTTTGCTAGCCTCCACAACCAAGTATGAGTTCCACTCATGCATCCAACTCCCTAAACCAAGTTATTCCAAAGAGTCCACCATACCTACCTACTAGCTTATGCTATTCCTAGTATATTCATGCTTTTGTTTACCTTCCAAATTAAACTTGTTATGAGAAAACTAGTGATTAAAGCTCTCGCGAACTTGATGGCACACTTTACTTTTCTTGCCCTTAATAAACTTGAACCATTGTGTCGTCTATGTTGTATATGCTTGGACTTATTTGTTTGGAATTAGCAGAACCATGCTTTCATGGGGAACGCTTTCAACATTGCACTTGGTACTTGTACCTAGTTGATATCATGCTCTTTTGTATATGGATGTCGTCGGTGTGAAATGAAAGGGAGCTTGTAAGTCCATGGAGTTATGTATATGTGTTAGAGAAACGCCTGGGCCGCTGGTCTAATCCATGCTGACATGGTGGAAACCTGCAGCGTAACCATAATGAGCTGTCTATGAAGCATTCTTCTTATAAAAAAGAGTCCTATTGAAAAAAAAAAGAGAAAAAGAAAAAAAGAGATTATGAAAAGAGGAAAGAGATAAAAAAGCACCATATTCCCATGGTAAATAAGAAGATTGCTGAGATGCTCATTGTTTGCTTGCCTTGTCATTTTGATATGGGGATTTTTCCGTATCATCGGGCAAGGGGTACCCTGTTGGCGGTTCTCTATGATACACATGTACTTACGATGATAAGAACTTACCGGTGACTAAACTTGAGTAGCATGAGGAGCGGCCCTCGTATACAAGGGACATGAGATTCCTAACTTATACTTCGTCAAGCATGTACACCATAGTTTGTTCACTTTAACCTTAAACACTTGAAGGTGCTTATGATAGGGGCAATGAGAGCTGAAAGCTATAAGTACCATAATTTTTGGAAGCTCTTTATGAGACTTTAATCCCTACTTCCTTATAAAAAGGCCTTTCTTCCACCATTATATTGAGTCTCCATCTTCTACATTTATGCACCTACTTTGAGAGCATAGTGGCCATTCTTAGTTCTATGTGCATTGTCCCAAGACTAGTTGATTGATGCATATCTTGATATTGCTTGTTTTAAACTATTTGTATCTAGTCACTCTTATGAACCTTGAAGGTGTCCTATGCATTTATATTTGCTACTCTATTGAGGGACAAGCTGAATACTAGTATGCTATGTTTTCTTTATGTGAAACAAACAAAGGTCTTACAAAGCATTGTTATTCATGAATCTTTTGTTTGTGCCTTTTCATGTTACATCATAGTTTCTTTGTCTTATTGCTAGAACTTTGTCTTTCATGTTATGATTGAAGTACTAGCTTTGAATGTTTTACAAATACTTTGATCAAGTCTTTGATGGTGCATGTCACCTCAAAAATTATTCTTTCTTTTTATCACTTACCTACTCGAGGACGAGGAGGAGTTAAGCTTGGGGATGTTGATACATTGCAAATGTATCTATAATTTTTGATGTTACATGCTTGGTTTATCCACTTTCTTGTGTTTTATCCACACTTTGGAGTACTTTTCATATGATTTCTTGGACTAACCTATTAACAAGAGCCACAAAGGCTGCTTGCAAGTCGCTGTTTTTGGTTCCAGGAAAGTCAGAAAATGAATATTCTCATAATTAGACGGGACAAAAGCCAAAGTGCCTATTTTTCCGGAAGTCATCAGATGCCAGAATAGGATATGGAGAGGGGCCAGAGGCCGGCCACACCACCTGGTCACGCGGCCAGGCTTGACCCACGCCAGGGGGTGGTGTGGTGGCCCCTGGCACCCCCTCGGCCTCCCCTTCCGCCTATAAGATGCCCTCGGGACGAAAACCCTAAGTACCCGATCAAAAATCCACGAAAGAGTCTGTAGCCGCTGTCCTCTCCATCCCTAGATCGGGAGGGATCTGAAGCTCTTCCGCACCACGCCGAGAGGGAATTCACCGAGGCCTTCTTCATCACCATGCAAGCCTCCGTGTGATGCGTGAGTAGTTCATCCTTGACTACGGATCCATGCAGTAGCTAGATGGCTGGTTCTCCTCCTTTGTACTTTCATGTCTAGATCTTGTGAGTCTGCTCATGATCAAGATCATCTATTTGTAATTCGCATGTTGTGTTTATGGGATCCGATGGATATTGAGATGCTATTTCAGATTGATTATTGATTCTATCATGTCTTTTTTATTTGTGATCTTGCATGCTTTCCGTTGTTAGTAGCTATCTTGGCCAAGTAGATGCTAGCAACTCCAAGAGTTAGTATTTATGCTCGATAGTGGGTTCATGCCTCTGGTAATCTGGAGAAGTGACAGAAATCTCTAAGGTACTAGATGTGTTGTTGCTACTAGGGACAAAACAACAATCCTTTGTTCATAGAACAATCGTATTATTTACTTTACACGCAATTTGTAAAGCAATAATCTGTGGCTTGCAACTTAATACTAGAGGGGGTTCGGATGATAACCTGAAGGTGGATTATTAGTCATAGATGCAGTTGGATGGGGGTCTATGTATAATGTTGTAATGCCCAATCAAGTTCCAAAGGAGTCAAGATGATTAGTATATGCATGTATTGCTTTCTCGATGTTTGTCAATTGCCCCGCTGTAATTTGTTCACCCAACATGTTATCTATCTTAAGGAGAGCCACCTCTAGTGAACTATGGATCTCGGTCCTTGTCTTTTTTCTTTACATACAATCTACAAACTGTTTACTGCTTTGTGTTTACTTTCTGCAAACTATTACTTCTTTCCATTTGATACATTTAATCCTTTGTTTTCCGCAAAACACGGTGAGATTGACAACCTCATCGCAAGTTGGGGACAAAGTTCCGTGGTTGTGTTGTGCAGGTCTCCACGTTGCTACTAGCACCGGTAGTGCGCCCTGCGAAGGCTAAGCTAGCAACACCTTTGGGGTGTTTCCTTGCTCCTACTGGTTTGATTAAACCTTGGTTTCATACTGAGGGAAACTTCCTGTTGTGCTCATCATACCTTCCTCTTGGGGTTCCCAACGAGCTCTACATCAACATTGCACCAGCATTTTTCTGGCGCCAACACTGAGCCATCAGTTACCTAAAAACGTTTAAAAAAAGGAAAGTGATTGGAAAGATGAGTAATGGTTAAGTGGGGGTCGACCTTGAACACTTGTGTTCATGCCTATGAAACCAAAACAAATCTTTCTATGGAAGCTTTTCAGTTAAAAACTTGTAGGAATGCATGAAGCCTTGAAAAAGAAAGATATTTCTGATATTGATCTTACTGCTTATTCATTCGAAAATACTTGAATCTTGATCCTATGCCTAACTTAAAGGCATTAAAGAAAAGTACTTATTGGGAGATAACCCAAAAGTTTTAGTTAAGTCTTGGAAGTTATTGCTTCAGTAATGACCTCTCCTTATCCTTTTTATTTGCTTTTTGTGCCAAGAGTAACCTATAATGAGAGAGAAGTAATGCTTGGGAAAGTTGCTGTCCCAAAACAGATTTTTGTGCTTTGCTGTAAAAATTCGTGTAAAATCTTTGTACGTCTGTTTGAGCTGTAATATGTTGTGCTTCTACCCCAGGTTGTTATCCAACTTTTGTTAGTTCAACACTTTTTTATTTGATCAATAGAAGGTCTTCGAAAAAATTGGTTTCTATCTGCTGGTCTGTTTTGACAGATTTCTGTCATTATTTGCATTTGCTTCTTGTTGATTCCTTTTTGGGTTCTCTTTGGGGAATTGAGCTTTTTAAGAGAAGTGTCACAGCAGCTTGTGTTTTAATGGAAGTTTTATTGGTGTTGAAACTGAACCCAAAGACTTATTATCTTGAGTACACTAATGTTGCTAATGAAGATTATGTGAAGTTTTGTATGATGGAAAATTTTCAAGTGTTAAGGAAGAATGATGTAATGAGATGAAGAATGTACTAAAGCTCAAGCTTGGGGATGACACCCCGTGTCACCCCAATAAATATCCAAGAATTACAAGCGTCAAAGCTTGGGGATGCCCAAGGCATCGGCATCCCCTTCTTCATCAATAAAAATCTTAGGTTCTTCCAAACACTTCATTTTTATTGTTTCATGCACAATTGTGTTGTTATTGGAGCGTCTTCGTTTTCGTTTTTGGTTTTCGTTTGCTTGGTTTGCTTAGTTTGCTTGAATAAATTGGTTGGACCCCCTCTTTCATACATTAGTTTTCAAATAAGTGTGGTTTGGATTGGAAAAGAGTAGGAAAAGTTTATGCTTAAGTGGTAAAAGGAGCTCGTTTTTACGGTGGCCTATGCTTTGTCATGTCATGCTTGATATTGTTTTGGATTTATGCTTAGTGATTTTTGTTGTAGCATGACATGTTATAAACAATTGAGATTTCTTAATGTGCCTTGAAAGAATCATGCGTTGTTTTAACATATTAAAGCATAGTATTGTGGTATTCTCCTTTGATGCTTTATTTGGGTTGACTTGGCGCATGCTCACACCATGTTATGACTATCCCAAGTCACCATAGCCTTTATGATCATTTAGTTTTCGACTTGTAATATCACGTTATGCTTTAATTAATGATGTTTTGTCGCTTTGCATGATTATGGCCATTCTCTTTTAGTTGGTCGCTCCCAGTCTTTTGCTAGCCTCCATAACCAAGTATGAGTTCCACTCATGCATCCAACTCCAAATAAAACCAAGTTATCCCAAAGAGTCCACCATACCTACCTATTAGTATTCTCTATTCCAAGTATATTCATGCTTTTATCTACCTTCCGAATTAAACTTGTTATGAGAAAACTAGTGATTAAAGCTCTCACGAACTTGATGGCACACTTTACTTTTCTTGCCCCTGATAAACTTGAACCATTGTATCATCTATGTTGTATATGCTTGCACTTATATGTTGGGGATTAGCAGAACCATGTTGTCATGGGGAACGCTTTCAACATTGCACTTGTACATTGTACCTAGTTGACATCATGCTCTTTTGTCTATGGATGTCGTCGGTGTGAAATGAAAGGGGAGCTTGTAAGTCCATGGAGTTATGTATGTGTGTTAGAGAAACGCTTGGGACACCGGTCTAATCCATGTCTAATCATGGTGGAAACCTGCAGCGTAACCATAATGAGCAATCTATGAAGCATTATTCTTATAAAAAAAGCGATAGAGATTGAGAAAAAAGAAGAAAAAAAGAGATGAGAAAAGAGGAAAGAGAGGAAAAAGCACCATTTTCCCATGGTAAATAAGAAGATTGCTGAGATGCTCGTTGTTTGCTTGCCTTGTCATTTTGATATGGGGATTCTTCCGTACCATCAGGCAAGGGGTACCCCGTTGGCGGTTTTCTATGATACACATATACTTACGATGACAAGAGCTTACTGGTGACTAGAGTTGAGTAGCATGAGGAGAGGCCCTCGTATTCAAGGGACATGAGATTTCCAACTTATACTTTGTCAATCATATACTCCATAGTTTGTTCACTTTAACCTTAATCACTTCAAGATGCTTATGATAGGGGAAATGAGAGCTGAAAGCTAATAAGTATCATAATTTTTGGAAGCTCTTTATGAGACTTGAATCCTTGCTTCCTTCTATGAAGGCCTTTTTTCCACTTTTATATTGAGTCTCCACCTTCTATCTTTATGCACCAATTAAGAGAGCATAGTTGTCATTCTTAGTTCTATGTGCATTGTCCCAAGACTTGTTGATTGATGCATAACTTTGATATTGCTTGTTCCTAAACTATTTGTATCTAGTCACCCTTATGAACTTTGAAGGTGTCCTATGCCTTTATGTTTTGCTACTCTATGAGGGACAAGTTGAATACCATTCTCATTATGCTTTCTTTATGTGAAACAAACAAATGTCTTGCAAAGCATTTTTATTCATGAATATTTTGTTTGTGCATTTTCATGTTATAACATAGTTGCTATGTCTTATTGTTAGAACTCTATCTTTCATGATTCATGTTTAGAGTACCTTAATCCTAGCTATCAATACTTTTACAATAATGATGATCAAGATTGTGTTGTCTGCATGTCACCTCAAAAATTATATTGTTTTGATTGTTTACCTACTCGATGACGAGCAGGAACTAAGTTTGGGGATGTGTATACGTCCATAACGTATCTATAATTTTTGATGGTTTTATGCTAATAATATGCTTTTGACACTCCTTTTTGTATAAAGTTTATGATTTATTTGGACTAACCTACTAATAGTTGCAAAAGTGCACAATGTTCTTGTTCTATACTTTGATGTGTAGGAATTACCAAGAATACAAGTGGAAACCTTGTTGGAGTCAAATTGGGATTTTTCCAGAAATCTGTCTCAGAACTCTTTTTGAAGATGGTCACGTTTCGGGTTGAAGACAGCGTCAAACGGAAAACTCTTCAACTACAAACTATTGGAAATTTTGCGACAAACGTTCTGGACATAAATTTTAGCTGATTCTGAGTCCAAACGGGCCTTTTAGGCCCGATTTACTGCAGCCCAAGATGGGGTGACGGGAATCCGAGAAGCTATATAAACGGAGGAAACCTAATTTACCCAGAGCATCTCCACCCACGAATTTGCAGCCACCAAAGCTACGTTTTTGCCTCCCCCATGGATCCCATCTCCATGGGTGAGGGCTCCAAAGAAGCCATGAAGGAAGGGGGCTAAGGGGCGGTGCTCCCCCATGATACCGGCGACGGGGAAGGAGTCCCTCGCACCGCCGCCATCGCCGCCCTCTTCACCATCTTCACCGCCATCTCCATCACCTAATCCTCCTAGTATGCAGTGGTTCATCCTCCCACACACCTCTATATCGTCCTATGTAAACATGGTGTTTGATGCTATAAGTTATAATCCTATGATCTATGTCATGTTTGCGTAGTTTCTTTGTTTTTAGATTGAATGGTTGAACGTCTTTGGTTCATTAGAGTTGTATGTTGATATGGTACAGTCCTTTGGTATCCATTATATTTGTGCGCGCATGGATTAAACATCATATGGTTTGTAGTATGTGTAAGAGGAAGGGGAAGTTCTGTCGGAGTGACAGAAACCTGAGGACGCGAACCGGAACGTTGCACGTATGGGAGTAAGAGGACCATTAAACTTAAGGCTACGGTTGGGTAAACCTTAATGCATTTATTAGTACTTACGGATGTTTGCTAACAATCCAATCATATAGTACATGTAATTCCAAGTAGTGAAGCGTATGTATATTTAGCCTCTCCCACATAGAAAACTGCATCGAAGACAATGAACCCGATCTATTCGCTATTTAAACTTGGACAAAGCCACCACAATTACCATCACTATTCCACACTCATGGTTCTATTAGTTTAGTGTATTTTATTGCAGTAGCAACTAACTTTACTTTCTTGTTATTTATTATCATGCAAAGCTATCTTTATTAGTTATATTGTTGCTCTAGTTTTATTTCCCAGATAATGCAAACGTTTAGTGTGCGTAGAGTTGTATCAGTGGTTGATAGAACTTGAGAGGATATTTATCCTACCTTTAGCTTCTCGTTGGGTTTGACACTCTTACTTATCAAAAAGGCTACACATGATCCCCTATACTTGTGGATTATCAGCGGCTAGTCTAAGCCATGCCTAATCATGGTGAAAACGTGCAACATAACCATAGTGAGAAATTTGTGAAGCATCCCAAAAAAGGGAAAACCCTATGCAGATAGCATACAAAAAGATCGCTGAGATGCTCATTGTCTGCTTGCCTTGTCATTTTGATATGGAAAAGCTTCTATATCATCGGGCAAGGGGTACCCCGTTGGCGGTTCTCTATGATACACATGTACTTACAATAACAAGAACTTACTTCTGACTAAAATTGAGTAGCATGAGGAACGGTACTCGTAAGCAAGGGGCATGAGGTTTTCAGCTTATAACTTGTCAAGTATATCCTCATATTTGTTCAATTTAACCTTAATCACCTAAAGATGCTTATTATAGGGGAAATGAGAGCTGAAAGCTAATAAGTACCATAATTTTTGGAAGCTCTTTATGATACTTGAATCCCTGCTTCCTTCTATGAAGGCCCTTTCTTTTACTTTTATGTTGAGTCTCCATCTTCTATCTTTATGCACCTATTGAGATAGCATAGTGGTCATTCTTAGTTGAATGTGCATTGTCCCAAAACTTGTTGATTGATTCATAACTTTAATATTGCTTGTTCTTAAACTATTTGTATCTAGTCACCCTTATGAACTTTGAAGGTGTCCTATACATTTATCTTTACCTATGAGGGACAAGTTGAATACCATTCTTATTATATTTTCTATATGTGAAACAAACAAACGTCTTTTAAAGCATTATTATTCATGAATCTTTTGTTTATACCTTTTCATGTTATAACATAGTTGCTATGTCTTATTGTTAGAACTATATCTTTCATGTCTATGTTAGAGTACTATGATTCCAATTATTAATGTTTTACAAATACCTTAATCAAGATTGTGATGGTGCATGTCACCTTAAAATTTATTCTTTTTTATCACTTACCTACTCGAGGACGGGCAGGAGTTAAGCTTGGGGATGTTGATACGTCGTAAACGTATCTATAATTTTTGATGTTCCATGCTTGTTTAGTATCTACTTTCTTATGTTTTGTTCACACTTTGAGATATTTTTATACATTTTCTGGAACTAACCTATTAACAAGATGCCACAGTGCCAGTTGTATGTTTTCTGCTGTTTTTGGTTTTAGAAAAGCTGGAAAAGAAATATTCACGGAATTGGACCAGACAAAAGCCAAAGTCAATATTTTACCAGAAGACTCACTTGAGGCTAAGAGATTAGACGGAGGGGCCACGAGGTGGCCACACCACCTGGTGGCGCGGGCCAGCCCAGGCCGCGCTAGGGGGTGGTGTGGGCCCCTCGGGCGCCATCGACCTTGCCTCTTCGCCTATAAAAGCCTCCCGGGATGAATACCCTAAGTACCAGATCAGATTTCCACAAAAAGTTTCAGTACGCCGCCATCGAAGAGGAGATTCGGGGACTGAAGTCTCTATTCCGGCACCCTACCGGGACGGGGAAGTGCCTCTGAATCCATCTCCAACGACTCCACCGCCATCTCCATCGCTGTTGCTGACTCCCATGATGAGGAGGGAGTAGTTCTCTCCTGAGGCTAAGGGCTCTACAAGTAGCTATGTGTTCATCTCTCTCTCTATGCGTGATCTCATTGAGATCATGAGCTTTATAATCTATAGATCTATTCTGCTACTCAAGTGCTTTAATGAATCTCTGTTTATCCCCACGTGTGTGAAGTTGACAATGTGCACACCGTGTGGCACTTTGGCTAAGGTTATATAAATATTTATCATGAGTATAATTTGAGTTGGATGTCTCTATGAGATTGTGGTGTTTGTTAGAACCGTCTAGCGCTCAAGGTGATAGTGAGGGATTATCTAGATGGGGAATGCGAACTTTAAGGTGTGTTGTTATAGCCCTACATCTTACAACCGGAGAGTAGTTCAGGGTAGCATCATAAAGAGAAGATATTTATATGAGAGTGTCCACTAATGAAAGTATGATCCCTAGGCCTTGTTTCTAAGCATTGAAACACCGTTTACAATCAGTCATATTACATGTTTGCTTGCTGTCACTCTTATTTCAATTACAATTACCACTTATAATCATCCATATTACTTGTATTTCACTATCTCTTCGCCAAACTAGTGCACATATACACCTGACAAGTGTATTGGGTGTGTTGGGGACACAAGAGACTTCTCGTATCTTGATTGCAGGGTTGCTTGAGAGGGATACCTTTGACCACTTCCTCCCTGAGTTCGATAAACCTTGGGTGATCCACTTAAGAAAAACTTGCTGATGTTATACAAACTTCTGCACTTGGAGGTCCAACACTGTCTACAAGAATAGAAGCGTGCGTAGATATCAGTTACTTACGTCGCTATGCGTCAGGAGATCCGAGACCCCACATTGGAGCAGGATCTGGTGGAACACCCGTGGAGGCACAAAGGCAACACATAGTTTGATATATTTTAATTTGTGTTTCAAAACTTGTTTAAATTCATGCGAAACTATGTGCTTTGTTGTACTATTTGCTAGCTTTGGTCGAACATTTAGCTGAATTTATGTGGAAGGTGATAAATTTAAACTGAATTTGTACTGTTTTTTCCATCAAAATCACCGGCTAGGGATGGCAATGGGGCCCGATACCCGCTAACCCGATGGGTACCCGCCTTAAAGGGGCGGGTCTGGTAAAAAAATTAGACCCGCCAAATTATACAGGACAGGTATGGAGGAGCTGGACCCGTACCCGCAGACCCGTAGACCCGTCATCGACCGAACATATTGTCTAGATTCATACAAATATCCTCAATGACCGGCCCACCAACAACCCACTATCAGCCTACGCACGTGTCACAGGCTCTCAGCCCACCAAATAGCCTTCAATGCCGCCGCATCTCTCTCTGCCGCCGCTTCGCCTTCATGGATCGCGACGCCTTGCACCATCATCGCTGCCACCTCGCAGGACCTAGACACAGGTACCCATCGGGTCCCGGATACCCTGTGGGTGGCGGGTCTGGAGAAATTTTTGACCCGACAAGGTAAGCAGGACGGGTATGGGGGGCTGGACCCCCGGCCCCGAACCCGGCGGGTGCCATCCCTATGCGGGACTGCGCCGCCTTGCACCATCATCGCTGCCACCTCGCAGGACCTAGACGCGGGTACCCATCAGGTCCCGGGTACCCGGCGGGTGGCGGGTCTAGAATTTTTTTTGACCCAACAAGGTAAGCGGGGCAGGTATGGGGGGCTAGACCCGGCAGGTGCCATCCCTAGCTAGGTGGCAGAAGCCCGGGAGGCCCATTTTATCGCGAAATTTGGCCAAGGCACTACGGCTCAAGAAGATGCTCTGAGCCATCATGCGTGTATCTCAGTGCCTATTTTTTCTCTAATTTGTCAACATTTCTCTTATGCTTAATTGATAATGAAAATGGCTATCTTGCTTTCTCAGTAAAATATTACAAATTGAACTTATTTGGTTTGGCATTTTATTTTTGGAAACGGAACCAGTAGAAACTAATGTTGAATAATCAACTGCGTGACCTGCCATTGATTTGTACTCCATCCGTTTGGAAATAAGTATTGCAGATTTGTCTAAACATGTTTTAGTAGGTAGATACATGCGTTATCTAGACGAATTTACAACACTTGTTTCTGAACGAAGGAAGTATACAAAAAAAAAGTAAAAACACATACATATGTTAATACACAGATTTAAAGTAGGCAGAACAAAGGGAAAACATCACAAGAAAACATATAATCTCATTACCAAAACTGATGCATCATTGTTTTAAACTGAACTGACAACAAATTTCACCAGGTCCCTTACATCATTGACGCAGAACTTCCAAAATCATGTTTCAATACAAGATCATATACACTCTACACCAAAACCATATGAAATGGCGACCTCCAATTCTTTGAAGCGACAATGCATTCACAAATGAACTCCCCCAGAAAAGGATTCCACAGAAAAAATTGGTTGACAGTAACACTGATGAATCATATAAAGAAAAGCAAGCCCAAACCTTGCAGCCACAAAACAAAATAGGCGAAACTATGTGGATAAGATGGACTGTAGCATAAGCTGCTGCTGTGGTTGCAAGGTGGAAAATGTCGAGGCAAGAAAATCTGGTGGCAACGTCTGCTGAAATCGCTTCAAAACATTGATCATCCGGGTGGTTGTTTCATCTGATGCAAGCTCCTTTCCATTGGACAGAACCTACATATAAAATCAAAATTCAAAAACCATTTGCTAATTTCTTCATAGAGAACTAAGCAAATATGAAGATCTACTGCTAGCATTAAGAAAATTCCACAACTACCACATAAATTCACACATCAAAACATACATCTGTTTCACTGTCACTTTAATTCACCAATACGCGCAAGCACATAAGATAGAAATTACCTCGACAAATATAGAATATATTTTAGGAAGATGTCCAAGAACTTGTGAGTCCGATCTGCACATAAAAACAGGTTATATAAACTGTAAAAAGGACACTAATGTTGCTGCAATGCTAAGAGAAGAGAGCAGATACCTCTCCACCATTGAACAAAGCTGGTCATGTACAACTTTTGCTTCAATCTTGTCATCTTTTATAGGCAAGCAACCAAGCCATGCTGGAATGACCTGAGAACCATGTATAGATTCAGTTTATACTGTAAAATATCTAGTACAAATGTACGGAAAAGTAGAGGCTAGCTCTATTAAGCTACAATTTTGAACTCGATAACAAGAATTTCTCAAAAAAATAGCATAAGACCCTTGGTCCTCTTTGGTTCAAAAGAATTTCATAGGAATTTTGGAGAATTCCATTCGCTAGGAACTTTTCCTACCGAGCTTGTTTGGTTTGTAGGATTAAAAGCCATAGGATTTCTATTTTGCATGCAATTTCAAAGGTGGTTTCCCATTGACTCCAACCGCATGGAATTTTCCCATTGTTTCAATGACAAACTATGGTATGGAACCTAATACTTCAGAAAATTTCCAGCCTTTTTCCTGTGGCACAACAAAACACCTTTGATTGCAGATTCCTGTCAGATTTCACATGTCATGCTACTGAATTCCAGCTCTTTTTTTTCTATGCCTTCCTTTTTTAAACCATACAAACCAAAGAGGCCCAGAATGTTAAGTCTCTTAAAGAGAACCTGGAAGTGAGATGTAAGCATATACCTGAGCCGCATCAATACCATCACGATGGAATTGACATATTTTTCCAAGCGCTGAAACAGCATTGTCATATGCCATAATATTGTCTGGATGTTGTGCTTCTGGATGTCTGATAAGGTTGTTCAGCTTTGACAGGGCCTCTGAATTTAAAAACAGTACTATATTAATGGATAGATTTTAAAATGCTTGTACAAGTACTAGAGCCATATGATCCAAAACTTACCTCCAACTAGAGGGCGGAAAGTATGACCACCAAACTCAGCACATACGCCCAGGCCATAAACAGCAGCCTAAAACAACATAGATTTTGTTACTATGTCAGTGTCATGTTTGAAAAAACATCAAATAGGACAAATAGTCAAGGCAACATGAGAACATAAATAAAGACCTGCCGAACATCTGAATTGTCATCATTGGATGCCTCCAAAAGGAAAGGAACATAGGTATCATAGTACCTGCTCAGGCAAAAATACATGATTAAGTTACAATAAAAAACCAGTTTACACAAACTAATGTCAAGAAACATACTTCAAAGCCGACTCACGACATTGCTCTGCAATGTCGTCAAATATGCAAATAGCTATCCTTCTCTCCTCAGCTGTCTTATCCTTTCCCTGCAAATTAAAGATGAGATAAAATAATTAAATAAGATACCAAGATATAATGGAGACACCCCAACAGAAATAGGCCTGATACAACATAATGGCCATTATCACTATTCTCTGGCAGCATGCAATAAAATTGTAAATGAAGAGACTAAGGAGGGGCAGAGGCATGCAAGGGTTGCTTATATCCAAGCTAAAAATGTTTCACATCCTAATTTAGTTGCCACCTTTGTTCAAGATTTTCAGAAATGGAACAGTTCAATTACAGAAAAGCATATGGTCATCTACAATTCTTCTGGAAACAAATGAAACAAAAAACCAGCCACGAATACAGAAAAATTATCACCACAAGATTTGACCTCTACTCTTGTGTGACCTTGAAGCATTCTCTGTGCTAATTAAGTTAAATGAAAAAAACTAAAGAAGAATCAATACATCAGTATATAGACAGAAATGCAACTGAACAGAAACAAATATGTGTCCACAACACAATTACACATGCGTAGGAAAGGCAGGATATTCAGTCGACTTACCAACATCGGCGTAACATACACAGAAAGCTCATCAAAGAACGGCAAGAAAGAAGCTTTAAAGGTTTTAATCAAAGTTCCTAGGCACTCGCCAACCTGAATGTAAACAAATAGAAAATATTAATTCAAAGATGAACTTGTAGAAGAGATACAATTCCAGAACATGTCAAGAAACATAACCTGATCAAACACTTCCTCCTCCTGTTCATTCTCTTCTTTGAGTAGTTCGCCTTCATCGGCGTCAAAATCTTCTGCTTTAGTTCTCTCTGACCTGTCTCTTTTCCTGGTTGCACTGGCTATAATAACATTCTTAATCTCATCTGAAATAGCTCTTACTTGATTCTCATCAAGAAGACGCCCAGAGAGCTGTTCAGTAAAATAAAGTTCAGTGAGAAATCTGAGCAAGCAAACTCTACAAGTGTGCCAGACAAAATAGATATTGAGTAACTTGGTACAGAAGATAGCCCAAGTGGTTAATCATTCAAAAAAGAGTAGACAAGAATACAATCAATGTTTTAATGAATAACACACCAGTCATTCAAGCTTCAGCAAAAAGCCTACTGCGAATATAATAAATAAGGAAAAATAATAATCTATTGCTATATACTACTCCGTATATAGTGATGACTAGTTGGTACTTTTACACAAAAGGTAGGCTTGAACATGGTAAGAAGGTTTTCTTATGAAAGAAGCAACTTCATAGTATTACTACCACTAACAACTTTCAACCTATATATAATGTCAAGGTGATATATATAAGTTAATGAAAACTAAAAGATGTGAATCTTCCGACTGTCATTTACATGTACATAGCACTCCCCCTGTTCCTCAGCATTGCTGAGAAAGGACCAAAAATTTGTTCCGGGGGTGGTAATCCAAACTGATTTAAACTCAATAGTTTCTATATCTATATCTACAGAAATATAAAAATCACAAGTTGTGGTAGAACTGGAGGATCCTAGCCAACAAACTGCTTAAATCAAACGGCCAAGTTGCTCCAATACTACTAATTTGGAAAGCCTTCAATTAGTTACCAATTATTTGGAATCCCGCACTTAGTTATCAATTAATCCCATCAAATTGGAATTACTCCATCCACGTTTCACGTACACGGTTACTAGTTAGAATCTTAGGACCTAAGGATACTCTCTCTAACATGTACGTGACACAACCTACCAGATCACCAACTAATGCAATGTGACCCCATATGTTCATAGGGATTGCTGGGACAGGATCAAAATTTTGGCTCTCTCAACAGCAGTATAATCCATGTAAGGGTGGTTGCCCATACTGATAACAACTTGAGTGTTTGTAATTGGAATCTAGGACCTAAGAATACACCTGCCAAAGTGCACTAATGACGCAAGTCACACAACCAAACACATCGCTGAGTATTGTATACAACAGTGTACTGCATTAATATGTTCAAAAAATAGCACAAACCTGCATACACTCGTTTAACGAATCCAGCATGGATGAGCACATTTCAGTTTCTGGCTCCTGTATGGTAGTTGGATGCAAGCTGTTAGCATGGAGCTAATATGTGAAACAAATAACTAACATAATTTAGGGACAAAGGTTTTGCAGCGACCTTGTGCAGCGCTTCAACAAGAGCTGGAATTATGAAATCAGACAATTGTTTAACATAAGATTCATCACGTCCTTGAGCCTGCCCCTTCTCAACAGCCAATTTCGCCGAACGTAACAGTTCAGGCATAGCTGCATAATTGTTGCAAAAAATGTTAAAAGGAACACGCACAATCTAAAAGAAAAATAATTGTAGATAATCAAAGTACCTGCAACAGCAGCTCTTCTCACTTCTTCATGGAAGTAGAACTTAAGCAGAGGGACCAATGTAGGAGCAACCTAAATGGAAATTCATCCCAATCACATATGCCAGTAATCAAAAATTAAAAAATCAGACAATTGATTACTGAACGGGATAATAAACCTGATCAATCCATGGGTAGAACCCCTCCTTGAGCTCATCAGCATAGCAACAAAGCATGTTGCAAGCTGTTGCTTTCTCTTCCAGCACACTAGTTCGGATGCCAATTCTTTTGTCACCGAGTGTGATTGTTTCGATGCTGTATGAAATATAAGAAGTCAGTGGTGCTATTGCGAAGTTAGCATACATTCAAAAGCAGGGTGCGGAGTTAACAGGGACGGGGGAGGGGTTAAGGCTAGTCCTAGTGGGAGTATCATAGCTAGTATCATGCATGCTATGTGGCAAAAATCTGATGTGGCACAACAATTAATGAAGAAAAAGATGGTTAGAGTATCATAGGTAGATACCGTATCATAGCACGTAAAACTAGAAAATTCTCATGCAAATAAATCTCGTACACAATTTTGCATTGAGATCCTAAAAATCAAATACCAAATTGTGCAGAGCTGTAGACTATGAAACGAAAGGAGAACAACAATTTAATATTCACTTTTGGGAAGGCTTTTGTAAGTAGTATTAAATGTGAGGTATAAACTTGTTATTATTATCCAGAAGAGTAGACCAAGCACGTCAATAGTCTAAACAGAGCTTTCGAGAATTAACCGCACCCATTTTTTATTCAGCAGATTTCATAAAAGAATTATTGAGAAGGTAACACAAACCTATCATCATCATCTGATTCTATCTCATCATCTGATTCAGCTGAAGTGATTGTGACATCGGGCTTCAGCTGAGCAGACTGAAGCAGTGGTGGCATAACAACACTCATGTAAGGAAGAAAATCCTGTCCAAGACATTTGCATAGCCTGGCCCAAGCCTGTCACATGCAGGAAGATGGTTATAAAATTCAAAATGCATGTATACACAATTTCCAGGCTTTGAATCATACCTGCAACATGTAGCTGGTTATTGGATCATCAGTTTCCATTGGAGTTCCTTGCAAAGCCATAAGTACCTCCATGACCTACAAATTACCAGGTACATCAGAAAAACAGGTGAGCATTGAAATGGATTCATAAACATACAACAAGATGGATAACGGGAATTCATGCAGGATATAAATGTCCATTACAAAATTAGGGGAGGGCCAGAGGGGGAAGCTAACCTGCTTGGCATCATCCCTAAATTTGTCCTTGCCTACAGCCATTCCAACAAGACTTATACACTCCATAGACTTGGCACGGAGCATCCTATTAGACTTGTCGGTAGCATTCATTAAAATAGCTTTCAGGTACGGCATAACAGCATCATAGTATTTCTTGAAGTGATCCTGGAAGGCAAAGTATATCGTATAATGTTATAAAGTCATCACGATCAGCTAATTAGAAATCATGAAAGTGTTACAGCTCATTGCAGGTGATATTGAACATAGATGTTTACTTCCACAAGAACGGTTACCTGAGATGAATCAGCTACTGATGCTAAAGCTGTCAATGCTCCCTCTTGCACCATTTGCTTACCATTCTGACAAATAAGATGAGAAGTTAACATAATTTCTACTGACACAAATCAAGGCAACTTAAATGCATACCTGAAGAAGAACAAGTAATTTGCTAACAATTCCATCCAGGTATGGTGTCAGAATTTCAGGCGTGCAATTCTCACTGAAATTCAAGATAGCAGACGCAGCATGTGCCTGTCAAGAAAAATAGTGAACACAATAAATCAAGATAAGCATATTAATTAATGCCTAATATACATAGGGGCGCAAAATTCCTCAACTGTAACAAAAGTACAACAAAACTCATAAAAGGGACATCACAGTGTGTGCGAAATATTAAAACAGCATCAGTTTCAAAAGCCCAGCAAACAATTAAACACTGGTCTTAGTGAGTTAATATCATATGCATGCATGCCTAATGCAGACCAATTTCTCTGTTGTGCCTAAGAAACAGTTTCCCTGTTGAGGATTTGAAATCCAGTAAGGTAATTCATGGGTTTAAATCAGAACAAATAGGAGCGGATATTGACATAATCAAGATGGGATACGAAGGGGCCAGCTAACCAGGCAAAAATAAAATCCAGAAAATTAAGATAGTATTCAAGAAGCTTTTTTTGTGAATGGCAAGGTTAATCACAAGTTAAGAGCATAGTTCAAGATAATTGTGCAAGACACTTCCATGGAAAACGCCTTAATACATAGACTTGATAACAACCATTCAGGAAGTAAATATCCAGTATCTAATGTACAAGGATTTCATGTTTAGTACAACTAAAGCACAAATAGATTGGATTTATCTAATGTATGAAGAATGTCTGCATCTCGAAGGAAGTATTCTCCTATCTGAATGTACTATATCCAGTTGTAACATTTCAGTTCAACATGTACATATAACACACTAAATCCTCTCAATCCAAGATCTGCTAAACTAATCTAAGGATATAAGCCCTCAAAACCGTTCAAAACTAATTATAAATAAAAGCAAGGATTTCAGAGTTTAGGGGTGTGACACCAACTAATAAGTTCGATGCTAATATTTCAACACTTGCCTGCACCCGTGGATTCTGAAAATCGTCCATGGCATTAGCCAATGCAGGCAGCACCTTCTGGTGGTACTGAACTTGCAAGTCTGGGCCCAAATCTGTAGACAGCTGACCGATCGCATTGATTGCGGCCCACCGCACACGAGGATGGGGGTGCTGGAATCCATTCAATATCATCGAAACCACCTGCTCCAAATTTTTAAGCATAACCTGACAGCAACAAACAGCAACTAGTGAGGAAATTATCTACTTTGGTAATTTCCTACAATGCTACTAGTAGCTCAAATAAAAACGAAACACAAAGGTCTTGTGGACATGGCAATTCAGTATTTGCAGTTGCTTGTAAATGAGGGATCAATGGAAAAGTATGGCAACCATGATCTCGTTTCCCTACTGTTCATGAAAGGGATAATGAGTATAAAATGATCAATATGCCTCCACCATTTCAACAAGGTTTTGAAGTAAGAAATTATTGCATACATAATCGAAAGGCCAAAGTTATCGGAGCAAACCTTTGCACATCCTTCTGCAATCTGTGCAAGCGTGATTAGAGCAGCATGGTGCTTCTGCCACTCAGGAGCAGAAAGGTATTGTGGAAGCAGCTCAGATGCAATGGGCACAACAGCATTCCCGCCAATGGCAATGGCAAGGCGGTCGAGGCACTCCTGCGCCACTCCGTAGTTGTTCCCTTCACCTGCATCTTCATCCTCGGTTTCCGCAGTGTGCCAGGCAGCATCATCCTCTACATCCAGCAGCATCTGCATAAGCACCTGAAAGAGCCTGCCAACAAACTGTGGGAGGCGGCGCATCATCCCTGGCGCTCGCTCCCTGGCCTCGGCAAGGGTAATAACAAATTCCACAGCCAGATGCCTAGTTCCATCCTCCAACTGTGCAGCTTCGGCGATCTGCAGCATTGCTCCTGCCACATCTGCAATCTGCCGCCGCAGGAACCTTGGCTCTGCACCAGCCAGCTCCACGAGCAGCTCGAGGGCCTCCTGCGCAGATGCCTCCTGGGCCGAGTTCAGGCAATCAGTGAGCGCCCTCATCATCGCAGGCAGCAAATCCTGCATCTTGTCTCGGTCAGAGTTTGTGGGCAGGCACTGAACGAGGTTAACGGCGGCACTCAGCGCAGCGATGCGGACATCAGGAGATGTTGGGTGCGCCAGGGCAGACGCTAGAAGGTTGTGTATGGTCATCAAATGGTCGAGAAGAGATTCTGCGATGTAATCTGCGAGCCGCGCGAAGATGAGCAGCGCGGATTCCTGCAGGTTGGGCGCCTCGGGGGTGGAGGCCGCGCGGAAGAGGAAGGGTAGCAGCTCGGCCCAGGTGTTCTCGGGGAGGAGGAGCGTGGCGAGCTCGGATATGGCGTCGCAGACCTTCTTAGCGATGGGCTTGGGGGGGTCGGACTGGAGCGCGTTGAGGAGGTGGGCCTTGAGCGCGTTCTGGCCGGCGGGGGAGAGGAGGGGCCAGAGCGGTGTCGGCGCGGCGCCTGACGAGTCGGATGCGGGCGTCGGGGAGAGGAGCTTGCGGAGGAGGACCGCGGCCATGGCGCGGAGCTCCGCGGGGGTGGCCGGCGCCGCGAGCGAGGAGGCGAGGCGCAACGCGAGGGGCTCCGGGTGGGAGCCGCGGAGGCGGTGGAAGGCGGCCTCGGCGGCGGCGCGGTCGGCGTTGGAGGCCGACATGAGCGTGGAGAGCAGCGCGTCGAACGCCGCCGGGTCGCCGCCCAGCAGCGCGGCGGCCGCGGCCTGGTCTTCGGCGGACGCCATCGGATCGAGCGCGGGCCTAGTCGGCGGCGGGGCGGCTAGGGTTTACGGGGGGGCGGCGGCGGGAATGTGGAGGGGAGGGTGGACAGAGGAAGAGGGAGACTCGGGATGGGTTTAATAATATATGGGTAGGGTTTGGGGGAAATGCGGCTCGGGAGGGGTGGTGGGGCAGAACAGAAGGAGAGGGGGAGGAGGAAGGGGGGGGCGTGGTTTGGTTTGGTTCGGCGGGGGCGGGTCGAGTTGCCTTTTGGTCCGGTGGATTTGGGTTCGCGCGGTTTCGCGGGATTCCGTGTCCCTGTTTGTTGTCCGCCTGCCTTGGCCTTGCCCCGTCTGATTATTCCCCTAGATTTTATTTCCTCCCATTGCGGCTCCGGTGTCACTCGACTCGAGACCTACCGACCCCTGCTCCTGCTGCGCGCCCTCATCCTCCGGTGATCTGTGCCTGTGCGGCGCCGGAGCGTGAGCTGTTGCGTGGGGATGGATGGTATGATTGGCCATTGATGGGTACAGGCAGGCGGCCGGGTACCATCTCAACACCATGTCATTATTGATCGCGAGGTAGGTGACAGGGAACACCACTGGCGCGTCCTAGGTGGCTAGTTTGGGATTTTTCTCCTCCGATCGTCAGCCCTTTCTAGCATATACTATAGACTTGTTGGACGCGTCCTTGTTCCATGTTTCTTCAATCTCTGAATTTCTAGAATGTGACTTCAAAAATGTTTACTCCAACATACCATTGCAGAAAATTCAGTTTTCCGCTTCGAATTGTGTCGGATCTAGCCCTACACATTTGTCACCGAGACTTGTAAAAGTAGGATGGATGTTTCTCATATGGGTACCTAGACAATAGTATAGTGTGACCATGACGTAACGAGGGATAGATATAACTAGCAAAATCGGCGATGCCCTTGAAGTGAAATTAGAATTGTATAATCGGGTTCACAAATGTTGTTGTTTCAACAATGTGTATACAGGAGTCAGGAGAGAGGGGGATTCGTCGCTACTCGCTACTAATTCTGCTCAGATTCTATTACATGGTCGACCTTGCATAATACATTTGGGACAGGTCTAGTACATAGTACAATATTTGTAAGCACGGCAGGCTACAACTTCGGATGTGCTTCTTCTATTGCGCTGGAAGGGATAAAGACAACTAAGAGGTATGGCTCTCGGGATTGGGGTCAGTGTATATTCTTGTTCTGTTTTAGCAGAGGAAATGACAATGGAAGGTGAAGGAGGGGATTGAAGTGGGTTGTTTCTTGTGGTGGAAGGGATGGGTGTATATTGGGAGCCATTGAATTCAGCATCGGCCTCGACCTTACTATGTCGCCAACCACCATGAGAAGAAGATGATGGGTGTTCACTGATGGTAGCAACATAAACCACCTTCAACACCATCAACCACCTTCAGCACTTGCATCAAGTATACCCATACAATTAAGCAAACTCGGGAACTGGATGGTACAATTGAGCAAACTCAAGAACTGGATTATCATCCGGAGGGAGCAATTAACCTATCTCATGAAAAAACACCGCATATATATATATTCACATGCCTTCGATGATTGGCAGAGCACGAGAAGATATAAAAGGAGTATAAGCAAGTGGGAATAAAAAATAAGCATAAAACGAACATCGTTAACAAAGTTCAGGTTCTAGCTTACAGGGGTCGTAAATAAGATCAGCAGTAATCTTAGAGGGGTTGGCTTTGAAATACATTTTCATTCTATAATTATACCCTAAAATTTAGAGCATATCTAATAAGAAAAGTTTAGTAATGTAGGAGCTAATCCCCCGCAAAAAAATTAATGCGGGAGCTAAATGTTACACAAAAGTTTGATAGTACACTACAGTCTATACACCAGAAACAAAGTAGAAATTAATTGAACTTGAGCATAACTTATGTACCGGAGTTAAAACATTAGTTACCATTACTTGTTCGTAGATAAGTTTATTATGTATAAAGACAACTGCGCGTTAGTCCTAAATATATTAAACTTCTGGATATAGTTACATGGCATAATATTGCTTTGATAAATAAAGAAGAAGCCTCTAACAGAGAAGGTAAGATTGTGAAAAGAGAAACAAGTTGATAGCTATGATACGCGACATTATTGGTAAATACTGCAAGATTTTATTGCACAATATGATATAAACAGGATATACCAACAATTTCAGAAATTGTGAACAATGTAAAGTATGTAAATGAAGGAGATATACCCTAAAGACCAATAAATAAAGTGTTTTATTGTTATATCTCTGTGTGTTGATAATAGTTTTGTATCATGTTATACCTGTATTTAGCAGGAACATAAATACAAGTGTGGTATATAAACAATCAGGTTCCTAGTATCATCTAGTACTAGTTCATTGGGCAGATGATGATCAAGATTTCTCGAACATGGACTTGACATAAAACAGTTACCTGACAACAGGTCACTTATTGAAGTGGTGGACACACCTGATAGTAGAATTGTAACGTGATCCAGTCACAAAGTTTAACATTGTGATATCTAGCAAAGCGTAGTAACTTAATCCTTCGACCGTGACATCATGTTAAATCACTATCTCCCGCGGCTGCTTTGATCACATCAACCGTCATGTCCGTAACTGGATAGTCATAAAGGTGTGTTTCAGGTATTCCAGAGGAATAGTTGAGGCGCAGGATCGAGATCGGGATTTGCCTATCCGATCGACGGATAGATACTCGGGTCCACTCGGTGAGACTACATCAATGAGCTTGCAAGCATATGACTATGTCACGGGGATGTGTTATCATGGGAACGAGTAAAAGCGTTTGTCAGTAACAAGAGTCAACTATGTGAGATACATGAGATCAGGTCTTGGACAAACCAGGTATCGTTGTGCAAAGGGAATAAGACTCGACGTTTAGAAGGTTCAAGTGAACAACACTATGTCATGTAATGAGCAGGGATCATCATGTATTTCTAGATATCATTGATGATCAATGATCGGCGAGTGATCCCCTTCATACCTGAACATTCCCGAATTGTAAGGGTGTCACACTAAAGGTTAATTGACATTGTGAGTTGATCTA